>CM053784.1:432641689-433841689 GCA_028749045.1 Cupressus sempervirens | reverse complement strand
TGCGGGTTGTCAATCATACTAGAATCCTACAGTTTGAAGATAGTAATATGCTCTGAGGTCTTGATCAAGAAATTTAATGATGAAATGACATAAATCAAATAAAATAGCACTCCTACCCCTGGAGACTTCACTACCTTGGAAAACATTGAATTGATGTTATATCTAAACAAGAATCTCATGCCGAGGTAAAGCCAAAGAATCAAGGAGCTAAAATGGAAAAAGGATGCTTACAAATCAAAGGTACTAAGTCTAAAGAATCCTCACTCCCATTCAATGCAAGAGCTCATGAACACCTTCAGGAGCTAGAAGTTAGTGAAGTAGACCATGGAAAATGGAGGGAATATCGGTGATAGTGTTTAGTTAGGAGCAGCTATTTTCTATTTTATTTTCCAAGCTATTTTTAAAACTATTTCTCATTTTTGCAATTGTTTCTAACAGAAAGATTGAGATTTAATGGAGGCATTTTTGGATTTTTAATGAACTATAAATGCTAGATCATTTAGCTAGTTAGGGGTTAGATTTTAAGTAGCCAAAATTATACTTTGATAAAACTAGTACTATTTTAAGTTAATTTTCTAGAAGTAGCAATAGACAGATAGTCATATGTTTGAGAATACTTTCTTAAAAGGCTTGGTGCTAAACAAGTGTTTTGAATATATATCAATCATATTCTTCCATGCTATAAAAATTAGTGTTTAAAGTGGTTCAATCATAGTTACTTTTTTAGGTGTGGTGATCAATTTTGTATGACATCTATTATTGTCTCTTGTTGTCCTCTCTCATTTATCTTTTCCTAGTTTTAGTTTAAATTCATGGCAGAGTTCAATCTCTTAATTAATTCTACTTATTTTTGAAAATACTATGAGATTTTCATCCATTAAATCTTTGAATATGCAATTTATTATCTCAATACCCAAGATTATATGAGTATTCCTTATGCACTTTCTTGCAAAAGTGTCTTTAGTAGATTTTGATCTTTGAATTTATTGATAAATATTTTGTAAAGGGAGATATACCTATGAAAATTTAGAGGGAAATGAATAATTCAATGTTTACCCAAGTGTTATGAACTCTATTATATTTTTTGAGCCTTGGGCATGGAATAAATTATTGTTGTAGTAGGACAAGACACTCTATTCACTAACATGTACATAATAAGATTTCTTAATATTGCAATCATAATCTTGTAAGATATTCCTTTAGTATAAATAAGATATCTTATCTTTGTGATCATAATCTTCTAAGGTTTTCTCAACTAAAGACATAACCAAGCAATCTTCCAAGTTTCACAATTGATTGACTAACTCAAACACACACAAAATATTTAGTGTCCCTCCTAGATAAACTTTAGCAATTTAATGAGTAGTTTTAATTAGAGAATGGGGTTATATAAGTGTACTCCTTTGTATGATTAAATTTAATATTAAAATTTGTTTAATAGTGGGAGATTAAGTGGTTAGGATAATCATGTTAGTAATTAAGGATTCCTTATAGATCAAAATGTGCATAGGGCTAGATACTTTGAAAGGGAAGAGGGTTGCAACAAGCATAGAGATTGATGTTCAATACGATTTTTATATTTTTTAAAATATTAACATTATATCAATTAACTTCATTGGTTCTACCTTTGATACTAAGTGGATGTATTAATCTATACAAAATATCCTCATGTTTTATTTTTTCATAGACACCAAGAATTCTCTAGTATTGGATAATATATTAGATTTTTTCTTCTTTAGAATGTTCTTAAACAACATCAAAAGAAATTCGTAGATATTATATTTATCATGGTTACCAAACTACTATGAAAGTATACTTAAGAGAATACCCTAATTATTAAAGAAACATGCTAGATTCTCAATTCAAATGATGGAAGAAAATGTGAAATGTCTATTAATCCTTGTATCAATTATATAATTCATCAAATAAAATATAATTTTTATCTATTTAGGCTATTATGTGATCATCTTGAGTTTTTTCCTAAATATTTTTATAGGTTAATTTATGTAATTATCGTGAAACCAATTGTAACTACCTGAGTTATAACCCAATCATTGATAATATGAGTGGTTAACATATTAAACAATGTGACTATGATTATCAATAAAATAATTCATTATATTTACTTTTCATAATTTTTTATTAATAATTTTTTTTTTTATAAAGACATAAATCTAACATATGGTGCTCTGACTTTGTGTACTAAGGTAAGCATAAATGTTGTTGTTATGTTTTGTGATATTAATATTAAGATTACATTCATAGAACATCATCATATATAACCATATAATGCATTAGAGTTATTTATGTGAGATATTTGAATTTTTTTATATTGAAATTCAATAATTATAGACCCTATGATCAATCACAGTGATTGGAAATTGGGAAACAATAACCCAAGTCCTATTAAGTTAAAGAACTTCCAAGGAGTAAAAAAAAAAAGAGAAACTATGACGCACATGCAAGCTGCTGTGAGTGTAGAATAACATGGCTAATGAAATGATCTATAAACTTATGCTATTTTACTCCTCTCTCCTATGTAGACCAAACCTAGCAAGAAAATCAACAATTTGATTTTGATCACATGATTTATAAAGTAGAATCGCACTAGAGATATATCTTCCTAATCCTTAATCTATTTAGAATGGACCGCAAGCACCAAGAGGTAATGGAGAAGTTGTGCATACAATCTAGAGCCCCAACAAGAACCTAATAATTGGATTCAATAATCACTTTATTATTGTAACACATTTTTGAAGAACCCATATTCAAGTATAACCTAACTAGACCTAATGTTGATGCAACATTTTTTTTTTAAATTTAAAGAATTTACATTAAAAAAATATATGTATGGAAGGAAGTGTCAAATAATTTTTGAATACAACATCATTAACACATTTGAAATATTTTAAATCTAATTAAAATTCTCTAGAGTTTCATAAGATTTGAGTTACTTTAAACAAAAATAATTATATTATCAAGTTTATCCAATCATAGAAGTTATCTTTCTTTCAAAAAATGTATTATCTAGCATGTAATGAGGTTGAGTCCTACACAATATTTGGTAGCATGCCTAATGTACCAATCTTCTTTTCTAGGAAGAATATCCTTGCACATATTTGATGGTTCTTTCTAACATCTCCCCTCTAAGGATAGTTCAAATGGGAATGAAACATTATTTTTATTCCCCCCTCAATGTAAAATTCTCATTCTTATATCATCGAACAATTTTATGTTGCATAAAATTAAATATGAAAATATTCTTTTTTTTCTTCTTCTAAGAATCAAGAGAAAAAACAAGAGCATAACAAAACAAATAACTCTTATATCACATGCATAATTTTTTTTAAAGAAATTAACTACGAAATATAAAAAATTATACTCAAGGGATAATTGCAATTGTGAAGCAAGTGCTCTTCAACATACTTCTTTATGTAATTTTTTTCCTCCTTTGAGTATAAGCCTTCCTCTAGAGAAACGCTGACATCATACATAGGTCTTGGTCAAAATGGCTTTACCCACTCTTGAAAATACTGAGAAATATGTTCGCTTCATATGCCAGTTTTTAGAAATGCCAATTTCCCAAATATTTTCTTTCTCCCACCTAGGCTTGTTAATGTTTGAGCTTAATATATCTTTTTTATATATCTCAGTATCTTCCCAACTTGTATTTTAACTCACACGTAATTTCTAAACATTGTCACAACTAGAGATTGTAATATGGTATCCTTTGAAGATGGTATAATTTCTATTCTGAGCTTAGAAAAAACTCCATGTTTATCTCCCTACACACTATATCATCCATCAAATGGAAAGTAATATAAGGAATAGGAATCTACATAGATTTTCACCAAACAATTTTTCAATCTTAGAGTATCTCTAAAACAACATAAATAGATCATGTTGAAGATTACTCAATATATGAGTGGCTACATGAAACTCTCTAACCTCTATGTGTACTAATGAATTTGATGTTGAATCAAATTGAAATAGTTAATTTGTTTTAGGTCTTCAATAATGATTTGGCCCTATTGTATATGCTAATTCTATAATTTATGGCACCCATTGATAGATTTTATTTCAACTAACTTCTACTTCCCTATGGAGTGACAACAAAGCCAAATACTACCAAACCTTAGTTTGATACAATATTACAAATAATAGTTTATATCATGTGTTAGTCTTAAACATGGATGGCATATACATGTAGTGAGTTTTCCATATCAATAGAATACCTCAAAAATATATTTCCTTATTTTTTATTCAATCCCCATAGAGATATCAACATCAGTTATGACTATGACAATGTAAATTTGTCTCCTCAATGCTCTATATATTGGTCAAGTAAATGTAAGGTGATTGCAAATGTTTTTAATTTTTAATTTCAGATTACTTCAATTCTTCACACCTTTTCACACAACATTATCTCTCTATATATACATACTGCAATCATCTTAGCATCCTCTACAAACTAACTTCATAAATAAGATATTTTATTTAATAGATTATGTGCTCAATCCAATTAGAATATATTGAGAATATTTGATCAATATTAAATAATAGATCATTTACTTGATCTCTAGACATAATCTGGAAGTGTAGATTTTAGTATACTTTACTTGTAAATGGTTTTGTATATGGTTTTGATTAGATGCAAGAATTCTATCAAGGTATATGAATAATAATTTTGGTTTAACAGTGGAGTTATGTGCAGGTGTATGTATGCATTCATGTCATTCATGTGATTCTTGTATCTGACCATAGCTACATATATTAACACAAAAGATGTCTAGGTCCATTTTAGTTGGACATTTTGGAAGTAGTGGAGCCAAAACATTATTGAAAGCATTCAAAGTTATAAAAGTTGGTGTTAATTTTACTTATGTATTTAACTTATGGTTCATGTTAGCAATTCATGGATCTCTATTTTTATGAATGGATGATAAATCTTTATTAGACATTAAGGTTAACATAGAGAACTATTGTTTAGTTTAGATGCATTTCACTTTCTCATACAATCTCACTATAATTACTATCTATATGCGGTGATTTCCATTTCTATAAATCATGCACTATGTAATATTATTTAATACAATGTTGTGATCATCAAAATTTGTATCCTTAGTAGCTCTATATTTTTTTTGTTGCAATTTTTGTTTCAATTCCTAGTTAGATATATGTTAAAATTGTCATAATATATGACCCTACCAATGTTATTTGGCTTGTATCTTGTTTTCTTTGTAATGGTATGAACCTCATGCATATTTATGGCCATTTTGTACAATGAAATTTTGATTTTGTCAGAGATCATCTTAATTCATGGACTCGCTCTCCACCATGCCTCTAAGAAATATGACCTCCATAGTCATAAGGCTCTCATCATTTTTTTTTCACATTTTAAAATGGTAAAAAAAATGGTCTTTACAATATTTACATTGTTTTATAATTTATGAGGACCAAGAAGACATTGTTGCCTCAACTATTAAAGTCCACAAAAGGTCTTGAACTTTTTTGATGTGACAAGAGGTAGATGTTTATAGAGATGTTGTTCTTCTTACCAAAGCTTAACAACAAAATATTTGAAGTACATATATAGTTTTAATGAAACAATGTTTCCAAGTTTCAAGAATCAAGAACAATATGTCAAGGAATATTATACAACTTTAACAAATATTCTTAATAATGGTAATGGTTCTTCACAAGGACACAACTAAAATTCCTCATGTCATGTCTTCTTCCATAGACACCTTTGTTTTAGCTCCTCCTTGTGTCTCATCACCATCTTATTTTACCTTTGCATGGTTGACTAAAAATTAATTCACTAGTATTCATCTACACATCATAATCATCACACACTAAGGGTTGACTATTCTTAGGTGGATCCTATGGGCCTCTCCAACCCCATCTTCTTTGATGTTTGGGGTTTCCATTTCTATTTGCTTTAATCCTGCCCAAAGTTAAATAGTTTCAAATTTGTTTCCATCTTTTTCCCTTGCCCATTACATCTCCAACTCGAACAAAAAGATTTTCTAAACCAATAGTTTTCACTTGTAGTGACCTATATTAGAATGGGAACTTCAAAATAGAATGCATGGAAATTTGTCATTTCTATTGGAAATGCATTAGAATACATGCAAACAAAATGCAAAAGTGTGGGAGAGGAATCAAATTGTTTGATAAGGTGGTGTCTTTACTTATGCTATTGTAGGATATGCCCAAAATGTTTTTGTTGATAAGGATTTAGAAACTTTATCTCTAATGTAATTGACAGTTGTAAATCTAGAGGTCACAATCTTAGCTAGGATTATTCTTACATATACCAAAATGGAAGTGTTTAAATATGGCATGGACTTCTACCACATGATAAAAGAAGAGATTTTTCTAGATGCTACAAACATGTAGAAAAATGTCAAATAGTTCATCTAACTAATATAATGTGTCAAAGAATTATTTACAAAATACCAATACTATAGGATATGCAAAATATGAGCACCTGAACTATTTGGAAAACTATTGTAGTGGAATATCTATTTGTAGGATATTAGAAAAAAATGTTTATTTGAAAAAGACTTCAAAATGTACTTAGATGAACCACATTGGGAAGTCAAGATACTTCAAGGGGTGATTATAGAGACTGAAGAGATATCCTTAACCAAAAATAATTTTTAGCTAATACCAAATTTTCATTGAACCATTTGATACCTCTTGTACCCCATAATTTACCAAAATAGCTAAATTTTTATGTTCAGTGTGTGATGCAACTTGTCAAGTGAGAAAAAAAGACTTCCTACAATGTGTCAAACTCATTCTATGAACTCCTATGACACCCAAAAATGTATGGTAATAGTTAAGTATGCTTGAAAAGGCTTTCACACCATTGTAACAAGATTTCCCTTTCTTCTCACAAGCTTGCGATCATGCAAAAAAGTCAATTTTGACTTATTGACATTATTTTGTCACCTTTTAGCCTATTTCTAATAGTTGATCAAAGACATCTTTCATGGGCTAAGTTCTGTTTATTTTTAGCAAGGAAAAGTTTTGTATTTTTGTCATTATCAAACATACAAAAACATTGTGCATTTTTTGGTATCATAAGAGCCACATCAACTAAGTTGGCTTATCAAAGGAACACTTTTATTCTCATTTGACATTCATAGGTCAAAATTGTAGTGAATTTTTATGTCCGTGCATGATCACATGTCAAATTGAATAGAGGGGTTTTCTTGGTATGATGATACATAGGATGAAATTTTTGTGTGGTTTCATGCATCAAATGAGTTCGGGCATTGTAGGAAGCTTTTTCTACTCATTCAACATGTTCTTCTCATTCAATGTATATGAAAATTGAAATTGTTGTGTACTTTTGTGCATTGTGTGGCATTTAATGTCTATGTTTAGCAAGATGTTTTCATGTCACAATCTTTCTCTATTATGTGTTTTCAGCCTTTACATGACATTGCAAGTCAGTTTCAAGAAAGAGAATGTCTTCTTGTGATCTTGCACCATAGAGTATTTTTTTGTTTGTGCATCATCATAGGAATTTCTAGGAAGAGGGAATTTGATGCTACAATGTTGCATTGTAGGATGTTTTCATTCTCTACATGACATCACTGGTCTTTTGTGCCCTTGTGCATATTGAATGAGTGAAACATGTCAAATGAGAAGAAAATGCTTCCTATGATGCCAAAACTCATTCAATGTCAACTCCTATGACACTTTAAAAAGTGCAACAATTTTATCTTGCATAACATCTCAATGAGATTTTCTATCTCATTGATTTGACATGCAGTGTCAAGAAGCACAAAATAACACTACAATTTCAGCCTACACAAGTTGAATCAGAAAAAAAGGCTTCCTACAATAGCCAAACTCATTCAACATCATCTCCTAGGATGTGCATAGGTCAAAACTATAGTATATTTTCATAAAAACATTGTAGTCTTAGTAAAAATATTCCTATTTTATATGGTTTGAAGGAGGATCAATATTTTTTAATGTGACACATTTTTCATTATACTTTCTCACAAATCTAGTGATATGGATCGCACAACTTAAACTTTTCTTATTTTTCTACTTCATATATGAGAATTCTATGTGGATTGTGGTTGTTTAACTAATATGATAATAGTTAAATATACTTGGAAAGGGGAATGAATAACTAATAGAAAAGTGCACAAAACTAAATGGGAGTAAAAGGGTCCACATCCACCTAAGTAGTCAAAGCTTAGTGTGTGATGTTTAAGGGTGGTTGTATCCATCATAGCCAAACTAATCAACATTTATGTAATTTATCAATCAACCTTCTTATTATCATTTTTGGGATTTAATTCTCACACTATAGGATGGTGTCAATTATGACCTGCCACAATCCTTTGGCTACAAATAGTGGTCATAAAGATACCATGGACAATTCTCTATATGGAGTTCTCTCTATCAAAATAATGTCCACCTAAATATATTTACACATAGATAATCATGTGATAGGAATATCCTAGGGTAATTTAGATAGTGGATAGAGACTCCTAGTTATCCCCTACTTACACAAGTTACCCTTAAACAACTAAGGACAACTTTTCCCTTTGCTAGCCTATCTATTCAAGCTTTCTTATTAGTTTGAACTTCATTCTAGGCCTCCTACCTAGTTCAAATATTCTTGCAAGGGTTGGAGGATCTTCTCAGGGTGTCTTGGACTCCTTTGCATCCATTTTACACACTTCATTCATTAGGTTTCTATATGATCCCTTGAAACTCTTGAAAATCTCCTATTAGGACTATTAGCCTTCAATTAGCCCTCTTAATTCACTAATTTAGATTTTGTGCAAACATTTCCTTAAGAATTCTCTAAAAGAACTTTATATGTTGATACCATTTTCCAATGTCCTCAAGAATCCTAAGGTTTTAAGATCTCAACTCCTACCTGATGTCCTAACCCTATTTTTAAGTGTTTGGTAGGGTTTAATGACCTTTTAGACTAGTCAGTAGAAAAATAACTCTTGATCATTTCCTAAGGTTATTGGAAACCTATCCTCCCACATATAGGAACTCCATCAAATTCTCTACCAATTCAAAATTCCCTTTCAATCCAACTAGCTCTACCTTTGCAAGATTCACTCTTTCCTTGGCTCAATTTGTACTTGAGTACCTCATTGTCTCACCTAGGGCTTCCAAGGAAATTGCTTCACCCATCATCTATGACTCCATAATTTTTCCCACATAATATATAGGATGTATACAATCATTCCTCAAGGTTTCATGAGGTTTGAACCATGGGAAATGTCGGTAGACACCATTCTTCCTAGACTTCCAAGTACAAGCCAACAATCAATCTATTTACCCAAACATTTATTGTGCACCCAAAATGGATTGAGAAAAAATTCTTACCAAAAGAGAAAGTTATTTAAAAAAATGTAGAAACTATACTGCAATTAAAATCTCTTATTCAAAACACATAGTAATACAAAATTCAAGCTTTCATTCCTTCTACCAAACACTTGCTGATCTGATGTATGATGTTGTACAATCACCAATTTCTAAACCATAAAAAAATTTCTTCCAAGCCCTTACATACCCATTCCACACCTAAATCAACCAAATTTTAAGCATTAGTAACCTCCAATAAATATTAACAAAATTTACAACTTTTCTTGTCAAAAATTGCACTTTTTATAAAATTATCAATATGCAATTATTTCAATTTTTTTTTTTTTTGCATTTTAGCAACTTAGAATTGGTAGGACCATATCTCATGACTCCAAAAAATTAATGGAAGAAACTTAGGCCATATTTTTACCATTACCATGTATACCTATCCTACCTTTCTTATTTTTCCCTCTAAAACAACTTTTTACACTTTCCTCCTAATTGAACAACAAATGCAATATTGCACCAACTTGCTCATCCCATGCATACATTAGTGTTTGGTGTTTCACATGCATGACTCAAGACTACTCAAAACTCTTTATTTATATCTACTAGGTTTTATGTCTTATCTAGACTCCTAGACCCTTATTGCACTTTAGGATCTAAACCTAGGTGCTCCTACACCATACTCATCCAATGAGCTGAAAAGTCCTTCTAGGACTTTAAGAGGAAATGAGAAAAAGGTCAATGACTTTCTTCTTGAAATATCATTCTACAACTCAAGTGGCTGCACTATCAATTTTTCCTTGCCACTTCACAAGATTCTTCATATAGGTTTTATTCCTAGCCACCTTGTGTACTTTGTAACTCAGAATATTGTCATCCTACAAATTGGTTGTAGATGGCTTGGGTAGGGTTGCTACAATGTCTTGTAGGTTTTCATCTCTACTAGAGTGGAAGAAGGAGTAAGACCCATGTAAGCTACTAGATCTACAACATTGAAAGTAGTAGAGATACCCACATCTACTAGAAGGTCCACTTGGTAAGCATTGGCCCCATATTTGGCTAGGATTTAGCATGGCCCCACCTTTCTCATCTAAAGTTTGTGTGATTCACCTTTAAACAATCTATTCTTATTGAGATGGACCATAACATAGTCCCCAACTTGAAATTGCACATCTCTCTTCTTGGCATCTTCCCTTTGTTTCATGATTGTTGTATTCTACTCCAGGCTTTGTTTGACCATAGCATGCACCTCTTTCATTGAAAGAGAAAAGTCTTTAGTCACTCCACTAACCTCTGAACTTACCTTCATGTCCCTAAGCTCCAAAATTCCTCTAGTATGTACTCCATAGAACACTTAAAATAGACTCTTCTCAGTAGTCCTATTAATAGTATTATTGTAGGCATACTCTGCTTGTGCAATGATATGATCCCAACTCTGGCCATACTCTTTGGTTAGACACCTTAATAGGTTCCCCAAGTTCCTATTTACAACCTCTATCTACCCATCTATTTGAGGATGGTATGCAAACCCAAATCAAATATTGGTGCTCAATTTATCCCACAGAGTCTTCCAAAAATGACATAAATTTAGTGTCCCTATCACTTATAGGAAGATAATGTATCCTTATGTAAGCAATTTTTTTAGCACTACCCTCAAGTTTTGTGACAAGGGCTTAACCTCCTCTTGTGTGCTATAAGTTGAGTGGTTGTATCGGGCATTAACAGATTGGTCTTTTAGTGCAATGGTAGCCCCATTCTAACAAGTGGTATCAGAGCTTGGTCACAGGTTCAAATCCTTATACCCTTGAGTAACACTGAGGAGAATATTGTTATAAATTTGTTAAGCACTCCCCTTGGGATTTGTGACAAGAGCTTAACTATCTCTTGTGTACTATAAGTTGAGTGGTTGTATCGAGCATTGACAGATTAGTATTTTGGTCCAAGGGAAACCCCATTCTAACACCTTACTACTTCTCTAAAGAACAAGTTAGCAATAAAACATGCATCATGTGTGGTCTTACATGGCACAAAATGATCCATCTTGTTGGTGTAGGAGCATCCTTTTTGTCATGTTATCCCACTAATTCTATTGGTTGCTACCGAGTTAAAAACATTGGTGAGTACTAGTAATTATTCAATATTTACCTAGTTGAAGTTTTCATATGTCATGTTAACATATAGGTTAGAATGTTATCCCATTTGTTCTACCAATATTAATCGAGTAATATTTCAAGTGCCAAGTTGGTCAATTCTAATTTTTGCCGAGTTGCAGTCTTGGCTAAGTTATCTAGTATTGGTCGAGTGTTCCTATTGGTGTGGAGTGTCCCTTCATGTGTCAAGTGCTAGTATTTGTCTTAGTCCTTCTTTGACCAATTTTTCTATGTTTGGTTTTAGTTTGGGCCAACCTTGCACATACTTAATTTTGTGATGGGTATTTAATATTTGTTGAGAGCTGACTTGTGGCTTGGTTATGCACTTAATGTAAGGGTTTATTTTGTTGGTAATTTGTAATAGGCTAACTTGTGGCCATGAAATTATTTAAAAGGGGTCTTGGGTAGAGTCTTAGGCAATATTATTCAAGCATGTAGAATTCATTTTAGTTTAAGGAGTCTTAGCATGGATTAGCTTGGAGACAGAAGTCTACATTTGAGTTTAAAGATCTATTTTTCTTTAGAAAGATGTATTATTATTTGTAATGGTCATAACCTAGAAGGTAGTACAACTTGGCATGTTGGACGTAAACTCCTTGATTCAAATATATGGAATATTATCTTTCTAGATCTGAATCTTTTTCCTTGTTCATTTTGCACTGTGTGTTTGTTTGTTGATTTCTAGATCACCTTATTTTGGGGTACATCTGGATTCATGTTGCATCAATTGGTATCATAGCTTAGTTGTTCTTGAGTGTGAAATCATATCACTGAAGTGTGAGGCAATTTGTATGAGGACCTTGGTTGGGTGAATTTTATTTGAGAAGATTTTTATTTTGGAAGTCTTAGCTCATTGGTGAATTTGATGTAGGGTGATAGATCTATGGATTTGGGCTACACTTGTAGAGGAATTTCTGTTCAATCATTGTTTATGAAAACATGGTTTATGGAAAGAGAGATGTTGATCCAAAATTATTCGACATGTTGAGGAAATTTGCAGCTAGAGTAGAAGCTATTAAGTTAGCACAAGATTGTGGAAGACATCTTGATGATGTTGAGAGCAATGAGTATGATTCTTTTTGGGATGCATTATATGAAAGGATTGATTATCTGGAAGAGTCTAATTTTAGTTTGCATCTAAGGATTAGAAAGAAGGTTTGTTGGCAGTTTAAAGAAATTGTGAAGAGAAGAAGACATATTGTGGAAGTGCATGATGATTTTTCTGAAATTGATGAAGTATCTTTTGGTTTTCATGAGCAGATGGATAGATCTGACATGGAAATTACAAGGCATCTTGTTGTGTGTAATGAGATTGCTAAAGAGGAGAGTTTCACTTATGTTGGTAAGAAATTAGAAGTTTCTATTATTCAACATGATTTTAATTTTGAAATGAATGTGATTGAAGACTTATCTATTATTGTCATTGCTGATCCAAAGTTATATGTTCATTTTTTTATGGATGTTATTGATTTAGATGTTGCTCATGGTAAGAAGATGGATTTACTTACTGGTAACATGGTTGAGGGTTTCAAAGATATTATTGATGTGGATTTATGTGATATTGTTGTTACTGATATGGATCTAACTTATATGTTGCTACTGAGATGCTGAAGGATATGGATGTTACTACTAATATGGATTTTGATGATGTTGCTGAGCTATATGTTGCTAGAGAATTGAATACATATATTGTTACCATTATAGATTTATATGCTACTCTTATTATGAATCTGACTTCATATGTTGTTTCTAATTGCATTTTTTATTTGGAAATTGTTGCTAATCTTCTTTTCATGTATGAAGATGATGTTATGGATGATGATGATGATAAGTTGCAAATGTAGCATTGTGATTTTCAATTGAGTCTATATGTTGATTGGATGGATGAGATTCTAATTTTTGAATAAATGAAGCATAGATGGTTAATTTTTATCTTTGATCTCTTTTCTTTGATGGAGTGGAAACCTTTGGTGAAGGTGAAGCTGAGTGAAGAATTTTCTTTTCGAAGAAAAATGTGGAACACATTTTGGAAGAAAAAAGTCAACTATTGTCAAACTTTGGTCAAACTTGGTCTTCTGGACCTTGACATCACTTTGAATAGACTCCAAATTTTCTTTTGATTATTTTGATCTCTTCTCTATTCTTCATAATCTCATATTTCTTTTGTATCTCTTGATATATTTTTCTACATCATATTTCTAGTGTGTCATCTTTTGAGTTCACTCCTAAGGGAGTAGGATGATTACATCATTGAATCTAAATTTTAACTTAATCTAAATCTCATGTCTTATTCACTTAGGGCATCTCATCACTCGAGGCATCTTGTCCCCTTTCTATCTAACATCTTCGTCACCTATCTCATCTTTTGATTAGCTAATACATCTTAAAGTAGTCCTTATCAGAGTTTGATGGACATGTACCAAGACAATCTAAACCCCAACTCCTAAAGGTCAAGCCTCATTATAGGGATGATTCTATGACTTGTGATGGGATCTTGCTATCTTTTATGGCTAGGTATCTAGGTGTTCTATCTAGATCCCTTAAGGTTAAGCTTTTTTTTGGAGATAATCTTTAAAAGCTTATCAATCTAGGTATCTAGGTGTTCTATCTATATTCCTTAAGGTTAAGCTCTATTTTAGAGATAATCTCTAAAAGCTTATCAATATAGGTATCTAGGTGTTCTATCTAGATCCCTTAAGGTTAAGCTCTATTTTGGGTGATAATCTTTAAAAGCTTATCAATATAGGTATCTAGGTGTTCTATCTCGATCTCTTAAGGTTAAGCTCTATTCTAGAGATAATCTTTAAAAGCTTACCAATTGGTCTTTATATCATCAATTTTGGAACCAATCTCATTTCTTGATCTTTGCATCATACTTCTTATTTCTTTGAATTGAACATGTCACTTGCACATTCATTCAAAGAGGGACAAATATAATACCCCAAAATTGGCACATTGCCATGTTAACCAATTCTAGTCTATCTTGATCAACCCTAAGTCATATTTTACTAAGCAATTCTTATTATGGTTATCACTACTTGACCTAATTATCAGATGTAGAAAACCCTAATCTGCATTAATCACATTCTCTATTTAATTCCTAAGTATCGACTCGAATTAGCTACATTAAACCGATTGATTAAATTTGATTTAATTATAAGTGTTCATACTTTAATTAAATTAAATTACTTCTTTAAGCTAATGTGCCAAGGAATTAAATATATTTAATTTAATGATATAATGTCTTTATTTCAATTATTGGGTTTAATTACTCAATTAATTAGAAATATGCATTTATGAAGTCATATCTCATTTTATTAAATTAAATAATCTTCCAAATCTTATCTTTAGTTCAAGAGGGGAAATTCTAAGTGATCTATCTCTCGAATTGGAATTGACTTAATCGGCTTATTCTCGCACTTAAATGAATTTTAGTTAATTCTTCATTATACTCAAGATCTGAGTTAGTTAACCTCACCTACATTGGGAATCTTCCATCCTAACTGAATCTCAGCTTCAATCTTGATCATCCATTCCAATTCATCTTGATTGTTGGTTGATTTTAGGAATTCTATTTAAGAGGCTTCTAATTCCTCATTCTAGGGATGGGAATTGAATTGCATCAAATTATTGTCAAAATAGATACTCTATTGCTTAATACTTTCATAGCTTTCATAATTGCGTAGCATTAATATCATCTAGATTAAAATGCACTCATATATCTTATTTTATTTTTCTATTATTAGATTAGAATTGCATGTCATCTAGATTAATTGCACTATCATATAGTTTCTTAAATCCTTCATGCTAAAAGGTCTAGTTGTCCGCTTCTCAATCTAAGAGCATAGGCAAAATCATTCTAGTTTGAAGGCAATAGGTCACTCTATTGGATTACTTAGATTAATGCAATGTTCATTATGGGATGATCTACCAGGTAATGACTATGTTGAAGTGTGTGTGAGAATCTAAGGCCCACAATTCACATATACATTTCCAACACCCACCGTGGGGCTGAGAAATCATTTTTTCTAGCCTCATATACTTTATTTTCTATTTTTTAATGATTTTGACACATTTGTTCGTATAGATTTCTAGATTTTCACATGAGAAATCTCATTTTCATGTGAAGAACTACTTACATTTCCCCTTTGACTGCACTTCCCCATGTGAAAAAATGCATAATTGCATAGATTCTCATGGTGCACAACATTTTCTAATGCAGGCCTATGTAGCATTTCGTGCAACATTTTGCAACAAAACATGCAAAATATAATTTTCCAAAATTTAGTTTTTTATCATCATCTTTTGTTAATAGTTTTCTATGAAGCATTTTCTTTTAGATTTTTGGTTTTCTATAGCATAACAATGGTTTGCAAGACATTTTGAAAAAGAAATCTTCACCTAAACACTTCAAACATGTACTAACTATGTGATTGTAGGATGCTTTCCAAAGAAATACATGTCGAAGACCAATTTCAAACCCACTTTAAATGTCATGTCTTTTTTCACTTTCCACACATAGTATCATTAGGGCTTGTGAACTTTGTAGGGTGCAAGATAGGGGAATATGGGAGTATGCTCTTTACCACTTGGAAGTCATTTCCACGGGAAAATCAAAAACCTAAAATCCTCTAAAAGATGACATCTAAGGGAGGCAAGCAAGTTAGTAGTTCTTTAGTATGAGTCCACTTCTATGAAGGGATGACAATTTCCTTCTAGGGAATCAAAATCTTGAGAAAGGACAAGTTTGGATGAATTAAGCTAACTTGATGATTAACATGTCTTGCATGTTTGGGTGAGGTGATGAGGTAGAGGAGTATGTTGTTTCCCCTTGAGGGAAATTAGAAACTTGGACCTTTAGATCTAAACCACTAGTCCGAGTCAACCTTTAGAGGGCCTGCCAGAGTGATCCAACCTCTAGGAATGACCCAAGTGACAACTTTTGTTGGAGATTCCAACTCACTATAATAAAGAATATTTGTAGAGAAAAAGACTCCAAAGCCATGTTAATTTCTTCCTCTTGATTCCTAATCTTTCATATCAAGAGGAGGCTCTATCTATTGCATTGGTTGGCATCAACCCCAATCTTGCTAGTCAAGTGTGTGCACTTTTAGATGCTAGTGTGGGCTTTTGGTCTCAACTTTTCTTATGAAGCCACTATGGATTGATATGAATGGAAGCCAACTAAAAGCTTCTTAGTTAGTTGGTACCTGGTTCACCTCTGAAAGGGGGCATAATCTTTGTGCAAGAAAGGGGAAAAATATCTCCTGTAGAACTCACCATAGGCACATTCTTGGGCATTGGAAGGTGGTATACATGCTTGACCCCTATCACAAGGGTGTTCATTTAGCATATATGTTATTGAGCCCTTGGAATACACCAAAAACATGGGCACCCTCCAGTCAGGTGATATGACTATGTTAGGTGAACGCATGACATTAGTTGTGGGATAAAGGTTTTCTTTCCTCTACCATTTTTGGTTATAGGGATAAAAGTGTGTTTTTTATTGAGTCTTAAATTTGTCCAAACCTATCAAACAAACTAAAAGTCAAGACTCCCCCATCCCTTTGAGTTACTTTGTCCTTGTTTGGATTATTTTCGACTACTGCTTGCTTCCCATGTCTTTTCTGAAAAGAAACTATCTTGTTCAAAACTAAAATGCTATTTAAAAACTTGAAAACCATCTTGTTGTCTATCTAAAATCTATCAAAATAACCAAAAATTTATCTAGAATAGTCTAAAACTTATAAAATCTCTTCAATTTGAGTCTCAGTTGCCAGTCTGGTCTCTATTTTTTACCTAGTTTGGAAAAATTTCATGCGAGTGCCTATTTATCCAACACTTCTTTACATGGCCCTATCCAAGTTCTCATGTGGTCCTATACAAATCTCTATGAAAGATTTTGCAAACTCTATCTTTTTGTTAGAATCTCATTTTCTTATCAGTCTAGCACATCCTTGCATGGCCCTATACAAGTCCTTAAATGAGAAACCTTGTCCAAATTTGTTGCTCTGAATATTCACCTACTTTATTGCACTTTCTCACACAATTATCTGAGAATCTTCATGCAGGATCTTGCTCAAAACTATGAAACTATTCTATCAGAGCTATCTACACTCTAAGTCTGGCATATTACTTGCAACATTTTACCACTTTTATGTCTGAAAATAGTGTCAAATAGTGGCATCTTTCTTAGCTAACAACTTGTGATAGACACTCAACCTAGTCTCATTTTTTAGTTATCTTGTTCTTGTGCTTTAGTTCTTGTTATACTCTATGTCATAATAGCCATAATCTTTGGTTGTTCTAGCCATTATTCAAATGACTTTTACCTTAGTATACAACACTCTTATCTTGTTTCTTTGTGACTACGTTCTAGTGTGGTCCTTGTCTTAGTTATTTTATTTTTGTCCTTGTCTATGACTATGGCAACAATAAGAAAAAAATAATTTTATCCCCTTAGACTTAGATGAGGTAGATCTAGGGGTCATAATCAAGGTAGAGGTCAGTTTCCAATTCATAAACAATCTATTTCCAGTTCATCTAGTGAGAAGTTCTCAGAATCTCCTTCACTAATTAGACCATCTCATATTTAGAGAACATTCTCTATAAAATTACAAAAAATTAGGAACCCATTATATTAGGAGGATCTTGAAACTTTTAAAGGTAATACATCTCCAAACAACACAAAAAAATTCTTATTCAAAGGACCTTTCCAACCAAAACATACTGAAACTATTCACATTCTTATAATGGCTGATCAAGGACCTAAACTGGGAGAACACAGTAGAGAACAAGATCAAAATAGAAATGAAAAACATAAGGAACCTCTTTTTATTGATGATAATGAGGAAGAGGTAGAAATACTCCCTAAACACATCAAAAAATGTCATATAGACAAAAACTTCCAAAAATTCTTGGAAATCCTACTTAACAAAGAAAAAAAGAAATACTTTCTCAAACTTTTCCAAGAGGGAGATCAGCTACCTCATCACTTTAACATTGAAACTATCATTACACCTAAAGAAGAAACTGAAACATCCAAATTGAAAAAATAGTTGAAGATCATGCAAGACCAACTAGCCCAAATGATTCATGACAAAGACAAACCTACAAAAATATACACCTTAGATGCTCTTTTTCCATTCCCATTTGACAAGAGTATAGACATGCCTCCTTTTCCAAGAGGAGTTTAGTTACCTAAGTAAGTTAAATACTTTGGGACTACCAATCTCCAATATCATTTGTGAGAATTTGGGGCCTTGTCTATGGAATTTATGCATAATTAGTCATATCTCATGCATCTATTCTCAAGAAGTCTAGGTGGTCAAGCTATCGAGTGGTTTTCACACTTGCCTACTGGTATCAAAATGTTCAATGAGATTGCTAACTTATTTTTCCAACAATAATCTCACAACATCTAACACCTAGTTAACACTCAAGACTTGTGTAACCTTAAATAGAAAGTTGGGGAACCTTTCCTTACATTCCTTTATAGATGGAGACAACTTTACACCAAATATTCATGAAACATTCCTAAAATAGAAAACCTTGACATCTTCACTAATAACCTCCCACCCAATTTTGTGTATAGAGTTCAACTTCAAGGTCCACACACCTTTAAAGACATGGCCACACAAGCTATCCATATAGAGGAATTCATGGTCAAAAAAGGGTGAACTAACCCTTCAAAAGGACACTAAACAAGGATCCACCATTAACGAGGACAAATACAAGTACATAAACAAAAACTAAGAGGTTGTGCATGATAGATTTGTTGACAATATTACTCCTAAACCTATTAAGGAAACCTTCAATCTTACAGACAATCTCAAAGCATCCAAGGATGTTGAGAAACCTCCTTCTGACAAAAAGACATTTGGAAACAAAACAAAGAACACCTCTTAGGTCTTACACCCAAAGCAAGAATATGCACCTCTTGGTGAACCTTTGGATGTGGTCTATAAGACCTTGCTACAAAAAAATCTCATTTCTCCATTGGATAACTCTTGTCTTTATGATCGACAACTATGACCACCACAATGGAATGAAACTGCATTTTGAAAATATCACCAAAACAAAGATCACAAAATTAGTAATTGCATCAACTTGTGTCACAAGGTCCAAGACCTAATTAATGATAGTGAAATTATTGTGGATGGACATAACAAAAATATAGATCACAAGTCTTTCAAGGATCAATTCCCATCTTACAAAAAAGGAGAAACCTCAAAATAGAAATCTCATAACAAGATCAACTATAAGTACTCTAATGATGATAATGAGATAGTCCACATGGTTGAACCCATAGATGCTAAGTACTATGATGTCATCACCATCAAGGTCAAACAAGACAAAACTAAACCTAAAACACCATTTGTCTTAAGCAACCCTTCTTCTAATACATCTGACAATGAACCATCACAATCTTGTGCCAATATTGTCACACATTCTCATGCTAAGTTGGTACTCAAAGGCCCTGTGCCTTCTATTCCTAATCTCAAAAAAAATAAAACAAAACCTCTTGCTGGTCCTTTTTGCAAAGGAACAAAACTTGCAACAACTTCTACAACTACTAGCTATAGTATCCTTGGTCACTTATAGAAAACTAATGCTCAAATCACAATCTTTGAGCTTCTTAAAATATTGCCTTCTCATAGGTAGACTCTCAACAAATCCCTCACTCAGGCAAACATACCTCAAGATATTGATCATGAGAGGTTCTAATCTATTGTAGGTCATCTAACCTCACCTTACTATATTTCCTTCTCTAAGGAGAATGATAATTAACTAAGTCATCCACATAATCAACCTCTACACATTGAGGTCATGATACACCAAAAACATGTCCATCATGTGCCCATCGATAATGGAGCTAGTTTAAACATTGTCTCTGCTACTCTAATTAGACAATTGGACTATTCTGAAGAGTCCATTGATCCTTATTGCAAGTTAACTATCAAAGCATATGATGAGGTTGAGCAAAAATCTTTAGGTCTTGTGGTGTTGCCTCTTTGTGTTGGTCTTGTAGAAAGGGATGCCACTTGTCAAGTCCTTGATATCCCCTTGGCTCACAATATTATGCTAGGAAGACCATGGGTACATGAGATGTGCATTGTTCCATCCACTTACCATCAATGCATAATATTCCCATTTCATGGCTCTGAAGTCACCATACCTGCAACTACTAGCTATACATGTAATATGTTGAAATCTACTAAAAACATTCTACCTGCTAATAATGAATCTATGAATTATCATGATAACAAGCTCAAGCAAATTGAGTAGTCACTCAAGCTAAAGGAAACTACAATGGGTGAATATCACATAGAACCAGTTTTATCTTTGAAATCTCTTCCTCCCCATCACTATGGGAGACCATTTGACATAAAGAAACCTTTTTTTTTGACACCTCAAACTAAGTACAATGGTACTTTTGTCAAATCTACTATTCCTCTAGAGGAGGAAGCTGAAAATAGAGCTATTGCTACATGGATCTAAAAAGAGGAAACTCCAGTTTACCTAACTGAATAGTCTCATGAAATTAATCCTAAGAAGTATGGTCCTGGTCTTAGACTCATGAAATTCTTTGGCCATATGGTGACTGGTCCTATTGGATGCAATAAAAATGGTCTAATTGATCCTATCAAAGCAATAACTAGAAGGAATCAAGATACATCTGGTCTCGGCTTCAAGAAGATTCCCTTCCATCTAGGGAGTAAAAAATTCATACCAAAACCTAAGAGTTCATTTGAACATGAGTCACAAGCTGAGTCTAACAACCATGAAGACAATACTAACAATTAGGATCCTTATTCTTATCCAATTCCTGATCATTTGGCTAAATTCTTTGCAAAACTAGATGACTTTGTACTACATGTTATTGTCATGGATGGTAATACTGATTCTTATGAGGATACTACTAGTTCACATCATACCCAACAAGAAAAAGGAGAGTCTACTCATGCTTCACACATTGAGTACCTTTATAAAAATCCAAATCATGAAGGAGATTTTGTTCCTATCACCATTAGGGAATTCTACAGTCTATCTCCATGCAATAGAGATTCTTGAGAGTATGAATATGACTCTCTCTTAGAAGCAAGTACAAATAAAGACATAAATGAAGTTCATGTTTATGAAAACTTCCTCAAAGTAGGTGAATCATCTAGAGTTAGGTTGAATGAGTCCTATCCAACTAGTATGCTTGAGTCTTCAATTAATGACATTAGTGCGTAAAGGAATGTGAACACACTTGTGGATGAAGCCACTCTAGGTCTCAAATTGCTCATCCAAGCATTTAATGACTATATTGTGAACACAATCAAACCCACCACATCTCTTTCACTCAACTATCCTAAGCTCATAGAGTAGAATTCCAATGCATCTAGTGAAGTCCTCACATTCTAGAATGACTATGCTCTTGCCTACAACTAAACATTGGTGAACTAGTAATGTCTTCCACCAATAAACAAAGCATCAACATGATTGAAGATGACATCAAATATCTCAGTCATACAATCAAAAAGAAAAAAAATAGGTTTGGTGTTGAAAACCACATTGTGGTAGTGTCAGAACCTTAAAAAATAAAAATAAAAGATGTATCTGAAGGTGAAAAGCTCTCTGAGGCACCTATGAATGAGATATTTGATGCATTTCCTAGTCATTTTAAAGAAATATCATCAATATTGATAAAACCAACATAGCAAACCAACCTAGGAATAGAAGAACATGTTCACATGATACATCTTGCACAATTGCGGTCTCTAGAAGAAAAAGAGGAATTCATTTCTTTCTTCCAAGAGAGAAAGATAAACTTTGTGTGGACATACTTAGACATGCTAGGATTAGATCCTGATCTCATTATGCATCACCTCTCTATCACACTAGGAGTTAAACTAGTTAAACAAAAACTTAGGAAAATGCATCCTAATGTTGCATTGCTTGTCAAAGCTGAATTGGAAAAGCTTCTAAAGGCTAGTTTCATTCATGATATTAATTACGCTAAATGGATATCAAAGATTGTTCTAGTTTCCAAGCATGACAAATCTATTAGAGTCTATATAGATTTTTGAGATCTAAACTTAGCATGTCTGAAGGATTATTTTCCACTCCCTAAAATTCATATGATAGTGGACATGACAATAGGATATGAGATGTACTCACTCATGGATAGATTTTTTGGTTATAATTACATCAAAATTACACTAGAAGATTAGGAAAAGGTTGCTTTCACTGGTGCATGGTGAACTTTCTATTGGAACATAATGCCATTTGGTCTAAAAAATGCTAGTGATACATATCAGAGGGCAGTCTCTATAATTTTTCATGGTGTGATGCATAAAACAATGGAAGACTATGTGGATGATACTCTAGTTAAGAGAAAAAACATAACACTCACCTTCAATATTTGAGATCTATCTTGGATCACATGGAGAAATTTAGTTTGAGACTTAATCCCAAGAAATGTGCATTCGATGTGACATCTGGGAAACTACTTGGCTACATTGTGTTTGCAAAAGGAATTGAGGTTGATCCAGAGAAAGTTCAAGCAATCATGGACATGACTCCACCTCAAAAAATCAATCAGAAGAGGGGCTTACAAGGAAGACTTAAATCCATTCCCAAAATCATCTCACAGCTGGCAGATAGGTCATAACCTTTTACCAAGATTATTCATAAAGGTGTGAAATATAACTAGAGCCAAGATTATGATCAAAGTCTAACACAAATAAAGAAATACCTTGCTAATCCACTAATCTTAATGCCTCCTATTCATGAAAAACCTTTAATTCTATACATCTCAACAATAGAGACATCTCTGGGTATATTGCTAGCTCAAGAGGACAATGATAACAAGGAAAGAGCTAGTTACTATCTTGAGTCATACCCTAATATCCTATGAGAAGAATTATGATATCATTGAGAAGGCTTGCTTGGTAGTTGCCTTTACTTCCCAAAAGTTGAGACACCACATGCTTGCCCATACTACACAACTACTTGCTAAAATTGATCCACTAAAGTACTTACTCAACAAGGCAGCTCTAACAAGAAGATTGACTAAGTGGGTCATGATACTAAGTGAATTTGACATTTAGTATGTTGAATGAAAGGCTATCAAGGGACAAGCAATTACTGATCAATTAGTAGAAGCACCAATACAAAGTCTTCTTCCACTAAATTTTGACTTCCCTAATGAATCACTTTTGACACACACGCAACAAACTTGGATGATGTTCTTCAATAGTTCCTTCACACAATGGGGATCTAGTGCTAGACTACTATTCATAATACCATAGAAATATACACTACCTAAGGTGTACAATATTTTGTTTCCTTGTATGAACAATATTGCAAAATATGAAGCTCTCATTAATGACATGAAGATGACAATTGAATGGAGAGTAGATTAGTTGAACATCTTTGGTGATTCACAACTCATAATCAACTAGTTCAATGATGTATATCAGACAAAAGATGAGAAATTGATCTCTTATAAATACATGGTGGATGATCTGAAGAAATACTTTACTCATATCACTTTTCAATAGGTTCCTCAAGAAAACAACAAAGTGGTTGATGCCATGGCTACTCTTGCTTCCTTAATATAGATGCCAGAGAATGACCTCTAACACAAGTTCCTAGTGGAAACATTACTCTACCTTGCCTATGATACCCCTGAATCTTGAATGATCTACTCCATTGTAGGACATGATTCATCCTACTACCACCACATATACTCATCTATGCGACCAAACCGTTCTAGATGGTATAACCCAGAATAAAAAATGTCACCTTATCTATAATGCTTCATAATATGTCCTTATTGCTAACGACTTGTATAAGAGAGGTCTTGACAGAACACTTCTTAGGTGTCTAGAACCCACTGAGTCCAAATGTGCTTTAATTGATGTCCATGAGGCCATTTGTGGATCTCACTCAAATGGCTTGACATTGGCCGAGTATGGAGCAAGAGGCAATCAGATATGCCAAGTCTTGTAAAAAATGCTACCTCCATGGGAATTTGATTCATGCTATAGCCAGGGAGCTAATTCCATCTATCACACTATGGCCATTCCAACAATGGGCTTTTGTGCTTGTGGGTCAGGTTCACTCGTCTTCATCAAATGGACACAAGTTCATTATTACAGCTACAAACTACTTCACTAAGTGGTTGGAGGTAGTCCCTCTCTCTATAGAAAATGGCAAAATTGTAGCTTTATTCATCATGAATTACATCATATGTCAATATGGTGTACCTTCTTCCATTATTACTAACAATGGAGGATAGTTTAAAAACAAGGATATTAAAGAGTTATGTAAAAAGTTTAGAATCACACAACATTGGTCTTCTATCTATTACCCCCAATGTAATGATCAAGTGGAGGCATCCAACAAGGTGATTCTTAAGATCTCATATTGCATAGTCAACAAATCTAGAAGGGACTAGCACCTTTAGATTAATCCAGCTTTATGGGCTTATAGAACAAGTATCCAAACTCTAATAGGTACAATTCCCTTTACCTTGGTCTATCGAGTGGATGTTGTACTTCCAAGTGAGGTTGAGATCCCTACTTTGAGAATCTCCATGAAGGGCCTCATTATTGACAATGACTACAAAATATCTCAACTTCAAGAGCTAGTATCATTAGATGAGTTTTGGAAAGTGGTGTATGATCATCTTCGATCTTATCAACAACGTATGTCTAGGAGCTACAATAAGAAAGTTAAGCCATGCGACTTCCAACTAGGTGATCTCATTCTGAGAGAAAACCCTAAGAATCAACAATAATGGGTACAAAAAGGGAAGTTCAAACCCAACTAGCTTGGTCACTACATAATTACTATAGTGTTTGGATCTAGAGCTTATCAACTTTCTACAGTTGGGGAGAGGTGCTCAAGGAGCCTATCAACACTATCCATCTGAAGTGGTTTTACAAATGATATGTTGTCAAAAGCTCCCTATATATACTTAAATGTCCTCAAAAATAAAAATAAAAAAATTGTAAAAAGTTCCTTAAAAAAATCATTACCCTGGTGAAATCCTACCAATAGGCACCTTGGTAATACCAAAAAAAAATACAAAAATACAAAAATACAAAAAAATCAAAAAAGAGATAAATACAAGAAATTTGTAAAAAAAAGTGCGATTGATGAAAACCTTGCAAACAGGCATCATGGTAGCAAAAAAAGAATCTCTGCCAAGAAGGTGAGAACCTAGTAAATAGATGCCTCTTGTTTCAAAATGCTATATCTTGTAGTGCATCTTTTGGGTCCTATATAGTTGCTTTCTCACTTTAGTTTGATGCTTTCACTTAAGTTTGTGGCTTTCCATGGATTGATTATTGTCATAACTTGAGGTCAATACCCTACACTATCATAGGAAACTCTTTTGTGACAGTCACTAGTTGTTATAACTGTGTCTATCTACTATCGCTAATTTCACTTTTGAGATTCCTATCATAGGAATCTCTTTTAGCACAGCCACTAGTTGTTCTAACTATGTTGGCCTACTATCGCTAGTATCACTTTTTGAGATTCCTCTCGTGGGCAATCTCTTTCACAATAGTCACCAATTATTCTAACTACATCTACCTATTGTTGCTAGTTTCACTTTTTGGGATTCCTCTCTTGGATAATCTCTCACAATAGTCACTAGTTTCTCCTAACTATGTCTACCTATTGTCGCTCACTTTCCTATTAAGGTTCTTCTTACTAAAGATTCCTCTTTGACTTCAGTCACTAGTTGTTCTAATTGTGTCTATCTACTATTATCACCCTATTGAAGAGATTTCTTTCATCCATGTTCTGTGCATTGACACTTGACATCAATCCTACAATAGAAAAAAAACTTAAAATGATAAATTTTCCTGGGATATGTTGATCTTTTCATTTTGTTTTTTTTTTTTTCACTTTATCATGTCTCTTCAAGAAACTTGATGATTTCTCTTTCGACTAGAGAAGCAAGGACTAGGGACATGATCTTTCCTTTACTTTCTATTTATGGTTTAGTTCCAATGTTTTGCAACATCCACATAAAAGGGGTGCCCACTATAAGAGCCTGCATCTTGTATTGAATGGCCGTGTGTACCTCAACTTCTTTTATATGAATAAACTAGTGAGGTTGGTTCTTCTCCTTGCTTTTTGGAGTGCCCTCTTTATGCTACAATAAATACTGATACTCATCCTACTAAGTGAACATTCATGTCACTGTGAGTGTACCTAGCACACTTTTATCGTATGTTATTAACACAAGGGTCATTGTAGATAGAATACTTACTGATTACATAGCATAAAATGGATCTCTCAAGTGTCTAGTGATGAGAGCCATTTACAACCCATTTTATGCCATATTTTAATCCATTCCATACACTATCATGCTTACTTCCCTATGCCATTTTCATCCCATTTTCCTATTTTACATTGCATATGGTTTAATATAGATAAGTAGTATTCAATATTTTTTTGGGATTAAAATATGGAAACTACATTAATTGATTTATTTTACTAATATTTATTATTGCAGCATGTTCACTAATGGGTGCAGATGTTCTTGTCACATGTTGAATAAGAACCAATAACACTCTCTACCATTCATTTTCTTCCAATCATTGGAGGATACAATGTAATATGGAACCTTCTTGATATGTGCCACATGGAGGAGAAGTTGGCATGTGCATCTTCAATCTATCCCTTTGATACATATTGCATAATCACAACCTAAATCTCTTCATTGGGAAATGGATATTATGGCATGGTTGCTAACTATACACTACCCTCCTTTGGTTTTTTTTGCAAATAGTTTACCCATGTTAGTTTCTCTTCATCATACCTATTATTGATGATTCAAAGTCATGCAAGTTGCATCCTTTAACAACATAGAGACCTTCAATTTTCATTTGTTGATATTTACATGCTCCCACATTAGTAAATGTGTATGCATGTCTCACATAAACCAACTTCTATTATGCAACAACCATTTCAAACCATTAATTAGCAACTAGTTTGTTAGAATGATCAAAATAATTACCTATTCTTAGCACAAGATCAAACTTTTTTATAATCTATTATTATTTGTGTGATGGTTATTAAACAAATGGTTGTAAGAACCTAAAATTGATCTGCCTATAAAAGAAATGTAAGGCATATCTGAACAAGCAAATCCCTATAAACATGAAGTAGATTTGAATATATTTTTCAGTAGGAAGAAATTGTTGTCTACAATTCTGGATTGCACCATTTTGAAGTAAGTAAAACATAAGTTTTCAGATGGTCACAATAGCATAGATCTTTTTTATGTATGCATCATGCAAACTAAGGAGTTTGGGCCCACTTTTTGGCAAATCATGACGATATTTTTGTTTGGTGTGTTTTTTTAATATGTTAAGCATTCGAATCCATAATTAGTCTATTTAATAAATTAGATGTTTACATTTTTATCTATTTATTGATTTCTTAGATTAGTTATTTTAGATATGAATGTATTATTTATATAACTAGTAATGTTATTGTTATTTATGATTGTTTCTAATATTTTATAGATTAATGTTTATTTTCATTTCTAAAGTTCTTGTCACCAAGAAGTGATAGTTCTTGTAATTGGGATTTACTTGTTTTTTCATAGATTCAATTTCACATATTATAGATGCATTCATAAACTCTCATCTCACAACTATCATCCATTGATGGCATATTGCTTAGAAAACTTTCACAAGCTTACACTCTTAGATTGACACGTATAGACTAGTTGAAATTCATCATAAAATTGTCAATTCTTCTCTTATTATTTTCCCTAGTGTTGGCCTATCATTTGGTGTGTCTACATAGAAGAAACATTCTAGACATCCTAGCATTTATGCTTTGATGCTTATGTTAACTCGCTACATCTAAAGGGACAAATGTTCTAGTCATTCTAGCTTCTTGTGCCTCAAATGCTTCCATTTAATCCTGACAAAACTAGAATAGATGCCCTATTCATATTCTTATAATTGCAATGTTAGTGGGGATTTTATGACATCTAGAGTTTCACTATACACTCAGTGATGATAATCATCGAAGCTCGGTAGCCAGACCTAGGGTTGCATCTAGCCTAGGAATTGCATAAGTACATGGTTCAATGACTAATTCACTTACATTCTTTGTGATGAGTAATTGGTGGCTTCTTCAGAGTATCATGTTTCTCCATGACTACACAAGCATTTGGTTCTTTGGTTTGTACTATTAAGCTTTATGTGATGCCTATCACTATCAACAACAACAAAACATTGCATGAGATATTAATTCATTCACATTTTGTATTTCATACATAATCTCATGATACACTACATCCATACATCAAAATCAAATTTGCATTCATACATTACATCATATTTGAATTCACAATCATAACATTAAACATCTCATGTACAACAAGCTATAAAAGAAAGAAAGATGACACATGCCAATGGTACTCAAATCAAAATCTCGTATATATAAAAAAAAGTGCACATAGGAACAAAAATGGACATTTCTTGAGTGATGTCAATCAAACATGGTACAAAATGGTGCTAGCACACCAAGGGATACATAGCCAAATCAAAAACTAGAGAAAAAATGTATCTAACTCTCTCCTTCCCTCTTACTTCCCATTAGTGGTAGAGGAGGAGGAGACATATTAGGTCTCACTATAGGTCATGCACCTTCTAACTCTTGTACATACTGTGAAAATTGAGGCACCTGCTTAGCCTCATCTAGTACAACTATGATGTAATCTATAAAATAATAAGCTACTTGGGCTGAGTGTAGCCATATTTCATCCTACTGCTGCTCTGATCACTATGTTGCATGCTCTAATTACTTTCATAACTCTCAGATCTCATGCTCCTGATTAGCAATATAGGAGTCCCTCATAGGTGCCTATATTTGTAACTCTCCTAGTTGCTGCTAGATGGTGTGGATCCACTCTCTAGCTCTCCTCAAAGCCTCGCAGGTCCCTATAGTAGGCTAGTCCTACATCTCCTCATCACCCTGCTTAGTTGACTACTCAGTTGAGGACTCGACTGGTCATTACTCCTTTGTACAAGGTCTCTGCGTGTCACCTCCTATGTGTCCTAGCAATCCCATCTTTCCTCATTATCACCTCTAACCCATCCCACTCTCACTAGCATCAAGGTCTAATCCCATCTATCTCAGAGGAATCTAAACCTATATGGTCTTGTTCCTCACTCCCTCCTGCTAGGGTTGCTATGGTGGTGCCTAGGGTACCTGAACTAACTATCTAGGTGCGGCCATCCCCACTAGATTAGTAAACCTAGGGAAAGCATAACTTGCAAATTAATTTAGATATGCAAGAGTCATCCTCTCATCTACTACCATTGGTAAGTAGTCCCACTGTGTTACAACCAAGTTGCACACATCTATCATCAATCTCATAGGATCTAATCTTGGGGACCACCCCTAGTCCAAATCTCTAGCTAGTCACCTATAGGAGCTATACTACTATGATATATCATGTGGCCTCACATATTGTTGCCACATTTGAGTTAAAGGTAATCTCTCTACTATTAGCATGGATCAACATATTAGTGGTCACAAAGTGAACATGTGCCCTAGCTCCTAGGGTGCATCACCTGAGTCCTTTGTCTCTTGCTAGGGCTACCATACTATGAACACCAAGTCATTGAAGCAACCCCTCCATTGCTCAATCTTCCCTAGAGCTTTCTAGGTAAGCTAGCTTCTGTATCTACAAATATATGGCTCCATCAAGTATCACCCAATGATAAAAATGGGTCTAGTAACTAGAAGATGCTCCTAGGCCCAGATATGGAGAACATAAACCCCAATGGTCATGCTCTTCCACTTATGATATACTATCTCATGCATCTTGTGATACATGTGTGTGAGCATTCACTAACCCCACCCATATCTCTCTAGGGTCTCTAACATCATCTGTAACATCTTACCCCATATGTACTCTAGTTTGTGTTGGATTCTATTAGGCATCAAGAAAAAATTGATTAATATCCCCAAAACTGCTACCAATCTATGCTTATGTCCATAGGTGGACACTAACTCAAAGATGGCTCTTAGTGCCTCAGTGTGTGTCTACAACACTATTTCATATACTACTCTTAGCTCATGGAAGGGTATTCACAGTATCTAGTAGATGTCCTCTAGTGTCGTTGTCATCTCTCCTTATGGCAAGTAGAATGTGTTCATCTCTGAATGGAAATGATCTACCAGTGCAGTCAACAGGTCATGATTCACCAACACTAGTGGAATCTGGCAAAGATATGATAATCCCAATCTATCAATGTGTGTCATATCGGCATCATCAAGTTTACAACAAAGCTTTGTATGGTGGGTAATGGGATCAAAATATGACATCCTCAAAATTAACCTAGAAACACAACAACAATAGGAAAATGATTAGTCTCTAGTAAACAAACATGATGAAATAAAGTGCAAAATTGCAACAAAATATCAAATTTCACATGTAAAAAATTGCATTTAACACCAGAATTCTGCACGAGATCTCATGTTCTCATATGATATTACACATCTTCACATGAGCATACACTTTTTTGCATGAGAGGAAATTAAGTAATAAGAAAAAAATGAACCAAAATTAGGTTTTTTTTATGTGAAATGGGTGTCTACCACACAAGAAAACCCACAAAGCCACATGATAAAGTACCAAGTGGGTACTTCTTTGCATGAACTCTGATTGTCTTCACACGAGGATGTCTCTCCTCGTGTGAGAACTGATAAAAAAATAATTAAAAACACCTAAAAATGACCTAAACTACCTCAAAAAGCATGAGATATTAATTGCAAAGAAAAGTTATTGACTACTCACTAGATGCCCATAGTTTTTTGGTTGGCTGTGTCATCAAGAGTGCTCAACTCAATGTGTAGACAAGGAGAGTATCATTTTCACCTTAGAGATCTCTTCTTCACAAAAGACAAAAGTGCAAATGATTTGAAAATGACCCTTTGATCCCTTATATAGGTTTTGACCTAATTTTTTCAAGTGTTATGAATCTCATGAAAACCATCCCCCTAGCTAATTCAACTGCTTTGAATCCATTTTCAAGATTGAATTCAAAATCTCACACACTTAAGCAGCTCAAAATTGCATTTTAAAATTTTGGGACTGACATGATCAAAGGCTTATGCAATCTATCTTTCTAATACTTTGTGAATTTTGGAATCTTTTCAAATCATAATTTCTTCAAAATTTCTAAAAATGTCAACTATGGTCAAACTTTGGTCAAACTTGGTCTTGTGGACCTCAAAATCACTTCAAATGGACTCCAAATTTTCTTCTAATCATTTGGATCTCTTCTCTATTCTTTAGAATCTCATATTTCTTCTATACCTCTTGATATATTATTCTACATCATATTTCTGGTATGTCATCTTTCAATTTAGCTCCCGAGGAGGTGGGATGATTACATCATTGAATTTGAATTTTACTCAATCTAAAACTCATGTCCTCATCACACAGGGCATCTTGTCCCCTTTCTATCTAACATCTATGTCATCTATGTCATCTTTTGATCATCTAATTACATCTTATAATAATCCCTATTAGAGTTTCATGGACAGATATTGGGTCAATCTAAACCCTAACTCCTAAGGGTGAAGCCTTGTTCTAGGGATGATTCTATGACTCATGATGGGATCTTGCTATCTTTTATGGCTAGGTATCTAGGTTTTCTATCTAGACCCCTTAAGGTTAAGCTCCATTCTAAAGATAATATTTAAAATTTTATCAATCTAGGTATCTAAGTGTTCTATCTGGATTCCTTAAGGTTAAGTTCCATTTTGGAGATAATCTTTAAAAGCTTATCTAAATAGGTATCTAGGTGTTCTATTTGGATCCCTTAAGATTAAGCTCCATTTTGGAGATAATTTCTAAAAGGTTATCAATATAGGTATCTAGGTGTTCTATCTAGATCCCTTAAGGTTAAGTTCCATTCTAGAGATATTCTTTAAAGCTTACCAATTGGTCTTTGTATCATCAATTTTGGAGCCAATCTCATTTCTTGATCTTTGCATCATACTTCTTATTTCTTTGAATTGAACATGTTGGTCACACATTCATTCAAAGAGGGGCAAATGTAATATCCCAAAATTGGAACATTACCATGTTAACCAATTATGGTCTAGTGTGATCAACCCTAACTCCTATTTTACTAGGCAATTCTTATTCTAGTTATCACTACTTGACCTAATTGTCAGATGTAGAAAACCCTAATTTGCATTAATCACATTCTCTATTTAATTCCTAAGTATCAACTCAAATTAGCTACATTAAACCTATTGATTAAATTTGATTTTATTGTAAGTGTTCATTCTTTAATTAAATTGAATTACTTCTTTAAGCCAATGTGTGAAGGAATTAAACATATTTAATTTAATGAGATAATGTCTTTATTTCAATTATTGGGTTTAATTACTCAATTAATTAGAAATATGCATTTATGAAGTCATATCTCATTTTATTAAATTAAATAACCTTCAAAATCTTATCTTTAGTTCAAGAATGGGAATTCTAAGTGATCTATCTCTCGAATTGAAATTGATTTAATCAACTTATTCTCACACTCAAGTGAATTTCAGTTAACTCTTCATTATACTTAGGATCTAAGTTAGTCAACCTCACCTACACTAGGAATCTTCCATCCTGACTAAATCTTAGCTTTAATCTTGATCATCCATTCTAATTAACCTCGACCATTGGTTGATTTTGCAAATTCTATTTAAGAGGCTTCTAATTCCTCATTCTGGGGATGGGAATTGAATTACATCAAATTATTGTTGAAATAGATACTCCATTGCTTAATACTTTCATAGCTTTCATAATTTCTTAGCATTAATATCATCTAGATTAAAATGCACTCATACAGCTTAATTTACTTTTTTTGTTATTAGATTAGAATTACATATCATCTAGATTAATTGCACTATCATATAGTTGCATAAATCCTTTGTACTAAAAGGTTTTGTTGCCCACTTCTTAGTATGAGAGAAAAGGAAAAATTCTTATATTTCGAAGGCAATAGGTTGCTCTATTGGATTACTCGGATGAACAATTCAATGTTCATTCTGGGATGATCTATTAGGTAATGACTATGTTGAAGTGTATGTGAGGATTCAAGGCCCACAATTTACATATACACCTATCAGCCAAATTCAATCCAATTGACCTATGATAGTCTTAAATATAGGAATGGAATTGTGGAGCAATCTAGAGTTATGCTTGAACTATAAAAGCAAGTTTTGTTTTTTTCTCAAGGGTTCTCTCTTTTCTAATTTTTAGAGAGTCCTCTCTTTTCAAAGTTTTGAAGATTTTTCTATAATATGGCTTATTCTCAATAGGGATTTTCTCTATTGTATCCATTTTCTGTTAGCCATGTGTGTGCATACCCCTATGGCTATGCTTGTTGAATATCTTTGGCTTATTATAATATAGAGATTGAAAAGGTGTAGATAATGGTATATTTTGAGAAATTTATTAAGCTTTTAGTGCATTCATTGGAAAAGTAGACCCACATACTATTTGGTGCATCACCCTCTAAATTAGATTAGGTATTTTTGCTTGCATGCATTCCTTCTCTCTTTTCCTCCTAAAGATCACTTAGATGCATCCTGATAGTAAAGGAAGTCGACCTTCTTTGGAGACTCAATCTCAAGTTGCAAAGTCCTACACTTTCAAGATTGTTCCATGTTACATGAAGCTATATGAGAAGTATTCTCTTAGACCAGGGTGCAAGATTTTGTGTTAACAATTTTTGGCATGCTAGGTGGGACCATATTCAGAAGATTTCAAGTCTATTAGTGTCAAAGGGAGAATTTCAAGCTAACACTAAGAAGATAGTACTGCTCTTAGTATTCTAGGCCTTCAAGAGGCTCTTTCCTACAAAGCACTTGGTGACTCTACATCATTCACATCTAGTTTTAGACCAAGGTTGTTGTGATTCATGCCCAAAGAAAAAACAAGGACATCTTCTAGAGGTAATTTCTAATATCAAGAGTTTTCATTATCCAATCCTAGAAGAAGGAAGACTAGATTGTCTCTATCACTAGTTAGGAGTACAAAAGAAATCCATGCACCTACAAAATCAATTTCTACTACTCCTGTTGTGAGATCTCAACCTAGAATTTCCTCCACTCATATTAATAGACCACTTGCTTATATGGCTAGAGATCATTCTTTTTCCACCTTTAATGGTGGAAGTCCCCTATTCCTAGCTCAAGGACATGACATACTAGTATTGACACTCAAAAGTTTACTAGATTTCATTGGTGAAACCTACATCTCTCCTATAGAGCACATTCAAGAGGTCTCAAATGTTTGTAATATTCATGGTATATTCAAGGATGATGTTGCAGTTAGGATTATAGCTTCATCTTTAAAAGGGAAATAACTTCAATGGTATAGAGGATTGCCTCATAATTCTATAATAAATTGGGATGGTTTAGGAGTAGCTCTATGCAAGCACTTTGAAGATAAAAGTGATTACCTTTCACTACTAGAGTAGTTAACTACTATAAAAAGAGCCCCCCCATGAATACATGATTGACTTCTATTATAGATTCCAAAAAACATGGGATACAATGCCAACTTTAGTAAAGCCTACCCCTGGTAATGCCTTCTTGCATTATCTAAGAGCCCTAGATAGTGATATTACCACTACAATATAAACTATGGGATGGGATACTCTACTAGGTACTTATGAAATTTCCATAAGGGTAGAGAATATTTTAATCGAGGGAGGTAAACTAGTTCCAAGGCCTCCTATGCCTTTCTTCCATAATATGCCAAATCATCAACTAGTAATAGTCCCTATTCTAACATCCTCCATATTACAACCTCTTTCTCTAGCCCATCAAGCTTCCACATCATCTAGTGAGCTAGGAGAGTTGAAGGTCTTAATGCAAGATATTGGACAAAAGTTTCAAATTCAAGATAAGAAGTTGGAGGATAGTTTCTCTGTGGTTCAAGAGGTGAGCAATAAAGTGGTGACTTTGGAGAGACAACAAGCCCAAGTGATTAAGGCTCCTCAACTATAAAATCAAGCCCCTACAAATAGTAGACTTCCAGCCCAAAATCCAACCCTATAATCAAAATAGATCTAATGGTCATGCTTCTACTACCAATACAAATTAGGACAGAACCTTGGTTCCCTAAAACAATTTTTCTCAAGAGCAAGATTTTTGCACTTCTTGCAACTATTCTTATGCCTGTTGCATGTGCCAAAAGTAAAAATATTATTTGATATTAACTACCCAAGGGCCTACAATAGGGAAACCATACAGTTTTAGTTAACCTAGTAATGTTTCTTATTTATAGCAACAAAATGATTGTTATTTTACGAACCATCAACTAGAGGAACATTTTCATGGGAGTTATGATGCTATATCTTATAATACCAAAAGTAAAAGATATTTTTTGAACATGTCATTCCCCTCTCACCCAATCAGGCTTCAAATTCAAATATTGTTCCTTAGGTGCCAGTAATGAATATCCAATCCAATGTTGCTCCTCAACAGAAGTAGAACATGAGTAACAAAGACCCTGTTGAGCCTTAGGTTACTCAACCTTAGCCACCTACCCATGCAATCCCCAAAGCTTCAACCAAGATAGTAACACTCATTTTTATGTGGTGGATCAAATAAAAAGGACTAATGTAAATATCTCCATGTGGGATACTATTGCCACCATACCATTGTAGAAGGAATTGTTGCAAAAGGAGTTAGAGAATATAAAGGCCAAGGATCAGCTACCTATAGAAGAGAATGCAACAAGATTAGTACAACCTATGAAGGGAGGAGAAACAAGTAAAAAAACTAGGCCTCTCCCTTTTATGTTTCTTTGATCATAGGAGATAAACTAGTCCACAATTGTATGATAGATTCAGGGGCTAGTAGTTCTGTAATGCCCAAAAGTGTGGCTGATCTCCTAGGTATCAATTATGAGCCCATGATTAGGGATGTATTTAAGTTGGATGGTATCTCTATCAAGACTATAGGGGTCCAAAAAAAAATGAAGATTTCATTAGATTCTTGTCATGGTTGCACAGCAACCCAAGATATATCAACAATAGAGGTAGAACCTTATTTTGCTATCTATCTTTCTAGAGATTTCACTACATAGATAGGGGGTCATATTGTGGTAGATTGGTCATGTGTGTTATATAGGACAAGATATGGGGAAAGAGCTTCCCTAAAGGTAGAGCTTTTAGCTCTTAACCACATAGAGGCTTATACTCCAAGCCCTATAAATATGAATTGTACAACTAGGGAGGAGGAAGAAATGTACACATTCCATGAGCCTGCAATTTCATTGGAATAGGTCCCTAATTTTATTTTGGATGAGTGGGCCACTTCCTATTGGTTTGATCCAATACAAAAAGCTAAAGAGATAGGTTTTAGAACCTATTGTATATTTGAAGAAGATGTTTCTATCCCAAATCTCATGAATACAAAAGAGGATACAAAAAGATTGTGGGAGTTGTTGTTTGATGGTTGAAGGGAAAAAAATGGGTTAGGGGCTAGTGTTATGCTGATCTCTCCTAAATTAGAGAAGTATTATCTTTCTTATAGGCTCCAATTTAGCTATACAAATAATGTAGTGAAATATGAAGCCCTGATCCAAGGTCTCCAACTGGCATGAAAGGGAGGTGTTAAACTCTTAAAGGTGTGTGGGGATAGTGAGCTGATTATAAATAAAGTTGGGAACTAGAACATCAAAAAGAACAATCTCCTCAAGTCATATAAACATAGAGTATGGGATTTTCTTGAATAATTTTAGGAATTCAATATTTAGAGTGTTCCAAGGAACAAAAACAAGCATGTTGATAGGCTTGCAGCCATTCGTGCCCACTGTGACATTCTAGAGCATGTTGTTGATGAGAAGGAGCAACAAGTCAAGATTTTTGTAAGACCTATTGTTCCTGACAATTGCACAAATTGGTAGGTATTTGATTCTAATGCACCAATTGTAATTTTTTTGCAAAATGAGGTAGAATTCTCTACACAAAATCAATCAAAACTCCAAAGTAAATATGGGGACTAGATCACTAATTTGAAATCTAATAAATTACATAAGGTTCCCATTACCGTGGAGGGGATTTTTACTTCAAATGATCAAGGAGCTAGGTTTCAAATCTAACTACAAGTAAATATGACTACACACCCATTATTGTTGCTAATGGAAAGACTCTCAATTTAGGAAAGGTATGAATTAAAGTTGAACAAAAAGTTTTCATTAAGTTATGTCAAGAATTAAATGATGTCATTGCATGGATGTATGTAGACTAAAAGGGTTTTGACCCAAAATTATTTCAGCATACTATATATTTGAACCAAGATGCCAAGCCTATTAGGCAAAAACAAAGGCCAATTAATCCTAAGATTAAGCCATTAATGAAAAAGGAGTTGTCAAAACTCATAGAGGATAATATCATTTTTCCTATCAAACATTCCTCATGGGTAGCTAATCTTGTTCTTGATAGGAAGAAGAATGGACAAATTAGGCTTTGTGTAGACTTTTGAGACCTTAATAGGGTTTCTCTTAAAGGCCATCACCCTATTCCTTCTATGGAACAAATCTTATCCAAGGTTAGTGGTTTAGAATGATTTTCTTTCTTGGATGGATTTTTAGGCTATAATCAGGTACTTGTCCAAGAATTAGACAAACATAAGACAACCTTTACCACTAAATTGGGTACCTATGCCTATTGTAAGATGCCATTTGGACTAACTAATGTAGATGCCACATTTTAGAAGGAAATGGAGATGGATTTCAAAGGTGTAATGTAGAATTTTGTGTTACTGTATCTTGATGATATAAGTATCTTCTCCAAACATGTAGTAGATCATTTTGATCATTTGAGGTAGGTATTGGTTAGATGCAGAGATTATGTTATTTCCCTGAATCCCAAGAAGTGTGTTTACCACTAAGAAGGGCAAGCTCCTAGGATATATTGTAAAAAGAGATGGATTGAGGATAGATCCAGAGAGGGTAGAAGCAATTCTTGCTTTCCCACTTCCTACTCATAAGAAACTATTCCAAAGTTTTCTTGGTAGGATTAATTTTGTAAGAAGATTCATTCCAAACCTTGCTGCTATAGTCAAAACCCTTACAACCATGTTAAAAAAGAATTTAACATTCACCTAGACTAGGGAGGGGAAAGCTATTTTTGAAGAAATCAAGAAATCAATTTCCTTAGCCCCCCACTCTTGTTAACCCAAAATTTGATATAGACTTCATCTTTTACTCCTTTGGAGGAGAATCAAGTATATCAACAATTTTGACACAACTGAATGATGGAAACTTGGAATAGCCCATTTCTTTTTTCAATGAAGGGCCCAATGATTATAATGATAGATATAGTTATGTAGAGAAGAAGGTCCTTGCTATTGTAAGAGCTCTCAAAATGTTTAGGAATCTTATCCCATAACAAAATTCAAATTTTAGTTCCACATGTAGGTGTGAAGGACTTCCTCTTGAATAAAGATATTAATGAAAAAGAGTTGGATGGATTACTAAGGTCATGGAATAATAATTTGATATCAAGAACACAAAGCTGATAAGAGGTAAATGACTTTTTGAGTAGATGGCTTCATCTTTTCAGATACCTAAGGAGGTACCCTCTTGATTCAAGGTGAGTAACTAGTAGGTAATGAGGGCCAATCTAATTGGTCACAGGACATGACAACCTTCTTACTAGAAGGAAGGTATCATCAAGACTTAAATAGAATAAGGAGGAGAAAATTTAGTTACAATCTATTCCCTACATCTTAGTGGATGGAATATTATTTAGGAAAGATTGTGGAGTCCTATTAAGATGCATGCAGACTTATCAAGTCAGTAAGTTGTTAAAAGATTTTCATGATGGCACTATTGGTGGCCATTTCTTAGCTAAAGATACTACCATGAATATAATGAGGGTTGGCTATTATGGCTAACCTTATTTAATGACTACTAGAAATGGGTAAGGAAATGTGAGAAATGTGCTTCCTTTTCTAGAAAGCAAAGATTGGTTGCCTTTCCCCTCCATCTCATTCAGGTTGATCAACCTTTTGCTTAATGGTGTTTGGATTTTATTGGTCCAATAAACCAATTCTCTAGTGTTGGTCACAAGTGGATCCTAGTAGCCAAAAATTATTTCACAAGATGGACAAAAGCATTTGCTCTCAAGGATGCAACAGAGGCTTCTATGGTTGATTTCCTTAATAGAATTATAACCATATTTAGTGTCTCTTCAACTATTATTTTAGATAATGCAAAATCTTTCATAGGAGCTTAGATTTGTGCATGGGCAGTTGACCATAATATCTACTTGAGCACATCCTCAAATTATTACCCCCAAGTAAATGGCTTGGCCGAATCCTCTAACAAGAGCCTCATCAGAATCATGAAGAGGACAATTGAAGATAATCAAAAGTGTTGGCTATTGAAAAGGAAGATTGTTGAAAATTGATTGATACAAGTATGATAAATGTGTTTCAATCATTTTTTTGTTACTAGTTTCAAACCTTCTATTTTTTGGTAAGACAACTACTTACATGATTCAAGTACTATCACTTATGTAAGGAAACTCAAGTGTAGAAACAACTTCCTACACTAATCCCTTACAGCCCGTTTGGTGAGAAAAATAGGAATACGTATTCCAAAAATTTTGAATTCCTTGTTTGGATGCACCAAAATGGGATTGGAATAGGAAGCAAAAATGGAATACATATTCCATTTTTGGCCCAAAAATGGGGTTTTGCAATTCCACCGAAATAGGTGTTATTGGAATACATATTCCTATTCCATTTTTTTTTAAATTTTAGAAAACATAAATTTTTGGGTCCACAAATTCCCATCAAATATTGGCTGAACCAAATGGAGAACAGGAATATGTTCTATTCTAGAATACGTATTCTAGAATATGTATTCCTATTCCACTCACCAAACGGGCCCTTAAGGAAAGTATTGTGCAAATTCTTTCAAATCCTTACAATTTTAGATTTGATATTATGTAAACAATAATAATGTATTCAACCATGAATACATAAAATAGATAAAGAAATAATAATACATAAATAGAAAGATATGCTAGTGGGGAAAAATCTTTCGGTAAAACAATCCCACCCCCTCCTAAAACTGCACAATGTATTATCTTCATCTCAAAGGTTACAATACACTTGCTGTGCAAGCTCTTTTAGGACATGGAAGAATTATCTAGTAGCAACCAACAAAACACTACTCACACTCACCCTCAACTATCTACAACCCCTCAAAGTGCTTATATAATGTGCTTTCCATTTTTAAGGCATCTTGCAAAGATAGCTCTTACGTGTCATAGGTGTAGACACCTAAATCTAATTACACAAATAGGTAATTGTATTTAGTCATCTCCTAGGAAATTATTGATTAAATATTTACTATTTAATTAATTAATCATCATCCCCTAGTTAATTAATTTATTTAATTAATTATAGTCTAATTGATAAAATCAAATAATAACCCAAAATAAAATTATCAATTAAATCCCTATTCCTCTATTAAATTGAATAAATTCCCAAATCTATTTAATTTAATCTCATATCCCCATTTTATTAAATAAATCATTTGATAAAATATCTAAACCCCTAAAACATCCTTAAACCCAAGTTTTACTCCTAATCCAACCCATTCAACCATACTAACCTCACTTAGCCACCTCACTAACCCATCCCATCAAAGCTAAGCCACTTGCCCCCTAACTCTCTTTCTAAGCTAATCCTAATCCCCCTCCTAAACATGTGCACAACTTTAAGCAAGGTTCAAGACTTGCTAAGCCAATCCAAAGTCAAAAATCTCATCCTCACCCTCTTATAGAAGGATTTATGATTCTTACACAAGCATTTATGAACATTTATGGAGCCCTTATCTCTCAAGCCTCCTTTGTTGACCACTCCTCTTGCCCTTCCCTCCATCCAATCACCCTATGACATGTTTCACTCCCCTATTGGCTCCAAACAAGTACAATCCATGTGCTCCCCTTTGAGTACATCTTAACCCTCCCTCACCATTTTGTCATCCTTGCATCCTAACCATCCATTTCACTACTACATGGCCTATAAATAAAACTCTCTCCCATCACAATTGATCATCCACTTTTCATGCAAAGTTACAATGCTATTTTGAGAGCCTAAAAACTACCAAAATACCATCATAATGTTGAAATCCCTCCATAACTCCATTGTTGAAACCCTCATCCATGCACACACATGATAATTAAACATCCACTTGAAGCTTGAGCACATCGTGAGCACACATTTCCATCCATCAAGGACATATCCACTCCATCATGGGTTATACCATAAGGAGCTTACCATTATTGGTTTTCCCTCTTTCTTGGAGATAACCTTGGTCCAATCTTAAGTCTTAACTATTTGGTTGTGTTAATTCTTTCATTATTACCTAGTATTCCTTTTACTACACTACTAGAATAGGTGATAAAATAGGAATCCATCATAACCATTTTGGTCATGAGTTCCTTATGCACAATTAAACCTTTCAAAAATAGTTGTTACGTGTCATAGGAATCCATGATAACCATTTTTAGTCATGATCTCCTTACAAAAAATTAAATATTTGAAAGATAGCTCTTACGTGTCATAGGAATCAATCATAATTCAAGATGCTAACACATGCAAGTGGAGTGACACATCAACATGCCAACTAGACATGTACACTCCTACTTAATTATATTATTTGAAAAAAATACATTTACAAAAAAAATAATAAGAATAGGAATAATCCAAGGTTGAGACACCTTATTCCTAACATTCTCCCACTTGTTGAACACCTTGTAAGAGCAACAGGAACATAACAAGAACTAATTGCTATAGGCTAAAAGGCCCATAGACTCTAAACATCATCTAAAATTCTTTGTGTCAACTAATTTTGTCAATCCATTTGCAACATTATGTATAGTATTTACCTTCTCCAAATTTACCTTTCCATCTTCCACCATATCTCTCACAATGTGAAACTGTACATCAATGTGCTTCATTCTGGCATGGAAAGTTAGATTTTTTGCAAGGAAAATAGCACTCTGAGTATCACAAAAAATAGTAATCTATCCTACATCAACACCAATATTAGAAGAAAATCTCCTAAGCCAAATGTTTTCCTTACAAGTATGAGTAGCAGTCGTGTACTTAGCTTCAATAGTGGACAAAGCAACCACAGGTTGTCTCTTACTCATCCAATTGATGGCACTACTAACATAGTGAACACATAAGCACTAGTGAATCTCTTGTTGTCAATATCACCTACCCAATCTAAATCTAAAAACCCATGAATACAAATTGAATGTAGAGCTCCAGAGGATTTACAATGATAAAAAATGGAGTAATCTAATGTACCCCTCAAATATCTGAATACTTGCTTAACTGAATCCCAATGTACCCATCCAAGATTAGCCATAAATCAGTTCAAAACTCCCACTACTTGGGAAACATTTAGTTTAGTACAGACTATAGCATACATAAGACTACCAACTACACTAGCATAAGGTACTCTACGTATGTCCTCCACCTCACTAGGAGATTTTGGACAATCATCTATAGATCACTTTGTTCCCATAGAAATAAGAACACACAATGGTTGACAATTTTCCATGTTGAACCTTTCCAACATAGACTTCACATACTTACTCTGACTCAACCAAAGTTTTTTGTTAGACCTATCTCTTTATTTCCATACCCAAGATGTACCTTTCTACCCCAAGATCTTTCATCTCAAAATATGTTGACAAATGAGATTTAAAATAAAAAATATATGCTTATCCTTCCCAAACAACAACATATCATCAACATATAATGCAACTTTAAGAAGGCAATCATTTTCAACTCTGAAGTAAACGCAATGATCTGATTTCAATCTTACAAATCCAATTGACAACAAAAAGGCATCAAACTTAAGGTACCACATACTAGGAGATTTCTGCAAACCATATAGAGACTTCTTTAATCTACAAATCAAATATTATTTACCTTTAACAATGTAGTGCTCAGGCTATGACATATAAATCTCTTCCTCCAAATCACCATGAAGTAAAGTTGTCTTCACATCCATCTATTATATCTCTAAAGCATATGATGCAGCAAGAGATAATAGATATCTACTGGATGTCAAATTTGCAATAGGAGAGAATATTTCATCATAATCTATTCCCTCTACCTATGAATACCCCTTTGCAACCAATCTAGCTTTGTACCTTTCAACACTACCATCTACATAGAATTTCTTTTTGAACATCCATTTGCTACCAATAGGTTTTTGTCCTTAATTTAGAAAAAGGTACAATGTCCCAAGTTTTTTTTTTTCTATCTAATGAAGCCATCTCATCATCCATGGCCTTAATCTAGGAACCTACATCTTCCATATCCAAAGCCTCTTTAATAGATCTAGGCTCCTCAGTGATAGCAATCAAAGAAAAGGCACATTTGGAATCTAACATAGAATAACAAAACCTTTATTGTTGATTTCTTACTCTCATGGATCTCCTCAAGGGCTAAGGTTGAGGTTTTTCTTCCTCTTCCTTTGAACTATCAAAGCTACTAGAGCTCTCCTCATCACTAGACCCAACATGGTCTTTCTATTCAGTCTTCTCAGGGGTAGGAGGAAACTAAACAATATCTTCTTTCTTTTCTTTTTCATCTAGTTGTAGCACAATAGGAGAAGATGTTAGATATCTTAAAATAATATTTCTAATATACAACACCTTAATAGTCACAAGGTCCCAAAGCTTGTATCCTTTCATACCAACATTATATCTAATGAAAATATATTTAATAGCTTTATTTTCCAACTTAGATCTTTTCTCCTTTGGAACATGTGCATAAGCTTCACAACCAAAAACATAAAGATGTCTAATTGAAGGCTTCTTACTAGACCATACCTCCATGGGTGTTTTACCAAAAGGAGTTGATGTAGGAGATTTGTTAATGAGATAGAAAGTAGTGGCCATAGCTTCAGTGCAAAACTTTTTTTCAAGACCAACTTCAATAAGCATACTCCTAGCCTTATCCATTAGTGTCTTGTTCATTCTTTTTGAAACTCTATTTTTTTGTGGGGTATAAGGAGTTATCTTATGCCTCTCGATACATAACCAAAAACATAAAGATTTCTAATTGAAGGCTTCTTACTAGACCATACCTCCATGGGTGTTTTACCAAAAAGAGTTGATGTAGGAGATTTGTTAATGAGATAGCAAGCAATGGCCATAGCTTCAGTGCAAAACTTTTGTTCAAGACCAACTTCACTAAGCATACTCCTAGCCTTATCCATTAGTTTCTTGTTCATTCTTTCTACAACTCTTTTTTTTTGTAGGGTATAAGAAGTTATCTTATGCCTCTCGATACCTTGTTCTTTACAAAATTGTTCAAACTCTATTGAGAAAAACTCACCATTGTTGTTAGTTCTCACACACTTAATCTTCTTACTAATTTGATTCTCTACAAGGGCTTTAAATTCCTTGAACTAACTAAAGACTTGTGTCTTACTTTTCAAGAAATAAATCCATGTCCTTCTACTACAATCATCTATGGAAGAAACAAAAAATATAGACTTGCAGATTGAAGGAACTTTTACAGGACCAAAAACATCTGAATGAATAAGATCCAAAACATCATAAGATTTGTGAGAAGTAGAGTAAAATTGAACATTGTTTTTTTTACCATAGACACAATGTTTGTAGAAGTCAAACTCAAGATTAAAATCATTTAACTCCTCAATGAGGTTCTTGTTCTTCAAGGTTCTGAGACCCTTCTCACCAATGTGGCTGAATCTCATATGCCACAATATTGTCTTTTCTACAAGAAGCTTTGCTTCCAATGTGTTTGCACTCTTAGGTACACATGTCGCACTACCATCAAAACCAATAACCATAGTCTTCTTTACTTCTCATTCATATGGTGGGGATGAAGTGATAGCTACTCTCTTCTTTGAAATAGAAGAACTATTGCATTGAGAAATACATGCATCAAGCTGAAATAGTATACTTCTCCTAGCACCCTTATCAAGCACCATAGCTCCTCTCATTATCTTACATCCATCTTTAGAAAAAAGAATTTGCACACCTACATCATTTAGCATACTTACAGATAATAGGTTTCATGCCAAACTAGAGATGTGCATTACCCCATTGATCCCCTTTACTTTTCCATTAGAGAATCTAATAGTAACTCATCCTCATCCAACTATCTTTAGGTGCAAATAATCACCTAAGTACACCTTTCCACCATCAAAAAATTCATACTTTGAGAACCAACTTCGATGAGAGGACATGTGGAAAGAAACACCCAAATCTATCAATCACACATCATCATATGCATGCACTACCAAGGCTGCAATGAAAGGATCACCATATTCTTGAGATTTTTCTAAAGCTAAATTTGAGGCCTTCTTCTTATTCTTTGCCTCTTTATAGTCTTTACAGAAGTTCCCAATCTTATCATAGTTCCATTATTTCACCTTGGACCTTCTAGGAGTCTTTGATTTTCTATGGGATTTGGATCTACCCTTTCCAGACTTGTTATCATTTTGATTGCCTCTATCATTGGATCTACCACAAACAACAAGAGTTTCCTTAGCCAAATTTGGTGACTTTCCCCTTGTATCCTCAGATAATAATGAAGAAACCACATCATCCATTCTAAAAGTGACTAAGGTACTTCCAAGAGCCATCACAAGATGGTCCCATTAATCTAGCAAGGAGCATAACAGGGTCATACATCGATCCTCCTCCTCTAACTTGACACCAAATGATGTCAACTATGCAATCAAAAAATTAAAAGCATTTAGATCCTCCTTCCTCCATTTTTAGAGAATATAGCTTCTTTCTTAGGAATAACTTGTTCACTAGAGATTTGGCATAATACATAGACCCAAGCCATGTCCACAAACTATTTGTGGCCTTCTCATCAAGAACATTTACGATAACAAAATTAGCTAGATAGAGTCTAATGAGACTCTTAGCTTTCCAGTCCTTGAGATCCCAATCTACTTGAGATATTGTTGTGGGTCTCACATTAAGTAAATTCACCTCCCATAGATCATGATCTTCAAGCAAGTCTTTCATCTTGAGTTTCCACAACTCAAAATTACTATCATTAAATTTCTCCACCTCCATTTTTTTTGTATGATGAACTAGTCATCTCAACTTACAAATAAGATTTAGAATGCTCTACACAAAACTCCTACTCAACTTGAGATTAGCTCAAAAAACCCTACCCAAAAACTAGAATTAAAAGTTGATCAAGCTATAATACCACTTGTAAGGAAACTCAAGTGTGGAAACAACTTCCTACACTAATCCCTTAAGGAAAGTATTGTGTAAATTCTTTCAAATCATTACAATTTTAGATTTGATATTATGTAAATAATAATATTGCAATCAACTATGAATATATAAAATGGATAGAGAAATAATAACACATAAACACAAAGATATGTTAGTGGGGAAAAATATTTTGATAAAATAACCCCACCCCTCCAAAAACTACACAATGTATTCAACTCAAAGGTTACAATACACTTGTAGTGAAAGCTCTTTCAGGACATGGAAGACTTATCCAATAGCAACCAAAAAAACCCTACTCACACTCACCCTCAACTATCTATAGCCCCTCAAAGTGCTTATATAATGCACTTTCCATTTTTAGGGCATCTTCCAAAGATATCTCTTACGTGTCATAGGAATCCATCATAACCATTTAAGCCATGATTTCCTTACACACAATTAAATCTTCCAAAAATAGTTCTTACGAGTCACAATAATCCATCATAACCATTTTTAGTCATTACCTCCTTACACAAAATTAAATATTTCAAAGATAGCTCTTACGCATCATAGGAATCTGTCATAAGAATCTGTCATAATTTAAGATGTTGACACATGCAAGTGGAGTGACACATCAACATGCCAACTAGACATGTACACTCACACTTAATTACATTATTTTCAAAAAATACATTTACAAAAAAAAAAAAAGAATATGAATAATCCAAGGTTGAGACACCTTATTCCTAACAACTTATTTGATTGATGAAGAGGATTTGATCAAAAGATGTAACAATAGTGCCTAGAGGTAAGGTTGAGTTGTGATATAAAAAGGAGTACAAGAATTAGCTAAGATAGTGGTAACACAATGCATTAATAATATACTTAAGGTTGCAAAGGTTGGTTACACTAAGCAAGTTCAAAAGAGAAAGTATAATAAATTTTGTTTGAAATGCTTGACCAAGTGGATAGTAGTTGCCGAGCAAAGTAAGTGCAAGCTGAGTAGAAAATTAGTTGGAGCTCAGTAAAAGTTTATTTTAGTGTATGTCGAGTAAAATAGTTGATACCGAATAAATTTTTGTTGATGTCGAGCACCAACAAACTTTAGTTCATGCCAAGTGATTTTATAGAGGATGTTGAGCAATGTAGTATGTGTTGAGCATCAAAAGCAAGCTAATGCCAAGTGTTAGCATTATTTGAAATATTATAAATTTTATAGATTCAATCCAACAAGTTTATTTTCTTTGATGTGTGAACCATTTGGAAGTTAAAATTGATGAGTTGGTGGCAAAGAATCCATGGTAAACCATTTTGAGGTGAATTCAAAGATTATTGAAGGAGAAGTTTTTAGAAAGGTATGAAATGAAATAAGGGGTAGATTCATTGAATCCCACCTAATATGTCCTAAACCTAAATTGGACAATGTAGAATGAACCAAAAAAAATCTTAATTCTCTACTTATAGGGATGGATGGTTAGGAAAAAAGTTTGTCATGTGTGAGAACCTAAGGAAGAAAAAGAGTCTAGGGTATTACTTCATTTAGTGACCTAAGTGAAGAGTTTGCATTGGCATGTTAAGCTTGAAGTCTTAAGGGTATGGTTTCTTGAAGGGTGAATAAACTATCAAAGCTAAAGTGTGTGAAAGCCAAGTAGAATGGAGGACTGAAACAAAGATCTGTAATCTACAACTGGAGTTGTAAGATGTTATTAGATCAAGCCTTTTTGTTGATCTCTAATAATTTTAATTAGTCTAGGGTAAATCCTTTGGATTAAGGTTGACCTAAAATTCATTTGTAAATTCTTTAACTGGATGACATTCCAAGTGAATGATTTTAAGTCCTCTAAAAGGGCTCACTTCTAATAGGGTTATTGAAATCCTTTAACCAAGTAACATTTAATAGTGTGCATTGTAACCTTTAATAGGGTTGGCCTTTCACAAGACATCACTTTAGAAGAGTGAAAAAGAGTAGCATTTTATTGGTGGTTTTTCCCAAATTGGGTTTTCACATAAATCATTGTGTCAAATGTGTTGATTGAGTCTATTATGTTTCATGTTTACATTTGTACAAATTGATTTGATAGTAACCTACAAGTTTTAAGTTTGAAAAGTTTTGATTTTACATCTAGACCTTGGATAACTGATACTCCCCTCTTAATTATAATAAAGAATTCCAACAATTGGTATCAAAGCCATCTACCTAAGAGGACTAGTTTAAAGGTACTAGAAGCACAAAGATCAAGATGTCAAAAAAAAAAGTACCCAAGCTTAACAGAGATAACTTTTCTGCATGGCAAAGTCTAATGAAGCTACACCTTGGAGGACTTAGAGATCATGCACAATCTACTATTACTACTAAGCATGTTGATCCTACTATAGCTCTGACTACTGAGGATCTAAATAAGAAGAAATAACACAACTAGGAAATGTTGGAGATTGCCTCTACCCTAAGCTATGCTGAATTTGATGATATCAAAAGTCTTGGTAGTGCAAAGAAAATGTGGGATGCTCTACACACTATCTATCGAGGAGATAAGAATGTTCTGAGAGCCAAAGCTAAAATTCTTAGAGATAAGTTTGATGATATGAGAATGTAACAAGGTGAGAATATTGCTAAATACTACTTTAGGATAAAAGTTGATGTTAATACAATAAGGGGAGCTACTAGTAAAATATGATGATACTGTACTAAGAAAAGTGTTGAGAATATTGCTACTCATCAATGCTAGTAGAGTTTCTATAATACAAGAACTAAGATGTGTAGCAAGGAATGCTTTAAATCTTGAAGGTTTGGTAGGTAGGCTCACTACTTTGGAGCTATATAACTTTGATAATTAGAAACTTGAAAAACATTGAATCTACTTTCAAAGCTAAGCTATTACTAAAAGAACTTGATGAGAACAAGAAGAAGAAAAAGACAAAATATGTGTCCAGTGACATTGATATAGATGAGGAGGATGTAGATCAACTTGAAGCACTACTAGCAACAAGATTTCATAGAGGTAAAGGAAAGTTTTAAAGGTAAATTACCTATCATTTTCTTCAATTGCAATGAGGTTTTTCATATTGTTGCTAGATGTCTAGAGAAGAATAACTATAGAGGTGGTGACAAGTACAAAAGTAGAAGAGATGAAGACAACAAGGATTACAAAGACAAAGGAAAGAAGTCTTGCTACACTGCTAAAGAGGAAATAAGATATGAATCTAATGTACATGATGATGAAGTGGTGTATGTTGCAAAGGATGAATCTAATGATGATGAGGCATCTACACTTATGTATTGCATGAACAAGAATGATAGATGGATCATTGACAATGGGTGCTCACATCACATGACTAGAGATAAAAGTAAGTTCAATACCTTAAACTATTATGATGGAAATAGTGTAAGATTTGGTAATGATGCACCATTTTTTGATGAAAGGAAAAGGTTCTATCAAACTCATAGAAAATATCTTATGTGACAATGCTAACTATGTTTAAGGATTTAACTATAATTTGTTGAGTGTGTCACAATTGAATAATTTATGATGTAAGGTTGAGTTTGAAAACAATATTGCTAAGATATATGATACTGATGGAAACCTAATTGAAAAGGGTGATCAAACTAGGAATAATTTATTCTATCTTGATATACATGATGCTACTTATTTAGTTGTAGAATTTGATGATGTGTGGCTACGGCACAAGAGTTTATGTCATGTTAATTTTGATAACTTGGTTAGTACCACTAACATGAGAAGAGTTAGAGGTTTTCCTAAGTTGAAGAAGCTTGACAATATAATGTGCAAATAATGTCTGTTAGGCAAGATGACAAGGTCAAATTTTAAGAGTAAAACTCATACCTCTAAAGAAATACTAGAGATTGTTCATACTAAATTGTGTAGACCAATTGAAGTGCAAAGATACAAAGGAGCTAAGTACAATATGCTTTTTGTTGATGATTATTCTAGAATGATGGCATTTATGTTTTTGAAATAGAAATCTAAAGCTTTCCAAATGTATAAGTGGTACTTAGCAAGATTTGAAAAAGAAAAAAATAAAAGTATGAAATGTTTGAGATCTGATAGAGGAGGAGAATTTACATCAAATGAGTTTGAGATGTTCTGTAATAATAGAGAAATCAAAAGACAGACATCTTCTCCTAAAACCCCTCCACAAAATGGAATTGTTGAAAGGAGGAATAGGTCTATAATGGACTATGCTAGGACACTCATGGTGGAGAAAAATGTTGCTTTGAAATATAGGAGAGAAGCTATAACTACAAATATCTATACCTTGAACCATGTACAAGTCAAGAAAGGTACTCATTTAACACCTTTTGAACTGTGCTATGGATACTCACCCAATGTACAATATTTTAAAGTATTTGGAAACAAATTTTATATTTTCAAAGATTTTAGGAATCATAAACTAGATGAAAAAAGTGAAGAAGGTATATTCATAGGTTATTCTACAAGAAGTAAAGCTTATAAGTGTTTAAATACTAACACTAACAAAGTTGTGGAAATTGAAAATGTGAAATTTGATGAATATACCAAAGTATATGACGTTGAACCTATGAAGGAATTAGAAAAATACAAATCATTTGTATATTATTATGAAGGTATGTCTACTAAAGAAGATGTTTCTAATCAAGCTACAAACCAACAACAGAATGAAGTTGATGCACATTTTGATTCTAATATTAGTGTACATAAAAGAGATGTTGAAATACCTGATAGAGATGTACATAGTGAATCAAAAGTTGAATGACAAAAGGAAAAAACTAGAGCTAAACCAAGATTGTCTAAATATGTTAAGAGACATCATCCTACTACAAAAATCATTGGAGATAAAGATGTTAGACCAATGACAAGGAACAAGCTAAGAAGTGATTCATGTTTGTTGAGTATGAAGGAACCCAAAATAGTGAAAGATTCCTTAGAAGATGTGGAATGGAGTAAAGCCATGGAAGAAGAGATTAAACAAATTAAGAAAAACAAAACATGGACTCTAGTTCCTAGACCAGAAGACAAAAATGTGATTGGCACCAAGTGAGTATATAGAAACAAGTTAGATGAAAATGGTGAAGTCATAAGGAAAAAGGAAAGATTAACCTATAAAGGATATGCACAAGAAGAAGGGATTGACTATGGAGAAACATTTGCTCCTAATGCTAGATTGGAAGAAGTAAGAACCTTGCTTGCTTATTCTGCATACAAAGGTTTCAAAGTTTATCAAATGGAAGTTAAATTTGCATTTTTGAATGGTATACTAGAGGAAGAATTTTATATAGAATAACCAAAAGGATTTGTTGATGTTAACAATAAAAATATGGTATGAAGATTACACAAAGCTTTATATGCTTTGAATTAGGCACCATGAGCATGGAATGAGAGACTTCATAACTATCTTCTGAAGATTGGATTTGAAAGGACTGGTGATAACAACAATCTGTACTTGAAGATAGAGAAAGGAAAAGGTATATTTTTATTTGAAATTTTTGTTGATGATATCATATTTAGAGGTCAAGATAATTTATGTAAGGCTTTTGCAAATGAAATGAAGAAAGAATTTGAGATGTCTATGTTTGGAGAGATCAAATTCTTTGTGGGTTTGTAAGTACATCAGATGAAATATGGTATATACATCACTCAGTCAAAGTATGTCAAGGAGATACTGAAAACTTTTGGATTGGATGATTCCAAACTAGTAATTACACTATGATGATAGGACATAAGTTGTCAAAGAATGATGATTCAACTAAGATGAATCGAACATTATATAGGTCTATGATTGAAAAATTGTAATATGTAGTAGATACCAGACCTAATTTTACTTTATCTATAGGGATTGTTGCAAGATTCTCTACTAATACCAGGGAGAATCATTTAATGGTTGTAAAGAGAATAATGAGATATCTAAAAGGAATAGAGGAATATGGTATATGCTATAAGAAAAATGATAAATTTGAATTAAGAGCCTATACTGATACTTTATTGTGATAATACAAGTGCTATAAATATATCAAGGAATCTTGTGATGCACACAAAGACTAAGAAAATTGCAATCAAGTATCATTACTTAAGAGAATTAGTTCAAGATAAAGAGGTGAAGATGGAATATGTTAACACAAAAGAACAAATTATTGATATCTTCAAAAAGGCATTACCTAAGGATTCTCATGAGTATCTATGAGGTAAACTAGGGGTGATACCCCTATCAAAGGCTATCTAAGTAACAAAAGGAGTGCCCTACATCAAACAAGTTGACTGACATATGTTAGAAATTGATGAAGTGGATCTTACTTTAGGAGTTTCCTAAAGTATTTAATGAGTTGGAACTAAAAATTAGTCACAAGTAAGGTGACAGAGGGAGAAACTAAAGAAATTCATATCTGCATCTTAAGTTGACAAGTCTTTAGCATTATTGCCAAAGAGGGAGATATACATAGAATGAGACATATATAGATAAAAGGGAGATATATACAGGAAAAGGAACAAAGAGGGAGAAATCCTAACACACTATAGGAGGGAGAGATTTTGAATTGTTGAAAAAGAAAGTGTATCTATTGATTACATCCACCTAGTAAGAGGAAGATAATGCAGAGGGAGATATAAGAAATAATTCAGAGGGAGTCATAAGGATGACACAATAGAGTTTTGTAACCTATTCAAAAACTAAAAGTTGTTAATAGAGGGAGAGATTTCAATACAAGAAATTTTATTTTCTTTGTTGATCTTAATGTTTTAACCTAGTCAGTTTGGTTGATCATTTTGGTTTTCCATCAATGCCAAAGAGGGAGATTGATGAAAAAGGAAATTGTTGAAAATAGATTGATACAAGTATAATAAATGTTTTTCAATCATTTTTTTTGTCACTAATGAAAAACCTACTATTTTTTGGTAAGAAAATTTCTTGTATGATTCAAGTATTATCACTTATTTGATTAATGAAGAGGATTTGATTACAAGATGTAACAATAACACCTAGAGGAAAGGTTGAGTTATGATATGAAAAGGAGTACAAGAATTAGCTAAGACAGTGGTAACATAATGCATTGATAATATACTTAAGGTTGCAAAGGTTGGTTACACTAAGAAAGTTCAAAAGAACAAGTATAACAAGTTTGTCTGCAAAGATTGACCGAGTGGACAATAGGTGTTGAGCAAAGTCCAAGCAAGCCAAGCAAAAAATCATTTGGAGCCAATTAAAAGTTTATTTAAGTGTATGCCAAATAAAATAGTTGATGTTCAAGAAACTTTAGTTGATGCCAAGCACCAGTAAACTTTAGTTCATGTTGAGTGATTTTATAGAGGATGTTGAGCAATATAGTATGTGTTGAGCATCAGAAGCAAGTTAATGCTGAGGAGTTAACATTATTTGAAAGATCATGAATTTGATAGATTTGAGCTAACAAGTTTATTTTCTTGGATTATGTGAACCATGTGGAAGATAAGATTGATGAGATGGTTTCACAAAATCCATGGTAAACTATATTGAGGCAAATTCAAAGAGGATTGAAGGAGAAGTATCTGGAAATGGATGAAATGAAATAAGGAGTAGATTCATTGAATCCTACCTAATATATCTTAACCCTAAATTGGATGATGGAGAATGAATGGAAAAATATATTAATTCTCTATTTATAGGGATTACTGGTCAGAAGAAAAGGTTATCATGTGTGAGAACCTAAGGAAGAAAAAAATTCTAGGGTATTGCTTTATTCAGTGACCTAAGTGAAGAGTCTACATTGGCATGTTAAGAAAGACAACTTAAGGGTATGGATGCTTGAAGGCTAAAAAAGTTATTAGAGTTGAAGTTGTGAAAGCCAAGTAGAATGGAGGACTGAAATAGAGACCTATAATCTACAAATGGAGTTGTAAGTTGTTATCAGATCAAGCCTTACTATTACTCTCTAATAATTGTAATTAGTCTAGGGTAAATCCTTTGGATTAAGCTTGACCTAATAGTCATTTGTAAATCCTTTAACTAGGTGATATTCCAAGTGAATATTCTAAAGTCCTCTAACAAGGCCCACTCCTAATAGGGTGATTGAGCTCCTTTAACTAGGTCACATTTAACAGCGTGCATTCTAACCTTTAATAGGGTTGGCTTTTCACAAGACATCACTTCAGAAGAGTGAAAAAGAGTAGCATGTTACTAATGGTATTTCCTAAATTAGTTTTCCACATAAATCATTCTGTCAAATATGTTGATTGAATCTATTATCTTTCATGTTTACATTTTTATAAATTGATTTGATGGTAACCTACAAGTTTTAAGTCATTGCATAATCTTATGGACACATGCATGATGATAAATGTTTTATGGATTCACTAAGCTGTGAAAAGTTTTAATTGTACATCTAGACCTTGGATAACTAATTCACCCCCCACCCCCCCCCACCACACCCCCAATTATTCTAAATAATTCCAACATGCCAAGTTAAAGACAACCCTTTGGGATGATAGAATTACACCTAAGAGGGCCATTGGGAACTCTCCATTCATGCTAGTATATGGAAAAGAAGCCAAGTTTCCTATCTCATTGGAGTTCCCCTCTCTTGAGTTATCTTATCAAGTGGAGCTAGAAGAATATGACCCCATGATAGTCAAATTGGTGGAACTGATTGAGTTAGAGGAAAGGCAACAAGCTATGCAAACCTTGGAGACACATCAAGAGCAGATGAAAAGGTTTTTTGACAAAAAATCCAAAGCTACAATTTTTAAGGAAAGGGATCTTTTTCTCAAATGGGATGCACATAGGGAAAAATTGGGGAGGCACTCAAAATTTGACTCTTTATGGAGTGGTCCCTATGTGGATATCAGTTGTAAATAGGCTAATGTCTTCCAATTAAGTAGACTTGATGGTGAAATTATGCCTATTATAGTTAATGGAGTATATAGAAAACCTTGCTTCTAAGCAAAAAAGATATTCCCCATACATAGTTAGAATGGTTTGTTTTTCATTTGTTCCCATTTTCCAAGAAGTGCTAAGCACATGTTTATTGTAGAAGTAATTTTCTTGAGTTTTGAAATCACAAAGGGTCATAGTTTTCAGTATCATAGTTTCTAGTAGCGTAGATTTTCATATTTTGACTTTATGGTCCAATGGATGCTTTAGGTCACTGATCATATGCATAGCAAGCTTACATCCCCCCTGAGTCACTAGAATTGTTAACCAAAAAATGCCTTCCTGCAAAAATTTGAATTCAAAGGCCTAACCATACCCTAATGTTCATGTATTTGAAAATCTAAATATTAGGGCACATGAGAATACTTTAGTTATATGTGTTTTATCCTAAGTTCCAAGGTTAAGTTCATATTTTTATATCCCTATAGGCTCACATTTTTTTTCTTTCTGCCAAATCTTCCTAGATCAACAAACATAACTTTGTAGAAAAATATGGACTTTATTCCATGAAAAAAAGTGACAATATGACACGCATCTAGGTGGGGCCTTTGTTCTTCTTTGATCAACACAAGTCACCAATAAGTTTTCCTCCACCATTAGATATTTCTATATCTATAGTTGTTTCCTTGTCACTTCAAGAAGTTATAAGGATTTATTGGAAGGTGACAAAGTGACATTGTGACATGTGGACCAAGTGACATCATTCCTTTAGTGGGCCAAAAGAATAAAGACTTGTCAAGTGAGCTAGAGCAATGTTAGATGAGTTGGAAAAAAGAAACATTTCTATTGGTCAATTTCTAACACAAATTGGTGTTTTTTGGGAGCCGTCAGATGCATTATTATCAAGTGGTCATCATTTTGTTGCAAATGAAAGTTGTGTGAAGGATACCCATAGAAACATGGTGAGGTTTCACCATGTGTCCAAGTAGGACCCATTTCTTTAGGTCACAAAAGGTGAAAGGTTAGAGCCATGATAATATGACCAAGTCTCCATGCTATGATCTTATAATCCAGCATAAGATAATGAAGTTAATTGTCAAATTCATCGATGTTATGATATGTAGCTATCTTAACATAATAGAAGTGTATGGTCACAAGAGATGGTAAGAGGGGTTATAATCTTATGATATGTGGTTGTCATAAGATCATAGGTGTGGCTAAGGAAGTATTTCAAAGATATGAAGGTAAAGGATTTGTCGTAGCATCATGGAAATCATAAGATCATAAGGAGACTTCAAAGAAGGTCTGATGTTAAGATAGGTTGATGATCATAAGATCATAGAAAGGATGAAAAATGCCCTCAACCAAGAGATATGTTGTGTCATAAGATCATAAGGGTCAATCTTTAGGCTAGAGATGATATGAGGATTGTGACTTTATTCAATTGAATTGAAGGAAAGGTATAGGATGAATATTGAATATTATTGAACTATTGATACATCTGACTTGGCATGTTGATAGTAAAGAAGAAAAAACTCTTAATGGAAGATTAGATTTTTTGATCATCTGTAGATTGCTTTCAGCATTTCCCATGCCTAACAAATACAAAAGGAGCATACACTTATCACCCAGTTATCCATCTACCTAGTTGTGCATTAATGGGCATTGTTTTATGTTAGCATTAGGGTTCTTCTAGTCAAGGTTGATGTTTCCATGACTCTAAAGGTGTATCAAATCCAACCTATCACCCAGATTTCATCCAATCACCCTCTTACAGTCTTAAATGCATGAATGGAATTGCAAAGTAATCTAGAGTTATGCTTAAACTATAAAAGAAAGTTTTGTTGTTTTCTCAAGGGTTCTCTCTTTTCTAATTTTTAGAGAGCTCTCTCTTTTTTAAGTTTTAGATATTTTTTTGTAATATGGCCTATGCTCAATATAGATTTTCTCTATTGTATCCATTCTCTATCAGCCAAGCATGTGCATACCCCTGTGGCCTCACTTGTTGAATATGTTTGACAATCAAAATATCATATGAATCTATTTTATTCCTTCTTTGATTAGATTATCTTTGGCTTATTATGATATAGATATTGAAAAGGTGTATATAATGGTATATTTTGAGAAATCTATTAATTTTTTAGTGCATTCATTAGAAAAGAAGTAGATCCACATAATATTTGGTGCATTGCCCTCTAAATTAGATTAGGCAGTTTTGCTTACATGCATTCCTTCTCCCTTTTCCTCTTGAAGTTTAGTTAGGTGCATCCTGATAGTAAAGGAAGTTGACCTTCTCCGAAAAGTCAATCTCAATTTGCAAAGTCCCACTCTTTTGAGATTGTTTCCATGTTACATGAGGCTATCTGTGAAGTATTCCCTCAAACCAAGGTGCAAGCTTTTGTGTCAATTGTCCTTCTTTGACTGAGTTGTCTATATCTAGTTCTAATTTGAGTCGACCTTGCACATATTTAATTTCATGATGGGTATTTAATATTTCTTGAGAGCTGACTTGTGGCTTGGTTATGAATTTAATGTAAGGATTTATTTAGTTGGAAATTTGTAATAGGCCAACTTGTGGCCATGCAAGTATTTAAAGGGGTCTTGGGTAGAGTCTTAGACATTATTATTCAAGCATGGAGAATTCATTTTGTTTAGGGAGTTTTAGCATGGAGTACCTTGGAGATAAAAGTCTGCATTTGAGTTTGAAGATCTATTCTTCTTTAGAAAGATGTATTCTTCTTTGTAATGGTTGTAACCTAGAAGGTCATATAGCCAAGCTTGTTTGATGTAAATTCCTTGATTTGACTATATGGAATATTGTCTCTTAGGATCTAAATCTTGTTCCTCTTGGTCATTTTCCACCATGTGTTTGTTTGCTAGTTTCTGGATCACCTAATTTTGGGGTACATCCGGATTCACATCGCATCACTTATTGAATATGTCCACAATGACATAGACACTATCATAGCCCTACTTTTTCTTAGGTAGTCCCACCATAAATTCTATGCTCAAGAAATCCCAAGGTCTTTGAGGAATGGGCAATGGCTGGTATAACCCTATATTAGTGGAAATTCCTTTGGCTTTCTAACAAACAATGCAACATTCCACATATTTCTTCACATCCCTCCATCGTGTAGACTAGTAGTAAAATCTTTGGACCAAATATACTATTTTATGAACTCCAAAATGTCCACTCAAAGCACCATTATGCTTCTCTTGTATGAGGTTTTCCCTTACAGAGCCCCTTGACACACATAGTTGATTTCCCTTGACCAAGAGGCCCTCCTGCAAGGAAAAATCTAAGTATTCATGATGAAAATGGTTAGTATAACCAATACACACCTTGTAAGGTTTAGCAAAGTCTAGATCATCAGGATACATCTCCTTGAGGCTCTCAATCTCTATACTCCTAATATGAACTTCATGTACAGTCAACAAACTACAACTAAGTGCATCTACAACCTTGTTTGCAATGCCTTTATTATCAACATTATCATATTTCCACAATTCATTGAAATTTATATAACTATTTCTGGATTTGATTGTGTATTTATCTAAAATGTGAATGCTAAAAAAATATACACAATCAAATCTAGAAATAGTTCTACAAAAAGGCCTTTTTATGTTTTATGGTGATGGTATAGGCTTGAATGTACTTCAACCACTTCATGTGCTTGTGACTCAACTTGTCTTAGGAATTGAGAAAGATTAAGGCCTAATTATAAGAATACACCACAAATTCTTTAGGAAATAGGTAATGCCTCCATTTCCTTAGGGCTTGAACCAAGGCATACAACTCAAGGTCATATGGGAAATACTTCCTCTTGGCTTCATTCAACTTTTCACTATGAAATGCAATTAGCTTACCCTCCTAGCTAAGTACTACTCCAATGGAAAGGCTACTAGAATCACATTCAATAGTAAATAACTTCTCAAAGCTAGGTAAGACCAATATAGGTTGGGTTGGAAATCTAATGTTTTAACTCCTCAAATTTCCTAGTGGCTTCATTAGTCCATTTAAACTTGGCTCTAATCCCACCTTTTATAGTCTTTGGCAATGGTGTACAAATATGGTTAAAATGTTTAGTGAACTTCCTATATAAATGTGTTAAGCCATGGAAGCTCCTTACCTTTGATGAAGACTTGGTTTTTGGCCAACTAAGTATAGCCTCCACCTTGCCAAGATCCATCTTGAGATACCCATATGAAATGATAAAGCCCAAGTAGACCAACTCCCCCTTCATAAAATCACACATTTCCAAGTTGATCGTGAGTTGAGCATCAAATAATCTTTTGAAAACTAGACCTAAGTGCCTTAAACATTCTTCCTTTGCACTACTAAAAATCAAGAAATCATCAAAGTAAATTACAACAAACTTACGCAAGTAATCAGAAAATACTTCATTCATGAGCCCTATGAATGTGGATGGGGAATTTGACAAACCAAAGGGCATTACTAGCCACTCATACAACCCTTTAGTGGTCTTAAAAAATTTCTTCCACTCATCTCCCTCCTTAATCCTTATTTGATGATATCCACTCTTCAAGTCAATTTGGTGAAGTACTTTGCATTGCCCAAACAATCAAGTAAGTCTTCAATTCTTGGGATTAGGAATCTGTACCTAATTGTTATCTTGCTAATTTATCTTAAATCTATACAAATTCTCCAATTACTTCCCTTCTTTGGCACCAAGATAGTTGGTACTACACATGGGATTATACTTTTCCTTATTAAGCCATGGTCTAAAAACTCCTACACTTGCTTGTAAATCTCCTCATGTTATCTAGTTGTCATTTTATAAGATACTTTATTAGGAAAGGCTATTCTAGGGATGAAGTCTATCTGGTGGCTGATAGCTCTCATAGGTGGAAATGTTTTCTCTCCATCACCTATAATGTCATCAAAAGAAAAAATAGTTCTTACACTTCCTTAGGTAACTAAGATCTAATTGTACTTTTTGCATTTTGGGCCTCGACAACAATGACATACCATATGCCTCCACCTTCCTTCATGGTGTTAAGGAAATCCTTCTCTCCTACCATGAGTCCATTAAATATCATAAATGTATTGCTCTCACATTCCAACAAAGATTGAATTCCCTAAAAGGAGATGGCATGCATCCATGTGCAATATATCACAAAGCACTCTATCCTTATACCTTCCAATATTAAAGTCTATCCATGATTGTTCTTTAACCTCTACATGCTTACCCTTATTTAGCCATGTGACCCTATAAGGATTGTTATGAGGAAACTTTTTAAGCTTCAACTTATCTATTGCCTCTACTGACATTGTGTTATTAGTAGAACCAGAGTCTTTGATAACCTTACATGCCTTTTTTTGTACCTTTCATTTGACCCTAAATAAGGCTATCCTTTGACTTGTCTCCTCCTTCATAGGCTCCCTAATGAGTGTCCTCCTAAACATTAGATTATCTCCTTCCTCTGAATCAAGTGGGAGATCTTTTGCTTTCTTATTATCACCATCCTCTTAGATAGAAGCCACCTTCCTTTATCCTGATGAAGAATCCTTCTCTAGAAACCTATAAGAGGGTTTTCCTAGTTGGTTGTATTTATAAAATTTCATGGTGGAAAAGTATGAAGGTCCCCAACCTTGACTGCTAACTGTACCCCTAAAATTATTACTACCTTTGCCTCTTTGGTTGAATCCTCCTCTTGGATGGCTTGAACCAATTTCTTCATTTGGTTTACTATCACCTTGGGGTCTAGTTTCTTGGCATCTTCCACCACCAAAGTTCCCTCTTCGGCTACTTTGTTCTTTTCCTTTACCTCTATTCCTATTACTAAAGTCTTGCTTCTTCTTTAATTTTTCCTCAGTCTTAAGTGCTAACTGATAACACTTGTACTAAGTTAGGAGTTGATAATTGAATCTCCTCTTAAATATTCCAACTTAATCTATTAACATACCTTTCTATCTTAATACTTTCAGCTTCTTGCACCTTGGATCTAAGGAATAGCTTTTTGAATTCTTTAGTATAGCTTGCCACACCATTATCTCTTTTCTTGAGATTCTACCTCTTAGTATGTATCTACACTTCAAAGTCCTCAAGAAGGTAGGTTTTTTATATTTGACTCACCATACATTTCTAATTTGCATAGGGCTTCTTGCCCTCTTTCACTCTTTCATCTTGCACAAACTTCCACCATGTGAGAGTTGCTCCTCTCATTCTTGCCTTCACCATGTTCACCTTTTGGGCTTCTGTCACATTCTCACTTTCAAAGTAGTTTTCCATGCCTTCAAACCATTACAAGACATGGTATGTATCCAAAATCCAACAAAAAAGTGGTACTCCTTCTAATGCTATCTAATTTAATGCTTTGATGGCCCTAAGAAAAGGTTCTTTTTCTATTTCAAGATTAGTTGTAGGTGCCTCCTCTTCATTATACACCTACTGCTTGTTCTTGTTATGTTCCTCCTATTGATTGACCTTATTGGTCACCACTTCAATCTTGAGAGTTTCTCTCTCAATATTCGTCTCTGAGGCTGTGATCTTAGCCTTCAACTCTACATTATCCTCATCATGTTCTTGAACCTCTTTAGCCAAATCTACATTTGTCACCATGGTGGATCCTATGTATGTTTCTCCCTCACTACCAAACATGCACTTCTCTTCCAAAAAACAAACTAGGATCAAATACCAATTTGATAGGAATAGCCCAAGTAATGTAGATAGTGGGTGGATAGAGACTCTTAGTTATCCTCTACTTACACAAGTTACCCTCAAATAACTAAAGTTAACTTTTCCCTTTGCTACCCTATCTATTTAGGCTTGCTTATTGATTTGAACTTCATTCTAGGCCTCCTAACTAGTTCACATGTTCTTTCAAGGGTTGGAGGCTCTTCTAGGGTGTCTTGGAATCCTTTCTATCCATTTTCCAAACTTAATTCATTAGGTTTCTATATGATCCCTTGAAACTCTTGAAAATCTCCTATTCAGACTATTAGCCCTCAATTAGCCCTCCAAACTAACTAATTTGGATTTTGTGCAAAAATTTCCTCAAGAAATCTCCAAAAGAACTCTCGATGATGATACCCTTTTCCAAGGCCCTAAATAATTTAGAGGTTTTAAGATCACAACTCCTACATGATTCCCTGACCTATTTTAAGGGTTTGCTAGGGTTTAATAGCCTTTTAGACTAGTCAAAAAAAAAACCACTATTTATCCTTTCCTAAGGTTCTTCAAGACCTATCCTCCCAAATATAGGAACTCCATTCAATTCTCTACTAGGTCACAACACTCTGCCCTTGCAAGATTCACTCTTTCCTTGGCTATATTTCTAGTTGAGTACCTCATTGTCTCACCTAGGGCTTCCAAGGAAGTTTCTTGGCCGATCACCTCTGACTCCATGATTTTTCCCACATAGTATACAAGATGTCTACTAGCATTCATCAAGGTTCCATGAGGTTTGAACCATGAGGAATGTTGGTAGACACCATTCTTCCTAGATTACCCAGTCTATTTACCAAAACATTTATTATGCACCCGAAATGGATTGAGAAAAAATTCTAACCAAAATAAAAACTTACTAAAAATAATGTAAAAACTATACTGCAAGCAAAATTACTTATTCAAAACACATAGCAATACAAAACTCAAGCTTTCATTCCTACTACCAAACACTTGCTAATTTATTGTATGATGTCATACAATCACTAATTTTTGAATCATACAAAAATGTATCCTAGGGCCTTACATATCCATTAAAAATATAACTCAACCAAATTTCAAGTGTTGGTAACCTCCCAATAACCATTAACCAACTTTACAACTTTTCTTGTCAAAAATTATACTTTTTATAAAATTGACAATTTTTGCATTTTAGCAACTTAGACTTGATAGGACCATACCTTATGACTCCAAAACATGCATGAAAGTCACTTAGGCCATATTTTGACCATTCCCATGTCTACCTATCCTACATTTGTTATTTGGACCTCTAAAACAACTTTTTGCACTTTCCTCCCAATTGAACAACAAATGCAATATTGCACCAACTTGCCCATCCCATGCATACATTAGTGTTTGGTCTTTCACATGAATGACTCAAGACTACTCATAACTCTTTATTACTACGTACTAGTTTTTATGTCTTGTCCAGACTCCTAGACCCTTATTTCACTTTAGGACCTAAGCCTTGGTGCTCCTACACCATAATGATGTTCAAATAGATTTCAAATACATATACTATTAAAAATATAGATTTTATAATAAAGAAGGCCACCAAGGTATGACTGAAATCTTTAGTGCTGAAGTAGATAAGAAATAAAAAGCTTCAATAACATAAAATATTGGTTTTAATTTCATAGTTAATTTGACATAGACATAATCGAAAGTTTCTCAATTAAGGAGGTCTTCTAAGAAAAAGATAATGTGTTCAAGACTCTCAAATTATGGTTTATTAAATTCACAAGAGATAGAGCTTGAGTTGTTTCTTTTTTATCAAGGTGATCTGGAGTCAAAATTGATTTTTTGAAAGGTTAATAACACTTGGGACCTAGTAAAGCCTTATTCCAATCAAAATCTCTAGAAGAATCATTGAGTGTACAAATTGAAAGGAACAAATGAATGCATGAAAAGATATCATGGTAGATGTTGTCAAGGGTTATACACAATAGAAGGAATAGTTTTGATGAAATTTTCTCATTTCATGTCCACTTTTGTAGGTCAATAAATTTTGATGTGTGTTTAGCCTATTTTATCTTGGTCCTATAAGCTAAAAGGGATTTCTTAGGGATAAGATTGAGTTTTGGTCTATTAGTTCCAGTTGTCAACTAATCAGAATTGTCTCTGTGGAGTTTTCAAATATATTATTATTTTATTAAGTCAACAAGCTCAACATTCTTGGCATTTCAGTGTGGGACTACGAGTGCCTTGTCAATATTTTTCTTACAAATAATTACACATGCTTATCCTAGTCCATCTGATTGGTGATTTTAATGCACATATATTTAAATGGTTTTTTGATAAAAAAACTTTAATAAAATAAGTTCATACTATGAAATTTCATTATTATATGAAGGATTTATTATGTGAAGTGGGGAAACAACTATTTCAAAAAAAAAAAAAAAATAGAGAAAGTAATGTGTACAGTCACTACATGGTTGGGCTTGAAAGAGGGGGGCTCATTTATAGCCTACTTGGTTTATGATTTGGATTTCATTCTCTTTTATGAAGAGTTCTAGGAAGCTTCAACTTTTAATAGGAAGAAAAATAGTAACCCTCAAGCTTGGAGGTAGTGGGTAGGAACTCATTGTCTATTAAAAATATTGCACATGTATCTCACTTGTGCTTAAATCTTTATTTCATATTATTCAATTCAAATATTTTTTTTTTTGTGTATACCATTGGATATATTTTACTAATGAGGACTAAAATGCAATAATATTTTTAAGATTATATATTTTTCATAGTATTTTTATATTATGCTATGCAATTCTAAAATTTATTGCATAAATTTATCAATTTTAAAATTCTATAATATATTTGGAAATTTTTTAGAGAAAATATTCAAATAGAGATATTACAGTGGTATCAAAGTAGTGTACCCTAATAGCTTGAAAGCTTAAAATTTCAAAAAATAATATATTTACTTTTGACTTTGAATGTTACCTGATAATCAAGAAATAAATTTACAATTTACAATCATTGTATATATGCAAATAAAAAATATTAAAAAGTGACTAAGGGACTATTTAATTGAAAAGGGGAAATCATATTTGAAGGTGCAAAAGGAAATTTTATCATCTAATAATCAGTTCTTTATTTCCATCTTGAAATATTTGGTTGAGCATATTTGCAATGTATTTGGAAAAGGATAATTTTACATTCAATTTATTAGTTTATTATTTTATGTGGCTCCCAAAAAATCTCAATTTTTCTTGGCACTTCATGTATTTTTAATGTTTTGTTTATTATTAGACTAGTGAGATCAAAATATTAAAAATTAATATTTATCAAGTAATAAGCTAAGTCCTTTCATGGTTAAAGTGTTAGGAAAGTACATATATTCATTGGGATAGATGTTCTATTGGAAGAAAAAGACTTGATGCCTTAAAAGTTTGCAATCAAGAATTATAATTCAACTATAATTGCCACAAATATTTTTGAGAAAGATATAAAATTTTTTGAACTATATTGATATACATAGTCATGTATGATACTTTGCATGATTTACGTAGTCTCCTTCTTATTGAGGCCTATTAGTGTGCTTAGGCCCCGTTTGGTTGCATGAATTGGGAAAGAATAAAAAATTGTAAATTGATGTAGGGGCATCTTGGGTTTACTCAATGAATACTTTGGAGTTGATGGTAAGAGGCCTAGTAGTTGCTTTGGAGGGTGCTTAGATTGGTACTCGATCAAAGAAGGACTAGTGGTTGGCATGCTCTAGGAGCTCGGTATGGTCTATGGAGTGGTGAGCCTCTAAAAGGCCATTATTTTGAGAATTTTTTATCTTGTTTTTTAACAGCCATCTTGCAAGAAATAGTTTATGGCTCTATGGTTTAAGAAAAAGAACTTATGTTTTATGAATATGCTATCTATATGTTAAGACATATAGATTGAAGTATAGATTGATCAGTATGTTGTGTTTTCTATGATCTATGGTTTTTTATGGTTTAATCAATGATGTTACATGCTGATAAATATTTCCTCATCCATGTTATGTTGGGGTAAGTTCCTTCATGTAGTCGTAGGATTTGCGAGAGTGATAATTTGAACAATATACCTTTTCTAACATGGATTATCGAAGGAATGCATGCATGTAGAAGTTGTTTCATTTAATGTTTTGCAAGTGTTGCCATGTATATTGAAGACAACATTTTAGTACTGAGTAAAAGCCAACCAGATGATTGATGATGTTGGAAATAATCAAGACTAACAAGGTTACTGAGAGGGGAGGGGTGAATCAATAACTCTAAAAATTTAAATCAATTCTGCATAATAAATTATTCACCATTTATCCATCTAATCTACTGTATGCATGAAGAAATAAACATTCATAACTCATGAACACACTGATTTGGTGACCCAAAAACCTTCCAATTAGAAAGTAAAATTGGGGTGGGGATGATACCCACGAAACTTTAATACTGCAGTATAAAGTTGGCTGGTTAAGGCTTACAATGATCACTTCTGATGATCTGCCCTATTAGGAGCAAGTAGGACTCCTAGATCCACCTTGTTAGAGGATTTACAAACATACACTGAAGTATTTACTCTATTAGGAGATTTACAAAAGACGGTTAAGTCTACCCTTTTAAAAGATTTAGAAACTGATTCACCTGTTAGGATGAAGCAGTGGATCTGGTTACAATTGATTGCTGATAAGATCCTTTAGGCTCTGATCACCTGATGTGATAGATATAACTTTTCTGCATATATGTTGACCTTGCTGTATTCCTCTATTCTGCTGTTGATTTGCTTTTCTTCTTCTCAAAATATTGCAATATATTACCAACAAAGACATACAACATTTCTTCTCTTCAAATGATATATACCATTCCAATATTTACACTGGCACGGTCGGCCAAACACAAGTGAACAAATCTTTACCGAGTCAGCCAGATAGTAGAAAACTTGGGTTCCTCAAACTAACTCGGTGACCTTCTGATACTCGACATCCACTACAATACACTGCATTGTCATGCACTTAGTAAGAGTAGAGGCATGGTCCATACTAATCACTCTAAGTAGCTTGGAACTCGATAACCATTGGTGACTCGGCGAATATTATGTCACTCAGTGAAAATTGAATCCATTGATAACCTTCTTCACTTGGTAAACATTGATTCCTTCATTTACCTTGTTTACTCGATAAAAACTAAGTCCTTCGTTTACCTGGATCACTCGGTAAACACTAAGTTCTTCATTTACCTTGATCACTCTGGTAAATACTAAGTCCTTCGTTTACCTTGATCACTCGGTAAACACTCCAAAGCTCAGTGACCACTAACTACTTGAAGAACATTGTTGTACTCGATAACCACTATGAACTTGGCAAACACTGTTGAAATGCCCATATGCTCGATTTCCAAAGGAATGCTCAGTATAAACTTGTAGACTGAGTGATGAGCTTAGTAAGCATCTAGAATCAAATAAGTGTTTGCACTAATGAAAAATATACCTTAATTCCAACAATCTCCCCCTTTGGCATTAGTGACAAAAAAACTTATGAGTCAAAACTTATATACAACATCTGACATACTGACGTCTGATTCTGCTGAATATACATGGCTTCCTTACATATAACTCCCCCATACAATATACACAAAGTATTTACATGAGTTATATGACTTTTATTCATAGTATCTCTTTGTCCCTTTTGTACATTTATCTCACCAATATTTCAAATATATCTTCCTGAGTATTTCTTTCTCCCCCTTTTTGACAATAATGCCAAAGAATAAAATAATTTATTTACATAGAGACACCAAAATGTGACATGAATTTAGAATGTACCTTGAGAATGAGTTACAGAGTCTTATCCCAATTCTCTTGCAAGATTTTTCATGTGGATAGAGCTACTTGAACTTCTGTAGAAAGTTCAATTACATGATCTACCACAGAGAAATTGTTGTCATGGATCAATGTTTTGGAGTATGCAATATGTTTCTGCATTGTGTCCATGATAGGAAGAATCATGTTTTGGATATCTAGCAGTGTAGACCAAATCCTTCCTTCTTCTCTGAGCAACTCTGCCTACTTCTCTGACAAAAATTTGATCCTTAGGTGATGAGATGAGCTTGAACTGGGGTCAAGCTTCAGGTTTTGTGCACTTGCCTTCAAATCCTCATCTATCTTATTCAGTTTCTCTCTTATCTCCTTAGTATACTCGGTAACATCACAAAGCTTAGCAAAAAGAGATGTTACATTATTAAAAGAATTTTCAATGTTGGCCAAAACTGTGGTTAATTCAACTTGTTTTATTGCTATATGCTGAGCAATGTGCTCAAGCACTTTATTATCAAACTTTTTTTTTTCCTTCTCCATCAACTTTTCTTGACCAAAGGTGTCCTCATTGAATTTATTTACAGCCTCTTCTAACTGAATCAAAATGTGTTGAGTAGAATCTACTTCAACACCTATAGCTTTTGTAATTATATTCCAGGCATTCTCAATTATTCTATATTCCTTATCCCTTTCAGACCTTAGTTGCTTCTGTGTAGCCTTCATCTCAATTAGTTGACTAGCATACCTCATTTCTTCAATGGTTGCATTTTCATAGTCAATCTTTGGAATTACTATTTCTGTGTCTAAGTCAATATCTTCAGGAATTTCTTTTCCATTGATCATAAGTCTTAATGGTTGCTTTTGTTTGACTTCTGTGATGACTAGTTTGACCTTAGGAATAGACACAATAGTAGAGATGGAAGGACTAGCATTGAAAACTGAGATGCTTGAGGACTGAGTGCTAATAGGAGTATATATCAGATCAAAAATTGGAGTACTTGCCAAAAATGGTGATACACTTGGTAATGCAGTATCTGAACTAACTGGGTCTAAAGTAGATGCAGATAATGTTGACAAAATTGTAGAACAAATTGGAATTGAAAAAATTGTGGAACTTACTGCTATACCGATTGATGATGATGGAGTTGAGGAGGCTAGCTCGGTAGCTAAAGAAGAGGGATGCAGCTCGGTAGTTGAAGTGGTAGACACTTCCATTGATGATACCTAGAGCTGAGATGTGGCACGTGCAGATGATAAATCTAATGTAGATGTTATCAAACCTGTTGAAGCTGACTCCAACCTTGATGATGTCACAATTTTAGGTGGAGAGTGAGGAAGGGATGCAATAACTACTGCGGCAATTTTCACCAGATCATCTTCCTCCTTATCTTCCTCTTCAGCTTCTTCCTCCTTGTCTTCTTCCTCTTTACCTTCCATCAATGCATGGAGCTCTCCTAGTGAGATTGTGATGGATGGAGTGCTATCAAACTCATCATCATTGTTGCTATCATCATCTTTGATTTTCATTGGGTCTTCACTAGGATTATGTAGATGATAGATGTTTTTCCACATGTTTGTAGCATCATTTACAACATGCTCAATGTCTTTAATCAAAATCAAACAGGTGTGGAATCTGATCATCATTTTACCTTCATGGATTTTTATTTCAATTTCTACTTTTGCTCTAGTGAGACTTGGTCGAAGGTTCTTCAAGGATTGCTCATAAATATCTTTTACCATTTGGGTGGCTGACTCCCATCTCGGTTGCAATCTCTCTAGTATTTCTTTTGAGATTTGAGGGGCAATCTGGTCTAGGGAGTATTTCCATTTACCCATCTTACTGAGTACCAGTTCCTCAATCTGCATTTTCTCAGCATCTGTTCTAGTTTCAAATTTCAATGCCTTGAAATTTTTGATGCGAGCTCCTTCTTCCAATAGTTTGAGTCTTTGCTGAAATGTGGGTGTAGGCCCGACTAGTATAGGTTCCTGCTTACCTTTTCTGGTTCTTCTGGTAAATATTATAGTAGGCTTCTTTTAGGTTTGGTAATGATTAACCTACCTGTCTTCTTTGGCTATTCTTCTACAGATTATTCTTCTCCTTCTTCTTCTCCTCCTTCTTCTTCTTCACCTTCTTCATCTTCACCTTTTGCCTTGTAAGCATAAGAGGGCTAGTATCAGTTTTTAACTTAGCAATTTTCCTCTTACCTTTGTTAATTGCCTAAGGCAACTTGATTTCAAGTTCAATTCTTACTTTTGCCTCATCATAGGTACCAAATGCCGGAACATTGGGAATAGCTGGCTCATTCACCAGTGCTTCAATAATATCTCTTGCTTCATCAATATTCAGTTCATAAGGCAATGGTTTTACCGATGCCACAAGGGGTATGACTGCCTGTATATACACTTTGTCATAGTCAACCATGAAACATACATCTTCTTTATAGTCTTCAATAAGCTTAGGGGGAATTCCAAACTTCTTGTTCATTCTCTCTTTGAAATCTTCAAAATAATTATCCATTACTTTATCAAAATTTATACCCATTTTTGCAATAAACTCATTTATCTGATAAAAAACTGGAATATCTTTTCTCCATACAACTGTACCTTTAGAAGGGAAAAACTTTTGTACATAGAAAAATAAATAAACTAACAAAGAACCAAATTTACAAGGATTGTTCTTTGAAGTCCTTATGCTATCCATATTTTTTTTTAGTTGCTTCAACAACACATCTACTAGATCAAATTCCATATTCTTCTTTACAACCTTATAGGCTAAGTCCACGGCCTCACAGGGCACACTATTCAATCTGCTGGAACTATACATCTTATATGCAATTAAATGAATTCCAAATCTTAGCTCTGCATTAGATACATTGTTAAGTTTCAATCCTTTGCCATCCCATTCAGCTAGGGTTAACTTCTGAAGTTCATCCTAACTTAGGGTTTTAGTGGTTTTGGATTTGCTCGACATAGGTAAACCTGTGATCTTATGAATCATCTTTTTCGTTATCAGGATGGGTTGCTCTAACCACAACTGACCATTATGCACATGGCTTAAAATGTATCTTATCCATTTCATTTGAAAGTTCCTTGGCAAGTGCGAGATATGGGTCAAACCTTTGGTTTCTAGATGTTTGAACTCAGGTTTGAGGTTTCCATACACACATAACTTGGCTAGGGTATTATCCATATCTAGTGTCCCTATCTCTTAAACAGTGAATTTGAAATGAGTAAAAATGTCATTTATAAGTAGTACCTTAGGTGGAATCCGCAATTAAGCTCCATGCGGGTCGAGCAATTCAGCTATGGCAGGAATGAGCTTGAAGCTAGGTGCTTTCCATTCCACTCCCTTCACAAGCATTTCAGAGCCTCTCTTTGCCTTGTTGTTGCTAGTGCTTGCAGATGCCATTGCTGCTCGGTGAGTGAATGATTTCATAAAATAAATTTTTCGCTAGAAAATCACTTCAAATTGCTTGACCTCACTTGCGTGCTCTTGGAAATCTCTTTGCTCTGTATATTCTAAATTCTCGGTGAAAAAATGAGATCAAATTCTACCTTTTTGATGAAAAATTTGTCATTAATGCTCAGGTACGAAGGTAGCTGAGATGACCTAGGGTTTGTCAGATAGTCACTGACTTACTCGGTAAACCTTGCAACTTGGTGAAAAAACAAAACTTTAGTCACTCCCGACCTAGCTCGGTAAGGTCTTCAACCAACCTTGATCGGTAGATGCAACATGGCGAATGATAACCTTTCTTTGAACTTTGTATCTAAAATACTGATTTGACCATTTGCACTTTTTCACTCTAGAACTGCTTAAGATATGGCTATAAGATACAGTTCTTAATTCTTCTTAAATCTAATTGGAAATGGTGGAGTCACACATTTCTTGAGTGACATGACCGTCGTTTGAGCTATCTTGCTTGGTAGATTTAGGAATCCACTATTGTCTCATCTACTTCCGAATGTTATCAGCTTTAGCTTTCTTTTCATCTTCAATTCTTCCAGTATTCATGTAATTGGCTATATGACCAAGTTCAGTACAAGTGTAACATCTTATGGTTGTGTCCTTCTTTCTTAGGTGATGTCTTGCACAGTTTATCCCAATGTGTCCATATTCTCCACAATAGTGACACCTGCACCAAGTATTGTAGTCCCAACCAAATATTTCTTTGATAATTTGTTCTACTGGATTGAATGCTTTGGATCTACATACAGATGCCTTGTGACCTTGTTTCTTGTATTTGTGACATTTGCCTTCAAACTTTGGTTTCTCTTTGCATTCATTTTCTTTGTGACCATGCTGATTGCAGTTGTAGCATTTGCCATTGAATTTTGCCTTTCCATTACTCCAACATTTGTTTGATGTATGACCTATCTTGCCACAGTGATTGCAAGTGGGTCTTTGATTCCTTTGAGCTCCTTGCTTGGAGGTTTTAGCTTCTTCCTTTAATCCAAGACCAGCTTTACCTTTTTGTTTATGAAAGTTTTGCTCACTTTGCTGATTTAATTGAGTCATGTTTGTTTGAGATTTCATCATTCTTTCATTGACTTGCTTTTCAGTGATCAAGTCATTTTCCAAACTTTCATTGATTTGTCTTTCAGATCTTAGATCACTTTGTAAGCTTGCATTGATTTGTCTTTTAGTGATTAAATCATTCCTCAAACTTTCATTCTCAAATCTTAGATTCATAATTTCTTCATTTGCATTAGATAGCTGACCTACAAGATCTTCATGTTGAAGGGATTGATTATTTCTTACCTCTAAGTCTTCATTTTCCTTGTTTCTCTATTCCAAAACTTCACATAGCCTGATGGATTGGATTTCTTGTTCTCTTTTGAGCTTTCTTACTTCTTCCTGTAAAGAACCATTCTTTGCTAGGAGTTCCTTGATTGCTTCATTAGCTTCATTTTAACTGCTTGATGGTAAAAGGTCTTCAATCTTTTCTTCAATATATTGATGATCATTCGTTTGTCTTGCAAGTTCCTTCCTTCTTTTCAGAGATTGAGAAAGATGCTCCTTTGCTTCTTTAAGTTGAGCCATGGCTATTTCTAGATCTAGATTTTCATTCTCAATAGATTTGTCAAGTCTGAATATCTCCATTGTCCTTGATCTTTTCTCAAGCTGTCAAACTTTATCTTGAGAACCAGAAAGCTCTAATATCAATTGTTGGAAATAATCAAGACTAACAAGGTTACTGAGAGGGGAGGGGTGAATTAGTAACTCTAAAACTTTAAATCAATTCTACATAATAAATTATTCACCATTTATCCATCTAATCTACTGTATGCATGAAGAAATAAACATTCATAACTCATGAACACACTAATTTGGTGACCCGAAAACCTTCCAATTAGAAAGTAAAACTGGGGTGGGGATGATACCCACAAAACTTCAATACTACAGTATAAAGTTGACCTGTTAAGGCTTACAATGATCACTTCTAATGATCTACCCTGTTAGGAGCAAGTAGGACTGCTAGATCCACCTTGTTAGAGGATTTACAGACATACACTGAAGTATGCACTCTATTAGGAGATTTACAAAAGACTGTTAAGTCTACCCTTTTACAGGATTTAGAAACTGTTTCACCTATTAGGATGAAGCAGTGGATCTGGTTATAACTGATTGCTGATAAGATCCTTTAGGCTCTAATCACCCAATGTGATAGATATAACTTTTTTGCATCTATGTTGACCTTGTTGTATTCCTCTATTCTACTGCTGATTTTATTTTCTTCTTCTCAAAATATTAAAATATATTACCAACAATGACATACAACATTGCTTCTCTTCAAATGATATATACCATTCCAATATTTACACTGGCAAGGTCGACCAAACACAAGTGAACAAATCTTTACTAAGTCAGCCAGATAGTAGAAAACTTGAGTTCCTCAAACTGACTCGATGACCTTCTGATACTGGACATCCACTACAATACACTACATCATCATGCACTTGGTAAGAGTAGAGGCACGGTCCATACTAATCACTCTAAGTAGCTTGGAACTCGATAACCATTGGTGACTCGGTGAATATTATGTCACTCGGTGAAAATTGAATCCATTGATAACCTTCTTCACTTGGTAAACACTGATTCCTTCATTTACCTTGTTTACTCAGTAAAAACTAAGTCCTTCATTTACCTTGATCACTCAGTAAACACTAAGTCCTTTGTTTACCTTGATCACTTGGTAAACACTAAGTCCTTCATTTCCCTTGATCACTCAGTAAACACTGCGAAGCTTGGTGACCACTAACTACTTGGAGAACACTGTTCTACTCGGTAACCACTATGAACTTGGAAAACACTATTGAACTACCCATGTGCTTGGTATAAACTAGTAGATTGAGTGATGAACTCGATAGGCACCCAAAATCAAATAAGTGTTTGCACTAATGACAAATATACCTTAATTCCAACAGAGGAATCATCGTGTAAGCAAGTCATGGTGCAAATTTTGTTATGGTGATGCATGAAGATAGCTTCCTCAAGCTACTATATTCCTAGGGGAGTTAAGGTGCAGTTAATAGTGTTTTTTTTTGTAAACTCTATGATTTGTAAATGATCCTCATTGATGGAGTGATCATAGGAATAGGAAGTTGTTGAATTTTTTAATTAATTAATTTTTATTGTAATCTTGAAAAGGGATTTTGATTTTGATCCTTTCCTAGTTTGACCATAAGGAAATAGAGTAGATTGTAATGTTCAATAGAGTAGAATATTGTTTTCAAATGTAATTTCTTATTAAGAATGAATAGAATACATAGCTCAAGTTTCCACCTTTAGACTTGATTTTTTTCTATTTACTCATCCAAGGGGGCCCACTTGGTGAGTGAACTACATTGTAAGAATATATTTCCTTTCTTAGGTTATTTCCTTACAAAGTAGACCTCTGTTATTCTTGTGGCCATTGAGAAAAGAATCATTGAACTATTCCTGTAGCATAGGTGTTTAAATAGATTTTCTATTTGTAGCATTATTCTAAGCTGTAAGGAAAATGTCATTTCAGTTCCTAGCTTAGTTTCCTTCAGCATTCCTTTTTTGTTGTAGTTGTAATGATTGAAAGAGGAATCAGAGCATATAGTTTGTAGCCATCCCTTATTACTAAGGTATTTAGTTGACTGGCCATTTTTGGTGCCATTGTCAGGGAAGGTGTCAATCTAACTCAACCATGAAGTCATTATGTTAGATTAGATTTTGCATTATTTTGCATGCATAGAAGAAGAGTGAGAATGAAAAAGAACCTTTTGAAAATCTATTCACTATTGCTCAAGAACAAATACCCTCATCCTCTGATGAATCCTTACATCTAAATGATCTCTTTTCTGAACCTAAATACCAAGATAATCCAATTGCTCTTGTCATATGTCAAGCACCATTAATATTACCTCCTCCAAGAATGGCTTAGCCTCAACCTCAACCAACATTTCCCTTTCATATCCCTCCTTAGAAAGGTAACCAAAATTTGAAAAATATACCTACTGCACTTCCTAAGTTTATGGCTTGATCACCAAAGACCTTGAAATGTTTCTATTGGAGTTTACCTACTATGTAGAAGCTATGACTATACAACTGATGCCCACAAATTGAAGTTATTTCCTTCTACTCTCAAAGAAGCTTCTTTGCAATGGTTCATGGGGTTGGGTGCCAATGTTGTAGAAAATTGGCCTAGAATGAGCAATTTGTTTCTAACAAAGTATAACGAGTACTGTAGGGGTCAGGATTTAAAGGGGAGTGATATTTTCAAAATTTCCCAAAAGGATGATGAAACATTGGAAGACTATGTTTCCTAGTTTATGTTCAACTAGCAACATAACACATAACATCAATTGAATGATGATTCAAAGAAACATCTTTTTCTGAGAGGTGTAAATGAAGGATTCATTAAAGCTCTAGATCTTATGGCAGGAGGGGACATTACTCAAAAGACTTGGATTGAGATACATAGCATATGCCTAAACTATTCTAGAGCCACTATGAAGAAAAGTAGGGGACTTAGAGACCTACCGCATAAGTCCAATGGCAGTTCAGAAGTGTCCAAGATGGAGTTATCTAATTTATTATCAGCCTTCAAGCAAGACATCATTAATGATGTAACCACTCAACTAGACACCATGCAAGCCTAAAGAAAGAAAGATGAAGCTGATGCCATGTTGACCAAATATTGTCCACATTGTAGAGAAAAGAAAAAACATTGTACCATGCAAGCCTGAAGAAAGAAAGATGAAGATGATGTCATGTTGACCAAATATTCTCCACATTGTAGAGAAAAGAAAAAGCACTCTAGATCTAAGTCTATTGCAATTATGGAGACACAACCAATGTCAACCAAGTTCAAAGTCATTGATGTAAATGGAGAGGTACTCTATACCACTAAAAGAAGAACATGAGATTTAATATAAGGTATGCCACATGATCCCCTTAAAAGTTATCATAATAATAATCAATGGAAAAAAATTCAAAATACTATTTTTAGTGGAAATCATAGTTGTCAACAACCCTAGTAGGGTTGGCAGCAACTTTAGCAGGGTTGGCAGCAACCTCAGTAGGATTGGCAACAACCTCAAAATTAGAGTCCCCAATCTAGTCAACCAACCATATTACCACCAACTCAGCAAGAAAGCTCTAATGCCTCCTCCTAATACTCCTTCCAAGAAGACCCAACTACCAGACCAACCTAACCCAAATCCAATCAATACTAAATAGTAACCTCAATAGAAAAGCTATGCCATCTCATTGAATGATACCCACTTAAGATCAAGCACCACTCTTTCGGCACCCCAAAAAACTAAAATAACTAAAATTGAGGATCCTTTGACTAAGCATATAGAGAAATAAAATCAGCATACCTCTCTTGTATTTGAAGAACATCCATTTCCCCATAGTTTGATAGAACAAGACCAGTCCAAGGAGAACCATTTAGTCATTGATTTTCTTAATTAGTTGAAATAGATGACAATAAAAGTACCATTTTTTGATGCTATTAAAGAAGTCCCTACCTATACTAGAGCTATTAAGGAAGCATGTAGTAAGTAGCCAAGAAGGAAGAGGGAAGATCCAAAACCATTCCTGTCCTAGGATAGTTGTCTAACTTGATACTAGAGAAATTAGTTGTACCTAGATACTCTGACCCTAGGAGTCTTGTAGCTACAGTTAATATTCATGGCATCCAAGTTCAAAATTCTTTGGTTGACCTAGGAGAATCTATTAATGTCATGAAAAAGGAGGTATTGTCTTGGTTGTATATTGTTGGCCTCAGAGAGACACCCACCATCCTTGAACTTGCTAATAGCTCTACCATTAAACTAGATGCGATGATAGAAGAGTTATAGTCACCCTAAATTCATGGGAGTATTTGGTTGATTTTGTTCTCCTCTCTCCAAAAGCTAGTATGGGAGGATATCCTTTAATCTTAGGGAGGCCATGGTTAGCCACTGCAGATGCTTATATAGCTTTTCAATCTAGGAAGATGATAATATCCAATGGAGTTAATACCAAGAACCTGACTTTATACTCCCTTGCTCAACCATTGTTACTAGATGACTAAGTATTTTGGCTAGACTTGGGTGATGATGATGCAAAAACTAGTTCCATCCATCATTTGATGATGATAGGAAGAGAATCATTCATAGATAATTGAGAAGAAGATGAAATAACTTCATTCATTATTCTGAATGAGTATGGAACACAATCTCCAACGTGTCCTCAAGTTGAATGCATCTTAGAAACTATTGTACCACTGTTAAATTCATTCAATCATTTAGAAGCTTCACAATTTCTCAATTCATTATTACCTCATGACATGGATTCTTCTCCCATTTCTCAATTATTCATGGTTAATAAGTTATTAAGATGAAAATTGGTCTAAGTAAGGAACTAAATGTAAATAATGTCTTGTCACACTCCCAACAAGAAGCTATGTTACAGTTACTATAGGTGAATCAACGAGCATTTTCTTAGGATTACATGGACATGCAAGGATTAGATCATGTGCTCTACACTCACAAGATTTATATCAGCCCTAACTTCAAACCTATTAGAGAACCTTAGAGGATAGTCAATCTAGTCTTAGAAGATATTGTTAAGAATGAATTGTAGAAACTATTAAGTACTAGTTTTATATACCCCATTTCCAATAGTCAATGGGTTTCATCCTTGGTCATAGTACCCAAGAAGGGAGGAAAGCATCAAGTTTTGGCAGACTATAGGGAGCTTAATTCAGCCACTAAAAAGGACCAATTTCCATTACCATTTATCAACCAATTCCTTGACAACCTAGCTAGTAAAAAGTATTTTTCTTTTTCTAGATGGCTTTTTTGGTTACAATCAAATTTAAATAGCCATAGAAGATCAAGAGAAAACAAATTTTACCTACCCATGGGGAATGTTTGCTTATTTAGTATTACCTTTTGGCTTGTGCAATGCCCCAACCACATTTCAATGAGCTATCATCAAGATTTTTTAAGATATTTTTGCTGATTGCATAGAGATATATATGGATGATTTCATTGTCTATGGCGTTACTTTTGAAGAAGCAAAAGAAAATTTAGAAATAATACTTAAAATATGTTAGGACTATAATCTATCTTTAAACAACAAGAATTATTTTATGATGATGGAGGAAGAGGTAGTCCTAGGTCATTTTATTTCATCAAAGGGAATCCAAGTAGATTCAGCAAAGATTGAAGTTATCAGTACCTTGCCGACACCAAAAAAGTAGAAGGATGTACAAAGTATTTTGTGACATGCTGGAAATTATAGAAGATTTATCAAAACTTCAATCAACTTGTAGCACCTCTCTACAACCTACTCAAAAAGGATTCTGTATTTGTTTGGGATTCTAATTGTGCAGGATCCTTCCTATAGCTTAAAGAATTTCTTACCATAGTTCCTATTTTGAGAGGACCCAATTGGGACTTACCTTTTCACATTCATACAGATGCCTTAGACTATTCTATCGGTGATGTGCTAGGAAAAAAAGTAGACTCTGTTGAACAAGCCATTTATTTCATTAGTAAGAATTTACAAGGTGTAGAATTTAATTACAGTCACTAAAAAGGAATTACTTGCAAGCATTTATGCTCTCAATAAATTTGGGCATTACATCACTAGATATGAGATATTTTTTCACACTAACCATTCTTCTATAAAATATTTGGTGAACAAACTTGCAATTTCAATGAGATTATCTTGATGGCTATTACTCATGTAAGAATTCAACATCACCATAGTTGATAAACCTGGTAAGGCCAATGTGGTAGCCAATTTTCTCTCTTGGTTGCATCTCCCTAATGATCCCACAACCATTGATGATAGTTTTTTAGATGAGCACCTTTTTCTATTGGTTGCACAAAAGCCTTGGTATGAAAATATTGTTAGCTACCTCACCATAGAAAAATGCCAGCCTACTTCTCTACTCAAGCTAGAAAGCTACTAGTAGAAAGGAGCTTTAATTATTCACAAATTGTTGGGCTTATGTTTTATATCGGTCTTGATCAAGTCATGTGTAGGTGTCTAAGAGAAGATGAAACATATGATGTCTTGAAGGCCTATCATGATAAACCCTATGGAGGTAACTTTGCAGCCAAAAGAAGAGCCTTCAAAATCTTAACAACTGGGTATCATTGGCCAAGCCTACACAAGGATGCAGCCAAATATAAAAAGAAATGTGACAAGTTTCAAAGAATGGGAAGACCCACTAAGTCAGATGAAATGCCCTTGTTTCCTCAAGTAGTTGTCACACCCTTTAACAAATGGGGGATTGATTTTGTAGGACCCATTGAGCCTACTTCACAAGACAAATCCTACATTCTAATGTGCACTAATTATCTCACCAAATAGGTGGAAGCTAAACCCATGAAACACCCAAAGGATATCAAAGTGGAAATTTTTTATATGAATCAATTTTTACATGGTTTGGTGTGCCTAGGCATTAAGCATCTAATCAAGGGGCTCAGTTTGCATCAAATTTGATAACTACTCTTATGAAGGAGTATAATATTAGGCATGGAAAATCATCACCTTATCATCCTTAGGCTAATGGTCAAGTTGAAGTTACTAATAGGGATCTAGAATATATTCTTACCAAGATTATAACACTTCATAGAAAGGACTGGTCAATATGCCTTCTTGAAGCTCTCTGGGCTTACAAAAACACCTAGAAATCCACAGCTGGTTTTACTCCAGTTGAGCTTGTATATGGTAAGTCAGTCGTAATGCCTATTGAATTCAAATATAAAACATTGAAGACAACCTTGGAGCTTATAATAGAACTCAATATTTCCCAACAAGATATAATCCTGAGTTTAAACAATCTTGATGAATGGAGGAAATCTTCAATGAACAATACTAAGCTCATTCAACACCAAAGGAAATAGTGGCATGATAATTTTATCAAGCAAAATATGTTTGCTATAGGTAATTAGGAATTCCTTTATGACTCAAAATTCTAGCATAATCCAAGAAAGTTCCAAACACATTAGTTATGACCCTATGAGATTATTGTCGTATTTCCAAATGGTGCAATTCAACTATCTACCATTGATCTTGTCTACTTCAAACTACTTGTCAATGGGCATCGCCTCAAGCTTTACCATGAACTAACTAGCTATGAAGAGTTCTTGCAATAATTCTAGAACAATGAGGATGTCATCATTTTTATAGTCATTGAGTCTAAGTCTTCTACCCTGACTCCTACATGTTCTTGACTCCGATCAAGACATTCATAATAAACACTTCTTTTTGAAGTACTTTCTTCACATCCATTCCACTTCCACTTTTCTCTCTTCCATCTTACCATTCCATCCCATCACTCTATCAATTCTGATGATCATTTTAGAACATCTTTCCTGTAGTAGTTACCAAGTCACTTCTGCATAACTCTGCATGCATTTTATTTTATTCACACCTTTTTATGATTTGGTATTGTTTATATTTATTCACTCTTTCTTATCCTAGCCTAGTGGAACCCATGCCTTCATTTAGTTAGGGGGAAGGAAACATTTAAATAGGTGTTTCATTGTCTTTTTAAAAGCATTTTTCAAAAATCACATGTACCTTCAAAGTGTATTAAGATGACTAGAAACAAGTGCATATTTAATATCACATGTTGGTGACTTGTCCTTCTGCAATTGTGTCATTATGCAATTAAGAACATCAAAAGTGGTTATTTAACTTTTAATGATGATTTGAAATGTGTTTTCATAACAAACCTATACATGCATGAAAATCATTAAATTTGATACAAAAGGATATTATGAGATATCATCATTTAACTTCTTAAGTACACATCATTTTTTTGAAAAACCAGAGCTAGCATTGCAAGCCTTGATCTACTAAGCTTTGAACATTAGAGTTTTTCCACAATTCAGCTACAATTGACCATGGGCAGAGGTAAAGAGAGGAATGATCTTATTGATCATTGATTTCTTTCGGGTGATGTAGCCACCTATGAAATGTTTAGGAGAATGGGATGGATGGATTATTGCTTTAGTTTGAATAGATTTAATGAAGAAGTAACCCTTCAATTTATGACCACCTTAAGAGATGGAGTTACAATGGTTAAAGGTCTAAGAATTGAGTTCTCTGAGGAAGTAATAGCTTAAGTCACAAGGTTTCCTTAGGAGGGAAAAACCTAGGAGAAAGAGTTTGACTTGAATATGGCTAGGGAACAATTCACCATACACCAAGACTCACCATTAGACATTGATAAGAAACAAGGAACTTTGAGGCTATCCTTGCCAATGGATTTTATTCAACCTACTACATTTATCATTCAATATTCCACATGTGAGGGACATTACAAATATCTACATGCTCTAAATTTCAACTTGTTGGATCACTTATGGCATGATTATAGATAGGTAAACATTCCTAACTTCTTGCTTAACATATTAAGAAGCAAGCCTCTCTAGTGTAGTCAGGAAGTGATCAGTCAGTCTCTCATCATTGTTTGATAAAGTTAATTGTAGAAAGAGGATTAAATAAGAAAGAAATTAGGTCATGGGAGGAATTCTTGCAGTTAAAAGAGGTGGAATATAGGTTGGTTGGCCCTAGAGTCTAGGGTGTAGGATGAAGGGAAAGAGAATTTATAGGATTCTGTAAAGTTGTCCCTAGAGTTGAAAATGCTCCTGAAGCCTCTCCCTCTTGTCTTAAACTAACTAAGAAATGGATTTGCAAGATTGAACCCTCTATTGTTAGCAAGAAGAAAAGAAAAGAGGTAGAAACTGCTAGTGCTTCCAAAGCCTCATCATCTATTAAAAATAGGTCTTCCACTGAGAAGGACAAAGGTAAAATTTTAGAACTTGAAGTAGAGTGTAGTATTGATTATATGCTTATTGACAATGATAAGGAATTTGATGAGATTGAAATGTCTCAAGAATTTGAAGAAAACCCTACTATACAAGACATTAGTGAATAATTTGTAGAACTCCATTTAGAGAATTATCTAGAATTTAGACCTAAAATTGTTAAAGAAGTATTGAAAAACTAGATCAACAAGGGTTGGATACATTAGTTGTAGCAACCACAGAATCTAGTAAGGAGGAAAAAGAGGAAATAACTATTGTCATAAGAAAATGTGGGTTGTCCACACCATAAAATGTCAACAAAGCTCGTCAATTAGCACCTAAATGGATAGACCTCTTTCATCATGAGCCATTGCCACCACTAGATTTATCTACACCTTTATGTACAAGAATTAATTTGTTTCAAGAATATTATGGGAAAGAACTCAATGGAACTTGGAAAAAATGAAATTAAAGTGTGTTATTGATGAGTAGAGCTTCCAATTGAAATAAATTTCAAATTAGAATGAAGTTTTGAAGAGGAGAATTGAGCACATTACATGATTGATTCTTGAGTTAATGGAATGAAGGTCACCATCGCTAGTATATGCTCTATTTCTTAAAGAAAAATTTGCAAATTATAAGTTAAATAGAATTGTAGAAGGTCTTAAACTCTCCATATCTACCCCCACATAAGTTTTATGATACATTTCAATCTATTCCCATGGCCTTGAAAAATGTATTATGTGAATTTTATCTTCACAATTTGGTGGTGTCTAGTGATACTAAATGCAACCAAGTCTTGTATGTAGGGGATGTGTAGTTAAGGGCAAAAATGTAATGGATGAAAAATGAAATAAGTAGAGAACATCAAGCTACACCCTACAAGGAAAGTGAGATGATAACACACTTGTTCATGAGGCCAAAATTCCAACATTTTAGATGAACATATCTAGATTAGATTTCTATTTTGGGTAATCTTGTAGGACTTGGTAAGGTGAGTACAAGGTGAGTACAATTTGACTCAAAAATCACACAATTAAATCTTGATAGAATATCACAAAGTGAGTACAGTCAAAGAGTAGGCTTTTATAGACTGGGAACAACATTTATCTTACAATGTTGAAATAGAAATCATTGCCTCAAGGTAGTGATGGGTTAGAATACCACATGATTTAAACATAAGAGAATCTCACTCTCCATAAAATCCTACTCTTGCTAAAATAAGGATTCCTTAGTATATCAACTTGGGGAGAAATTAATGCAAACATTAGTTACCATTAAGGTATCAACCCCAAATTCTCTTGCAACCACTACTAGGAGTAAATGACAATGCAGAAGATCATGACATGATTGCTGAAGTTCGGCACTAGAAGAGGCTCAAGTCCAATTATGTTTTCTTTGACTACATGAGGAATGAGCTAGGTGAAAGGACACCTAGTGACTGGAGAGTGCAAGCTAGGATTTTGAACTTCATGATTGATGGGGGCCAGTAATAGTTCGTTTGGGGGGAATGATGATCCTCTAAAAGGCCATTATTTTGAGATCTTTTTATCTTGTTTTTTAACATTATCTTGCAACAAACAGTTTATGACTCTATGTTTTAAGCAAAAGAACTAATATGAATATGTAATCTATATGTTAAGACATGGGGATTGAAGTATAGATTAATCAATATGTTGTGTTTTCTCTAAATCTATGGCTTTTTATGGTTTAATGAAGGATATTACATGCTGATTAATATTTCCTCATCAATGTTATGTTGGGGTAGGTTCCTTCTTGTAGTTGTAGGATTTGCAAGAGTGATAATTTGAACATTAGCCCTATTCTAATATTGATGATGAAATGAATGCATGCATATAGAAGTTGTGTTTAATGGTTTGTAGGTGTTGTAGTGCATATTGAAGACAACATTTTAGTGCTAACTCAAAACTAACTAGATGATTGATGAATCATTGTGTAAGTAGATCATGGTGTGAATTTTGTTATGGTGACACATGAAGATAACTTCCTCAACCTGTTATATTCCTGGGGGAGCTAAGATGTAGTTAATAGTGTTTCTATTGTAAAATTTATGGTCTATAATTGATCCTCATTGATGGAGTGATCATAGGAGTAGGAAATTTTTCAAGTTTTTCTTTAAATAATTTCCACTGTAATCTTGAAAAGGGATTTTGATTTTGATCTTTTCCTAGTTTGACCAAAAGGAAATAGAATAGATTGTTCTATCCAACAAAGTAGAATCTTGTTTTCAAATGTAATTTCTTATTATGAATGAATATAATATAGAGTTCAATTTTCTAGCTTCAAGATTGATTATTTTATGTTTACTCACCCAAGGGGGGGCACTTGGCAAGTGAACTGCCTTGTTAGAATAGATTTCTTTTCTTAGTTTATTTCCTTATAAAGTAAACTTTTGTTGTTCTTGTAACCATTGATAATAGAATCATTGAATTGTTCCTACAATGTAGGTTTTTAAATAGATTTACTATTTGCAACATTAATCTAAGCTTTAAGGCAATTGTTGCTTTAGTTCCTAGCTTAGTTTCCTTTAGCATTCCTTTTTTGTTATAGTTGTAATGACTTAAAGAGGAATCAGAGCATATACTTTGTGGCCATCCTCTCAAGCTTACACTCCCAAGTTGACAAATAAAATGAAGTTAGTATGTTATTCTTAGGAAAATACATTATTATGTTTAGTCATGGAGTCAATGTAGAAGGATGTCCAATCATTTATTACTAAGGTATTTAGCTGACTGACCATGAAGCTCAGCATGGTCTTAGAGCTTGGCATGGTCTTGGAGCTCAACATGATCTTGGAGCTTAGCATGGTCTATTTTTCTTGGCATGTATTGGGAGTTTGGCGATGCTTGGGAGTTTGTTGTCACTTGGTAGTATGTTGGTTTTGATTGGAGTTCTTGGTGAATTTAATTCATGTAGTGCATTATCATGTCATGGATTAATTTGGGATTTTGTCTTAGACTATTTTTGGTCTTAATTATCTCTCCTATGTACATTTAATCTTGGTTGTAAACTCGGTGCTTGTCCTAAGTGTAGACACCTAAAAACCTTTAGAAAATAAAGTATTTTTATTTTCTGAAAAAATCCTGATGACATCATCATTAATTAATTATTTTATTTATTTATTTATTTTTATGCCATTAAATCCCTTTATCTTAATTAAAAATATTTAATTAAGGAATCCCTCCCAAAAATGTTTAAATCTTATTTAAACATTATTTCCTTATTTATTAATTATTTAATTAATAAATTGACCAAAAAATCCAAAATAAATAAAAAATTTATTTTTTGCCCAAAACTTGGCCAATTTCCTTAAGACCACTAACCTCTTCCAAAATCTTCTAATCCTTCTTTAATTTTGATTAAAGGCTAATCCCATCATTTCCTACCCCTAATCCCAACTCAAAATATTTAATTAAGATTAAATATTAATCCTCATGTTTATTAAAAAAGTTTTAGTAAATATCTCCTCAACCCAAACCCTTGAAATAAATAAAACTTTATTTATTTCCTAAAAATCTAATTTATCCTCATCCTAAGAAGTTCTAGACTCTTCTAGAAAGTCTTCATCCTCATCCTAGAAAGTTCTAGACTATTCTAGAAAGTCTTTATCCTCATCCAAATTCTAGACTCTTCTAGAAGATGTCTTTAAACCTAATCATAATCCCCTCCTAACCTTGTCACATTCTCTAAACATGGGTTAAGACTTACTAACCCAAGCCAAAGTTAACAAATATCTCCTCCTTCACCCACCCTCATTAAATGCCATCCACTTGCCTATCCCTAAGCTAATCCTAAACCATCCTAATCCATCCTCTAATCATTTGCACAAGCCTAAGCAAGCTTAAAACCTTCCTAATCAAGCCCAAGTCAAAATTCCTCTCATCTCTCTCAAAATATCCCAACCATAAAATTTTATGAAGCCCACTAGGCCATAAATGACTCTTCCAAAGCCCTTTATTGCTCTTACAAGCCATTATGAGGGTCTTTATGAAGATTTTATCCCTTGAGCCTCCTTTTTTGACTCATCCTTCCCCTTTCCTCCATCCTCTCACCCTATGACATGTGTCACTCCTTGATTGGCTGTAAGGAAGCACAATCCATGTGCTCTCCTCTCATGTAATCTGAGCCCTCCATGAGCTTTTTCCCATCCTTGCATCTTAGCCCTCAATCCCTCAAGCCTCTTGCCTATAAATTGGATCCTTTCCCTTTGCAAAATAACACAATCCATGAAGTAAAGTCATAATACCATTTTGAGAAGCCATTTTACATCAAAACCATACACTCACACCCAAATTCCAACTCCATTTGAAGCCCTTTTTGAAGCATAAGCTTGAGCATACATCCTATCTATTTAGACAAAGCTACTCAACAAGAGAGCTTCTCATTGAGAGAGCCCATTGATGGCTCATATTCTCAATTGAGAGCTCATCTTAGTCTATCTTGAAGTTTATGAATTTTTTTTAGTTTGTAGAAGCTTTATTTAAATTTGGTTTATATTAGCATACCAACATTGCTCATATACATTAAGTATTTTCATGTGATTATCACATTTTAATTTGGGTGAACACGAGGGCTAACATTTTGTATTTAATGTTTGATGTGGGCCCACTTGTAGCTTAAATATGCATTTAATGCAAGGGGTTTATTTAATTTATAATTTTTAGGTTGACTTGTGGCTTAGTTGGGTATAATTAGGGGATCTTGTGGAGTCTTTTAGTTAGTCAGTCATTTTAGAGGAGTGAGTCTGGAGAGTAGCTAAAGGGTGATTTTTCTTGAGTCTTTGGATAGAGCACCAAATGTGAGGTATTTTACAAAAATATTGTGGTGGAGTTGTGAGTTTGGAGGAGAGCTAGTGGCTATAGTTAGAAACAAGGAGGTTTCTTGGTGGCTTGCAAGCACAAGTTGAGATCTTGGAGATTTCTACCAAATTGTTGTTTTGTTATAGATCTAGACTAGCTAGGGTTTAGATTAGATCTTGAGGAATCTTGTAGAACTATTATTGTAATTTTATTTTTATTTGGTTGTATCTTGGAAGGCCTTACAACTTGGTATATTGCATGTAAATAGTTATTTTATATGAATAAATAGTTGTGACTTGGTATCAGATCTTGTATTTATGTTTCTTTGTTGTTGTGCATTTGTTGTGTGTTTATTTGTTGGGAGCTAGGAAATCTCCTTTAGGTACTCTCTTACCTTGCATTGTGTTAGGTGGTATCAGAATGAAGGTTATTCTTGAGTGTGTAGATAGATCATCGAAGTTGAGGTAGTTTGCACCAAGACTCGGGTTGGAGAAGTAGCTCTAAGAAGATCTTGATTTGGTGGTGGATTCCTCTTTTTGTAGTCCTAGATCTCTTGATTGTGAGTTGGAAAATCATGGTTCTAACTTGCAATTGTAGAGGGCTTATAGATGGATCAATGGATGTGAAGATGGAAGACTGATCTTATTGAGGCATGATCATAGAGAGTTTGTGTAATATAGATCTATTTTCCTAGACTTGTGATTTGGTTCCTGATTATTTGTGTGAGGTGGTAGGTTGTGATATAACTTGCAAACAATTTGGTTTTATCACAAGGAGCATGGGAAGGATTTGTTGCAGAGGGTTTACAAAGATTTTGGGAGATGGCTCTAAGAGGATTGGACCTTGAGATGATTGTGAATCTCTATGATGTGGTGGAGAGGAGGTTTTTTGAGATGTCTACTCAATTTGAAGCTATCTTGGCTGATCAAGTTAAGCACAAGGTGAGGAAGACATTCTATAGATTTATGTGGAGTTGGAGTCTACTGATCTAGAAGAGAGTTGTCTGGCTAGTTAAGAGACTTTTTCATGAGAGAAGATGGCATGGAAAAGTCAAGGTGGAAAAGGTTGGTTTTGTTGATCAATTTGTGAAGTTTGATATAGAACTTGTAGAGAAACTTGAGGTTGTTGCTAAGGATATTCCTAACCTTGTTGATGTTGGGATGGAGATTGATTTTCATGATCATTTGGTCAAGTCTAACATAGAGATAGTAGAGCACTTAGTCATGGATGATCTAGTTGTTGTTAGTGGTGAGTTATATGTTGCAGAGCATCTTTTTGTTAGTAATGAGATTGCTGGTGTTATGAGTTTGGCATGTGTTGATGGAGATCTACATATTATTGTTGATGTGGAGTTTGTTGTTACTGGCATGTATTCACTAGTTGTTACTATAGATGAGGATTTGATGTTGAAGTAGTATGTTTAGTTTGTTCCAAGGAGTGAGCATGTTGATTTAATGGTAGAGATTTTGGTGTTTAACAAAATGATGCAGATGTGGATGATGTGTAGATTGGTTTTCTTATCCCTGTTGGAGTGAAAGCCTTTGGTGAAGATGAAGATGGTTGTTCATTTTTCTTTAGGCATCAAAGTGTAGGACACACTTTTCTATTTACCTGGGGAGTCTGATGTAGGAGCATCTTAAGTTTTCTTGGTGACTACTATGGAGTTTATGGGAGGAGGTTCAGTTATTTCTTTGGAGGGTGCTTGGATTGGCACTTGATCAAAGAATGACTAGTGCTTGACATGCTCTGGGAGCTTAGCATGGTCTATGGAGCTTGGCATGGTCTTGGAGCTCAGCATGGTCTTGAAGCTTGACATGGTCTTGAAGCTCAACATGGTCTATTGTGCTTGACATGTATTGGGAGTTCAGTAATTCTTGGGAATTTTTTGTCACTCAATAGTATGTTGGTGTCTACTAGAGTTCTTGGTGCATTTAATGCATGTAGCATATTATCATGTCATGGATCAATCTAAGAATTTGTGTGGACCTACTTATGGTCTTGGTTATCTCTCCTATGTACATTTAATCTTGTTTGTAAACTTGGGTCTTGTCCTAAGTATTTTCACACGGCTATAACATGTTAACTTCAGCTTAACATGAGGGTTAACATTTTGTATTTAATGTTTGTTGTGAGAAAACTTGTGGCTTGAATATGAATTTAATGCAAGGATTTTATTTAATTTTTAATTTCTAGAATAACTTGTGGCTTAGTTGGGTATAAGTAGAGGGTATTATGGAGTCTTTCAGTCATTCATTCATGGAGTGATTCATTCATTTTGGAGGAGTAAGTCTAGAGAGTAGCTAAAGGGAGATTTTTCCTAAGTCTATGGATAGAGAACCAAATGTGTTTAGTTTACAGCATAATTATGGTGGAGTTATGATTTTGGAGAAGAGCTAGTGGTTGCGGTTAGAAACAAGGAGATTTCTTGGTGACTTGTGAGCACAAATTCACATCTTGGAGGTTTCTAATAAATTTCTTTTGTGTTACAAATCTAGACTAGATAGGTTTGGATTGGATCTTGAGGGATCTTATAGAATTATTATTGTAATTGTTGTTGTATTTGGTCATAACCTAGAAGGCCTTACAGCTAGGCATATTGCATGTAAACAATTATTCTATATGAATAAAGAGTTGTGATTTGGTATTAGATCTTGCATTTTTGTTTCTTTGTTGTTGTGCTTCCATTGTGTGTTTATTTTTTGGGTGCCAAGAAATCTCCTTTGGTGATTCTCCTTCCTTGCACTATGTCATAAATTCATGCATTTTCCAATCTCATGTTTGTTTGCAATCCATAAAATTGGGATTAGAATTGGGCTCTTCTCATTTGACCCCAAAATGGGTAGAGCTATATTCCTTAAAAAAATAGAATAAGAATAATTTATGCTTATTCCACATTTTAATAAACTCAATTTGGTATCTTTTTAGGTCCATGACTTTTCCTTGTTTTGCAACTCGAATGCATTTTGGAGTATTACTATTTCCTCTCTTTTCATCTTGTCTTGTCGAGCGAAATTGGAGGTATTCATAGAGTTTTTATCCCCAAGTGTTGCTAGGAAAAATCAAAGGAGGTTGTTTAAGTCGAAGAATAGAAGCAACTTGTTTTGGCTAGGGTATTATTTTTCTTGCTAAGAATTCATTGCCATTTGAAATTTTTTTTGGTATTTTATTATCTATAACTGATGGATGAGTTATTTTTTATTAGAAGGATTTCTTTTGTTGCCAGGATTTATTTTCTACAAACTAGATATTCATCTATATATTTTTTAAAAATTGTGGGTATTCATTTACTTTTTTTTTTTTGCTAGGCAAAGTAGAGTAGGCTACTAGTCTCATTCCATGTGTAGGGTTCCATAATAGATCAAGATAATCAAACCATCATTCCTCTTTCAAGGATATTGTGTCTATTTTTAAGAACTATCTATTCCATCATGAAAAATACACTTGAATTGTCAACCCAGGGATATAGGACTTGAAATGGGTTAGCATAATATGTGCACTAATTTCCTTAAAGAGTCTCAACACCTATGCTGCAAGAAAGTAAAATGTATGAAAGGGATCTATACTATCAACACAAAATAGTAAACATGCTTAGACTGACAATAGATAACTATAAAAACTTTAGAAAAGGAATTCTAAATTGGTTAACAATTCAAGCATCCACTATGATCATTTTCCACAAGTGTTGCAAGAACTTTCATAGTAACTATGCTGCAGGACCAATATAGTAAATCTATCTTAAAATAAGAGATTGCAAGAAATGAATCTAATCTACCTAAATCTATTCCACCTCCCAAGTGGACCCCCTTGGTTGGCTTCAACTAATTAAGAACACAATAGGTATTCCAAAATTACTCTCTCATTAGAATTCCTCTTTGATTGCATGACTAAATAATTCATGTAGAAAAAAAAAGAGCAACTTCTGAATCTTAAACTAGTAATGTTTCATTAAGTTTTAATCTCTTCCTCCAACACAACCCCTCCTTCCTTATATATAGAGGATTGGATACATATTACAAACATAACATAAAAGCTAAAAGTAGACATCGCCAGAAAAGAAGGAAAATTTTCAATCATGACATAAAACATTAATTAAGCAACAGAATAATAGCTCGCAGGAAATATAGCAAGTTAGGTCTTCCTAGTTTTTTTGAACAATTACTTTCCTTGCAAATGTGGCTTATCATTTAGAACTGACCTATGCTTCTTTTTCCATGAACATTCTTCATTACATCCTCCTTTAATATGGCAATCACCACTCTTTGTGCCACTTCCCTAAAAATTAGAAACATTTAGAACATATGCACAACAACATTTCTACTTTTATTCAAATATTAGAACATAGCTTAAAATATTTATATGAAATACTAGACATTATGTATAATATTAAGCAAGGTATTTCATATCCACTATCCATAAGTTTAATAGGTTTCAACCATACCCAGTATAACTTCATAAGATATTTAAAACAAATGGAATGTTTTTCACAAGGCTCAAAGAGTAAGTTCAAACTATATAAAAACTATATCAAATTTGAGACATTAATATGCCTCATCATCTGCCCCCCACTATGAAAATGCTTGTCCTCAAGCATTGTACTTCTTTTCCATGGCTCTGTAATCTCCCATTGTAGTCTTCCCCTATTTCCCACTTTTGAAGGTGTAGAAATATCCTCTAGTTCATCTCCAATGCTCACCCAAGTGTTCTTCAACCAATGGGTCTAACCTTGTTTACGTTCACACAGAGGCCAGAGAAGAGTAGGAGGCTAAAATGTTCATGGCATCCATAGCTCTTTTTTGATTTGTCTTCCTAGTTGCATATATTTAGCCACTTTATTAATTGTTGCCTCAAAATTGATAGTGTTGTGTAGTTCAGCCATTATGAAAGGTTCTAGTAGTCGACTCCATCAATTTCTAAGCCTTGCAATTGCTCTCTATCATGTAAAATTTGGAAGTGTTTGGTATTCTCTGTAAACCTTTTCCCTTCAAACACTTTCTCCCTGATTTCTAGTTTTGGTCTCCCACAAGTTTATCTAAACTAATCTCTCAAAAGGTCATAAGGCTTATGAGATTCAACTCGGAGTGGTAATGGTTCAGACTTTTCAAGATCTCTATAAGTATCCAACTACCTATCATAATTTGTTTCATTGTGCATCCATGACATTAGAGCTCTTAGGTGAAAATCCCCTATATAAAGAAAAAGATTCCACTCTATCTCATGTGGAATTATAAAATTATGCAAATAGAGCTCACATAACAAATTATTTTTCCATGAAGGCAAAGTCTAATACACTTTATAAAAATCTTGAGCACTTTTAAATTCACAGTCAATATCTCTCAATTTCATCATTAACTAAAATAACATAAACTATTCCTTCAAAAAAATTGTATACACCCTTGGGGGTGGTCTATAGGCCATTACCTAATCAGCTAGCTTTAAAGCTTTATTCATCTGTTGTTTCTATTTTTCAAGTTGTTTCTTCAATGCTTCAATTTCCTCATCTCTATCAAATATTGTCTTTTGCATTTGGTTTCTTTCTTGCATCCACAAGGCCTTTTGAAAAATAAAATGATTGTATAGACCAAAAAAAATCAACTAAATTGTAGATGATGGAAATTCTTGAGCCTTAGATTTCATCTTTTGTTCTTTGGCAACTTGCTAGAAATGTTGAGTGTACTAGGAAGATTTATAGGGTATAAGACAAACATTGGAATATTTAAGGACTGGCAGCATGGTAGGTTGATCATTGCTAGGGGCTTTTTTTGGAACAATAGTAGGGTTTGATTTACACATTTCTTGATTTTCTTACTATGTCTCATTGGTAGGCTCATTTTCATGTGTTTCCACATTTTGGGGTTCTAATTGCATAGGAGAATCATCTAGGATATTTTTAACTATTAATTCTATGTGAGACTTTGAAATTGGAACATTTGGATTTTCAATGGAAACTAGGGATGCTTGACCTTGCATATGAGGGCTTCTACACATAGGAATCTCTTTAGCTTTGACCATTTTATGGGTCTTCTTTGGTTTAGACATGACTGGAGTAGATGTTGCAGGAATGGTTACTACATGAATAGACCTTTTTATTTTTGTTACTTTAACAGAGGGGTTTTGGGCTTCCTTTTCAAGGTTAGGGCTTTCTTTATTAACCTTACACTTTCCTTTATCTTTAGAAGAATTCAATATAACATCCTCTAAAATAGGTTCAATAGGCTTATCAGGAGAGGGTTCTATTTCCATTTCAGCTGGATTTTGACTCGGCTCTATGATTTCTTCCTCATTTCCTAAATTTTGAGGAATAGGGTTAGCTTTCAGCTGTAAGGTCTTGAATTCAAAAAATTTTGAACATGACATAGTGGAAGAATCCCTAAGGGATCTTTCAACTAGACATTTAATGAGGGCATGATGGGAAATAGAATTTTCCTTACCTTTTTGAGTTTCTTCAACACTAATTGTTATAAAGGAATCGGGTACATTAACTTGCATGTTATATCATATGCAACTGAGTAATTTAAAATGATAAGCATACAAGTTTGAGAAGTTGTCTTCATAGGTCAAATACCTAATAATGTGGGTTGCCAATTCTGGATATGGAGCTAGAAGAGAAAGTCTTTTACACCCTTGCTTTGTAATGTCTAGCTGAGGGTCACCTGCCTGAGTGAACTGCGCCCATGAGGACCTAGCATCATGCTCATTTTGATAATGCTCCCAACTACTAGTAGTCCTATGACTTCTACTATCCTCTCTTAGTCCCTATACAATGGCTTCCCCTTCATCAAATTTAGTCATAAATTCCATTCCCACTTCTTCACTGTACTCAGTTAACTATAAGAAATAGCCAAGCCATCCACAAGCATGAAATAACTTGACTACTTCAACATCTATGAGTAAAATATTATGAATTATCAGCTCATACCTCTTTAACTATCCCCCCATCTCAAAATGTCTAGCTTTGATTTCCTCTACTCTCACCACTCTGAGAAGTTTTTTTGATTTTCACCTCTGCAAATTTCCTCTTCTATGAATTTCAAATTAATCTTTTTTGATGAATGCCTTTACCACTTCCCTTAACAAGAATCTATTGTTTTTAGCATGTAAAATAATAATGCATTAATTATGAAGGACATCAAGGTTTAATCTGAGGGTGTTCTTGCAATAATTCTTAGTCCTTTCAATCATGTCACACACAAAAGATCTTTTCCCAAAATCACAATGAAAAGGTATGATAGATACAAAAAGATTTTAAAATTAACAAAAATATTAGGCTACCCCTAAAGTACAACCTATAACATGGACATGACTTAGGATAACATGGAGATGAAATTTGGAAATTAATATACTTTCTCAGCCCCTCACTAAAATTTGACTAGTGTCCACACTTTAAAATTTTGGCATATGAATGAGAAACTGGCTTAAGATTTATATGATACATATAATGCATTATTATATATAAATATCAAAACCTATGTGCTAAAAATGAATAAAGAGTAAAAATTTATGTACCTAAAAGTTTGAGAGTGTACAACCATATGCAGATTGATGATGTGGCAAAGTCTGGTGAACACAAAAAAGGTGTCGATGGTATGGTTTATTGAAAGCAATAAAAGTAGAGTGTGTGGGTGACATGCAGTGTGAGTGAATGGTAGAGTAATGAGATGGGTTGGTGTGAAGAAAGAGAAAATTGAATGAAAGAATGGACCTCATGTTAAATGAGGCTTTATTGTGAGGGTTCTGTGAAATTTTTTCATGGAATGGCTACTAGAAGAAGGTTATCACCTTCTTCTGTGGGAATTGTGTTAGTAGGAGCTGGTAAACTGGTTGGTTTGAACTATTTCAAGAACTCATATTTTTCCTATGGTTTATGATAGAGGTGCAACATATGGCCATTTACAAGTAACTTGAACTAGATAGCATCAATTATTGTTAGTTGCACTACTCCATTGCCGAACACATATTGAATTTCATAAGGCCCTAACCATTGAGTCTGCAACTTCCCTAAATTATCTTTGAAGAAAGAATCATATAGGAAAGCCCAATCTCCTACTTTGAATTTTTTATTATGGATATGTGCACCATACCATTTATTTAACTCTTGTTGAATAAGTTTGTAATGCCCCGCCCGGAGATCCTTGGAAACAAGGATTCAAATCAAGCCAAGATTTATTTTATTTATTTTTTACAAGTATGAATGCACAAGACAACATCATACAGGGATCACAAAGATCACAACGGAAGACTTCAACACAATCCCGACAACCAACGAATCTCTGAACGCCACTACCAAACTAACACACACAACCAAAGCCAACAAAGACAACGCACATGATGAGGGCACAAGAAACAACCACTCATCAACAAAACACCAAGCTGGGGTAAAATGCAGAATCCCAAAATTTGGCTAAGCCTGAAATCCTGAAGCCCTGAAAATTGGCTAAGTCTAGATTTCTGAAGCCCTGAAATTTCCTAGAATCCATAACTTATCTCTGAGAGGTCTGAAACCTATCTCAAACGATTTGCTGCATATATTAAAATATATCTTAAGTATAAGGAATTAAATATACGTCAACTTATACTTAAATGACATATTTTAAACCCCGAAGGACAACAACTGAAATCCTCCTGAATTCAAAATGCAACAACATAGGCTCGAAGAACACCCAAAAGGGTATCCAAAACCACTCTCAAAAAGATCAGATCACGAATAAAAGTTCCCGCTGATGGCACGCGCAGGTTTTTCACAAAAACTGTGCGACACTTTTTACTAAGGGAGGGCGACACTTCTCCCTTACTGAGTGTGACACTTCTCAAGAAGGCGTGTGATACTGAAAAAGTATCACACGACATTTCTCATAAAGTCGTGTGACACTCTTCTAGTGTCGTACGACACTTCTTCAGTAATGCGTGCGACACTTTACAGTCTCATGCGACATTCTTTGTATGGGTGTGCAATACTTTATCAGTGTCGCACAATGCTGAACAAATGTCGCCCATAGAAAGAAAAAAACACTTCCCGAACTCAAAAATGGGGAAAAACCAACAAAAGAACCTCCACACCGGGGACTACTGGATCCACGCGAATCGAGGAATGAACACTCGAGTGCAAGAACAAAAGTAACATTGCAATGTACATAAATACATCTCAAGAACAAAACAACCAAACTAAGTACGCAGTTCCTCCCAACCGTCAATAGCATCATAAGACCATTGTGGGTCCAAGCCATCCCCCGCGCATAACATCCCAAGCCACTGACCAAATCGTTGGTACTTTCGTAATAGGGACGTCACTACTAAAAACATGCAATAATAACAGCATAAAAAAATCTAACACGCTAGTGATAACACATAAGATAATCCTACAGTAGATAACATCACCTATCACATGCTAAACAACAGTAAGCAACATATATACTACTAAAGAAAATCACATCATCTAATCATATGCTAAACATCATAATAAGGGAATGCACCAAATAAAATAACATCATCTAAACATGATATACAAGCATCCCAATGAAAGCATAAATCACAAGAAAGCATACTCCAGAACCCGAAGTACCAAGTGAAAACATCCAGCAACGGTCGCACTAGGACAAAGATCGTCTCTGTACACCGATCCCTAGCAGTGGTGAAGGTAGCTACGCCTCCCAACCACGTGGCACCCGTAGGTCCACACCCGCCATGCTGATGGAGATAATGATCCAACCACAAACATACATAAAGCATAACATCCAAGGCTAACACTCATGTCAGACAGTATGATGGTTGAACCAAGAACCTAAGACAATGCAAGGGGTAAAGGTCCTGGTCAGACACTCAATAGGCTACTATGTAGGGGCTGACATCCAGGAGAGTCGCTTGGCATCAAAAAGCCCAAGCTCGGATCGTGTGTCCTCAAACTTAAATGGGTGCTCACACGTTGTGTCCTCGAACTTAATCGGGTGCTCACACATTTTACTTATCTTAAGTTTTATTAGCAATCACACATTTTATTTAGTTATCACTTATATAAAGCTTCCTCTGCCAACCCATGACGCCATGATCGTTGAGCTGCAAGATAGAAGCCCCCTCCAGATGCTACCCTACCCTACCCATGCTCATCCTACAACAAGTGCCCGTGGGCATGCATACTCCCATCCCAACCCCAATGATCATAACTTCTGGTAAATCCACAGAAGATTGGGCCTCTCAAGTCACCCAACAAATGTATGCACACGTACTCATGTGTGGCGCACCACCATCATGAAGATCATAACACAAGGACAAGAATGAGAACATAATGCAAAAAAAACACCCCACTGAAAGCAACATGGGAAGGATGGATTCTACATGAATCCCAAAGCCAATAAAATCATACACCATGAAATCACTCAACCGGCCTCAATCCGAGAGTATGGATTCTACACGAATCCCAATGATGTAACAAGACCAAACATTGTGAACTCACTCAACTGGCCTCAATCCGAGAGTATGGATTCTACGCGAATCCTAGCGTTCACGAAACAAAAGCAAAGGTCTAAAAGAAACAATAACACCAGGTATAAAATCACTCAACCGAACACAACGATGGGAGTACGGATGCAACACGCATCCCAATGCAACATAAAAGTGCAATAGTGGTCTGACTGATATCCAAATGGATCATCCAGGTCCACGAACCACAATGTGCCAAGAAAACTCGAGAAAACAGGGTGGCATGCAAAACGAGGTGAAAACCCCCAAAAATTTGGAAAATAACAAAATTAAAACCCATTTGGCCTTTGGGTTCAAAAACCCCAAAAATCCAAAAATAAATGGAATTGGACACCGTATGAAAAAATGGCCAGCATAACGGTGCAAAACTCCAAACCCTCTTCCCAAAAAATAGGGAAATGTTCATACCCGCCCAACCAGGTAGAACTAACATACAAAAACGGAGGGGAACACTAGTTCTCAGCCTCCAAACAAACGGCTACCAAAAACAGAAGCTGAAACGAAGTAGAAACAATAAAACGGGAAAGCCCTACCTCACAGCCAAAAGGGCAAAACAGGAATCTGAACCATAAAATAAATATCTCGCAGAAGTAGCTAAAAATTGCGGCAATCCAAGGTTTCCCTGAGCTGGATCCAATGAGCCCAACCTCGCGACGATCCCACGCCCGTAGCTCCCACAACGAACAAAACAGTAAATCCTCATGAAGAGGATTTTTGGGTTTTACTCTCCAACTTTCCAATTTGAAAGTGAGAAGTGAGGAATTAAATTTCTCATTGGATACTTATTCACTTTTTGGGTGAATAATCGATTAGGGCAAATAACCAGCCAATCCAGCTAAACCTCGAATCGACCCAAATGAAAATAGGCTATTCCTATAAATAAGAATTCATCTATGGAAAAGCTGCCATAAATTAAAATAAATCAATTAAAAAGCCCGAAAACCCAAAAACACATAAATCTCCTAAACAACTTTCGCGACAAAGCGAAACTCTAAATGCACAGACACGCTTACTGGTCTAATCACATAATGCAAATGAGTTCGGATTTAATAATCACCGAAAGGTTTGAATTAAACATTTTAATTAAGGATACGTCAACCATACATGGGCGACATTGGTAAAATATGAACGGCTGAATCACTAACTCCATGTGCCACTGCCAGGGATATAAATCTTGCACACTAAACAACACGATCAAGTGCAATTGCATATAATAACATAGCCGAAGCAATAAATGCATTAAATTACCTAATTTAACCATTTATTTAATTATATTAAAATAATCTATTTACATCACTCATGTTCGCAAAAGGCATAGCAACACAGAAATGAAGTAAATAACCATAGCATTAAATCCATCACATAACAAAATCAGAGGTATGTCCAAATACCAGATAACATCGTAAAACACACTATCATCTCAAAATGGCATCATCATGCAATATGATTAACTGAATAGCATAGTAGTCTAAAATCTATGATACTAGAATCAAAGAGTAACATTTGACCCTCGAGTCCTCTCAAATGTAAACATCACATGAGTAACAAATATCTCTCTAATCAGAAATATAACAAGGTAAATGCCTACAACAAATAACCAAATAATCCAACAAGAACAATCCATTCTAATTACTTAAGCATTTAATAATGATTGATTACTTTGCATTAAAAAGGCATTTAAAACACATAAGCAAACACAGTCATAAACATGACTAACCATTGCTACAAGAACCTAGTCCAGTGTAGCATGGTAATAGTACACAGTGCAATCTCTGCACACATCTTAGGGTAATCATAGAACAACCTCATGATACCACATCGATCTTGGTAACCACTGGCATAAACCTCAGTGAACCAAAAATCACATCGCAAACTCAAAGATCAGTCAAAACCATAAACAAAGCAACTGATACATAAACATAAATCCAAACACCTCAACGGTGTAGACCACTCAGGGTCACAATCATGATCCCATCACAACAAAAGATCATCAAGGTTGCTTCCATCAGGACGACTTACAAAAGTCAAATGGGAGAGGCACTACAAAGTTTAATTCTTTCCAAAGTTGTCTTTCTTATTTCATCCAGTGAGTTTAAGTGGAGAAGTCTCTCTTCCTGTGTTGTAGGAAGACTGACATTTAACTCCAAAGAAGTACACAATGTTTTATGCTCAAATTCAATAGGCAATATTGTTACTTTACCATAGAAAAGTTTAAATGGAGTGAATCCAGTTGTTGTCTTCCATGTGGTCCTATATGCCCAAACAGCTTTAGTTAATCTATTGGTCCAATCCTTCTTGTGTATATGCACTATCTTAGTCATAATGGCTTCAATTTCTCTATTAGTGACCTCTACTTGCCCATTTTCTTGAGGTTGATAGGGACTATATTTATGGTGCTTTATGATATATTCTTTCATAAACTTAGTGATCAGATTTGATTTGAATTAGGCTCCTTGATCTATAACAAGTTCTCTAGGGAATCCATAACAGATGAATATTTCTTTATCTAGGAATTAGGCTACTTTCTCATCTCTTGCATTTTTAATTTTTCTAAGTTATACCTATTTCATTACATAATCCATACATACTAAGATGTAGGATTTTCCACTTGACGGTGGGTCAATTGGACCTATGAAGTCCATACCCCACTTGTCAAAAGGTGTTAATACATTCTGTGGATTGAGTGGCATTTCATCAATTTTGGTTGGTTGGCCCATCCTCTAGCATTTGTCACAATTGGTTGTATAAGTTACTACATCCTTATGCAAGGTTGGCCAATAATATTCGATTGTAAGTACTTTCAATGTTTTTATTTTTCTTGCAAAATGGCCTCCATGTGGTTTTTCATGACAAGCATGTAGTATATCATATATCTCATCTTCCCTAACACATCTCCTCATGACTTGATCTAGTCCAACATACAAGAGATTTTTATCTATCCAGAAATAATGAAAACTTTTCTCTGTTAGCTTCCTTCTTTCTTTGTGAGATAAGTGTTAGGGCATTCTATTTGTAGCAAGATAATTTTCTATTTCTACATACCATGGTGTATGAGTTTCTATATAGAACAAGTTCTTATTAGGAAAGGTATCTTCAATTGGAGTTGGATCTTCATTAGTAATGTTCAATCTAGACAAATAATCAGCAACTATGTTGGATTTTCCTCACTTATCAATAATGGTAATATCAAACTCGTGTAACAACAAGAGTCATCTTTCCAATCTACCAATTATAGCTGGTTTGTTCATTAAGTACCTTATAGCTAAGTGATTAGTATGAACAAAAATAGGATATCTAGTTACATAATGTCTAAATTTGTTCAATGCATAGACTATAGCTAGAAGTTCTTTTTTAGTTACTGTGTAATTCAGTTCAGGTCCATGAAGGCTTTTACTAATATAGTAGATGGCATTCTCAAGATTAGTAGGCTTTTTTCCTAACACAGCTCCTACAGCATAATCTACTGCATCAATATGGATATGAAAAGAAATTGACCAATCAAGTCCCTTTAAAGCTGGTGCAGTAGTGAGGAGTTTCTTAAGCTATAGGAAGGCTTCATTAGATTCGAGTGTCCAAATGAATTCAACTTCCTTAGTCAACACTGTATACAAAGGACTAGCTATTCTATTGAAATCTTTTATCAAATGCCTATAATATCCAGCATGACCTATAAAAAGATCTTACATCTTTTGGTTTTGTAGGTATGGGCAGTGTTAGAGTTACCTCTATCTTAGTCATATCCACTTGTATTCCTGCAGTTGATATAAAATGACCAAGCACCACTCTTTCCTACATGAGAATGAAACATTTCTCATTTTTGAGTGATAGTTTGCATTGAATAAGACCTTTTCAAGATTCATCAAGGCTTCTTCAAAGGTGACTCCAAATGTTGTGAAATCATCCATGTATATTTCCATGCAATCATGCAATATATCAACAAAAATGTTGATCACGACTCATTGAAATGTTGTAGGGGCATTACATAAGCCAAATGGCAAGATAAAATATGAAAAAGTACCCCATGGGCATGTAAGTGTGATTTTATCTTGATCTTTAGGAGCTATACTTATCTAATTATACCCATTGTACCCATCTAGAAAAGAAAAGTATTTCTTACCAACCAGAGTGTCCAGAACTTGATCAATGAATGGTAAAGGAAAGTGATTCTTTTTTGTGGCTTTATTCAATTCTCTATAATCTACACAAATCTACCATTTTCCACCCTTTTTAGGCAATATGTCCAAAGATGAGACCCATCTACTATCAAATATAGAATATATAAAACCAACATCAAGAAAATTCTATAATTTAGTTTTAACTATTTCTCTGAGGCCTGGATTAATCCTTTGCTGGGGTTGACAGAGTGGTAGGCACCCTTCATTAACATACATTCTATGAGTGCATATGTAGGATTCAATCCTTTCATATCCCCACTATCCCATGTAAAATCCTTTTCACGCTTTTGAAGAAGCTTGGTTAATTGTTTCATTTGTGAAGACAATTTGAGATTGACATGGAGATTATGACCTTTTGACAACTCAAAAGCAGTTGTAAGATCAACTATAGCAGCTTCAAAGATTGGACTTGTATCTAGTTTGCATGGTAAGAGCTGATGGATAATGTTTGGCTCCTTGAGTAGAGAAAAATTCTCATTGCACTCCTAATATGTAGTTAATTCTAAGACAAAATTGTCAAATACATCATTTTCTACCACACAAGTGTTATTAAGAATACTCTAAATTATTGAATCCTCTTCCTATATCTTTAGAAAGGACTTTGTATGTAACATCATAAGTTGTACTATAGAGTTTAACTCTTCTTCTCCATTCCCTAAATTTGGCCATAAAAATGTACTTAAATCTAGTTGTGGTTGTGCTGGAGGATATAGATCAAATTTCTTTGTTGCATGTCCATTAGATATGGTCATACTACTAGACCTACAAATTATATTTGCATTAGCTATAGCTAACCATGGTCATCCTAAAATGATAGGGCAATTACATAAACTAACTTTTGGAGACAAGATCGTTAAATCTATAGTGTACTCTAGATAGTCTAGGGTTACTACTATGTCTTCTATCATGCCATCAGGACTGACAATAGAACTATCTGCAAGTTGCATAATTGTTGGTGTATTTCTTAACCCTTCTATATTTAGCTTCTTCATAGTATCCTTAGTCATGATATTTATTGTAGCACCAAGATCAATTAAATCATTTTTAATATACTGACCATTTATAATCACATTCACAACTAGACTTCCTAGATCAAAATATTTAGGAATGATCAATTTTCCTACCATGATGTCAGCCAATTATCCTACAACATGGACTATAGTTGGATCCATTTTCTTCCTCCTAGACTTTTTTAGATAGGCTTCTTTGATGGCTTTTCCATAAATAGGAACATTTTTAATAGCTTTGAATAAGGGTATTTGGACATGCATGTTCTTTAATTGATCAATGATGTCAAAATATTTTTCTTCTATTTGTGCGTGTTTACTTTGTATGAGTTTCTCTAGAAAAGGAGGTTCAACTAATGTTTAATTTTGAGCTAAACTAGTTACATTAGTCAATTCAACCACTTGTGGCCTAAAAGTCATGGGTTCTGATGTTATAGGAGTATCTAGTATTTCAATAATGTGAGGTGATTTAGGTGCTGGTAGGGTTGTACCACATCTTAAATGTATATATGCAACATTTAGAGCATAAGTAGGGTATTGTTGAGCATCAACACAATACATGGGTTGTTTTGGCTACTGGCTATTTGGATTTGGCTGAGGTTGTGTAAGTAACTAAGTTTTCTTTTGAGGTCTAGAACTTGCAAGTGGGGATATTAGTGTAGGTTGCTAGACCGGAGGTGGTAGTTGTGGTAATTTTGGATTACTAGTATTTTCATTAGGCCATTGTTGAGGTCCTCTCCATTGGTTTTTAGACTACCAATTCCCTTGGGGTGGTTTCCATTGGTTATTTTTCTAGTTAGAAAATTGATTATTTTATTGGTTTGGCCAAGAAGGTTGGGAATTCTAAGACCATTGAGGCTATTGTGGATTATTTTTCCAAGAATTATTCCAATTAGGTTGACTATATTGTGGAGGACATTGGATACTATGATTTTTCCATTGATTATCATATAGATTTGAATTTCATAAAGGGTCATGAGGCATACTGTAATGTTGGACCCATGGCCGACATTGAGCAATGAAGAATAATTGTTTATCCTTTCCATCTATCTTGATGTACTAAATTGGAAGATCTTGGTTTTCCACATTAGTGACCAATTTGCATTGGCAATATTTCTTCTACTTTTGGTAGTGTTGATAGTACTCAGTTAATTATACCTCATCTTCTACATGCTTCTTCTTTGTAGTCATTGTGTCAAGATGTGTAGCGACATAATTTATGATATCTTGCTTACAATATAAGAGAAAATTATATATCTCAAGCTTTGAAATACACTAATTGATTCCTTTAGTAGTTGTAGACTAGTGTCCCCTTCCTTTCTTCATAGTTGACCTTAAGTAATTAAGATAGATTTTCTTGAGGTCATCCCAAGAAGATTGATATACATCACCACCAGTCATTAGGTCTAGTGCTTATAGATAATTATCATTCACCCCTCTCAAGAAGACTAGCTTTTGTAAATCCTCTAAAAATACATGTTGAGGGTTCTTTTGTAGTGTATACAAGAAATGTGAAACATATTCTTCCAATGTTTCATCCTCCATTTGTGATATTCTAAAGATGTCATTTCCTCTTGAATCATTTTCCTTGCAATACTCTTTGTATTTATCTAGAAATAGAGTTTGTATTTCATCCCAAGTACCTGCTGCATTGGCTCCTAAGCCCATGAACCATCATAGAGCTTATTCTTTCAGTGTTGTTGGAAATAACTTGAGCTTATGGGAATTAGTGCTATCACCAAAGCTACAACGAAGTATGTCAAATTCAAATAAGAAAGTATCAGGGTCTTCAATTGCAAGGCCATAGAACTTTGGAAGAGCAACTGTGGGTATATTTTTGAGATTAGCATTAGTTATGAGGCTTGGAAGAGGAAATCAAAAAGTAGGTTGTGCCATTATTGGAGGTATTTGATTATGGGGTTGCCACTAAAAAGGATCATTGGGTACTGGATGGTTAAAAACTAGTGGACTTGGAATAGTACTATCAAGGAAACTGGCCAAAACTTTAGCAAAAGGTTGAAGACCACTTGTATATAAGGGTTCTACTCTTTAGGATGATTCTATAGGAAAAATAGGGCTTGCATCCTCAAAAGGAAACTCAGCTTCTTCTTCAATTTCTTCATTCAAATTCATAGACTCCTCTGGAAGAAATTTCCCATATTCATCTTGTTGTCTCCCTCTTTGATACATGCAATTAAATTAGTGACTAATCAAGCCATAGTTTTTTGGTTTCATACTAGCAAACTAATCTAAAAATAAAGGACTCATGAAGGTTCCTAGTTTGAAAACATCCCTAGCAATGGCACCAAAAATGTAGGGTTCCATAATAGATCAAGATAATCAGAACATTATTCCTTTTTCAAGGATATTATGTCTATTTTTAAGAACTATCTATTCCATCATGAAAAATACACTTGAATTGTCAACCCAGGGATGTAGGACTGATGGGGACACAACCCAAGCATAGAATGGACACAATAGGAAAGGGAAAATTTTATTAACTATGAAAATATGATAGTACACTTAATGCAGAGAAACGGACTCCAAAACATGCCCTATGGGCTTACAATAGCATAAATCTGTAGATAATTTATTCTCCCAATACCTTCTCTCAAACTCCACTCCAAACTGCCTTTTATAATGCTAGAAATGTCCTTAAATAGACCCCAAAGGGTTAAGGATTAGGAATAAATTCTAGAAAGTGCTAGTTGGAATCCACCAACCAAATAGAAGGCTCCAGAAGTCATGTTAGAAGTTAGTGCAAAATTAGAAGAATCTAGAAACGGTAACCAAACTTTCGGGAGGCATAACTTTTGAACCGTAACTCTGATTGATGAACCATTTACATTTATGGAAAGCTCTCGAAGTTCTCTATAGCCCTATGGACCAGCTCCACTCATCCTCCATTTTTTCCCTGTACAAGGTCATTTAATTCCCTGAACCTGACTTTGAAGCATTCTTAGGAGGTCTCCAGAAATTGAAAAATTGTGATAACTTTCAAACCGTGCAGCCTTTTGACCTAATTTTTTTTTGGAATATTCTAAATTAAAATTTTAATCCTCCCTCCAATTTACACCTTCTAATCCACCATTGGCTCAATTACATAATCCTATTTTTCTAGCATTTACACATATCCCAAGGTGCTCAAATACTCTATCCTAGAACATTGATAGTGAAACTGTGAGAGTTGGAACCTTTATTTGACCCAAATGGGTATCCAAAAATGAAAACACTTGAAATAGAAACTAAGTCTAAGTACATTTTTTCAAGTGACACAAGATTGCCCTTATACCTCTAGATGCTCCTGCATCAGGCACCTAGGGTAGATTGAAAAGTGACCCTGTCACTTTATGGATGGTAGAGGAAATCCCAAATGCAAAACCTCAACTACTGATATCCAAGTTGAGTCCTTGATCGGTTGACCTTTCCACTTAACCAAATACTCTTCATACTACCTATTTCTGGTACTCTTACCCATACAATGATCCAGAATGTTTTCTATCTCCTCCTTAGAAGTGGGAATTGGACATGGCTTTAACATCAACTCCTCATTTGCACCATCATCATGATACTCTGTCAAGTCTACAATGTTGAAGATAGGAGAAATGTGAATTCCATCTGGAAACTCCACCTCATATGCATTTCCTGAGTCATATTTCTTCAAAATTTTGTAGGGGCCAAATTTCTTCATCTTCAGCTTGTTGTAAGTACTTACTAGAAATCTCTCCTTTCTTAAGTGTACCATGACTAGATCCCCTACTTGGAACTCCTTATGCCTTCTCCTTTGATGAGCCCTAGCTTTATACTATTGATTCATCTTGATAATGTGTGCTTAGACCTCCTCATGTTGGTGCTTGATATGTTTACTAAACTCTTCTACTTTAGCACTTGTCCTCTCCCCTTGCTCCATCTTCCTCAATTCTAGTGCAGTCCTTGGGCTACTTCCATATACAATTTGGAATGGTGATTTACCAGTACTCCTATTTATAGAGTTATTGTAAGAAAATTATTCTTATGTTAGAATCAAATCCCATCCTTTGGGCTTATCCCTAACTAAACATCTCAGCAAATTGCCCAGACTTTTGTTTACCACTTCTGTCTAGCCGTCAGTCTGCAAATGATGTGTGGAACTAAATTTCAAGTCCATTCTTAACTTCTTCCACAATGTTCTCTAGAAATACCCCACAAATTTAGTGTCTCTATCAAAAAGTATACTCTTTGGGATGCCATGTAGTCTTACCACCTCTCGAAAAAAAAAGTCTGCAATATGGATAGCATCATGAGTTTTATGGCATGGAATGAAATGTGCCATTTTGGAGAACCTATCAACCACCATAAATACTGAGTCATTACCCCTTTGTTTCCTCGGCAATCCAAGAACAAAATCCATACTTACGTCCTCCCATGGCTTTGATGGAACAAACAATGGCTGATAAAGTCCAGTATTATTACTAAATCCCTTGGCTACTTGACAAACCTAAAAACTATGTACAAATTTCTTCACATCCTGTGAAATCTGAGGCCAAAAATAATGTTCTCTAAGAATGGAAATGTCTTATCTCAACTAAAATGTCCTGCCATCCCTCCACTATGTTTCTCCTTAATCAGATTTTCCCTCATGGAACTCCTTGGAATACGCAATTGACTACCCTTGAACAACATACCATCCTAAATCAAATAGTCTAACCACTTAGTTCTATCTACAGCAATAGGTTCTTTACAAGCTTTCCATGCTTTAGAAAAATTAGGATCCTCAAGGTATAGATTCTTGAGTTCAGCAAACCCAACTACTTCAACCTGCATTGCTATAAGCAACAATTGTCTCCTACTTAATGCATCTACAACCCTATTAGATTTTCCACTTCTATGCTTCAACACAAATGTATAGCTCTGCAAGAACTCTACCCACTTCATATGCCTCTGATTTAATTTACCTTGGCTATTTAGATACTGTAATGCCTGGTGATCAGTATATAAAACAAATTCCTTTGGAAATAAATAATGCCTCCATTTCTTTAAGGCCTAAACTATTGTATAGAACTCTTGATCATAAACATAATACTTCTTTTTCACATCATTCAATTTTTCACTAAAATATGCAATAGGCTTACCTTCTTGGCTCAATACAGCTCCAATAGCATTGCCACTAGCATCACAATCCACTTGGAACAACTTTCTAAAATCTAGAAGTGCCAACATAGGTTGTTCTATCACCTTCTTCTTCAGTAATTCAAAACTTCTCGCAACTGCCACAGTCCATTTGAACTCTTTTCTATCCCCTCTTATTGTGTCAGTTAGGGGTGCACATATGCCACTGAAATTCTTGATGATCTTCTTGTAAAAACTAACTAGACCATGAAATGATCTCACCTTAGTAGCAAACCTTGGAGTAGGCCATTCCAAGATGGCTTTTACCTTCTCTAGATCCATTTTGAGACCTTTAGGTGATACAACAAACCCCAAGTAGACTAACTCTTTTTTAGCAAAGCTACACTTCTTTAGATTAATGAACAGTTTATCTTCCTTTAACCTTTCAAGGACATTATGAATATGTAATAAATGTTCTTCTAAAGTCGTGCTGAAAATTAAAATATCATCCAAATGGACAATAACAAATTTTCCCAAGAACTTCTTAAGTACCTCATTCATAAGCTACATGAAGGTGCTTAGGGTGTTCATCAATCCAAAGGGCATGAAAAACCACTCATAAAGACCATCCTTGGTCATGAAGGCAGTTTTCCATGCATCTCCTTCTCAAATCCGTATTTTGTGATAGCCACTCTTGAGATCTATCTTTGTAAAGTATTGAGTTCCACTCAAGCAGTCCATAAGATCATCCATTCTTGGTAAAGGAAATCGATACTTGATGGTTATCCTATTTATAGCTTGAGAGTCCATACACATTCTCCACTCTCCATCCTTCTTTTGTGCCAATACTATAGGTATTGCACATGGACTTAGGCTCTCTCAAATCAAACCCTTCTTCAATAGCTCCTGAACCTATCTGTTTAGCTCCTCAATTTCAGTAGGAGTCATCCTATGAGTTGCCTTGTTAGGAAAACTAGCTCCAGGGATTAAATCTATCTGATGATTGATTTTCCTTACTGGTGGCAGTCCTTCTGGAACATTATCAGAAATGATATCTCCAAACTCACTTAATAAATCTGAAACTTCAAGTGGTATTTCACTACTACCTTCCTTATCTTTTCTAGGAATCAAAGAAAAGCACATACGCTGATGTTTCATGCCATCTAAATTTTTTTTTCCATCAACAAGACAAATCCTAGCACTATTGCATACCTTTTCACCTTCCTTTACCATGGGCTTCAATTTGTGGTGAACTCCATCCTTTGTTAGAGAGTATATGTTTGCATGACCATCATGTACTGCATGCCTATCAAACTGCCATGGTCTTCCCAACAATAGATGGAAAACATCCATTGAAATAATATCACAAAGAACTTCATCATGGTAACTCCCAATTTTGAACTTCACTAAACATTGTTCACTTACCAATACCTTTTGATCATCCTTCACCCAAGCAATCCGATAGGGCTGGGGGTGTTTCTCCCTCTTGAGCTTCAACTTAGAGACCATCTCTTCTGACACCAAGTTGTCAGTGCTACCACCATCAATGATCACATCACAACATTTATTCTCACATTTGCACCTAGTACAAAATAGACTCCCCCTTTTTCCTAGTTCAATCTCCCCACTTAGTAGAACCCATTCATTTACTAAACTCTCTCCTCTTTTTGCATCCTCTAAATGTGATGACTACGCATCCTCATCCACATGAACAACCCTAGCTTGGCCCTCAGCTCTCTTATCTGTTCTTCCTTGTCATTGAGGACATTCAAAGGCACGATGGCCTTATTCATTGCAATGGAAATAGGTACCATAGAAACCTCCTCTTCCTAAACCTTGTCCACATCCTCTACCTCTTCCTCTCTGATCTCCAAAGTTTTGATCACGGGAGCGATTGAAATCCTCATTTGTCTAGTTCCTGCTAGAACCCACATCTTCATTTTTCCTTTGGGTCTCGTTTCGACCTCTAGATGATCTACCACTACCCCTTCCTCCTTGACCATTCCCTCTTTGTCTCCCTAAAAAAATTTTATTTAGCTTCTCTTTAACTCGTAGGGAAAACTGGTATGCCTCTTCAATGCTGGTCATTCTTACAAGACTTAATTCCTCCTGGATGCTAGGTTGTAACCCACTGATATAATGAACAACCTTCTCCTTATTTACTTTTGCATGCCCTACTCTATTCAAAAGTCTATAAAAATCCTTTGTATATTCCTAGACTAATTTTCCTGCTTGCTTTAACCCATGCATCTTCTTAAACAAATCAAGCTCGTAGTCAATAGGAATGAACTGCTTCTTTAGTTTGTCCACCATGCGATCCCACATTGTGATCTTCTCCTTTCCTCTTCTATTTCTCTCCAATTGAACCTCTTGCCACCAAATTTTTGGCATGGCCTTTTATTTTGGCCTTTAAAAACTTAACCCTATCTGGATCCCTGATATCTTCATACTCAAATTACTCTTCCAATTCATTAATCCAGTCGATCAACTCATCTGGTTTTAGATTTCCTGAAAATACACCCACATCAATTGTAGGTCTTTTCCTAAACTTAGTAATGGCCCTAAAAAGCCTCTCCTCTACCTAATTTAGAACATCCCCTTTAACTTTCCCTTCTGGTCCAATTTCTTCTTCTTCATTGTCATCCTCACGTTTGTCACTCGCAGTAACATTTGTTCCTCTATGGAGCTCCTCCTGCAATCCTTGAACCTGCCTTTGGAGGGCTCTAACCTCCTTAGGATTAATAGCTCTAGCCTTTCCACCATGCTCTCTTCATGGAGGCATCTTCTTAATTCAAACCCACAACCACACAATCCTGGTGCAAACTGCCTCACAGTCGGTGTTCTATCTACACACTCAGGAAAACTTGGTCTGATACCACTTGATGGGGACACAACCCAAGCATAGAATGGACACAAGAGGAAAGGGAAAATTTTATTAACTATGAAAATATGCTAGTACACTTAATGTAGATAAATAGACTCCAAAACATTCCCTATGGGCTTACAATAGCATAAATCTAGAGATAATTTCTTCTCCCAGTACCTTCTCTCAAACTCCACTCTGAACTACCTTTTACAATGCAAGAAATGTCCTTAAATAGACCCCAAAGGTTTAAGGATTAGGAATACATTCTAGAAAGTTCTATTTGGCATCCACCAACCAAATAGAAGGCTCCAGAAGTCACGCTAGAAGTTGGCACAAAATTAGAAGAATGCAGAAACGGTAATCAAACTTCCAGGAGGCATAACTTTTGAACTGTAGCTCTGATTGACAAACCGTTTACATTTTTGAAAAGCTCTTGAAGAACTCTATAGCCCTATGGACTAGCTCCACTCGTCCCCCATTTTTTGGCCCTGTATGAGGTCATTTAATTCCCTTAACCTGACTTTGAAGCATTCTTAGGAGGTCTCTAGAAACTAAAAAATTGCAGTAACTTTCAAACCGTGCAGCCTTTTGACTTGATTCTTTTTTTGGAATATTTTTAATTAAAATTTTAATCCTCCTTCCAATTTAAACCTTCTAATACACCATAATTATGGCTCAATTACATAGTCCTATTTTTCTAGCATTTACACATATCCCAAGGTGCTCAAATACTCTATCCTAGAACACTGATAGTGGAACTGTGAGAGTCGAAACCTTTATTTGACCCAAATGGGTATCCAAAAATGAAATCACATGAAACAAAAATTAAGTCTAAGTACATTTTTTTGGGTGACACGGGATTGCCCTTATACCTCTGGATGCTCCTACATCAAGGACTTAAAATGGGTCAATAGGATATGTGTACTCAGTTCCTTAAAGAGTCTCAACACCTATGTTGTAGGAAAGTAAAATGCATGAAAAGGATCTATACTACTGATACTGAACAATAAACACCCTTAGACTAGGAAAAGATGACTATAAAAACTTTGGAAAATGAATTCTAAACTGGTTAATAATTCAAACATCCACTATGATCATTTTCCACAAGTGTTGTAGGAACTTTCATAGTAACTATGTTGTAGGACCAATATAGTAAATCTATCTTAAAATAGGAGATTACAAGAAATAAATCTAATCTACCTAAATCTATTCCACCTCCCAAGTGGGCCCTCTTGGTTGGCTTCAACTAACTAAGAACAAAATAGGTATTCCAAAATCACTCTCTCATTAGAATTCTTCTTTGATTACATGATTGAATAGTTCATGAAGAATAGAAAAGAGCAAATTTTGAATCTTAAACTAGTAACATTTCATTAAGTTTTCATCTCCTCCTCCAAGATGACCCCTCCTTCCTTATATAAAAAGGATTGGATACATATTACAAACATAACATAAAAGCTACAAACAGGCATCACCAGAAAAGAAGATGGAATGTCAACCATGACATTAAACATTAATTAAGCAATAAAATAACAGCTCACAGGAAATATAGCAAGTTGGGTCTTGCTAGTTTTTCTAAAAAATTACTCTCCATGAAGATGTGACTTATCATTCCAAACTGACCTATGCTTCTTTTGCCATGAATAGTCTTCATTACTTCCTCCTTTAATATGGTAATCACCACTCTTCATGCCACTTCCTTGAAAATTAGAAACATTCATAACATATGCACAACAACATTTCTACTTTTATTCAAATATTAGAGCATAGCTTAAAATATTTATATGAAATATTGCACATTATGTACAATATTAAGCAAGGTATATCATATCCACTATCCATAAGTTTAATAGGTTCTAGCTATACCTGGAATAAGTTCACAAGATATTTAAAACAAATATGTTGGGAATATTTTTTAGAAGGCTCAAAGAGTAAGTTCAAACTATATAAAAACCATATCAAATTTGAGACATTAATATGCCTCATCACCATGCCTATCTTAGTTCAAGTTAAAGAAATTTATTTTGTCCTTGCCTTCCTTCTATACAAATGTCTTGTAATGTCCACTACCTCTTGATTATTTACCTTCTTTGAAATTCTATCATATGTTAGTATCACAAAATTATATTCATATATAATAGCTAGCTTTATAGTGTTTGGTTCATATGATGCCCATTGTTTTAGATGCAAATCTTGTATGCTTCTAGATATAGCTAGGGTTCCTTATACTCTCTAGATATCATGACAAATAACCTCATAAAAACTCAAATTTTCAATCCTTTCTTTTTGTTCATTGTTCATGGTTTATGACCTAGGGTAAAGGCTTTTGCACTTAGTACTACCTGCCAATCCCCAAAATTACCAACAAATAATTGACCATCCATAAGAAACTTGGCAATTCTTTTTTTTTTTTTGTAGAATATTTATTCCAGAGAGTGAAATTTTGTTGAAGCCTGCCTACTAAGTCATTGTGGTGACATTTCATTTAAGAGTTTCTATTGCGACATCTTTTCCAGGTACATACATATTCCTACATTTGTGTTTTTTGTAGTCTATCAAAATACCTTTCTTTTGTATGACATTTTATTGGGCATTGGTTTCTGTTATATCCATCCAAAATTTTATGTTTGCTTTGTAAATTTTTGTGAGAGACAGTAATGCTAAGTAGAAATATTAGAAATTCAATAATTTTTAGCTAAGTTTAGTTGTTCAAAGGTTTTAAGTAAAATTTATAATATAACATGGTTAGGTTTATTAGTAAATAGTTCCTCTTTCATCAAAAATGCCATCTGAGATAAACTTTCTGACTTTTCCTCATTCAATAAATTTATCATTTGAAACAAGAATCTCACTATTCAATATTAATTTTTCTATTATTCATTAATCTATGTATTTGGGTGAAGAAGAAAGACCATAGAGAGTGTTTATAATGACTGCATTGTAGTTTTTTTCTAGATGTGAGTGGAATGAACCCATTTTGTACTTATCTCAATGTTGTGGATCTCTATTTTATTGGTGCACTTGAAGACAATGAGGACAATGACTAAGAATTCATTTTGTCAACTATAGTTGGGATTGCTTCTTATGATTGCATATTTTCTTTGTTAAATGGATTTTTGTATATGTATGAGTGTAAATATATGGGGTACTTTTAGAGGTTCAAGTGAACAAGGGTTTTATATATATATATATATATATATATATATATATATATATATATATATATATATATATATATATATATATATATATATATATATATATGTATGTATGTATGTATGTATGTATGTATGTATGTATGTATGTATGTATGTATGTATGTATGTATGTATGTATGTATGTATGTATGTATGTATGTATGTATGTATGTATGTATGTATGTATGTATGTGTGTGTGTATGTGTGTATGTATGTATGTATGTATGTATATGTATATGTATATGTATATGTATATGTATATGTATATGTATATGTATATGTATATGTATGTGTATGTGTATGTGTATGTGTATGTGTATGTGTATGTGTATGTGTATGTGTATGTGTATGTGTATGTGTATGTGTATGTGTATGTGTATGTGTATGTGTATGTGTATGTGTATGTGTATGTGTATATGTATGTGTATGTGTATGTGTACAAAGATATGGGGTATAATGGGAGGTCTAAGTGAGCAAGGGCTCTATTATAAAAGCATGAGTTTCTTGGAAACTTACAAGTGGTAAAACAAAACAATGCATTTTTCTTTATTGTAGGATTATTTGTAACAACTAATAATGTTTATATGAAGGATTATTATCAACAAGAAACAACTTTATAATTCTTCATCATTTAGGTGAATGAAATATTATATTAAGGGTCTTATTTATGTAAATTTATACTATCAACTAATCCATGTTACAAGAAATCTAGCATTAGACTTGAAAGAAACACAACCTTCAGTCTTTATCGACATAAATACATCACATGTGACATTCAAACAAAAAGTCAAATGATATTTTATTTATTTCACAACTTCCTTCATTCTTTCTCTTTTTCTCCTTCACATAAAATCTATCTCTCTAATACTACCTATCAACACTTACACACGAGCTCAACACTACAATGACCTATCATTTTCTACACCCAAACTCAGTCTTCATAGTATGGTTGGTTGGAAATTATATGATTTGGGTAAATTAATGGGTATTGGGTATATTGTGGGAAAATTTAAATGATATTTTAATGGTTAGAGTCCTAAGGAAATAATAAAATTGGGTCAGAGGTAAGTCCTATTATAATAGTTATATGATAATTGATTCCCTGGCAAGAAAAAATTATAAAAAGCTCATTGGGTTGGCACTATTATCAAAGATTGATTGTTTCAATGAACTTGAAATATTCCTTAAAGGGTGGAATGGTTGGGCTTAACTATTGTGAAAATCCATATTGAATGATTAGTTATGTTTATATATTTGTATACTCTAACAATGAATAATAAGCTATATAACTTTGATGATTTGTTCTACTATTGTATTCTCTATTTTACCTACATACAATTATTTTTTAATAGTTCATTGGCCACTAAATAACAAATACTTCATAGTGAATCTTATAACCCATAAATATGTGCATTAAAAGAAAAGTTTAGCTATATAGATATAGAGAAGTCTTTCAAGTCCAACAATAAATGAAAAATGTAAAAAATAATGAAACTTTAGTTGCAAGCCCTCCATATAAAATGTTCAAGGATAGTATTTAATAGTGAAGTTAATACAATTCAACTAGATATACAAGTGCTTATTATCTATCCCAAATGCAAAAATGATGTTGTTATTGTAAAGAAAGTAAAAAACTTAGTGTGATTGTACTTGGTTTATAGAAGGGTGACTCCCTTATGCCTCATGAGAAGAATTATCTACTTAAAATTAATTTTGTTAAACAAAAAAAGTCACCTTCAAACTATCCTTATAAAGTATACATTTATTATTTATACATCTAATTGTTGTGGCAATTAAGAACTATTAAGAACATATTGTCAAATTGATTTTTGTTTCAGATTCTTCTTGCCTCATCTTTGGTTATGATTTATATCTGGGTCATTCATGGGTCTTGCTAATGATCCATGGATTCATGGTCTCATTGCTAGGACTAGTATCATGCTTTCTCTTGTAGATTCTCTTGTCATTCTTACAATATCCATTGCGAAATCTGCACAAAAAGATAGAAGAGAGAGGTGTAAGCATAGAAGAGATAAAATCCCATTTTATAAGAGTATTATTTACTCAAATGAGACTGATTGCCATGACTAGCTTCACATGACTAGAATAACCTTCTTTCTTCTTTCCACTATTCTTAGGCAGAAAGGAAGCATTAGAGATTCTTGAAACATTACTTTAGAAGAACAACTAGTGATGTTAATCCATACACATGGGCACAATTTGAGGAATTGTAAGATTACTCATATTTTTTATCACTTAGGAGAGATAGTTAGTAGATACTTCCACAAGGCCTTGAGGGCTATCTTAGTGCTCCATGCTAAATATATGATGCCCACTTCCTCAAACACTCCTTTTGAAATTCTTGGGAAGGATCATTTTGATCCCTACTTCAAGGTACCTCTCCTATTGGAACATAATTATTATGTTGATTATAATTCATAATAATAATTTGACTACAAATTTTCAATTTGTAGAATTTTATTGGAGAAATGGATGGGACCCATACCCCAATTACTATTGATGTTGACAACCAAACTAAATATCGTGATACAAAAGGCAACATATCACAAAATGTTATGGGTTTGTGTTCCTTTGATTATAAATTCTAATACATTTTTTCTAGTTGGGAAGGGTTTATAGCAGATAATTGTATTCTTACTTCTCCTTTATTGGGATCAGATCCACTGATAGTTCCCCTCAGTATGTGGAAGCATCTTGTAAATGTTTAGTTCCTTTGATTTTACAAGAGACGTGTCAAGGTTATGTCAATATAGGTTTTATGCATTTGTGTATGTAAAATTTATATGATTGATGCAGGATATCCAAATGTGCTTGGATTGATGTCCCCTTGTTGATTTATACACTACCATCTAAAGGAGTTTTTTAGAGAAAATTTGATTAGGTCTCCATGAGATTTATTTAATCATCGACACTCCTCAATTTAGAATGCAATAGAGTGTACATTTTTAATTTTGAAGCAACATTTTCCTATCTTGAGGCATGCAACATTGTATCAAATCATGATAAAAACTAAGATTCATTTAGCACATTGCATCTTGCACAACTTCCTTATGATAGAGGATGACATTCATTTTGAAGTTAAAATTGAACAGGATCAGTGTGATGGAATAGTATTGATACTTGAGACATATGGGATGACTCAAAGAGATAGAGATGATATCTTAGAGGATGTGGGAAGACTAAAGTGTGTGCATAGTTGAAGTTGGGACATTACTTTTTTTGTAAAATATATATTGGAAAATATTTTTGATTTATAATATTGGCACTTGTGTGGTATTGAATGAATGAATAATGTGTGACATTTTAATCATTGTTATGGTTGTCAAAGATGAATGAGTGAATGAGTTTGTTTTCTCAACATGTTTGGTGATTGTTATGGGCACTATTCTTAATGAAGGTTGCTCCCCTTAATACCATAAACACATAACAGAAATAAAACAAAAAAAAAAAAAAATTGTGAGACTAAAATATCCCTCAACTTGTCAAACACCTTTCGAATATGTATCAAATTCTCTTCTAATGTTTTACTAAAGATCAAAATATCATCTAGGTAAACAATGAAAAACTTACCTAGAAACTCCTTTAGTATCTCATTCATGAGCCTCATGTAATTGCTTTATGCATTGGTTAGCCCAAAAGGCATGACTAACCACTCATACAATCCTTCCCTTGTCTTGAATGCAATATTCCACTCATCACCTTCTCTAATATGAATCTAATGGTATCCACTCTTTAGATCTATCTTTGTGAAATACACTAATATTATCCATCCTTGGCAATGGAAATATGTACTTGATTATGATCTTTTTAATAGCATGAGAATCTTTGCACATCCTCCATTCTCCATTCTTCTTTGGTGCTAATATTGTTGGCACAACACATGGACTCAGATTCTCTCAAATCAAAACCTTCTACAATAATTCATGAACTTATTTGTTCAACTCTTCACTTTCTACTAGTGTCATTATGTGTATTTCCTTATTTGGAAAACTAGCTCCTAGAATCAAATCCATCTAGTGACTAATTTTCCTTATTGGGGGTAATCCATCAAGTACATTATCTGACACAATATCATAGAACTCTCCCAACATATTTGAAAGTTTTGTAGGCACCTCCTCTACTTCTTTTTTACCATATTTTGGAATTATAGAAAAACACATATGCTCATGCTTCATACCTTGGATAAACTCCTTTCCATCAATGAAACATATCCTAGTAGCACTATATACCTTTTCTTCTTTCTCCTTCAATGACTTTGCCTTATGTTTCACTCCATCTTTTGTCAAAATGTAGATATTTGCTTGCCTATCATGTATAGCATGCATGTCAAACTACCACAGCCTACCCAAAAACATATGACATATGTTCATAGGTATGATATCACAAAGTACCTCATCGTGGTAGCTTTCTATCTTGAACTTGAGTGAGCATTACTCACTGACCATGACCTTGTGGTCATCTTGTGCCCAAGAAATATGATATGGGCATGGGTGTTCTTGCCTCTTCAGATTCAATTTTGCGAAAATCATTTCTAACACTAGATTGTCAGTACTTCCACCATCAATGATCACTTCACAATACTTATCTTCACATTTTCACCTTGTGCAAAATAAGCTCCTTCTTTGATCAGTTTCATTCTCGCCACTTTAAAAAACTCTTCTGTTAACTAGGACTTCTCCTCTTTGAATATCTTCCAAATGTGATAATCTAGCCTCTTCATCAACATTCACAACTCTAGCCTAGACTTTTGTTCTTTGATATGTCCTTCCTTGATGCTCAAAAAATTTAAATGCTTTGTGCCCTTCTTCTCCATGGTGAAAACATTTTCCATGGAAACCCCCTCTTCCAAATCCTTGCCCTCTTCCTCTTCATCTCTAATCTTTATTATTTTGATCATGGAAATTATGTGAATCATTTTACCTCTAGTTCTCACTACTACTTCTAGCCTCATCCTTGTTCTTTTGATCATCATTTTGGCCTCTATAAGATCATCTACCAGATCTTCCACCACAACCTCTACCACTATTTTCATTATAAAATTTTTTACTCATCTTCTCTTCTACTCTTAGGGAAAACTAGTATGCCTCCTCAATACTAGTTATTTGAACTAGGCTAAGCTCCTCCCAAATGCTTGGCCTTAACCCATATAAGATAACAAACAACTTTTTCCTTATGATCTTGTACATGGTTAGTTCTAATGAGAACTTGGTAGAACTCTTTGATATACTCTTGAACAGATCTTCCTACTTGCTTCAACCCTTTCATTTTCTTCAACAAATCAAGCTCATAATCCACAAGAATGAATTGTCACTTTGTTTTAGCTATCATTCAATCCCATCTAGTGATTTTGTATTTCTCTCTTTTATTTCACTCTAATTGGATCTCCTACCACTAGATCTTCACATGTCCCTCTAGTTTTTCCTTCCCAAACTTGACCCTATCTAGATTTTCAATATCTTCATATTCAAAGTACTCTTACAATTCACTGATCCAATTAATCAATTCCTCTAGGTTAAGATTTTCCAAAAATGTGGGAACATCAAACTTAGATCTTTTTCCAATCTTGGAAATGGCTTTAAAAATATTTTCCTCCTCTAGGTTCAAAACTTCATCTTCTACTACTTGATCAACATTTCCTTCTTCTCTCTCATCTTTAATATCATGATCTCCTATGGTTAGATTCATTCCTCTATGCATTTTTTTCTTGTAATTCTTGCACTTTCCTCCGAAGGGCTCTAAAATCCTCAGATGTAACACCTATGACTCTTCCACCATGCTCTCTTTGTTGAGGGAACTTTTCATTTTTGTTGAAACCCTAATGCAAAATGCCTCACAATTGGTAATTTGTCTATACACTCAGCCCAAACCATAGTCCTAGTGTAAAGTACCTCACATTTAACAATATATCCACACACTTAGGAACTCCAACTCTAATACCAATTAATGAAGAGTGCTCCCCTTAATACCATAAGCACATAACAGAAACAAAGAAATAATAACAATTTGTGAGAACAAAATATGGGCTTCTTATTATTGCCACAAATGCAAAATTTAAGAATTTAGAATTACCATATGCTAACCCACATGGGCACCTTCATTATAGTAGCTTGAATGAAAAAGTTGTGAACTATCACCCAAAGCTGTCGGGGACAATGTTTGGGCATTTCTTAAATAGGCAATTTTATGCCACCTAGGAAGGTTCTAGACACTCAAACTTAATACCTAGGGCCAAAAAACCCTAAAAATAGATATAGAGTCAGCCAAATACACCTTTGACATTTATTTTAGAAATTTTAGGTAGCCCAACTTCAAAATGCCATAACTCTTAAATCATTGCTCTGATAGTCTATTATAACCACTTTTCATAAATCTCAGCTCTTGATCTATAGGCTCAAAATCACACAAGCACCCATTCATCGAGCTTTTAGACCTCATCTGAGGCCTCTAAGGCCTTCAAAACCTAGCCTAAAGTTTTTATACCAAAATTACACACCAAAAATCTGTAATAACTTCACAAATACATATAATTTGGCCATGAAACTCCATTGAGAAGTTGATATATCTAAAATGAACCTTCACCTCTAAAATTAGAACATTTTGATCTCATATGACTAACTTACTAGGTAGCAAGCCTCCACAATTAATAACTCTTCATTAAGACAACCCTTGTTGAAACAACTAAAAGGAAATATTTTTGGGTGATATTCTTACACCCAGGATGCTCCTGCATCAATTCTCATATTTCTTTTTATCATAAAGCTCTAGTGTTTAATTAACTCCTCTATTCTAATAATTATCATACTCTTTCTCTTTTATTCTATCATGATAAATACAATGCGGATTATTCCTTAGCATTGCATATATAGTTTTCTATCACATGCTCCTATGATACTAAACTTTTTTAGCAACACCTTCTACAAAGTTTCCTTATATGTTGCTCTTAGTTTCTCCTCAAGTATAGAAAGACTATAAACCAAGGATGGGGGACCCCTAACATTTGGACTTGTACTATCATTCCAACCTCTCTTTATTACTAATTGAACTATAGGTGTAGAATCAAGCACAAGAAGCAACACATGATTGCCCATATATAGATCCAAAATTATAGATTTCAATGGAGAGAAATTACTAATCCCAAATTGATAATTTAGCAATCGCAAAGCTATCAAAAAATTTCCTACAACTACATGCTCACCAACAAGAGAAGATATTTGGATCCAAATTTGACTAATCAACATACCTTTTTTGGGGGTTAAAAAAAACATATTATAAGTGATTCCAATATCTTGAGTAAGTTCAAGCTCTTCCATGTACTATCCCCGATCTTCATCATCTCCACTTGTAACTTCTTTATCATCTGGTACTATAACTTGGACATTTCCCCTAATAACATTTTATACAATAGTGTCTTCACCCCAAACAACACCATTCCCTTGGTCCTCTTCTTTATTAGCTATGACGGCATGAGAATTTTCTAAATTAGCTTCAAAAATATTGTTGGTAACTCTAAGAAAAGGCCGAGCAAGTCATAGATGACCAAATTCTTGCAAAATTTTGATGCAATCTTTAATGCAACCCAGTCACAATGCATTTTGAAACTAGCCCATTACATCATCTTGTAATTATACAATCTTCATTATCTCTGTCAACTTATCTAAATTTCCTATAATCAAATATAAAAAGGAAATTTGTTCAAATTTTTTTGTCTTTTGATATTGTACATACTCTACCATATCAAGATTACCCTATTGAAGGGATACAACTTCAAATCTAGTTTTCTATCACATGTTTTCAGATCCATGGTTGTTTTTCATTTTGTGACCAATATAGAAGCCTAACATATTAGCAACTTCTATTGTATTCATTTCATTTGTATTTTATCTATTGTTGATCACTTTTGAGTATTTTCAAAACTATGATTGTAAATTATTCCTATTATTATACCTAGTTATGAGTGTCTACATCAATCTAATATCATATTGATATCCTATAACTTATAATATCATTGTTTACATGGTTTATATGACAATAATGATATAATTTCCAATGTATGTATGTTCCTTTGCAAGCCCTTGTTACAAGTTGATATAATAATACTTCTCCAAACATGTATTGTTTTTGAACTTCATTAAATTAGTCCTCAATCTTGTAATGCTAATTTTGACTAATTTTGTAACATCACTAATATTGTTTTCTTTGTGCTTTGTGCTTTTCTTGTGATAGTTGCAATATCTCCTTCTATGACTAATGTCACTAATGATTGTAAAAAATTTATTTAGTATCTAATTTTTTATTGACTACCATTGTATAAAAAATTGTTGTTTTAGTCCATAGGACTACATCCATTTGTTCTATAAAATAATAGACACTATATCATCACATTCCATCCACAATGAAATTGTTTAAGCAATTTAAAACTATTATCTATCGATGGAGACTAATGAAGTCCTCTAGAAATGTAGGCTTGTTACTAAAAAAGTAAACTATATATGTTTGAGTATTTTTAACCCATTTTTGTTATGTTCATTAGCATGGCTCAAGAAATGCAAGCCAGTAATGCACCTTACTCTACGAATAAGGTACTATGTACTAGGGATATGGAACAGAAATGCCTTGAGTTTCTTCAAGAGAAATTCTAACTTAGTAAAAAAGGTGAAGGTGGTTTCAAAAAGGAAGCTTGGACCTATTGATTAATGGATTAATAAGCATGATAAACAAGATACTGAGAGGAGGGAGTGAATCAAAATCTTTAACACTTTAAACTTTTCACCAATTCATTCACATCTATCAATAACTTGTACATGTAAAACTTGTAATGTAAATATGGTGTAGCATATAAATCTAATCAATCACATGTATGAAAATAAAAAAAATAACACAATATTTGTTACCCAAAAAACCTCCAAGGTGAAGTAAAACTAGGGTGGGAATGACACCCAAAAATCTTCACTACTGCAGTAATAAAGTTAACCTGTGATGGTTACAATGTTTGATCATAAGATACAATCTACCTTGTGAGGATTTTTCACTATTTAAGGCTTAAGAGACTACTAGGTCTCACCTTGTTAGAGGATTTGACACTTACAACAAAGTAAGGAATCTGTTAGGTGATTTACAAAGATCTGTTAAAACTACTATGTTAAGAGATTTACCCTAATTCAAGTTTATTAATACTGATTCAATACCTAACTCCCAATTTTCTTTACAAGCTGATTTTGATTCTTCTCCTTGTTAATTGATCCTCTCCTCTAATATGATATTTCTTGTCTTTCCTTTTAATTTCACTACTATGACTAGGTCACTTGTTTTGTTAGATGATAATAGTACTCTTCACTAACTTATGATCTATTCTCAATCCTTCACTATATAATGCTCCATGTTCACACATATACTCGTATCATCTCCTTCTCTATTGGCACATGATCTAGGTTAAGATCATTTCTATTTAAAGAGTTTCATAAAGAGTTTTCTAGATGACTCTATTTTTTTCCTCTTCATCTTGATCATTGAACACACAAAAAATAATGTGTAAATTTTCTATAACAACCTCTATAAGTATTAAATGTTCTATAACAACCTCTTCAAAATTTAAATATTCCTTCCAAGTTGGTCTGATAATCATTTTTCCTTAAACTCTATTTCATTCCTAACTTTTATCTAAACTTTGCATTTCTTGGCCTTTACTATTTCTTGATGCTTAACATTGTTGTTTATAAGTCTATATTACCCTTCTGATGCTTGACATGCATTATTCTTGACACACACTATGTAACTTAGCAGTATACTCATGACTTTCTCAGTCGTTGATGAGCTTGACTCGTATAGAAAATACTCTATGACCAAAAACTTATTTGACTCCTATAGAGCTAGGTACATACTTACTTATGTACATGACTCAACCTATATAGAGTAGCTCAGTCATAGTGGTGACAGCCTAACTCTTCCTTGTATGTGACTAAGTGGTTAACACTAATAGACAACAATGGTTAGAGATACCAATAGGACCACCATTGAAAGGTGGTTTAACGATGAACTAAAGAAAAATATGATCAAGGATAATTTTAAGAATAAATTGAAAACTTAGAAGGCAGGATTTAGAGTAATGAAAGATTTAAGAAATACAAGTGGTTTTTCTTAGAATAAAGGTACATAATGTGTGGATGCTGAAGATAGTATTTGGAATAAACTATTGAAGGTAAAATGGTAAATAATATGAATTTGATTTAAGTATAACTTTATATTGTAAAGTTAGTTTTGAAAGACAAATAACCATTTTAGTTGTTTGCCAATTGTAGAAAAAAGAATTCAAAAAATTCAAAATTGTATAAAAGGAAGCCATTCCAATACTATAATGAGTTACCCTTCATTTTTGGAAATGACATGGAAGAAGGTACTAAAGCTATCATAGCTCAAGTGATATAAAACGGGGACATTATGGATGAGGCCCTCAATCTTGATGATGACAAGGATTTTAATGTACTAGTTGATTTTGATGATCATTTGGATGAAGGTTTTGTTTAATCCAACCATTCAAGTGTGACTACTAGACAAAGAATATCACCATCCTCATCAAGGAAGGGAAAGAGGAAGAAGGAGAGAATTGTTGGTTTGATGGATACTATTTGTGAAGCCATGAATAAGATCCATGAGTGCATGTTAAAGCCTTACATGTTCAAAATAGATGAAGAGTATTATGAACCTATTGGAGAGAAAATATATGATGCCCTCAAAGCTATTCCTGGGATTAGTGAAGACTCAATGATAAAATCTTATGATACTTTTTGGGTTGAAACTAAAAGTGCAAAAGGCTTCTTGAGGATGACCAAGGGGGGCAGATTCAAATACCTACAACTTAAGTATGGAGGACTCTAGAGTCTTTGTTAAAACTATTGTGATTTACAGTCACCTTTATATCTGGCTACTTCATACCATGCCTTATGACAGCCTACAAACATATTTTCCTTTCTTAATGTGTAATTGTACATTTTTTATTAGCTTTAAATATTGTTTCTTTAAAATATTGTTGTGTATTTTTTCTTTGTTTTAAATATGGGGGTAAAAGTACAAAGTTGTATCACCTTTTAGGCTGACTTATCAAAATGACTAAATTTGAGTATTTCTATCTAAAACTCAATTTTATTCAATAATATGATCTTGATAAATTTATTCTAGCTAAGTTATATATGGAGACACTTTTCCAATTGGAAATGTCTAGTAAATGCATGTTTTATAATATTTAGTATCTAATTACCAAAGAAATAAATTTATTTCAGAAAACTGACATTTCAACAACTCTTACTATTTTTTATGATTTTTTTTAATAACATATGAACACCATTTTAAAGAGCTCAAAGTTAAGAACATTCACATCTAGATTTCATAGTGTTTTAATTAGATATAGTATATTGTAATCAAAAAATTCTAGAAGTATGTATTTTAACACTTGAGAAAGCAAAAAATATAAAACCAAACAAAAAAATTTAAAAATGGTATGACGTTCTAGAGGAGAGAGTCCTCTTTCAGAATCTATAAGATTTCTTTTGGTTGGAATAGATTTATTTTGAAATATGTGGTGGGAGATGAAAACTATCGATTTGAATAAGTTGAAATTTGAATTGTTATAAAAGAGAAAATAGAGGTCTAAAGCCAATTTTTATTTTTGATTGTTGTAGCTACATATGTTATCAATAATATAATATGAGATCAAAGGGAAATACATTTATTTCTATGTAGTTTTATGGTGGGAAATAGACTCCTAATTTCTAGCATTTTTTAGCAACTAAGAAGTTATCTTTAAAAAATAGGAAAATATATCATTTCTTATTTGAAATAGTTATTAATAATTATAATTGTAAACTTCATCTAGTTCTACATATTTCATTATTTTTTCATTTTTAATTTCTAAATAATAATATCAATTTTGTGTCATTGAAGGTGAATAGTTTTGATTAAGTAAAAACAAGTTTTAAAGGACCCAAAACCTTACATCAGCAGAGTATTAAGAAAGTATCATGAAAAAAGAACAAAAAAACAACATGAAACAGACCTAAGAAAACATAAAGAGGTCACAGACAACATTGCTAGAAAAGACAGCAAAAGACCAGCAAAGGAACAGTAACCAACTAGCTAAGGAGTATTAATCAGATGCATAGCCTAGTCCACTAGAGAACCCATAGTCTCAGCAGCAGCATTCACCTCGTCCTTCTTAGTGGTTTCCTCCAACTTTGAATTGGCTTGAGTACGCTTGCTATGACCTTGAGAGTCTACCCTCGGGGGAGAAACCTGACCTTTATCTACCTCATTCTTTTTCAAGAAGGTGGTCATGTGATCCCCCAATTTTTTGAGTTGTTTATCCATGTTACCTAGCCTGGTTTCAAATTTAGACACCTTCCCCTAGATACTACTAATGTCCTTGTCCATCACCTTCTACTTGTCTTCCAACACAGAGATCTTATGCATTAGATTTTTCACTTCTTCTGCATTACCTATGACCTCCGAGAGCTTGTCGATATGCTGACCTAATGTTCTTTCCCCTCTGGCCATCTCATTGAAGGTGAATAGTTATACTTGTGTTAGCCTTTTCATTTGCAAAAGGGTGACACAGGTTTGTGCGTTTACCCATGGTTGCCAATGCTTTAAATTTATGAGAGTTGCGAATGAATCTTCCCTATTTTCACTATGGTTTCCTCATAAATGTATTTACATTTCTACATTGTTTCTCTGATACTAAAACTCTACAAAAATTAAAGTTTCTTTCTATTTGAAGAGAGCTTTTTTACAACTAGATAAGTTAAATCATGGTTACCAAACTAACTAGATCATAATCTATTTGTAGATTAAATTTTCTTGTGCCTTCTATTTGTGCCTTAAATCTGGGTCATGATCTGCATTGCAAAGCAAGAGGAACATAAATGCTATACATGCCACCAAAGCCACACAATCAGTCATAAAGGCACCAATTTAATACATCATTCCATTTTTTTAGTAGAGTTTGTATTTCCTAGAATTACATAAGCCTTGAAACATGAAATATAATCTATACATAAAATTGTGAGACAAGTGTAGCTAAGAAATACACTCTTGAGCCAATTGCCAATATGCATTGTTTTGTCATGTGTAGAAGTAGTTGTTATTTTTGCAATATAAATATGTTTCATCTTCAACACCATATCATGTGAAGATCATTTTTCTTGTCCACTATGTGAAGTATTTCTTATTTTTGTAATATAATTATTTTTTGTTGATGCAAAGAGGAACAATATACTACACAATAAAACCATAACTAGAAATAGGAAATATAATTGTGATATTGAGCCTAATTGGGTGAACATTGAGAGCTCCATATGGATAACATACATGACCAACATAGTTTCCATTGCATCTCTAATCATGGTAATTATAGTTAGCAATAGTTTTCATATATATTTAGTAAGACAAGAATCCTTTGTTCCAGCAAGGTGGACTATAAGTTTCCTTTTGAAGGGGAAGAATTGCCAAAGATATAAATTATAGTGCCAAAGTATGAAGTGGGTTGCACAAAATAGAGCCTTACTATGGTTTATCTATTTACATTAGTGATTATACTAGTTGCTATGGTACTTGCTTTAGTACAATGCCAAAAATTTGGGGGTTCTTCTAGAAAACTACTTAATCCACTGATTAATCAATATAAAGGATAAGTGATGTGTTCATATATTATATAACCCACCTCTATTTTTTATCCATTCTTTCCCACATAAAAAATTTCTCACTTGGGTCAAGTCAAAGTCACCCAAACATCCATTCATCTCCATATCCAATAGTACATTTTTGGGTTTAATATCTCTATGCATAACTCATCTTTACCATTTCTCATGTAGGTTTCACAAGAATAGACATTACAACACTATATATGGCAGGGGATTTATAGAAACAATGTGATCTAAGATAAAAATTCCTACCTGCCTACTTGCCTTGCCAATCTCTAGTAGAAAATTTTTGTATAAAAAATATGCATACCTTTGAAAGAACAAAAAATCTATGCAAAAACACTATTAATTACATCGAACAATATAACCCTTTTTAGGTTTGAGCATCATAATTTGTGGTGCCAATGTTTTTTGGATGACTTCTTGATAGCACTAAGTTGTAGCACAAACACAACCCCCTAGCCCATCTATAAAACACACCCATTCTAAAGACATTATGTAGTGCCTACCCCTAGGTCGCATTTTGCTATCTTTGTCAAACTCTCTTAAGGCTAGTTTTATGTTGATGGTTAGTAACATTGTTTTGAGATTATCGGATATTGTTTCAGATTCAGATAATATATGATGAGATTACTTGGTACTTTATATTTCATGGTTGCATGATGATTATTCAGTGATTTCAGTTATTGAAGATGATTATTTAGATGGTTTATTATCACATGTGTTTTCTTATAGATACTTACCCCATACTTGCATGTGTATGGTGTGTGTGTTTTCTCTTATGTATGGCATGTTTGATGTGGTTAAGGAAGGGAGTCGTAGTCACCTACTAGTCGAGATCTACACGATGCACCACTTCCTGCCATTTTCTATTTAGCTTAGTATATATTGTGCTTATACATGTGTGGGTTTTATGTAGGTTGCAGGTACTGGATATCGACTTCTTTGAAGTGCCAGGATGAGCGTACCCTATCACATTATCTCAATGGTAAGAGAGGGGAGATAAATTCTCAAGTCCAAATCCCAACCCTTTAAGCCATTTGTCCTAATTGAAAATTAGGACAAGTATCTAAGTTGAGTACCCTCTGAATACATTGGATAACGTAATTCATGATATTAACCCTTGGTTTGATTTTGTATGTATTTTGGCTATGATGAGTTTTCGTATTTTACCTTGTGAGTCTTTGGTGTATTTTTTATTAATTAAGCCTAATTAAAAGACTTAATTAATGGTTTAATTTAATGGAAAATTAATATGATATTTTAATATTTATTTTATTTAATTAATTGGGAAATTAATTAAATAAAATAATTAAATTCAAAGATAAAAGTTATAATTTTAAAGTTGGAATGTGATAATATTTATTAAAGTTAATAAATATTTATCAATTAAGTTTCGAAAATAAATGTAAAAGTGGAAAAGATACTAAAATTATTAAAGATTATAGGTTGCATGATGTGTGCATGTGATTAAAATATAAATATATTAAGATAAAATAAGTGCTCGGGTTATTAAAGTTAGTGCATGAGATTTAAAATTTAATAAATAAATGAATAAAGTAAATATTGCATTAATTATTGTGCATTATTTTAATATTTTCTCACTTAGGAGTTAGCATATTTGAGCACATGGTGTCTACAACCTTATGACTCATTTAGAAGGTTGGAGAAGGCTCATGCTTAGTTGTCATGCTTATCTCTTAGTTGTTTCTAGACACATTCTAGATGCATCTTAGAGGCCTTTAAATAGAGGCTCTCCTAGTGTGTTTGAATAAGCTTCAAAGCTTACATGCATTTGAGAAGCTCATATGCTTCTACATGCTCATATGTTTCTACATGCTCCTATGCTTCTTCAAGCACTTCTAGTCACGTGGGAATTTCGGTTGGCTAGATCTTGGAGGAATTGCGAATGTTGGAGAAGGAAAAAAAATTTCTATGGACTTCTAAGGCATGGCAAGTTAGCATCAGTGTCTAGGTGCACTTGTGATTTTCGCTTATTCTATTTGCACTCTTTCTCTTCCTGTCTTCATCATGTCTGTTATATGTATCTGAATATTCTCTGTAATTGAATCTGCAATTTTGAAATTAGAATCTAGATATGTGTGTTAATTGGTTGAGAAGAAAACAATAGAAAATCCTAGATTCAATTAAGGAGGAAATTAGATCTAAATCGGGTTTGCGTTCAAATTAGAATTGAATTGAAAAATAGATTTTAAAAGGATTTTAAAATTTTTAGCCAAACCCATTAGAAGAATTATTGGATAATTTAGAGACAAATATTTTATAAGAAATTCTTAAAATTGGAAGTCCTTTTAAAAAAAATTTGTGTATATGTTCTTCGTAGAAATGTATCCTTTTATATTTTCAAATTTGCATACTTATATATATATATATATATACATACATACATACATACATACATACATACATACATACATACATACATACATACATATAACATATATATATATGTATATATAACATATATATATATATGTTATATATATACATATATACATTTATATATACTTATATACATTTATATATATATACATACATACATATATATATATATATATATATATATTTTTTTTTTTTTTTTATTATTTTTTTTTTTATTGAAGTCGAATATTAAAAAAATGCAATGAAGGAAATCATTTTAATAAATCCGAATCACATAGTATCAAATTTTTTATTAAAAAATGTTATATAAAGAAAATGATATTAAGTATTGTGGAGGGATGTACCCCTGTACCCCATACTTATTACAATCGGGCCGCGGCACCGTACCTGCAGTCATAGGTACTGTGACAGCCGTCGCAGGCCCTGCGATGGTAGGCAGGGCCGCACAGCCTTTTAAAGGCAAGGATGTCAGAGTTGTAAAAAAAAAATTATTACTATTTTTATTGCGCAATACGACTTGAATGTTATGAGTTAAAAATTATGTTATATGAAATCGATATTAAGTAATTCAATTTTCATTATTGAAGTTATTAAATATTATTTATTATATGTATATATGTGTGTGTGTGTGTGTGTGTGTGTGTGTGTGTGTGTGTGTGTGTGTGTGTGTGTGTGTGTGTGTACACATATATATATATATATATATATATACATATATATATACACACATATATATATATATATATATGTATATATATATTATATTGTAATTCAATTTTTAAGTGATGAAGTTAATGAATATTAATTATTATATATATATATAATATTAATAAAATTTTATTTAAGTAATTAATCAAGTCAAGAAAATTTCTAATAAGTGATAATAGAATGAGTTTAAATATTTAAGTCATCAATTATTTTTGGGGTTCTTGAAATTGTAAATGGATTGATTTTAAAAGATAAATGATTTAAAATTATTAAAAGTAATTTGCAAATTATTATTAAAAGAGAAGAGATATTGAATTATTAATTTGAATATTGAGGGATTAGAAAATTGAGTCTAATGGTTGACTTTTAATATTAATTTTATTTAATGTATATTAAATACTATTTAATGTATATTAAATACTATTTAATATATATTAAATAATTAAGAGATGATAATTTATATTATGTTAAGATGTTTAATGATGATTATTATAATGATGTAAATTAAGAGACTTTATATGATATTGGATTAAGATTTAATTGACAAGGGTCATAGTCATTGTTATAACATTTAATAACCTTGCTATGATTTGAATTGTTATGTTATTATTAATACGTTATGTATTATTAAATAACTTAATGATATACTTAATGGTGTTAAGAGTTAGTTAAATATTAACCAATAAAGTTTATGTAAAGTTTCTCTAGATCGATTAATAATAGTTTTGATGAGTTTATTATTTATTAATGTTTGTTGGGTCTAATAAACTATTAATAAATAATGGTTTAAATAGTAATTAATTAATCGAATTAAAGTTAATTAGTTAATGATTGAAGTTCTATAAAAGATATTAATCAATTTGAATCGGTTAATAATTGGGGGAGTATTAATTAATTGAATTATAAATCAACATACATAGGGAAAATTTATTTGAGATAATAATATTTGGTATTGGGGATTTATTATAATTTGTTATTATTAAAGTATTAATGAGAACATTAGTATTGTTTGAAAGAGTGACGAAGGTGGTCATTAGAGATTTATTAATAAGATTTCCAATCTAACTTGTTATTAAATAATAACGAGTCATTATTGAACTATTAATATTAGAATATTGGATTATAGTTAGTTGTTAATCAACTAACATTCATTGGATCGTGATATGGATATGCAATTATTAATTAAATTAATTAATTAGATTTAATTAAATTTAATTAATAATTAAGTTATGTAACAAAGTTTTAACTAAGTATTATTAGAATGATAAAAGTAATGGATTGTGTACCTATAATAATTGACTGATTTAATTGATCATTTTAATAAAGTTATAATCTTCTTATTCAAAGATTGATAACTAGCTTTCTTATAATTTAAACGAACAATGATCCTTTGATTGTGTTGAAAAGTTGAAGTAACATTAAAGAAGAGTTAATCAATTAGAATAAAGATCTTAGTTAAATAAAGAGAACAATTTAATTAAGGGTCAAAGAAGATTAGTTTAATGAGTAAATATTTTAGTTATTCTTAGAATATTATTTTAAATAATGGAAGGATAATGTTATCGAGGGAATAAACGGGTTGACTTGTAGGTCAAATGATTAATCCTATACACTTGAAGTATACTTGTAAACAGCAAACTGAAAACCTCTACACTTAATTTAGTTATGTAATTTTAGCAAACCACAACATATGCTTCTGTTTTGGGTTTTGGGTTGACTAGTGTTGACCAATTATAGGATGCCTACCAAAGGCTTAGGGGTTATGATTGTGATGGCATGATGATGTTTATTGATTTCGATATTTATAAACCCAACCATGGAAATGTGATGGTATGCTCTATGCGATGTTTGTATTTACTGATTGTTATTGTTCATCAGTCTTCATGTGTGAAGCTGAGATGTATGTGTATGAGACACTTGAGCTAATCATTTTTTAGTCATCGATCAGTTATCCTTGGATTACTTTCCAATTTCCATGATGGGATTGAAATGTTGATTTATTTCTTGATGATGTCATGTTGTGACATGTTTTGACTCAACCATTTTGGAGTCTTCGATCAGTATGATTTTGAGATATATTTTGGTTATTGAGAACTAGTGGATACTCTTGATTATTAGTGATACCTTCAGTTGCCAATAGAGAATTGTTGTGGTCATGATTATCTATGGATGTTTTTTAGATGCTCATGGAGATTTGATGCTTTTATTGTGGATATTTGATGTTCATATTGTGGATTATCTTTTGGTATTTCTTTCCAGTCGCTTGTATAGGACTGGGGTGATTTTATGATTCCATGAGCTTAGGGTAGGTTATCTACTTGTAGTGTCGGGAAGTGGCTTGCAATGGGGGCCGGGGCCCTAAGTGGCTACCAAGGTAACTCATTATAAGTTGTTTTAATAAGTGATAATATTTACACTAAATGGGGATTAAACGAACCTAAAAAGATAATTGTTTTGTTCTTGTCCATGCCTCGAGTGCTTGTATAGACTAGGATGGGAGTAGAGAGAACACTTGGTTGCGACCTTGCATTCCATAGTATGCCTCGTCTATATGAGAGGATACTAGTGGCCGCATAAGGATCAGTAGGGACCCATGGAGTCCTAAGCTAACTGCCAGGGTAACTTCTACATGATATATGCGATGACACTTGCCTGCTTACAGAGTAGGTTTCCTACATGTCTTTGTGTGCCTCTGGGACTAGATGTCAGTTTTGTGATTGGAACCTTTGAGTTAGTATACTTTTAGGATTCTTGGACTTAGAGAGTATAGTGCTTTGTGATTTGATAGCCTATTTGGGACTTGAGATTATCTCCTCAGCATGGTGGGATTGGACCACTTAGGTTCCACGTGGTTGGGTGGTAGTGTTTTTCCACTCTTATCATTTGAGATCTATCTAAGACACCGTGGCTGGAGCATTCTTGGTTGGTATTTATCTTCATTCTATTCTTAGATCATTATGATAGATAATATACCTTATGATGGATGTATTTACTGGTATGTTTCTTATATTGATGATTTGCATATGTTAGATGATGTTACCTTATACTTTGCTTTACATGATTAGATTTCATATGTACATGTTGTAGCATGTTAGATTACTTTATGCATGTGATGTAGTATGATTTAGGTGTGACATTCCTACTATGTTAATATCAATGATCTCTTTGGTGATTTGGAATGTTATGCACGGAGGGATGGCTAGGGCCCACGATGGTCTAATGATGCTATTTACGTTTGGAAGGAATTGTGTACTTAGTTAGTTATGTTTGTAATTTATGGTTATCTCCTATGATGATGTATCATGTATGATTTGTGGTTTCATTTACTTTAATTGCATCATGGATTAATATTGGATGATGATGTACTTTATTTACATGGATGTTTATTCTTTCAAGCCTTTCATACCTTGTGACATGTACAGTGGATGATTGAGCAATCAGAAATGTAATTTAAGAACGTAGGACTTTTCATTATGTGGATGTAGAATTAGATGGAACATAATTAGTTATATTAGATGTGATTCAACGTTAAGGGATCTTTAAAAATGTAACTTGTTATGTATGTTATGTTTACTTGAATTGGTGCTATTGCTTCTGTTATTAAGTATAAGTTGTAAATGGTTTATCTTTCATGTTTAAAAAAAAAAAAATTGTTTGGTAAACTTAGTGAAATTTTAGATTATTTCTTTGGATCCCTTGGTGGGGTATTACACATTATGAATTAATGTTACTAAACCTACATGAGTTAGAGTATGGAGAAAAAGTAGAGAGAGGAAATGCTTGTGAAATGTAAAGACTAGAATGAAAGGCAAGGTGTATGTAGGAGATGTCTACAAAAGGAAATGCATGTGGGGTTCTTGTTGGTGACTCAAACAATTCTAGAAGATGATGCAGAAGTGAAATAGAAAGAGGTTTTACAGGAAACCAATTTGTATTTTTTGACAAAAAATATTCTATGGAGAAAATAAAATTTATATGCATATGAAAATAGAACATTATACTTGCCACATTTTCTAGAGAAACTACCCTGGTCACTGTGCTTACTATAGAATTTAGAATACCTTGCAAAAAAATGAGCATGTTAGAAATATGTCCCACTCTAACACAATTTTTCACCCTAGCAACTATCCTCCCTTTCCATTTGTCTATCATGGATTTATAATAGAGCTTTAAGAAATGAGAAAGAAAAGAATTTCACAAGAAAATATAGGGCATGAGGTAGATTTTTTTATTGTTTATAACCAAAGTGGCAATAAATGGAGGACAAAACATGTTTAAATATTTAAAATATCATATAATAAATTTTAGACTTGATCTGGTGAATCGTTTCCTTTTTAACCTAAGTGGGTATTTTCATATAACAAATGTACTTTTGATGTTGTAGGATTGATGGATTTAATGAATATTCCAACAAGTCAATGTGGTGTTGGCGCATGTTTTTTAAATACGTTGAACACACAAACAAATCCTAGGCATAAATTTTGTTGTTGCTCAAATACGAAAAAGGTTGTTAATACAATTAATTTTGTTAAAAATTAATGCAATGAATAATTAATTATTATAATAAGAACTAATGAAGATTTTCTATTGTAGGGACATGATGGGTGTGGATGCTTTGGTTGGGCTAGTGATGCACAAACAACATGTACAATGTGTGATGATGAGGCATAGTGCAAGTGATAAAATACACAAAAGGATGAAATTTACTTTTTATGATTTCTTCTTTTCCTTTTAATTGTACTTATTTTTTGGGAACATATGCAAAAAAATACATAGCTATACTTTGTATAAGGATTTTTATAAAACGATGAAAAGGCTAATATCAGATTTGATATCTTTTATAAACTTCCATTAAAATTCTCTTTACAAATAAATCTTGTCTTTAGTCTTCTAATTAAAACTATGTTCAAATATCATATTAATGATCTTGTATATTTTTTCTTTAATATATTTAAAAATAAAATGATTTTAGTTTTGATAGTACTTATATTTAACATAATTCTTTGATATTCTTTAATTTATACAATATTATTTACAATCAAATTAATGAAATGTAATTAAAATTTTAGAAAATGCTATCAAATATTTATAATTAAAAATATTAACTTTTGATTTATTTAACTATATATATATATATATATATATATATATATATATATATATATATATATATATATATATATCACACATACAATTTAAGTAGTTATAAACTTGATTTAATTTAATTTCACACATACATATATAACTTGATTTAATTTCAAAAGTTGTGGTATATCTTTCTCACTGATAAAGTTGATTTAAAAATAAAGAGGATACTTAAAGTAATTTTGCTTTTCAAAAAAAACAAAAAATGGTTTTTCTATTAATTTGAATTAAGATTTAAATATATATATATATATATATATATATATTTCAATTCCTATTTTTATTGTTGTAACAAAATACAAAATATGCATCTTCGGACTCCTCTTCATGGACAACCAAACAACTCCACAAGATATTCCAAAACTTATTTAAAGAATGTGCAAATTCAAGAAGATAACTTATTCTAGGATAGTTGAATGTTGCATTTAACAATATTGTAACCAAACAGGCCCTTATGGAATGATTAATTATGAATATCATAGTTTGGTATAGACAGTAGTTGGTCAATCTATTTTTTTTATATGGACACAATATGAGAATAAGGGCAAGACCATAAGTAACATATTTTGCTTGATGTGATAAGTGGTTGTAATGTGCATCTTAGAATCTATAGAAAATGATAGGAGGTGAATCCTCATGTGGTTTGGAGATAGGGTGTTAATGGTATATGTGTGTATGCTTCTCCAGATTAGAGTTGTTGAGTTCTTGGTGTGAATGATATTTTTTGTCTTTTTTTCAGAGGCTTGGAGAAGCTAACATCTTGAGGGGATTTATCAAAAGACATTACAAAGCCTAGGTGCATGATTGTGAAGATTAATTAATATTTGGATGTTTGTTTAATATTTAAAGGAACTATGATTAATTTGACTATATTTTTAAAAGAATTGCCCCAATTTGGGTGATAGTTTTATAATGTTTCAAAAAATATTAATGAATTAATTATTATTTGGAATTCTTCTAAAGTTGAAAGGTACATATTTTTAGGGATTATAGTATTAGGAGATTATACTAAACATGATGTGATTAAGTTCTTTAAAAAATGTATCATTGACCAAATTTTAAAAATAGGAAAATACAATAGATTTTTATAAAAAATTTAGCATTTGATTTTCATTATCTGCATATTTTATGGTGGGAAGCAAAAGAAAATTGTTCAAAAATAATTGGTTTTTTTGCAAATCACAAAAAAAGTTTTAAAAATCATTTTTTTTCTTTTGTGCATTTGGAGCTTGGCCCATCCTACTAAAAATGATTGATGCAGAATGAGTATTTCACATTTGGAAAATTATATATTTTAGCAAAAAAATTCAGTTGTCATGAAATAATTGATATGAAAATTCTAGAATCATCAATTGAGCATAGAAATTATTTTTGATATGATTCAGGATTCAATATAGAAATATATTATAATGATATCAATATTTAATAAGTGATTATAGAGAAAGACTATTATGTTGGAGATTATTTAATATGTTGAGTGATGCATAAAATTACTTTGAAGTCATGGGTTTCTTTTTTCGAACATTGGAGGAAGAAAATCATGGGTAGAACTAAAGACTTCATTGCATGATAAATTATTTTGTATTGTCATAAAAAGTGGTTGGGTTCATTTCATAGTGTTGTGTGTGTAATTTTTTGTAAGTTTACTAAATTTATATTGGCCTTACAATCTTTTTGAAGACCTTACGTAGCCTGTGTTGGCTTTAGATTAGTAATCAACATGTTAAGAAAATATTGGTGTAGGAAGCTTGTGTATTGTTGTGTACTATGTCATTTAAATACTAGTTTGTCTTAGTCATGTGTGTCATTATGGAAGTTGGAAATAAGTAGGCATGGGCTTGGAGACTTTTATGTTCTTCAAGATTGGGAATGTTCTCAAAAGTCATCAAATCCTTTAAACTTAATACTGCAAAAAATATTCATATTAATTGTACAATTTGTGTAGTTGGGAACATTTTTTATATGTTATGCAATGTGCAAGCCCCAATACATTTGTTCTTTGTCAAATAATAGAGTTAGACTAGATGTGAGCATCTATAGGTTTTAATGTTCCTATTTTAATAAAATACTTTAAATAATTAATGGTCCCAAAATTTCAATAATTAATTGGACCTTTCATTTTTTAATAAAGGGGCCCAATTTTGATTAATTATATGTTGGTATTTTTCATGTTGGCATTCTTTGTAAGCCCTTAGGAGTTTACTTTGAAAGAGTGTTTATGTACGACATGTGGGAAGTTGTGATTATATGTTGGATTATTTCTTTGCACTCAAAATTCCTATTAGAATTCTATATTATTCACCATTTTGAAAGTGGAAGAGCTTCCCTACTTAGATATTCTAGTTTCTATGGGATTCAACCCTCACCCTATTCTATATGTACATTTCTTGGCTTGGATCTAGCAAATCAGAGCACCATCCTTCTTTTTCCAATATAATATTTTGAGTTTTGGCAATAATTTTGTATATCTCTATTGGCATGTGTTTTTGTGTTTGGTTATTATTGGTGTATTCAATGAATTATATCTTTCCTTTTTCATTTCCATCTTGAACCCTTCAACACAATCTTCAAATAGTACCATGACATTCTTAAATCATTACAGTGGCATCATAACTTTCCCTAAAGAAAAATTCAAGTGTATCATTGGAAAATTATAGTGGTATCAGAGCTAGTGATCTTGTCATTATATCAGGTACTAATTTCAAATCATGGTACCGAGTGATGGGTTGGTTGATGCATGGAGAGAGATGAGAATAAGTCAACAAAGGCTTCATAAACTAGTGAAAGAAACACTCAAACTCTTGACATGCACAAGGACATTAGTGGCAACATTTATTCCTAGGGTGAAGCAACAAGAAATGTGAGCTCCTACATTGGTTGAGACGTTGAAGAAAATCAAGCAAAATTGGGTGATTAATGGATGGGAGATAGACATATCTCTAAAGGATTATATATATTTTCACAAATTAAGTATTTGTCATCTCAACACAATAAACCCTTCAACAATGGCACGAAGCAAGTGATTGATAAGTGGCTACAAGATGAGGTCATATAGAAACAATAGGAAAATTAAAGTCACATGAGGATTTGCAAGAATCTATTGCTATGCCTACAAGTGGAGAGCACCTAAAACTTCAAGATGATGAAAATGGTTATGAATATATCTACACTAATTTCATCAAACCAGCATTGGTGGATCAACTTGATGGAAATTATCTACCAACAACTGTTCAACTGCATGGAGATGCTACTAATGATTCCTTGTAGGAGCAACCACAATTGCTTGAATATGGAATTTATGCTTCAGTTGTGCCTAAGTCATGCATGATTACAATTTTTCCATGTGAAATGCTTCCTCATAGAATCTACATGAGCTATGAGGTTTTGGAGGATATTGATGATTACATGAAGACTGTAGATTTTGACATCTACATAGTCTATGAGTGGATTCTTTGGGATCTTGGTGACTCTAGACATGATAATGTAGCACAACATAAATTTGATAAGGATGTTTCTATTATAATGGAGAAGCAAAAGCTAGAGTCACTCTTCACCGATATGATGGTCGTGCTGACAAATATGGGTAAGTGACAGTGGTGGAGTGTGATGTACTTGGATTCATGTTGATGCAATCATCATGGAAGTGGAAAGATTAACTTAATTGATGAGACTCTGGAGGATTTGGTATGTGTGATCCCATGAAGGTTTTGGATTGGACCTTCGATGTGTTTTATGATTGGCTTTTATGAGATCCTTGTGGTTTTGGATATAACATTGTTTATATCATAGTGGTACAATGAAGGCTTAATGATGATCTACTAATCTCAAGTGAATTCAATTATTCTCATGTGATCTTGAAGAAATATGGATTTTCTAGTAGAAATAAGTATCCATGTCCACACATGGTTTGAGATCTTGGAGTTTGTGGATTGATTCAGGACAAGAAATCTTTGGGCGGTAATAATTTTTAACCGCCCCAATTTAACAAAATAATTTAATTAACTAATGGTCCCAAAATGTAAATAATATTATTTGGACCTTTAATTATTTAATAAAGGAGCACAATTTTTATTAATTATCCATTGTATTTGTCTTGTCGGCATTCTTTGTAAACCCTTGGGATTTTTCTTCGAAGAAATATTTATGTGCTACATATAGAAAATTGAGTATATAATTTGGATTATTTCTTTGTTTTATAAATTCTTGTTAGAATTATGTATTATTCACTATTTTAGAAGTGGAAGAGCTTCCCAACTTGGATATTCTAGTTTTGGTGGTGTTCAACCCTTGCCCTATTCTGTGTGTGTATTTCTTTTCTCAGATTTGGAAAATTGAAGCACCACCCTTATTTTTCATACAATATTTTGAGTTTCATAAATAATTTTTTATCTCTCTATTCACATGTTCTAAATTATGTTTGGCTATTATTCAATATATTCAGTGAATTATATCTTATCTTCAACATTTCTAGCTCACACCCTTTGGCACATTCTTTAAACATTATCGTGACATTCTTTAAGCATTATAGTGGCATCAAAGCTTTCCCTTGGGCAAAATTTGGGTGTGTCATTGGGAACATTACATAGACAACCCACACCTATTGTCATCCTCTTATCCTAGAAGTGAATACTAATGCAGATCGAGAATGTCAGAGTTATATTTCTACTATAATTTCAATTTAGTTAAGCCTAATGTTATTCATTTAACTATTATAAATGAAAATATATATGTGTACTTCATCCAATCATTGAAACATGATACAAGAACAAAATATGCCAATAGCTTGACATAATTCCTAAGAATTTGAGTAGGAAAAAAGTTAGAGCATTTCTACTGCTAAACACTTCTAATTCATATAGAGACAAGTAGTATAGCTTTGTGAAGGATACATAATCTCAATAAAATTAGAACAAATCATGTTAAGATACAACAAAAGTTAGCCCAAATTTCACAATCTAATAAAATAACCAAAATACTTGATGTGTATGATGAGTATAACAAACTTCCTCCAGAGGTTTAGAATGATTTACCCTTCATTGATTACATTGAATTTCATCCAAAGTTTTATCACAAGACTTTGATGGAAAAGAAGTGGTACCATAAGTTGGCTTAGGATCTTCTCACAAAAGATAAGTGCAAATATTTGTATGAGAAGTTTTTAGTAGTTAAAAATAAGCTTATATGTGGCTTTGAAAAAGAAGGACAACTAACTACCAATGATTTGCAGTCTTCACATGATCATGGAAAAAATGCTAATGTCTGCACATGTTTATTGATAGGTACTTTGGGGATAGAGTTTTCTAATGAGGTTTCTTACACTAGTGCTCTTGATGGGCATGTTGATAGCCCATGTGAGGAAGTTGACCAATCAGCCAATGATGATGACTTTACATCTTATGTAAGTGTTGATGCTTATGTTGCTCTAGGTTTAGTGGTCCCTATATATGGTATGGATTCTTCTTGTGATGGATTGGGTTTAAAGATAGTGTTATCCCTATTTCTCATACATACTTGGGCATAAAAAATGACATTGATATGTGTGATGAAAATTACTCCCCTACATAATATGAAATAGAATTCTCTCACACACCTACTAGTTTACTTTACATAGAGAGTCAAATGAAAGTTATCAAAGATAAAATTGTTGTAGATCTCTTTTGTATTTTGATAACATATATGAGATGGTTAAAAATATTTTTGGAGAGAACAATTAGAGAGAAGATTAAAGGGGCTCAAAGAGGATTTCTCACATTTGCAAATGATTAAGGAAGGGATGAATACAATAAAATTAGATGGTATCATTTCATACACTCGATTTTAGAGGATTGATAGTTGAAGCTAGAGAAGATATGTACTAAAAAGAATCATATAGATATATAGAACACAGAAGTAGCATGAGAGAGACTGACTTCTTACTTGGTTTCTATTAGTCTTTAATCTTGATCATAGAAGAAATAAGAGAAATTCAAGTCCAGGTACATCAATCTAGTCGAAGATTCAAGAGTAGTAGTGTTTCTATATGATCAATTTCCAATTGAGAGATTGTTTAGTGTGTCACTTGATCTATCTCCAAGTGGGATATTGTTGGTTTGTGTTGAATGATCAAGTACTACATATTTATTTGGGTCTGGAGGATCATGCCAAGCCCTAGGTAGGGGTTTATAGGTACAACCATCAATGATTTATGTTGGTTAACCTATCACTTGCATTTCCTAGGTTAACTTGACAAACATTTTTAGGGTTAATTTGTGAGCTAAAATTGGTAACTACCTAAAAGGCATATAAATAAGTCATGGTATGATGTAAAATAATTAGATTATAATTTTTCCTTTTCACTAGAAAATTAATTATTGTGCAACTAGTTTTTTGGTGGATGAGCCCACATTAGGTGATCCACAATTAAATCTCTATGTTATTTTTTTTCTTGTCTACCCTATTTCTTCATTAGCTTAATATTTTTTATTTCTCATATGTACCTAAATCCTTACAAGACCTTCTATGGGTGAGGTTGAATCTCTAGAGAAGGTGAACTTCCTTTTGATTGGATTGCTCCTATTTTAACCTAAACTAAAAATTTTGAGGGACAAGGGAGGAGTACTCAACTAGACCATCAAAACACAAAATGCTCCTATTGGAATAATCAACTTGGCAAATCATAAGACATATCAATAGACCATATAGACTACATAATCTCCAAATTTAATAGTGTTGCCACTAAAATATGATGTACTTTCAAATTAAGACTAGTCACAATATTTTTGTAAGATTAATAGACCCACAATTATATTTCAATTGTGTTGTAGTCCTATTAGATAAAGTACTCTCATCTATATACAAAGTGAACTAGTGGAATGCTTAAATTATAAAATAGATTATTTACTTGCAAGCCCACAAAACATAAGTAAGCCTACTAGATCATAAATAATTATACCAAAGAGTATCTTTAAACATGTAGATGCCAATAACTAGAAAACAAATTCTTTTAAACTTTTGAAACAAGTTTTACCAAGTGTGCTGGAATGTGTGCAATGAGATTTGTGCTCAATATATGAATTATCTAGAAATAATATCAAACAAAACATAAAAATAAAATGAATACTAAAGATAAAATAAAAGAAGCTAAATAATCTCATAATACTACCAAAATGAAGTATATCAAACATCCATTTGCAATGGTCTTCCCAAGATGCTTGACTTACAATTTTAACATCATAACACACTCAAATAGAAAATGGGTGTGAAATAGATTAAAATGGTTAAGGTTTGGGTATATAGGTTTTTCAATGAATGAATTGGGTATTAATATTTCATGACAAGGATCAAAGGTGTGGGATGGAGAAGAGGAATACAAGGAATTAAAATTTTGGGTACATGATGGTACAAGAGCATGCATTTGTTGTGATGGGAGAGTTGCCCACATTTAAGAAAGGATTAGGTGTGTGCACTTGATTTAGGGGAGTAGTTGGAGATTAGAATTGTGATTAGGAGGTAAGTGAAAATGTAGGAGGAAGTTACATATGGTTGGAGTGTAAAATTTATTTTTAAAATTATTTAATTGATTGGAAGAGTAAAAAATCAAATGAACACTCAAGATTTTTTATTTTTTTTAAAAAGAGGCTAAATAATCTCAAAATACTACCAAAATGAAGTATATATCAAACGTCCATTTGCAACGGTCTTTCCAAGATTCTTGATTTGGATGTGTGCTTATAATTTTAACATCATAACAACACTCAAATAGAAAAAGGCTGAGAAATAGATTTAAATGGTTAAGGTTTGGGTATATAGGTTTTTGGATAAAAGGGATGGATATTAAGATTTCATTACAAAGATCAAGGATAGAGGATGGAGAAGAAGAATAAAATGAATTAAGATTTTGGGTACATGATGGTACAAGACAATGCATTTATTGTGATGGGAGATTTGACCGCACTTAAGAAAGGATTAGGTGTGTGCACTTGATCAAGGAGGGGAGTAGGTGGAGCTTAGAATCATGATTAGGAGGTTTTAAATTGATTGGAAGAATATGATTAAGGACGACCTAACCAATTATAGATTATTATTTACCTTGACTTGTAGAAAATTATAGGAAATCAAACATTATTGATTATAATAGCTATGAACCAAGTTCCCTACCTTAGGGAATGCAAAGCTTTAGTAGAATAAATTTTGAATCTCACACTATAATGAGATATTGTAGACACCTAAAAATCCTTTAGAAAATAAAGTATTTTTATTTTCTGAAAAATTCCTGATGACATCATCATTTATTAATTAATTAATTATTTAATTAATTAATTAATTAATTTTTATGCCATTAAATCCTTTTATCTTAATTAAAAAAAAATATTTAATTAAGGAATCCCTCCCAAAAATGTTTAAATCTTATTTAAACATTATTTCCTTATTTATTAATTATTTAATTAATAAATTGACCAAAAATCCTAAAATAAATAAAAAATTTATTTTTTTCCCAAAAGTTGGCCAATTTCCTTATGACCAATAACCTCTTCCAAAATCTTCTAATCCTTCTTTAATTTTGATTAAAGGCTAATCTCATCATTTCCTACCCCTAATCCCAACTCAAAATATTTAATTAAAATTAAATATTAATCCTCATGTTTATTAAAAAAGTTTTAATAAATATCTCCTCAACCCAAACCCTTGAAATAAATAAAATTTTATTTATTTACTAAAAATCTAATTTATCCTCACCCTAAGAAGTTCTAGACTCTTCTAGAAAGTCTTCATCCTCATCCTAGGAAATTCTAGACTATTCTAGAAAGTCTTTATCCTCATCCAAAATCTAGACTCTTCTAGAAGATGTCTTTAAACCTAATCCTAATCCCCTCCTAACCTTGTCACATTCCCTAAACATAGGTTAAGAATTACTAACCCAAGCTAAAGTTAACAAATATCTCCTCCTTCACCCACCCTCATTAAATTCCATCCACTTGCCTATCCCTAAGCTAATCCTAAACCATTCTAATCCATCCTCTAATCATTTGCACAAGCCTAAGCAAGCTTAAAACCTTCCTAATCAAGTCCAAGTCGAATTTTCTCTCATCACCCTCAAAATATCTCAACCATAAAACTTTATGAAGTCCACTAGGTCATAAATGACTCTTACAAGCCCTTTTATTGCTCTTACAAGTCATTATGAGGGTCTTTATGAAGATTTTATCTCTTGAGCCTCCTTTGTTGACTCATCCTTGCCCTTTCCTCCATCCTCTCACCATGTGACATGTGTCACTCCTTGATTGGCTATAAGGAAGCACAATCCATGTGCTCTCCTCTCATGCAATCTGAGCCCTCCATAAGCTTTTTCCCATCCTTGCATCTTAGCCCTCAATCCCTCAAGCCTCTTGCCTATAAATTGGATCCTTCCCCTTTGCAAAATAACACAATCCATGAAGTAAAGTTATAATGCTATTTTGAGAGCCAAATCCATACTAAAGCCATCTATCCACACTAAAAATCCACAATCATCCATTGAAGCCTTTGGAAGCATATTGAGCATACATCCTATCTATTTAGACAAAGCTACTCAACAAGAGAGCTTCTCATTGAGAGAGCCCATTAATGGCTCATATTCTCAATTGAGAGCTCATCTTAGTCTATCTTGAAGTTTATGAATTTTGTTTAGTTTGTAGAAGCTTTATTTAAATTTGGTTTCTATTAGCATACTAACATTGCTCATATACATTTTGGCACGCCCGGTGGGACCCCGCATGGGTCATCTTCATTAGTTTTTTTAGTCAATTTTTGTATATCATTTTCTGATTTTGGCTAATTTTTCTTGTTTTTGTGATTGGTAGGATTGTATAAATTGGTTTTTGTAGGTCCACATGAGCATGAAGAAGACAAAGGAACTTATAATCTATCTCATAGTGTTTGCAGATCTTTCAAGCTTATAGGTGGACAAAGAACTTGAAATTCTTCTTCCTCTTCTTGTCTATATTCTTCTTATTCCATCTACTTCTTCTTCTTCTTCTTGTGGGAGATCTTGACAATTTTTTTTTTAAGGAAGCAAAATCATACACACTTCTTTTTAGTGCTTAAAATGAACCCCCAAATCATACTTAAATCCATTGAAAAATTAAAAATTTGCAAAAAAGAAAAAATCTTTTAACAAGTGAAACTAAACCAATCTAATCATTTGCATCCTTGCAACATCAAGGTTTTAGATGCATTCATGCAAAGTTAGGAACACTTCATTTTTGGGAATTTAAAAAGAACTTCAAGTTTCCATTTCAAAAGGTTCAAAATCAACACTAAGTGCACACTAAAATCTAATTCAAACTCAAAGCATCAATCAAGGATAAAATGAACCTCATTTGCAAATATGTTAAAGTTCTTTTAAAAATCTCATGAAAACTAAGAGTCCTAAATGGTTGCCAAAATTGTCCTAAAAAGCTTTGTTATTTGTTCCAAACAAATGTCTTGTTGAAAAATCTTGAATGTTTCTTAGGTTTTTCATGCATCAAAACAATCTAGGAATATCATTTTTGGGCTTAAAACATGCAAACTAGAACACAAAATATCGAATAAAAAGCAAAGTCCAAAGAGTCATTTTCATTTTTGAGTCCAAAAACAATCTTGAATGATCTAAGGTTAAAACAAAGCACTTCAAAGTTCTTAAAACAAACACACAAAATCTCAATCTTGAATGCTCAAAGGAAAAAAACTTGAATGTTTAATCACTTGTCTTTGAATGCATGTTGCTAAACACACTCTTGAATGCTATGGATTAAAATCAAATTTTCTTTGAATGCATGATTAAAATAACAAATCCAATCTTGAATTCTAAGGATCAATTAACCATTGCAATATGAAACACTTCATTTGGGCATAAAAATTGGACAAATCTTGACGTGGAGGGCCTCCGGGCACGCGCTTGAAATCGAATCTCACACACCTTTGCTTTGGGCTTAAAACAAAATCACACCAACTCTTGAATGCTTTAAAGAAAATTAATCGATACTTGACGTGGAGGGCCTCCGGGCGCGCGAGTTTTCTTTTGTTGACCCTAACTCTTCTTATTGTTTGCATTCTTCGATTGATTTACTTTTGTTGGCGCTTCAAGTTGGAATTGAACATTGTCTCTCAAAAATGAGTGCTTGCAAAGTCTAGATCAGAAAACTTAAGCGTCAGTTGGTAAAAGAACAAGCGTGTTTTTTAGCCCAAGATCATCCAAGTCTTCTCTCCCCTTGTCGTCTTTCGAGGCCATCTTGGGTGCATAAGATTAGGATCCAAAATCTTGTCTTAGCTTTTTAGGAGGCCTGCTTGGGGATTTCATCACCCCTTGGGACGACCTCAACTCCAGCGTTCCGGCGGAGTATAAAAATTGGGAGGTGAATCCAAAGACACCTCTCTTGGGATCAAAATTTTGTCACTCAGGCTAAGCCTCAAGGAACTTTATACCCTTGAGAAGTGAAAGAGGAGAAGTGGGTTACCGCTCCTCTCGGCTGTGTGACATCTTTTTGGTTTCATCTACGGATTTGGGCCTCACGTACCTTGTGTATATCGAGGACTCCCTATCTAAACCAAATTTCATCCTTGTAGAAAGCTTCCTAGGATGTTGGTGTGTTTAACGTGCTTGCTCCAAACTTTTGTTTGCTTGTTTGTTCATAGCTTTTGAATGAATGCTTGCCAACTTTGGTCAAAATCCCAAAAAAGCAGAAATCTCCCAGCTCAAGGCATACTTAGCGTACTCACTGCCTCATCAAAAAATCATCCAAGCTCTCCCGCTGCAATCGAATCTATCTAGTTCCTTGCTTTAGAACAATCCCAAATCCAAAGTCCATCCAAATCATCCCCCTAGCCAGCTAGCAACCTAATCCAAAATCACCCAAGCCTTTAAAGAGTTGTTGTCACTTTGCCGAAATTTGCTATCCAATCAATCTATCCTACCAATCAACCAATCTCACCAAGGTTATCCCTTTGACAGAGCTTTGTCTAGGGTAATCTATCTTTGTCACTTGTTATCCCTCATCACCTTGAGCTAAAGGTTGGGATCCACAAGTGGTCAATCTCGTGTCATGCCATAGGATCACTAGTCTATCCTTAAGTTGACACAATCACCAAAAATCCTGCACATAGGAAAGCAAAACTCTCACTTTTTGATAGCATGCCCTTGAAGTCTTCCATCCACAAGAAAGCCAAAAATCTCCATCCAATCCTCCTTAGGTCTGTCATACAGCTTTGACTCTCCCTAGGAAATCTTTCATCAGCCAATCCAAAATCTGTACTTAATCCAAATCCAACCATGAGCTTCCGTGTTCATCCATATGCAAGACCCCATCCCCATCAAACTCACCATCAAAGCATGAAGTACCAATCCTATCATGATGTGTTTGGTCGCATTGTCCTTGCTCCCGCTACCTCCTATTCCAATGATGATGAAAATCTTGTTGACTATGACGGGTATATTGAAAGCCTTAGAAACATTCCCCCAAGCATCCCCCAAAATCCAAGAGTTATTCCAAACTATCTAGTCATGCCATCCGATATTCCAGCTTCCCCTCCATCACCCCATCAACCAAGCTTCCAATCTTCCACCCCCATCACACTAGCTATTCCTGTCAATCCACCTCCACCTTCAACACATGAGTCTCCAAGGAATCTCCTAGAGGAAATACAAGAAAAGTTGCCTCCAACAGTCGATAAGCCATGTCATCTAATCCAACCATGTGAAGTAGTCAATGATGAAGTTTCCCCATCTATAATATCACCTCCATCTCCCATAGCTATCATCCCCATACCATCCATCAAATTGCTTAAAATCCTTCCACTTCCCGCAAGCATCAAAATTCCACCACCTATCAAATCCCTCCAAATCCTATCCACATCGCCTCCAAGCATTTCCCAAATCTCTCGTAATGACCCTTATGCATCCATCTTCTACTCACCCATCTCCACTATTGAATCTCCCATCTATCCATCCGCTGCCTTTGAAGAATCCATCCCTTCACCTCCTATCGCACCATCCACTCCAAACCAATCCTATCAAGATCCTGCCCAAAAGCATGTTGAAATCCCCCAAAGCATAAATGAAGATATCATCGTACCATGTCTTCCATCCATAGTGCAGTCACGATCTCCTCCATCTCCAAAACCTCAAGCCATATCTCCTCCACTACAAGATATCTTGTCATCCCACCAGCTACATCAAGATCCTATCCTTCCATCTCCCCCACTCCATGCTTCCATCTTACCACCTATCCAAGCTATTCCACCATCTATAATCTACCCTCTTGGTTCACTTACATTCATCCACGGTGGCCCTCTCTCAGCAGAAGAATTAAGAATAGTATCTCCCCATTGCAATACACCTAATAAATCACTTCTACCATTTTCTACAAGCAAAAAGTTTCCTCAGCTTGTTCAAATGCTCAATCGATGGCATTATCAAGGTCAAGGTTTAGGACCACAAGAGCAAGGAATCAGAGAGCCTATTATTGCACAAAAAAATCTAGGATTTCATGGTCTTGGATATGTATCCAATGGCTCACCATCTAAAGGTGTTGGTACACCACACCCCCAAACCAAGCCTATCTCCAAGCCCACCATGCCAGCCTCCCATCACTCCTTCAAGAAATCTTATGTCATCCCCCCTCCACCATCTTTGCAACCAAAAACAACCTACCATATCCCCCCTTCATCCGCTAAATCCATTTTGGGTCCCTATGTCCCAAAATCTACCATCCTCCATCCTCCTATCAGCCATCATAAAAATCCTGTTCCATCCATTTCTATGCAAGATCAACAAAGCCACATATCAGGGCACATCATCCATCATCATCCCCCTACATGCTCTTTCATATCCTCTCCATCTCACAAAGCTTCTCCTAACCATCTTCCCAAAGCTTACCACAACAATGTAAATGCCAATTTCAAAATGCATAAAGCTAAAAATCCACATCCTAGGCAATCATATGTCTATTCTAAAAGACATACTCCAAAAAGGCAAAATCCAATCAAAGAATGCAAAACAATGCAAAAGCCTATGAAAAGAAAATCCAAAACCATGTGGATCCCCAAGAAAAAAGTTGAAACCCAATGCATAATGGCATCCACCATTGCTAATCCCCCATCTAGTGACTCATGTCCCCCATCTCCTAACTCCATCTTGGGTGCCTATATCCCCAAGCACGCTTCCACAAATCCTCCATCACGCCCGCATCTACCATCTATCCCCCATATGCTCTTTTCACACCCGTTCCAACATGTGCCAATGTTGCTCTTACAAGCATCCCCATATCATGCTCCTTTCCAACCTTTTCGTCCCTCCATCTCCTACCATCAATCCCATCTAATCCAATCTATTGCATAAATCACACATCCGGTGTACCAACAATTAGCAACAAAATTGAACATTCCAACAGCTAGTGAAAAATCCCAAAATAGCCAAAATAGCTGAAGAAAGCCAAAATCATTCCAGCTAAGTCCAAAGTCAAAAAGTCAAAAAAAGAAAAGAAAAATAAAGTGTCCACTGGTGAAAACTTGGCAATTCAAGCACCTTGGACAAGTACCATGATGAAAACTTGGCAAACAAGCGTCATGCGTAATCTTGCCATCCCTAGCTTAGCCTATCACCCTCATGCTTTTGGTCATCTCTTGACATCCAACTCCATCTTCCAATCTATCCACCTATCCTCCATCCTCCAGCTTCCATCTCACACCATCCACTAATCTTATGCAGCTTCAGCCAATCATCTCAGCTATCATCCATCTCCCTAGCCCCTTCAGCTTTTTCCATCCTAGCTTCAATCCTATCACATCCATCATAAGACCTCCTTCTGCATGTTATCTTCTGATTGGGGGCACTATATTCCTTGGAGATCTTGTCTTGTCCATCCTTCCTTGTCATTGGTATCTAGCTCTAGGCTATCCTCATGCAAACCCAATGTCATCTCTTTATATCCATCATAATCCTAGCTATCTACCATCCTATCCAGCCATCTCATCCTGCTCCTCTAGCTATCCTTGGTCACAAAATATCTCATCATCATTGGATGCATCCTGCCAAATCCATATCTTTCACTATCACCCCACCCTTAGCTTTCGCATCTTGCACAACATCGAACCATCCCGCTATCCTATCATCCTGAGCTTTTGCCTGCTTGTAACTATCTTGGTCCGTTAGCTTGTACCATATCTTGATTAGCTCACTTGTAAATATCTTGGTCTGTTAGCTTGTACATCCTCTTTAGCTTAGTACCATTGCATCTATCCAGCATTCGTGTCAGTTCATCCTTGATCAGCATCTTGCACCCATCGCACATCTTGGTTAGCTATTCCAATGCATCCTTTAGCTAGATTTCCTATCACCAAAGTGTTATCTTTCTTAGTTCAGCTTGCCAGACGCATCACTCATCCAAATCCACCAGCTTCGGTGCTCTCCGATAGGTCCTTGCAGGATATAGCTTTCCTCATGTCTGATCTTGGTCTGTTAGTACCTTGTCCTACCCATCTCGTTGGCAAACGGCTCTCTTTTGGATTTTCACTTTCTTTTGATTCGGGATCTTCCCTTTTGGGTCTTGAAGTATCTTTTCCAAGCAATCTCCTTGTTCCCTCCTCAAGGTTGCCACGATCTTCCATATCATGGTATGCTGCGAATGGGGCAATTAGAGCGTAAGGTCTTGATCAGGTCTTTCATTTGTTTTTCTTTTCTGCTTGTGGGTTCTCCAGTGTCGTTTCCACGCTGCTTCCTCTAGGATTCATGTGTGATGCTGGGGCAATCCTTGCTTGTTTGTTTTGAGTTAGTTTTTCAGTCCTTTGGATGGTTGGTGAAAAGGCCTTGATGTTCTTGGTAACCTTGGCAATTAACCAATAGTCCTATAGCAAATCTAGTGCTCAACTACATGGTGGTACTTCTCTTTGAAGTATCCCCTCGCTCAAAAAGCTTCAATGGTTTTCCTTCATCTCCATTATCCCCCATCCATATCCAGCATCTGTCTCTCCTACCCTAGCTGATGCATCAGTATCTCTTTGAATCACTCATCACTCTTAGCTTTAGGGATCCACAATCCTAGTATTAGGGATCCACCAATCCAAATCAACCCACCAAGCCTCATCCTTCGAGATCCACAATCCTAGTCCTAGGGATCTCCAAAACCCATCTTCCGCCAATCTAACTCTTTGAAATCCTGTTGCATCAGCTTTGTAATCCCCTCATCCATCTCCCTATCCTGGATTCCTTTTTATAGCGCTCTGCTCCTTCATCCTCCACCTTCCCTAAAGTCTTAAGCTTGTTTCCTCTTCTGCATCTGATTCTCCTTTATCATTCTCCCATAGTAAGAGTTTGAGCTAACTAAACCTCTTCTCTTAATCCAATTTGAGTCTCCTTGCTCATCCCAGATTCTTGTATTTTTCAAGAAGCCACCAAGCCTCGCTTTCTCTCCCCGCTGCCTTCTTGAGGGGGCATCTCATAGTCCATTCTCTCCTCTTCTGCTCTAGCCTTGGGCATCTTATTTTCTTATCTTTGATGTCATGCCACTTGCGGCATCACATCAAAGAGGGGCAAAATGTAGACACCTAAAAATCTTTTAGAAAATAAAGTATTTTTATTTTCTGAAAAATTCCTGATGACATCATCATTTATTAATTAATTAATTATTTAATTAATTAATTAATTAATTTTTATGCCATTAAATCCTTTTATCTTAATTAAAAAAAAATATTTAATTAAGGAATCCCTCCCAAAAATGTTTAAATCTTATTTAAACATTATTTCCTTATTTATTAATTATTTAATTAATAAATTGACCAAAAATCCTAAAATAAATAAAAAAATTATTTTTTTCCCAAAAGTTGGCCAATTTCCTTATGACCAATAACCTCTTCCAAAATCTTCTAATCCTTCTTTAATTTTGATTAAAGGCTAATCCCATCATTTCCTACCCCTAATCCCAACTCAAAATATTTAATTAAAATTAAATATTAATCCTCATGTTTATTAAAAAAGTTTTAATAAATATCTCCTCAACCCAAACCCTTGAAATAAATAAAATTTTATTTATTTACTAAAAATCTAATTTATCCTCACCCTAAGAAGTTCTAGACTCTTCTAGAAAGTCTTCATCCTCATCCTAGGAAATTCTAGACTATTCTAGAAAGTCTTTATCCTCATCCAAAATCTAGACTCTTCTAGAAGATGTCTTTAAACCTAATCCTAATCCCCTCCTAACCTTGTCACATTCCCTAAACATAGGTTAAGAATTACTAACCCAAGCTAAAGTTAACAAATATCTCCTCCTTCACCCACCCTCATTAAATGCCATCCACTTGCCTATCCCTAAGCTAATCCTAAACCATCCTAATCCATCCTCTAATCATTTGCACAAGCCTAAGCAAGCTTAAAACCTTCCTAATCAAGTCCAAGTCGAATTTGCTCTCATCACCCTCAAAATATCTCAACCATAAAACTTTATGAAGTCCACTAGGTCATAAATGACTCTTACAAGCCCTTTTATTGCTCTTACAAGTCATTATGAGGGTCTTTATGAAGATTTTATCTCTTGAGCCTCCTTTGTTGACTCATCCTTGCCCTTTCCTCCATCCTCTCACCATGTGACATGTGTCACTCCTTGATTGGCTATAAGGAAGCACAATCCATGTGCTCTCCTCTCATGCAATCTGAGCCCTCCATAAGCTTTTTCCCATCCTTGCATCTTAGCCCTCAATCCCTCAAGCCTCTTGCCTATAAATTGGATCCTTCCCCTTTGCAAAATAACACAATCCATGAAGTAAAGTTATAATGCTATTTTGAGAGCCAAATCCATACTAAAGCCATCTATCCACACTAAAAATCCACAATCATCCATTGAAGCCTTTGGAAGCATATTGAGCATACATCCTATCTATTTAGACAAAGCTACTCAACAAGAGAGCTTCTCATTGAGAGAGCCCATTAATGGCTCATATTCTCAATTGAGAGCTCATCTTAGTCTATCTTGAAGTTTATGAATTTTGTTTAGTTTGTAGAAGCTTTATTTAAATTTGGTTTCTATTAGCATACTAACATTGCTCATATACAGATATAACTTGGTGTTGCATTCAATGTAATCAAGCATGACTCTTGCCTCTAGGTTGAGTTCCTAATTGATTTTCATTCCTTCTATATATTTTATTGATTATTTGGTAGATGTTGGGGCCTTTAACACTCATCTCTTTTTTTTGTTCTCATTGTTCTTAATTTGAATGTTTTTATTGGGACATCTTGTGTGGGATCATAAATATATTTCCCATTGTATAAGCCTAAGCTTTCCTTTGTGTACATATCTATTGAATATTTTTTTATAATTTTATCTATTTTTAGTGATTTAATATTTATTTTTAACTCTTGATAAATGAAATTTTGTTTTAATAGTTTGTTAACCAATTCTAAAGATTTTCAGCCTTATTCCATTCTTTAAATGTGTTGAGCTGTCATTTTGCACGATGTTTAATGGCAGGAATCCTTTCAAACCCGTCTCTTGAAAAGTTAATCTAGGATCAACTCCAAGGTTCTAGGTGATCTTGTAACCTACTAGAATCCACTCAGTTGAAGATAAATGTGAGTTTTTATGAGAATGCCTTTGCTAGTTCTAAAATGATTCAGATAAGATGTAGAATCTACTTGCTATCTCAAAAGAATAACCATACAAAAAAAAAATCTATTTTTCTATTTTATGATGAATGTAATCTAACAATGTAGCTATATGAATTCTTGATCTAACCAAGGGGTTAGTAAAGAAAATAATGAAGATCAAGAAAATAACATGAAAAGTAAAATCCTAATAGACATAAGCCATAGAAACAACATGTCTGCAAGTTAATCCTTCAAAAAGATCGATGGGTAACCAATAAAAATAGGAGCAGCACTTCCTTAATTCCACTGATGCAATCGTTGATGGAAATTCAGTAACTGTAAGATGTTTCACTTTTCATCAAATCACAAGGCCATGGAAAGTGTACTCATGCGAGACAAAAAGCTATGCATGAACAATATGATGATCTCTTCTCGAACTAAGTATGTCAGTGGAGTTTGTAGACCCATAGCAAACACTAGAATTAATATATCACACAACTAGAATAACACAATAAAACTATTGGCTCAATTACACTTCATGAACATACATCCATAAAATATGACACACTTAAGCAAGAATCACTACACTCCAAATGTGAGCACCAACACCATATATTATTGCATCAAAATAATGACAGCCTAGAATACACTTTACATTCCTGAATTTATAAGAAATCCTCTCCTCCATTTGTGTTGAGAGTGAGAGATCTCTTTATGCAAAGATATGCTTCTAAACTAATAAAACAAATCTAATTATGTAAAAACTAACTATCTAATTGGTGCTTAGTAGGACTCCATCCATATTTATATCATTAAATAGATGCATGATCCTTTACATGTCTTAAAATAAAGAAAGCATGAGAAAATAAGAAGAAGAAAGCCTTTAGATGATGTAGGAGTGTTTATAAGTGCCAAAAATAGAAGTTCTATGTTTACGAGGCATCTGTAAGAGTTAAATTGTCATTAGAATGCATTTTTGATGCATGGAAAGCTCTAAATTTAGAACTAGTAGTTAACTATTGGCACACCTCTAACTTCTTTAAAAAATTCTGGCGCACCTCTGAAAAAGTGCACCTATGCATCTTGGAAGCATGTTCAAAAACATGCAAAATTTCACTAAGTGTCAAAATTGAAATTTTGGCTTCTGGGTTTTGTTCCCCTTTATACTAGAGCTATATCTAGATCTTTGCCCTTGAATTTCTTGATGATCTTAGTGACTTGAGATTCATCTAGCAAGTCTAAGGCTTCATATTTGTCTTTCACTTTCTACCTGTAGTTGCCCACCTTGATGTGAATCTTTGCAAAATCTCTGAGTTTTACATCCAACTCTAGCAATGCTTCTTTTGTCCTAAATGCCTAATGTCATCATCATTAGAAGCTTCCTCAAAAATTTTCCAAAATTACTCAACTACTACCTCTACCTTTATTAATTTATCTCTTGCATCATCCTCAAAAATTTCTAAACACACATCACTATAATGTTTTTCTGCCTCCAAAATTTTCACTTGAGTTTGATCCTTAAGCTTGTGAATCTCCACATGTAATGTTTCCATTACCTTATGGCCATCTACAATTTTCTCTATCGAATCATTAATTTTATTTAACTCCTCAGTTGTATATAGCCCCATCAACATACGATACATTTTTCCTTGGATTGATTGTAATGCTTGCAAGTCTTTCCCCCAAGTATGTATTTCATCCATCAAACCAAAATCTTCATTCAAAATGGCCACTAACCTATCCCCATTATCCTTCATAATGTGTAATAGTTTCAGGTTTCCTTCTATAATTTGTACCCCTTTTTCCTCAAAACTTTCTCTCCACTACTAACAAGCTCTCAAAAATGGGCCTAAATATACTACACCCTTATCCCTTCTCTCTAGTATTGTATTCAAGTTTTCCTCAAGATTTTTCAAAATAAGAGGACCAACAACTTCATTTAGATATCATTTTAGGATTTCATTTTGTCTCCAAAGTGTTATAAATTTTTCCCCATCCTGTTCTAAGCTCTTGAACACTTCTTTAATTCTTGTTGTGACCATCAGCTTAGCCATGTCCAATGTAAGTTTACCAAGCATGACCTCCCTGATCTGATAATCCCTTGGAGTCAACTCTTCAACATTTGTATGAAAAGGAGGGATAGCCATGTGAGAATATAAGTCCTATTTCTAATCACTCATGATGAAGGCTAAAGCTCATGCATCCTTTGGCGATAACTCTAGTTTCCTTAGAACTTCAATTAATTCCATCCTATCCTCTTCCTCAGTGGTGAATTGCTGCCCTCTAATGACCTCTTTTTTCAGCCATCTTGGCACATGCTCTATGGGGGATTTACCTTTCGAGGATGAAGGAGTTTTCTCTTCTATGCTCTTCCCCTTATCTCCCCTTTCTAGAGTCCTTTCCTTTTGTAAGAGATCTACACTAGGAGTATTTGTATCTATGGAGTCCACAGTTCTCACCTATGTATCTTGAGAAGTTTGTTGAGGTTGCTCACTTATTTGTGTCCTTCTTCTTACACATTATCAGTGGATACTTATTTTCACTCTTCCTCTTGTTCTTCTTGAACCTATTCTCCTTCGGTGTTCGGATGAAGAGGATTATCCAATCCCTTATCTACACAAAGCGTGACTTTCACTGGGGGTGGTGAGGCTACTTCGAGTCCCTATGGCTATGGTGGTAATTGACTCCAATCCTCCTACTAAGGTTGATTAGTTGGAGTATCTTTGATTTTTTCTCCCACCAATTTAGTACCAACTAGAAAGAAATCAAAATCTGATATCTTAAAGACATCATTCCCCTCAACATCTTGTTCATCTATCCATTGTTGCCTTTCATCTTCAGAGTTTATAGATTGAATAGCCTACTCAAGAATGAGTGGTGGTGTGATTGCAGAGCTTCTTCTCCATTCTGATTCTCTGGCTCTAGCAACACGAGTCCTCTAGTTCAAAGGTAAGTTATCCTCTTTGTCCTCAGCATCCTCTTCTTCCTCTTCTTTTGGGATAGCTTTCAAGACCAATGGAAAAATAATCACTCTCCTAATGAACCTTTGTCTCCTCTTGACCAATGTTTTAATATTTATTTTCTTAGTAGCAGAAGGGGAGGCCTATACCTCTTGTTGAGGTGGAGACACCTCTTGCACTTCTATTTTAACTCTTTTCTCTTGTTCAGCTAGCTGCACTTGAGGATTGTCTTGGGCTTGTGTGGCTTCTAGATTCTTGGACCCTTATACATTTTCTTCTCCTTCCTTGGAGGTGCTTGAGTTTCTTCCTCTTATGGCTCGACTTGTTGAGGAGAAGTACTCTTCCTCTTTCCTTTACCTTTACCTTTCTAGGCCCTATAATATCCAACTTGTATGTTAGGTTGGTGTACTATTTCTAGCCTCACAATGGATTGAGTTGTAAATGTAGGTAGTATAAAATTAGCTCCTTGACCTCTTGCTAGGTAGGCTTGGGTGTGAAAGACTATAGCTTGAGGAATTGGGTCCAACTTGAAAGGTCATTTGATCAAATACTTTGTCAATTTGATAATGTGTCTAGCCCAAAGATTAATGTCTGAGTTTTCTTCCTTATCAACCTCATCATTCATGATAGGTTGATCACCAATTTTGTCCCTATTGAACAATGCATCAAGGATATCTTCAGTATCTTGTTGCACAACCTTTAAAGGAACCTTAATCTTCAAAGCATTGGTTGCCAGATAGAGAGTCATCCTACAATATTCCCTTATATAGATATTGTAGTCATCTACTGCATTCATCCAGTGGTCTTCAACTATATCTTCATACTAAAATATCTTACCAGCCAAGTACTGCACTTTACCAATGTTATCAAAATAAGGCCAAGGAGAATTATACTCATCCAAAGCATATTGATCCCATTCAAACTCAAAAGATGGAATATCTTTTCTCTGATCCACATAGAATGGTCCTATCATAATGGTCCACACCTGTGTTACTTTGTGTTGCCTTCGTACTCTATCATATGCAAACAAGAGTTGTCGAGCAATCTCCAATAGTATTAGTCTGTCACTTGGGTATCTAGGGAGTTTCTTTGGATTGATCATTGTACCTGCTACCCTCAAATATGTGAATGTTTGGTACTGGATGTAATAGGCTCCAACCTCTAAAATCTTAACCACTACCTCCTCTGAAATCCTCTTCACATAATCCCCCTCAATGAACTAGATTATTGAGAATATAGATGCATCATTCACAATCCTATATTCCTTGTTGTGCTCTAAAATCTTCTTTTTCACTAGCTAGGGATATACGATATAGGGTCATGCATTTGATCTTGCATACTAGCCTTCTTATAAAGTCTTGGATAATCTATTGACCTTGTAGCTAACAAGCATACCAAATATGATGTCATATAGAACTCCCAATTATTCTTAACCACCACTAGCTGCTCACCCAGGTTTTCACTAAGAATAGAAGGCCAATCAATTGGCATCTCCACTATTTTGATCGTCTCAATAAAATGCACCATCCAAATATTCAAATGTCCCAATATTGGCAATCCCATGACTCTACTCGAGAGTATGATTGAATACCCAGATCTTCCTTCATGTCATATCCACTTTCCCTACTTTCCATCCTTGAGGAGTCTTCTCAATGAGGTATGAAGACTGGACAATCTCAAAAGCTTCATCTATATGTTCCTTGTATCATCTCTTTACTTGTTGATAGATTAATCTAATGAATTGATCTTCCCTCAAGAGATGGAACACCTTTTCTATATTATTGGGTCGAAGATTTAGGACAATCTCTCTAGTTATGCTCTTCACTATTGTTTCTTCACGAACATAGTTTTCCATGAGTGCCATAATAAACTCTAAGGATTGCACTGCTACTAGGTGTGATGCTACACTGACAAGTCTTGATTGGATCAAAGAAGATATCATTGGAGACCTTTTTTTTGGTTTGTTACATAGTGTGAGGAATGCATCCAAATTTGTGTGACCTAGTTCAGTGTCCTAGATCTCTGATTAATCATCTTGGAAACATGATTTTGTTGGAACATCCTAAAACTTGAACACTATGGGCTTTGGGATCATCTTCCCAACAAGTGAGGATGATGAAGAAGCCATTGAATTGACATAAAATGACGTCCATTAGTCTGAAGTTGAAGTAAAAGTCAAACCCTAATAATGATGTAAACAAAACCTAGATACCTTAAAAGACAAAAATACCTAAAAACTTGATTTGTACCCCTCGAATGCAAAAACAATGCGCACTTGGCACACCTCTGAGGTGCACCTAATGTGCATTTACCTTAGTAAAGTTTTCCAATACATGGGGTGGGTAGCAGCACACCTCAAGGGGTGTATTGATGTGCACCCTATGATATACTTAGCGAAGACAAGGGTGTTTTTATATAGGTGTGCATTTGTGCACATAGAAAAGTGCATAGTTGCATACCTATAATAAAAGTGTTAGTGGATTTTTTAGTTTTTTTTTTAAAATTATGTGAAGACAAAAGGTGCACAGCTATGCACCTTTCTTGGTGATTAACTTGTTTATGTTTCTGTAACTAAATGGAGCAAAGGAGGGGTGATGTACACCTCTATTGGTGCAGTTTTGCGCTTGACTGAAGCTGAAGGAGTAAAAATGAAATGGGGAGCGAAAGGGGTCCCCAGGTTTTATAGACCCAGGACCCAGCACACCCCTTGGTGGTGTGTAGCTGCACTTCTATGCATCACCAAGGGTGATGCCTTTATACTCTTCTTTGCCACACTAGCACACTTGGGGAGGTGCCCTGGTGCACCTTTTTCTTTGTAAACATGACTCATCCTCAAAAATAATGATTTATGGCATCTAAGTCCTCAAACTAGGACCCAAATTGACCAAAAATAATAGATAAAACCCTAAGAAAGACTCAAACCCCAAACTAGGGTTCTAAAAAGATAAAAAATTAAGTAGGGGGTCCTCATTTCTAAATGAAATGGGGTGTGCATTGTGAAATCACAACAAATAGCCCCAAAAAAAAGGAAGAAATGACAAAGGCATTTCTTCATCAACAAATATTCTTTCAACATGTGTCCAACACGAACTAAATCCTGGATACTGCAAGCATATTTCAAGTCTCTTTATAGTCAAAACCTTTGAATCTCAAATCTCCAAGTTTAGTGTGTGTTTAGTGTATTCATTTCCTTTGACATCTCAAAATTTAGTCTATCAAAAATTTCCAACAACTTGGAAACAATCTTCCACCTCGTCTGATCCATTCATCGGGAATCTTCACGAAAGTTGTTTATCAATCCTTTGTCTGACTAGATGAGAGAATTAGTTCTGAAGGCTCTTAGGAAGTTAACAATTTTCATTTGAAGTCCTAGGTAATCTTCTTGAATACTAGCTTCACCTAGCTCATAATGTCATCATTTTGATCTTTTGAAGAAGCAATTGTTTTGATACTGGAGAGTTTATTTAGAGTGCATATCCCTTTAGCCAAATTACCTTTCTTGGACTTTATAGAATCCTTCATTCTTCATACCTTAATTTTTTATTTTCTTTTTGTATCTTGACCACACTTAAACTATGTAGCCAAGACATTGGTGTCATTTCTCAAATTTGATAATTTGTGCACATCCCTTGTGTTCCTCTTTTAAGAACTTTTTAGAAACTCTCATGCCAAACAACAATCTTAGAACTTCCTTCCAGAAGACCCTTCTATTTGAACCAGTGAATTTTGGACTATCCCTTGCTATCTTCAACCTTGATTTGAAAATACCTAAGTTAATCAATCTTGAAATTTGAAGAGTGTTGAAAAATCCATTCCTCCATTGTTATCAGAAACAAAATAATAAAAATGTTTTGACAAAGAAATACCTCTTCCCAAAAATTTGGAACCAAAAGAATGGTTATTAGGATATGTCAAGGTAAAATATTGAGTGCACCTACCCCCTAGACTAACTCAACTTTGAAAACAAACACACGACTGAAAGAAAACACACAACCAAACACATTTGCAGAAATAAACACACTTGCAAAAATGATTTTTTTTTTTTATTCTTTTAGGCTTCAAAGTAATGTTTCAAAAATTTCTCATTGATTGGCAATGAAACCAATTCCCCCTGTAAGAAACTCAGCCTAAAAGTGTTTTCTCCCAGAATTTCTATGATCTAATAAGGATTGATCCACAAGGGTTGAAACTTAGTGTGGCTACCCAGATTTTCTTTTGCCTTGTCCCAGAGTAGAACAAGGTCAAATATTCTAAAATTCTTTATCATGGCCCTCTTGTTGAACCACCTCTTGATGACAGCTTGATGTTTAGCCATATGCTCCAAAGCAATTATCCACTTTTCATCCATCTCTAAAAGATTCATCAATCTGATTTGTACTCTATCAGCATCTTCAACATAACCACTCATGAACTTCAAAATAGGAATCCTGAGGTTAAGTGGGAATATTGGCTCTTACCTATAGATAAGTAGATATGGAGATCTCCCCAAAGCATTCTTGACCCTAACTCGGTCTGTAGATAAAGCATATTTAAGTTGTGTATGTCAATCTTTGGAATTCTCCTTCAACAAACGTCTTATTTTTGTGATTAGGTTTTTATTTTTAGATTCAACTACACCATTTCCTTGTGGATAATAATTTGAAGAGAACTTGATAATAACCTGATTTTCCAGTGCCCATTGAGTTAAGAATACTGATACAAAAGCCAATCCATTATCATACACTAGGGAGAATGGCATCTCAAATCTAGTAATAATGTGTTCTTTCAAGAAGTTTATAACCACCTTAGTTGTGCGATTTTTGAATGTCTTTGCCTCTGCCCAGCACGTACAGTAATTAGTAGTTATAAGAATAAAAGTGTGCCCAATTGACGATGGTGGGCTTACTAGACCAATAAAATCCAGCTCCCACTTTGCAAAGGGGTGTATGTCGAACACTAGTTGTAATGGCATTGCATGTTGTCTTTCTCTATTAGCACTAGTATGAAAAATATGACAAGTATGCACATGCTCAAAAGTATCTTTGAATATCATGGGCCAGAAATAACCCGATCTTAAAATCATATGAGTAGTTGATTCTTCTGAACCATGTCCTATACCATACTTATCATGAAATTTTTCCAAAACTTCTTTTACTTCCTCACGTCCTAAGAATTTTAGGTAAATTCCTTCATAGTTCCTTTTATATAATTTTCTATCATGCAACATGTAGGATTCACACTTCATTGTGAGTCCCCTATGCTATGAACTATTCATCCAATTGGGATACTGATTTTGTAAAAGATAGTAAACAATATCCTAGTACCAGACATCTGTTATTACACCTTGATCAATATCAACTTGAGATACTTTGATCTTTTTCTGATCTCCCACATCTATTTCATCATCAAATCTGAATTTCTTTTCATCTTTGATTTGGTTATCCACTATCATTTTTGATAATCCTTGGCCTCTTACTAGCTTCATGGGTTGAATCTCTAAATCAAATTCTCAAAGGATTGCCATCCATTTCCCTCGTCTTTCACCAAGTTCATTTTGCATCAACAATGTCTTAACCACTAGATCAAGTACAATCACATATACCTTGCTCCTCAGTATATAATGGCAAAAAATCTTTACCACTTTGATTAAATAAAAAGACTATTTGTCAAGGTTAAAATAGTTTAACTCAACATTTTTTAGAGGGCAACTCATAAAAGCAATGGGCCTTTGATCTTCCTTTTTTTTTCTTTTGTGTAAGAATCCTAGCACATGAGTATTCAGAAAAAAAGAATATATTTTGAAAGGTAGTCCATAATATGGACTCACCATTACTAGGGCCATGGAAATGGCCACTTTGATATCCTCAAATGATTTCTTGATCTCTAGAACCCATTTTTTTTTAGCTCCCTTTTCGAGCAAATCATTAAGGGGATAAACTATCTCTGCAAACTTGCTTATGAATTTTTGCACAAAATTTATCTTCCCAAAGAAAGACTTAAGTTATTTTCCACTATGAGGAGGTGATAACTTTAGATTAGCTTCAATTCTATTCGGATCAATGGAGATTTCATCTTCAAAGATGATATGACTTGGGAGCTTTCCTTTAGTAACCCAAACGAACATTTCTTAAGATTGAGTGATATGTCATATTTACGACATCTATTGAATACCTATCTTAGATCAGCAATGTGGGTTCTTCAATCCTTTGAAAAGACAGTTAAATCATCCATGTAGATGACTATACACTTGTTTATTAATCCCTTAAAAGCTTCATCCATGGCTCGTTGAAATGTAGCCCCTGCATTAATTAGCCCAAAAGGCATTCTTTTATAAGCAAAAGCCCTCCATTTAGTCATGAAGCCCTTTTTATCCTATCTTGTTCATCAACCATTACTTTATTATATCTCAAATATCCATCCAAGAAAGACATTATCTTCAAACCATTGACAATTTGTAAAACCTCATCTAGTGAAGGAAAAGGGTAGTTGTCCTTTTGAGATGCAAGGTTCAAGTTATGAAAAATCCATGCAAAGACTAATCTCTTTGGTCTTTTCCACACAGGAACCAAATTAGCCACCCACATAGAATGGGGAATGGGGAAGATGATCTTGGCATCAAGCAACTTCTTAATTTCCTTCATTATCAATGGTTCAGTGATAGGATTAACAGATCTTTGCCTTTAGCAGAAAGGTTTGGCATCTAGTATCAATGGAATGTCATATGTAATAATCTCAAGATAATACATCTTTAGCTCTTCATAGCTCCAAGTAATGACATCCTTATACTCAGTAAGTAATTTGAGCATATCTTCCCTTTCCTATGGATTGCATGCCTTTCTGACCCTTACCATTCTAGGATCATCATCAATACCCAAGTTGTATGAGTCGCATTCCTTGATCCCCTTTTCTTTGACCATTCTTTTTTTTAGTGTTGATTCATCACGATCAAAAATGTGTTCTAACTCAACCATTCCCTTAGGAATATAGGATCTCATCTTCAAGTTCATCATCCTTAGGTTTTTTGTCTAGAACATCATCAATTTCTTGCCCTTTAAAGTGGCCATTGCACATGATAAATTCGAGTATATGATGATCATTCTAAAAGAATTGTAAGTTTGTAATATTGTCTGGGATAGATGGGGTAGTAACCAACTCTACTAAAAAATCTTTTTAATTTCATTCTCTCAATTGGTTGTAATGCACTAGCTGATATAGAGATAGCATCTACTACCATGTTTTTCCTCCTTGTAATTGACTTTATATTGAAAGCTTCAAAATATTCTATTAAATCCCATACCCTTTTCCTCTAAGCAAGCAATGTCTTATCATTACAAGAATATATCAATTTTACTTGTCTTATAACCAACTGAGAATCTCCCTCGACTATGAGAGTTGTGATTCCTTTTTCTAGTGTGAAAAGAAGTCCTTGGATCAATGCTTCTTACTCTACAACATTATTTGTACATTTAAATTGTAATCAGTATGCTACATAGAAAGACTTTCCTTTTGGGTTGATCAACTCAAAACTTGCACTGGCTCCTAATTTGCATTTGGAGCTATTGAAGTGAAGTGTCTAGATTGGATCATCTTTGGGCTTTCTAACCTTATGCCTATGCATCCTTAGATTTTCTTTCACTTGGGCCTGGAAGGATTTTTTTTTGGGAATCCACTATAGTCTTTCACGAGGTGGACTTGATAATTTTCCATTGTTACTCCTTGATAGAGGAAGTGTATGTTTTTCTTGTTTGTCCTGAATTTCCCCTATCAATTCTGTAATTTTGTCCACTTTGGGTTTAGGATGGATGACTACTGAAGTCCATCCTTAACCTTTCACGTACCATCTTCTTCTTTAAATTTTGATCATTCTAGGTGGAGGAGAAGAAAAACCCCCACCATCTAAGGAGGTATCACTATACGATTCATTTAGATCTTCAATTTCCTCTTCAAACTTTTTCACAAAGTTAGATATGTTTATAGGATCCTAATTTTCTATAGGTTCATCTTTTGGAATGTTACCACTATTAACTTCCATCATCTGAGTCAACACCTTAGCAATTTCCTCTTGGCAAGATTAGCATTTGAACTTTGAATGACTAACTTTATGCAATCAAAAAAATCCTCGAAGAAGGAGGATACTGGGGTCAGCTTCTACTCCTAAACATTGTAAGTTAGCCATCATGTTGTATATGAATTGTGTTTATGTTAGCCATCATGTTGTATACGAATTGCATTACAATCTCATCCTTTGGGATTGAAATCCTAGATTTTACATCTTGTTCATCTAATATTTTGGTTGAAGTTGTACCAAAATCCATCACCTTGTAAGAGCCCAAATTTGTTTGTAAGAATGCCACCTCATTCAAAGCATTGTATTCTATAATCATTATTTTTAATTTTGGCTCTGCATCTATCTTGATTTGATTATTCAACCCTTTCCATGGTAACCATAACTAAGTAAAATCTATATAAAACCATCCTCTTAGGCATTTGGTCCATATTTTTCTGGGATATCAACCACATGTATATCAATGATGTATTAAATTTAGGGATCAATTATACCACTATTCGACTGGAGGGTTGTGGAGTGACTCCTAACCCTTGTGTTATCGATAGTAGCATAACATTACAAAAGGCCTCTAAATAAATTAGGAAATTATGAAGATCCTTCCCATATATCCTAATTCTGAGCGAAAATTGTGGCACCTCAACCTTATCTTTAAACATAGTTGGCATTGCAAAGTCGAAAAGAACCTATCATAGATGGAATTCCTCCACCATTACAACCAACTCCTCCCAATCCTAGAGCAATTAATAATATGGTACTAGTCAAGCCACCATATGGAGGACAACAAAATTAGAATAAAGAAAATGTGCCAACAATCTTGAAAAATCCTACTTGGTCTACTAAAAAGTATAGTGTGGTGGAAAATTTGAAATGAACAAAGGCCAACATGTCTATGTTTTACATGCTACAAAATTGTTCTCATCAACGAGAGGCATTAATGAAAACTTTTGATCACACAAAGGCACCCATAATATGAGTACTATTCCTCAAAAGATAGTGTGTCGACAAGTCAATGCTTTAGAGGCAATGCCAACTATGTTTAAAGATAAGGTTGAGGTGCCACAATTTTTGCTTAGAATTAGGATATATGGGAATAATTTTCATAATTTCCTAATTGATTTAGAGGCCTCTTGTAATGTTATACCACTATTCAATTGGAGGGTTGAGGAGTGACTCCTAACCTTTGTGCATCATCCTCAAAAATATCTAAACATGTATCACTATAATGTTTTCTTGCCTCCAAAATTTTCTCTTGAGTTTGATCCTTGAGCTTGTGAATCTCCATGCATGTAATTTTTCCATTACTTTATTGTAATTTTTAATTTTCTCTATCCAATCATCAATTTTATCTAACTCCTTAGCTATATACACCTCCATCAACATACGATACCTTTGTCCTTTGATTGACTTTAATGCTTGCAAGTCTTTGCCCCAGGTATCTATTTCATCCATCAAACCAAAATCTTCATTCAAAATGGCCACTAACATATCCACATTATCCTACATAATGTATAATAGCTTCAGGTTTCCTTCTATAATTGTACACCTTTTTCCTCAAAACTTTCTCTCCACTACTAACAAGCTCTCAAAAATGGGTCTAACTATACTGCACCCTTATCCCTTCCCTCCAGTGTTTCATTCAAGGTTTCCTCAAGATTTTTTGAATTCAGAGGACCAACAACTTCGTTTAGATATCCTTTTGGGATTTCATTCTATCTCCGAAGTGTTATCAATTCTACCCCGTCTTGTTTTAAGCTTCTGAACACTTCTTTAATTCCTGTTGTGACCATCAACTTAGTCGTGTACAACGTAGGTTTCCCAAGCATGACCTCCATGATCTGATAATCCCTCAAAGTCAATTCTTCAACATCTAGATGTGGAGGAGGGATGGCCATGTGAGAAAATGAGTCCTAGTTCTAATCACTCATGATGAAGGCTAATGCCTGGACATCTTTTGGCAATGACTCGGGTTTCCTTAGAACTTCAACTAATTTCATCATATCCTCTTCCTTAGTGGTGAATTTTTTCCTTTTGTTTCTAATGACCTCTTTTCTTAGCCATCTTGGAAAATGCTCTATAGGGGAGTTACCTTTCGAGGACGAAGGAGTTTTCTCTACTATGCTCTTCCCTTATCTTCCCTTTCAGGATTCCTCTCCTTTTGCAAGAGATCTGCACCAAGAGCCTCTATATCTTTGGAGTCCATGGTTCTCATCTCTGTATCTTGGGAAGTTTGTTGAGGTTGCTCACTTATTTTTCCTTCTTTTGACACTTCATCAGTCTTGTTATACTTGAATCTGTTCTCCTTCGATGTTTGGAGAAAGAGGAGTAGCCAATCCCTTATCTACACAAAATGTGACTTGCACTAGGGATGGTGGAGCTACTTTGGGTCCATGTGGCTCTGGTGGCAACTGAATCCAATCCTCCTACTAAGGTTGATTAGTTGGAGTATCTCTGATTTTGTCTACCACCAATTCAGTACCAACTAGCATGAAATCCAAATTTGACATCTTAAAGACATCAGTCCCCTCAACATCTTGTTCATCTATCCATTGTTGAATTTCATCCTTGGAGTTTGTAGATTGAATAGTCTACTTAGGAATGGGTGGCAGTGTGATTATGGAGCTACTTATCTATTCTAATTCTGTGGCTCTAGCAAGCCGAGTCCTCTAGTTCAAAGGCAAGTAATCCTCTTTGTCCTCATCATTATCTTCTTCCTCTTCTTCTAGGATAGCTTCTAGGACTGATGGGAAAGGAATCACTCTCCTAATGACCATTTGTCTCCTCTTGACCAAAGTTTTAATCTTTCTTTTCTTAGGAGTGGAAGGGGAAGCATGTACCTCTTATTGAGGTGGAGACACCTCTTGCACTTCAGTTTCAACTCCTCCTTGCCCTTGTTCAGCTGGTGACACTTGAGGATTATCTTGGGCTTGTGTGGTTTCCACATTCTTGAACCCTTGTACATTTTCTTCTCTTTCCTATGGAGGTTCTTGAGTTGCTTCCTTTTTTGGCTCAACTTGTTGAGGAGAACTCCTCTTTCCTTTATCTTTACCTTTCTGAGCCCTATAATATCCAACTTGTCTGTCAAGTTGGTGTACTATTTCTGGCCTCAAAGGGAACTGAGTTGTAAATGTAGGCATTGTAACCTTAGCTCCTCGACCTCTTGTTGGGAAAGCTTGGGCATTAAAGACTACCACTTGAGGAATTGGATCCAAGTTGAAAGGTTGTTTGATCCAATCCTTTGTCAATGTGATAATGTGTCTGGCCTAGTGATTAATGTTTGAGTTTTCTTCCTTATCAACCTCAACATTCATGATAGGTGAATCACCAATTTTGTCCCTATTGAATAATGGATCAAGGACATCTTCAGTATCCTATTACACAACCTTTAAAAGAACCTTAATCTTCAAAGCATTGGTTGCCAGATAGAGAGTCATCCTACAATAATCCCTTATATGGATATTGTAGTCATCTATTGCATTCATCCAATGGTCTTCAACTACATCTTCATGCTAAAATATCTTACCAGCCAAGTGGGTGATCCCACAATAATGGGTTCCACTTTTTGACCAATTTTGACACTGAAATCAATATTTTTGCAACAAACGTCACGTTCAAGTGACTATATCTCCAAAACTATAAATAATTTCAAGATGACATAAGCTAGTGATTTTGAGTACTTTGTTCCTACTTTGTAACCATATTTTTTAATCTAAAAAAAAAATTATTTATGTCAATTTTTTTTATCTCCTTCAAAAAGTGGTACATAATAAAATTCAATATTTTAAAAAGTGGCAGTCCGTTTGACACACATAACTTTTTTTCTAGAAATGATAATGAAGTAATTCTTTCGATGTTAGATTTGTAACGTCAATATCCAGAGGATACATTTGGTTTGATTTATTTTGGTTGAATATTGTATAGTTTATGAAGTTTTGAAGTGACATGAACCGTAATTCAGACATATGTTCCATTTGACACAGATAATTTGAAGTCAATTTATCATAAACCATTTTTATTTTTTCTGAATAGAAAGGTATCTCAATAAGCCAGTGCCTCCATATTTTTCAAAAAAAAATTGACCTAATTTACTAATTTTCCCGAGGTGTCAAAGTTGGTTGATGTTCAATCGGTAATGAACCTATAATGAGTTAAACTCATATTTGAAAGTCTTAGTGATTAAATTATGTAATAAAATTATAGTCGTTGGAAAGCTTGCTCCGAGCAGCACATTTTGACATTTTTTATTTTATAGTAGGAGATCATTCTCCTGCAATTATGGCAGTCAAAAGAGCAAAAAAAGAAAGAAAAAGAAAAAAAGGTTAAGTTTTTTGTGATTTTGCATGTTCATGCGAACATGGCATTCACGCGAACACGTTTACCATGTTCGCGTGAACGTATGTTCACGCGAACATGCAAATCATGTTTGCGCAAACATATATATCACATATGTTCGCGCGCACATACGAAATATGTTCGCGTGAACATGATTACTAAAAAAGTTCACGCGAACACAATAAGTGTGTTCGCGCGAATATATGGTAAACTCAATTTCTCATTTTGCAATTTTTTTCATTTTTGTTCATCCCACTAAAGTGGAACCCATTATTGTGGGTTCACCCAAGTAATACACTTTTTTGATGTTATCAAAATAAGTTCGAGGAGAATTATACTCATCCAAAGGATATTCATCCCGTTCAGACTCAAAAGATGGAATATCTTGTCTTTGATCCACACTAAATGGTCTTATCGTAATGGGCCACACCCATGTTACTTTGTGCTGCCTTTGTACTCCGTCATATGGAAATAAGAGTTGTCGAGCTATCTCTAGTAGTATTAATCTATCACTTGGGTATCTAGGAAGTATCTTTGGATTGATCATTGTACTCGCTACTCTCAAATATGTGAATGTTTGGTACTGGATGTAATAGGCTCCAACCTCTGAAATCTTAGTTGTTGCCTCCTACGACATCCTATTCCCATAATCCCCCTCAATGAACTAGATTATTGCGAATACAAATGCATCATTCACAATCATATATTCCTTGTTGTGCTCTAGAGGCTTCTTTTTGACCCGCTGAGGATATATGATATAGGGTCATGTGTTTGCATCTTGCATCCTACCCTTCTTATAAAGCCCTGGATAATATGTCACCCTTGCAGCTAACAAGTATACCAAATATGATGTCATATAGAACTCCAAGTTATTCTTAACCACCACCAACTACTCACCCAAGTTTTCACTAAGAATATAAGACCAATCAATTGACATCTCCACTATTTTGATCGTCTCAATAAATGCACCATCCAAATGTTCAAATGTCCAAACGCTAGCAATCCCATGACTCTATTCGAGAGTATGATTGAATATCCAAGTCTTCCTTCATATAGCCTCTTGTCATATCCACTTTGATCCTAGAGGAGTCTTCTCAATGAGGTATGAAAACTAGATGATCTTAGAAGCTTCATCTATATGTTCCATGTACCATCTCTCCACTTGGTGATAGGATAATCTGATAAATTGATCTGCCCTCGGGAGATGGAACACCTTCTCTATATTCTTGGGTTGAAGATCTAGGACAATCTCTCCAGTTATGCTCTTCACTACCCTTTCTTCAAGAACATAGTTTTCTGTGAGTTTCATAATAAGCTCTAAGGGCTGCACTGATACTAGGTGTGATGTTACACTGACAAGTCCTAATCAGACCAAATCAAATATCATTGGAGACCTTTCTATTGGCTTGTTGCACAATGTCAGGAATGTGTCCAAATTTGTGTGACCTAGTTTGGTGTCCCAGATCTCTGAATAATCATCCTAGAAACGTGACTTCGTTGGAGCACCCTAAAACTTGAACACTATCAGCTTTGGGACCATCTTTGCAGCAAGGGAGGACAATGAAGAAGTCATTGAATCTGCATTAAAAAATGTCCATTAGTCCAAAGTCAAAGTAAAAATCAAACCCTAATAATGATGTAAATAATACCTAAAAACTTTAAAAGAAAAAAATACCTAAAAACTTGATTTGTACCCCTGGAATGCAAAAACAATGTGCACCTAGTGCACCTCTAAGGTGCGCCTGGTGCAAATCTACCTTTGTAAAGTTTTTGAATACATGGGGTGCACAACAACACATCTCAAGGGGGATATACTTAGTGAAGACAAGGGTGTTTCTATATAGGTGCGCATCTACACACCTATAATAAAAGTGTTAGTGGATTTTTTAGTTTTGTTATGTTTTTTATTTGAAGACAAAAGGTGCACAACTGCACACCTTCCTTGGTGATTAACTTGTTAATGTTTGTGTAGGTGAATGGAGCGGAGGAGGGGTGATATGCACCTCTACTAGTGCAGTGTTGCACTCGACTAAAGCTAGAGGAGTAAAAATGAAATGGGGAGGGAAAGGGGTCTCAAGTTTTATAGACCCGGGGACCCAGAGCACCCCTTGATGGTGCATAGTTGCGCTATTATGCATCACCAAGGGTGATACCTTTGTGCTCTACTTTGGCCACTAGTGCACCTAGGGAGGTGCGTTGGTGCACCTTTTTTCTTTGCAAACATGACTCATCCTCCAAAATAATGATTTCCAGGATCTAGGTCCTCTAACCGAGACCCGAATTTGACCAAAAACAATAGATAAAACTCTAGAAAAGACTCAGACCCCAGACTAGGGTTGTAGAAAGCTGAAAAATAAAGTGGGGGGTCCCCATTTCTAAGCAAAATGGGGTGTACATTGTGAAACCACAACAGAATGTGCTTTAAATCTTTTACTTCTGTCTCGTATAAAAACATGTCATTTGTGGTTTCTTAGGTAATATTATATAATGTATGGCTCTGGTACAAGTATTTATGTACTCATGCCAAGAATAGTTGTTGTAGGAATTCAATTTTAAGCTTGTTAATATAATGTTGAGATGGGCATTTTTCTTTTCTTTTCTTTGTTTGTGTTTTCAAGTGTTAAAGATCAAAGTATTTTAATCAATTTTTTTTTGTGTTTTTCTTTAGCATTTACTAACTAAAATCTAAGGATAGATATCTAATCATAATTCGAGATGAAGAGTGGGTAATTCTTATTGATGTTAACGTATTTCACATAGGCAAAGAACAACAAAAAACACAATTATTGAAAGGGTTTTACTATGCTTCAACCTTAAATAGATTTGGATAAAGAATCAGATGCATGTAGTAATGATTCAATTTCAACATATTTAACATTGTTAATTAATGTTCAAGTTTATCTCTAGATTTTTTTAGTTTGAAATAAAATAATAAAAATACAAATACAAGACCACTCTGTAAAGATATGGAATTTTTTGAAGCAAAGTTTTTGAAGAGATAAGAATTTTTATGTTTATTGAAAAGAATGAAGAGTTCAAAACAATTTTTAAAAAGCAATACAATGTGTAAAATTGATTTCAAGTCATTTTCTATATACATATTACAAAGACACTAGTTAGAATGAAAAATTCACATATATCCAATTTTTTATAAAGATATTATAAATTTCAAATATATTCAGACTTTCTAAAATATCCTCAAAACCTTCTAAAACGAATCTACAACATATAGATATTACATTATCCAATTGCACAATTGTTTACCGATACGTGAAGCTTTTTATCAGTAGGCAAATCTCTCCCCTTCCCTATATGGACAGATTTATTCCAGCTACCACTAGTCTACAAATTCTAGTCTTTCTTTTCATTTGGCAGATCTGAAGAAATCCCAAAATGATAAACAAACTAAATATCTAGAACAGGCTTTGCAGCACTCTCACGGTTGGAAGCATGCACACTTTGCACGTGGAAGAAAATGTGGTGGATTCATGCAGCTTAATACTCTTCTCACACACAACTTAGGTTGATGAATAAATGGAGGCGCCATTAATGGTGTGACAGTACAGTCGAAATAATTTATCAGAATGGAAAAATTGTAGAATTCAAGGTTGACGACATTATAAACTTTAGATGATGCGAAGAACGCGCTAAAACTGGCGGGTATGATCAGAATGTATTCTTATAATATAGTCAAAATCATGTTTTAGAATGAAAGAATCGCAGAATTCAAACTTTAACCTATAATTTCCAATCGGATGTAGAACTGCAGAAAGAGGAGAAAAATTATGCAGGGAAGGAAAAGAAAATATATTTTTGTTTAATGAGACGTAAATTTCGAAAGAAAACGCTCAAAAAGGCCATGTGTAATCATTCTCCTCTGTATTTCCCGTCGTTGAAATCGTCATTATTCGCAAGCTGTAATTAGAATATATGCTTATAATATATTCAAAATAATGTTCCAGTATGGAAAAAAAAATCGCAGAATTCAAGGTTGACTACAAATAAATTTAGACAGTACGCATATAATCCCGATCGGTACAATTGCAGAAAGAGAGGAGAAATTATACAGAAAAAGGTGAAAAAAGAAGAAGATATTTCTCTTTAATGACGCATAAATTTCAAAAGCAAACGCCAAAAAATCTTCACACGCCAGGTTTAACTTAGACGAAATGCTACTATTATAATCAAAATAATGTTTCACAATGAAAAAATCGCAGAATTGAAAATTGAGGAAAAATAAACTTACACAATACACCTAAAAATTTCAGATCGGATTTATAGTTGCACAAAGAGGAGAAAATATATGCAGAAAGAGAAATAAAGGAAGAAGATATTTCTGTTTAATGACATATAATTTTCGAAAGAAAACGCTAAAAATAGCTCTGCGTCGCCGTTTTCGTGTGTATTACCGGTCCTCAAAGTCGTCGTCATGCGCAAGGTGTAATTTAGAATATATGCTTACAATACAGTCCAAATAATGCTTCACAATGAAAACATCGAATAATTCAAGGTTGAGGACAAATAAACTTACACGACGTGCCTAATAATTTCTGATCATCGGATGTACAGCTGCACAAAGATGAGAAAATATATGCAGAAAGAGAGAAGAAAAAGGAAGAAGACATTTCTGTTTAATGACATTTCAATTTCAAACGAAAATGCTAAAAATAGCTCTGCGTAGCCATTCTCCTCTGGATTACCAGTCGTCCAAGTCGTCATTATGCGCAAAGATGTAATCTAGAATATATGCTTCTAATACAGTCGAAAGAATCTTTGACGATGAAAAAATCGCAGAATTCAAGATTGAGAACAAATTAACTTACACGACATGCCTAATAACCTCCAATCGGATGCACAATTGCAGAAAGAGGAGAAAATTTAAGCAGAAGAGGGGAAAAAAAAAAACAAGCAGATACTTATGTTTAATGAAACATAAATTTCGAAAGAAATCACTTAAAATAGCTCTGCGCTGCCCTTCCGCCGTGCATTACCCGTCATCAAAGTCGTCATTATGCGCAAGATGCAGCTGGAGGCGTCCTTCGCCCCGCCACGCCCGGAGAACTTCATGCGGAGGAATCTTCACTTCCTGCAACAGAAATCTCCCGTCTTTTTTGCAAGATTTGAAGAAAAAGCCCGCGTGGCCGTTGCGCGCAATCGAAGGCAGGGGCGGCGGAAATTTACTGCAGTGCGCTCTGTGCCGCCTTGGAGTCCCCTGTTCGGTTTCCACTTCCATTTCCTCCACGGATATCCCCTCTTCCTTATCATCGCCCTTAAATGCTTGAATTTTAGGGCTTTCAGTCTCATCGGAGCTCTCAAACCCTAACCCTTCGGTACAAAGCTGCAGAGCCTGAGGCGAGCTAGGGCGGCTCGTTCCATCGAATGAGCGATTGTTCTCCGTAGACGCAACAGGCGCTGGCGCAGGCGCAGGGCAACATTTGAATCCCATTAATGGCGGCGGATTCAGCTTAAATATCGTGCTCCAGTCATCGCCAATGCATTTGCCCTCGCCTGTGCCGCTGCCATCCATAGCCGGGAAGATTTTTCTGGAATAGTGCGAGCTGGATGTAAGATTTTTCTCAAGTGGAATCCGATTAAATGAGGATGAGAATCGGGATTAAATGAAAACTCTGCGGTGGTAACTGTCGGGCAAAGAGTCCACGTGTAGCGGACGCTGCTGCTGACAAGTGTGCGACGTGGATGAGCGGTGCTGACGTGGTTGATTGTGATGCTCGTCAATTTGTAGCATTTGCCTTGCTGGCGTGGAATGAATGGCAGGCTCCATTTCATCTCCTTAATCCATTAATGCCATCACGTTTAGATCCTCACTAGAACAAAAGCGAAAAGGGACTCTGCTTGAAAGCTGAGGGTGTAGCAATTGTCTCCTCACCATTATTGGACATTGTTTTTTTTTTTTTTTTTTTATAATCTATTTTAAAATATAGTTATATTGTTGATTTTTGGATATGATTGTGTCAAGGTAAACATCTCGTGCTTAAAACACAATAATAACAAATATTGAAGACTCTAGAAATATGGTATCGTTATCTAAATTTTGAAAAAATCTATTTCAAAATATAGTGACATTGTTGGTTTTTGGATATGACAGTATCAAGGTAAACATCTCATGATCAAAACTAGAACAATAACAAATATTGAAGATGAGAGAAATATGACATCATTATCCAAATTAGGTCCACGCATCTTTAGAGATGTTTCAATTAACAAACAAATTGATTGTGTGCTTTGTCATGTCTCAAAAAAAGAATTATTATTTAATTCTTTATATTTCAAATAACCAAGTAAGTTGATGGTTTAAGCTTTGGCCCTCTTTTGTCTCTTTGCCATTATTGAACATTGTTTAATTTTTTTCTATTTTTGAGTTGTTTAAAAAGCTTTAATTAGCATATACAAAAAAATCTTATTCAAAATAAAGTGGCACTAGTGGTCTTTTTTTATATGATTGTGTGATGGTAAAAATCTAATGATCAAAATTAGAAACAATAATAATAAACATTATAGATTGATTCAAATATAATATCATTATCCAAACTAGGTCCATGTTTCTCTTAGAGATGTTTCAACTAACAAACGCATTGGTCATGTGGTTTGTTATGTCTTAAGGGAAAAAATATTATTTACTTCTGTATATTTCAAATAACAAAGGTTGAGTTGATCGTTTAAGCTTTGATTCTCTTCTATCCTATAAGTTATGGATAAATATAATGTCATTATCCAAACTATGTCTACACATCTTCTAGAAATGTATCTACTGACAAACAAGTTAGTTTTATAGATTTGTTATGTCTAATACAAATAATTACAAACTATTTCATTTTTTTAATATTTTTTTATAATAATGGTCAAGTTAATTGTTTAAGCTTTAGTCCTATTTTATCCTACAAATTATACCATTTATGTTGAAATCCCCCCACTTGATTTTTTATCTTACATATTATATATTATAAGATGTGAAACATGGGTAAGTGCACCAAGATGGTGTGCAAAAAGGGGGGTATAAGTGGACACCTTTTTTGAGATTAGGTAAACTTGATCTTGGAAGTGTTAGAAATAGGAAATACTAAGAAGGGGGAAGGGGGGGTGAATCAGTATTTCACAAACTTTTTCCCAACTATGGATACCTTTTATAAACTTAAAACATGCACATGTGATTAAACTAAAAAGTAAATATAGCAACAATACAATGCAACTCATAACACCATTATTTGTTAACTAGAAAAACCCTGGCCAAGGGAAAACTTTTTTGGGGACGGTGCCCACAAAATGATCCACTAATCAAAAGTATCTTGTGAAAGATATCAACCCTGTTAGGAATCTATTACATTTGTATACTGTTTTGGTCTTTGTTAGGGGACTAGGCCTTATTAGAAGCCTCAACCCTATTAGAATTTTTTATTACAGTTACAAAATGTATGCAAGATGAGCAAACTGCCCAAACATGTGATATACAATAATATTCAATGCAAAAGTTATAGATACAAAAAACCTCTTGTCGATGTTGATATCTTCAATATCTGATTTGACCTTCATAGCTCACTATACAATATTCACATATATTGTCTCTTATTGCTCTCAACATCAAATTCACATCACATAACAATTGCATAATCGTCACAAAAGCATTACACAACTTTGCATCCAAAGTGTTATCCTTTATACCATATTTTTTGGTATGTCGCCTTTCATACCATCACATGTGTCCCAGATGCAAAACTAACTTTTTTTCACTTAGGGTTAACATCTAGGATGTTGTCCCTAATTAGTCAAGTAATTGTTTTATTAAACAACATCAAAGCCTGTAGATTGCAAAAAATTCAAGTACATACCTATGTCGATCATCGCAGTAGACATAGCAGATCTATGACCAATAACATAATGAGGGTTTGTAAAAGTTTTAACCCTTTCAATAAAATGCAAATATGCTCAATTGTTTGGAATGAAATGGTGCTCTGATCTTATCAAAAAGCAAAAAAGTTCACATGATTAGCTCTGAGAAAGAGAGGCAAATTGATATCCTTGCATTATCATGTCGTAGAATTAGAGTGTGGTGACCTAGTTTTTGATCAGATTAGTTTTTATTTTACTTATAATCAAGTCAAATTGCAATTATTTCCACAATTTGCACACCCATTTTTTTTACTCCAACCTTACAAGAATGAAATGTTCACATCAGGGGATGCGAAGCAAAAAATGGAAGGCAGAGCAAATTTTATGCAGTATGTGAAAGTTGCAAATAAAAATATATAATGAAGCAACCAAGAAAGGCCTTTCAAAAAATCGACGCCTATGATGACCAATCCAAAACAGACTTCGTAGGCATTTAAAATACATCCAATGCTTCAACAAATAACATCATAGCAAAGATCTGGTAGAGGAGTAGATAAGATACTGGTACCCCACATGTCAATGTTTCTCTAGGTGTAGATCTTCAATTTTTAGTTAAAACATCGAATCCATTTGAAGCCTTAACTGGTTATGATGATTTCAAGCAGATTATTTCTTCGCAGGAAAAATACAATAAGTAAATTGGTAATAAAAATGTAGGCGTATCCACCCAAATGCTAATAGAAAAATTCACAGAACGATTAGGGTTGCGGTTAGTCACAAAAGTCAATAAGAACAACAAAGCGGGACCCAAACTAGATAAGAACTAGGCCAAATCATATCAATATAAGGCAAGTTAGACTCTAATTCCTCCTTAAAACATTATTGGAGATGATCTCTTCAAAGTAGGGAACACATCAAATGGGTATGGGTTTTTCCCTAATATCATTTTCTCCACTACAAGCTTAGACAAACAAAATTTCTTCTTTAATCATACCAAATATGCAACACAAAATAATTTATCTCTCTATTCCTAGCAGAAAGGATATCTTGCTGAACTTGAGGCTAGGACCCATGAAACCAATCTTAGAATGATAGAAAATACTAAACTCTAACCACATATTAAATCTGCATATATCCCACCACATTGCAGGAATGGGCCCTCCATTTACCCATTTCATTCCCCCATTCAAACCCTTATGACGTCACAAATCACTAATGATAAATCTAAAGAACAAATTCTAATTATAAGCAATCAAGTCAATGAAGGATGGTAGGAATGTCAGAAGGTTGGTGTATTTGCAATTTGGAATGGGCCAAGATAAGAAATGACCAATCTCATTGGCCGGATAAACGAATTTCATGAAAATCAGGTAAGTATATCTCACCACTCTAATAGATTGATATATATTCACTGCAGTAATGAGTATGTGAAAAAAGATTTCCTCTTTATTTTTTATTGCTATTATAAAGGTTGTGCTATCAAATTCATTGGATGGATGTCAGATTGTAAGGAAGAACAGTTAAACCTTTCCATGCCAACTTGGTGTTAGGATAAACCACGGACAGAAATAAAAACTACATGCAAATATAACCAATAATCAAAAATAATAGAACACACAGAAATGAACACAAAGCACCAAGATTTAACGTGGTTCACCCAATCCCTGGGCTACGTCCACCAAACAGCAAGTATGATCTTATTACAATCCAGTGATTACAACCTGATTACAATCTGTAATCCCTTACAGCTCAATACCACCGCAAGAACCAATTTCGCATCACAACATAATGAAAAATACCCAACCCTAAGACCTTTTATACAAGTATTAAACTGCTTTAGGGTTATAACATGTCGGCCATAATATATCGGCTAACATGTCAGCCACGACCCAAAAAAAAATCTATGAAGTATGTACAGTACTTTCCTGATCAATCACCACAATCTAACACTTGGATGATTATTCAATCATTACCTCCTGAACTGATGCATTTAGAGATTCTCGAGAAGATTGGACATTCTATTGGCAATTTGATAAGATGCTTCTTATAAATATCACAATACTGTTAAATTTTTTATTAATGATAAGAATAAAAATATAAAACACAATATGATTAAGTTAATCTCAAACAACTCTATATATAAACTGAAATATCTTTGATTTGAAGGCAAAATATCATAAATACTCAAATTAGACAATGAGAGAAAAATATCATTTAAAACTTCTCAACTGACATCGAATCTTAAAGATATCTTCCCCACGATTAACATTAGAAATAAAAAATCTAAATAGGGGAAGATCATAAATAAGATAGGGGTATGTGCAGGATCATGGTGTGCCAAAAAGTGGCGATGTGAAAAAAATAGAGTTTGAAGGCATCTACAAGCGCTTCAAAATCCGCTCTGACTTTTTTTCACCTATCGAGGTACCAAACCTGGAAAGTAAGGCTTGAGCCTTATCAGATATCCGATACCGGCGGCAAAAAAATTTGAGGAAAAAATGAATTTGTGAGTTATATGGCTAATATGAGTTGTGAAATATGTAAAGATATAATATATGATCTATAAATATATAATATAATAACATAACTATTATATATAATATAATATATAATCTATTTATTATATAATAATATTATATATATATAATAACGTAACGTAAAGATATAATATATAATAATATATTATTTTATTATTATTATTATCTATAAATATAATATATATTACTATATTATATTATTATTATTATTACTATATTTTTATTAAATATAAGAATGTAATATTACACACACACACACACACACACACACACATACATATATATGTTATTAATATATAATAATATATTATGTTATTATTATTATAATCTATAAATATAATATATATATATATTAATATATATATATATGATTATTACACTATATTATTAATATTCTTACTATATTATTTCTATTAGAATCGTTTATATGGGTCAAAAGGGGTCACAGGATGACCTATGACCCCTTTTGACACATTCCATGATGACATATGTCCCTAGGGGTCTTAGGACACCTAGGAACATATTAAAATCGTTTATATGGGTCGAAGGGAGTCACAAGATGACCTATGACACCTTTTGACACATTCTATGATGACATATGTCTCTAGAGGTCCTAGGACCCCTAGAGATATATTATAATTGTTTATATGAGTCGAAGGGGGTCATAGGTCATCCTATGACCCCTTTTGACACATTCTATGATGACATATGTCCCTAGGGGTCCTAGGACCCCAAGGGACATATTAGAATCGTTTATATGGGTAGAAAGGGGTCAGAGGATGACCTATGACCCCTTTTGACACATTTCATAATGAAATATGTCCATAGGGGTCCTAGGTCCCTTAAGGAAAAATTAGAATCGTTTATATTAATCGAAAGGGGTCATAGGATGACCTATGACCCCTTTCGACACATTCCATGATGACATATGTCCCTAGGGGTCCTACGACCCCTAAAGACATTAAAATTGTTTATATGGGTCGAAGGGGGTCATCCTATGACCCCCTTTGACCCATATAAATGATGGGACATATTAAAATTATTTATATGGATCAAAGGGGGTCATAGGTCTTTCGACACATTCCATGATGACATATGTCCCTAAGGACATATTAGAATCATTTATATGGGTCGAAAGGGGTCATAGGATGACCTATGATCCCTTTCGACACATTCCATGACAACATATGTCCCTAGGGGTCCTAGGACCCCTAGGGACATATTTGAATTGTTTATATGGGTTGAAAGGGGTCATAAGATGACCTATGACCCTTTTTGACACATTCCATGATGACATATGTTCATAAGCATGCTAGGACCCCTAGGGACGTATTAGAATCTTTTATATGGGTCAAAGGGGGTCAAAGGATGACCTATGAACCCTTTTGACAGATTCCATGACGACATATGTCCCTAAGGGTCCTACAACCCCTAGGGACATATCAAAAATGTTTATATAGGTCAAAAGGGGTCATAGGATGACCTATGACCCCTTTCAACACATTTTTATGATGACATATGTCCCTAGGGGTCCTAAGACCCCTAAGGACATATTATAATTATTTATATGGGTCGAAGGAGATCATAGCATCACCTTCCTTGTGACACATTCCATGATGGCATATGTCCCTAGGGGTCCTACGACCCTTAGGGACATATTAGAATCGTTTATATGGGTTGAAGGGGGTCACAAGATGACCTATGACCCCTTTTGACACATTCTATGATGATATATATCCTTAGGGGTCCTATGACCCCTAGGGACATATTAGAATCATTTATATGGGTCGAAGGGGGTCACAGGGTGACCTGTCACCCCTTTCGAAACATTTCATGATGACATATGTCCCTAGGGGTCCTAGGACCCCTAGGGACATATTAGAATCATTTATATGGGTCGAAGGAGGTCACAAGATGACCTATGACTCCTTTTGACACATTCCATGACAACATATGTCCCTAGGGGTCTTAGGACCCCTAGGGACATATTAGAATCGTTTATATGGTTCGAAGGGGGTCAAAGGATGATCTATGATCCCTTTCAACACATTTTGTGATGACATATGTCCCTAGGGGTCCTAGGACCCCTAGGAACATATTAGAATCTTTTATATGGGTCGTAGGGGGTCACATGATGAGCTGTGACCCCTTTCGACACATTCCATGATGACATATGTCCCTAGGGGTCCTAGGACCCCTAGGGACATATTAAAATCATTTGTATGGGTCAAAGGGGGTCATAGGATAACTTATGATGCCTTTCAACACATTCCACGACAACATATCATCCCTAGGCACATATTCGAATGGTTTATATGGGTCAAAGGGGGTCATAGGATGATCTCTGACCCCTTTTGACCCATTCCATGATGACATATGTTCATAGGGGTCTTAGGACCCCTAAGGACATATTAGAATCGTTTATATGGGTTGAAAGGGGTCATAGGATGACTTATGACCCCTTTCGACACATTTCATGACGACATATGTCTCCAGGGGTCCTAGGACCCCTAGGGACATATTAGAATCATTTATATGGGTTGAAGGGGGTCATAAGATGACCTATGACCCCTTTCGACACATTCCATGATGACATATGTCCCTAGGGGACCCCTAAGGACATATAAGAATCGTTTATATGGGTCGAAAGGGGTCATAGGGGTCATAGGATGACCTATGACCCCTTTCAACACATTTCATGATGACATATGTCTCTAGGGGTCCTAGGACACCTAGGGACATATTAGAATCATTTATATGGGTCGAAAGCGGTCATAGGATGACCTATAACCCCTTTTGACACATTTCATGATGACATATGTCTCTAGGGGTCCTAGGACCCCTAGGGACATATTATAATCATTTATATAGATCGAAGGGGGTCATAGGATGACCTGTGACATCTTTCGACACATTCCATGATGATATATGTCCTTATGGATTCTGGGACCCCCAGGGACATATTAGAATAGTTCATATAGGTCGAAGGGGGTCATAGGATGACCTATAACCCCTTTTGACTGATTATATGATGACATATGTCCCTAGGGGTCCTAGGACCCCTAAGGACATATTAAAATTGTTCATATGGGTCAAAGGGGTCCATAGGGTGACCTATGACCCCCTTCGACACATTTCATGATGACATATGTCCCTAGGGATCTTAGGAGCCCTAGGAATATATTAGAATCATTCATATGGGTCGAAGGGGGTCATAGGTTCAACCCATTACATGATGACATATGTCCCTAGGGGTCCTAGGACCCCTAGGGACATATTAGAATCATTCATATGTGTCGAAGGGGGTCATAGGTTTTGGATCCATTTCATGATGACATATGTCCCTAGGTTTCTTAGGACCCCTAAGGACATATTAGAATCATTCATATGGGTCGAAGGGGGTCATACGTCTTTTGACACATTCCATGACAACATATGTCCCTTGGGGTCCTAGGACCCCTAGGGACATATTATAATCATTCATATGGGTCGAAGGGGGTCATAGGGTGACCTATGACCCACTTTGACACATTCCATGATGACATATGTCCCTAGGGTGTCATAGGTCACCCTATGATGCCACTCGACACATTCCATGACAGCATATGTCCTCAGGGGTCCTAGGAGCCCTAAGGACATATTAAAATTGTTCATATCGATCGAATGGGGTCATAGGGTGAACTATGACCCCCTTCCCCCTGTTACATGACAACATATGTCACTAGGTGTCCTAGGAACCCTAGGGACATATTATAATTGTTCATATGCGTCGAAGGGGATCATAGGGTGACCGATGACCCCCTTCGACACATTCCATGATGACATATGTCCCTAGGGATCCTAGGACCCCTAGGGACATATTAGATTCATTCATATGGGTTGAAGGGGGTCATAGGGTGACCTATGACCCCCTTTGACCCATTATATGACAACATATATCCCTAGGGGTCCTAGGAGCCCTAGGGACATATTAGAATCATTCATATGGGTCAAAGGGGGTCATAGGGTGACCTAGCTACGACCCCCTTCAACACATTCCATGATGACATATGTCCCTAGGGGTAGGACCCCTAGGGACATATTAGAATCGTTCATATGGGTTGACCCTATGATCCTTTTTGACCCATTCCATGACGACATATGTCCTTAGGGGTCCTAGGACCCCTAGGGACATATTAGAATCATTCATATGGGTAAAAGGGGGTCATAGGGTGACCTACAACCCCATTCCACCTATTACATGATGACATATATCCCTAGTGCTCCTAGGACCCCTACGGACATATTAGAATTGTTCATATGGGTCGAAGGGGGTCATAGGGTGAGCTATGACCCCCTTCGACACATTACATGATGACATATGTCACTAGGGGTCCTACGACTCCTAATGTACTGCCTGCCCCTAGAATACATTTCTGTTATCATTGTCAAAATCCTTTTAAGCTGATTTTATGCATTGATTAGTTTTAGAGATACTGGATTTACAATATTATGATATTATTTCATTTCTTGAATTACAAGCATATCTGTTATAATTGCTTAGTTGTTTTCATTTCATGTGTTGTTAATGGTGTTTTGATGATTCCTAATTAGTAAATGTGGTTTCTTTTATAAAAATGTTAACATGATGTCTTTAATGATGATTATGTTGTATTGATAGAGATACATTATTATATGTATGCATTTGATATTAGACTTGTGATTTTTATGATACTTACCCCATACTTGCATGTGTATGGTGCACATGTTTATTTTATCTTTTTGTCTGACGTGTTTCATGTGGTTAAGGGAGAGAGTCGTAGTCACCTACTAGTTGGGATCTACACGATGAACCACTCCCTGCCATTGCCTATTTAGTTTAGATATATTATATACATATACATGCTCATCTTTTATAAAGGATGCAGGTACTGGGTATCGACTTTCCTAAATTTCCAGGATGAACGTGCCCAATTACAAATACTCAAATGGTGAGAATGGGAAGATAATGATCAGGTCCAATCCTAGCCAATAGCCTAAAATACTTGTCCTACAAGGAGGACTCGTAACGGACTGTCTACCCTTTTTAAAACCCATGAGTATTTTGTGTGTATGTTGTTTTATGAGTCTTTGATGAATTTCTATTAATTAAGTCTAATTAAAGGATTAAATTAATGATTTAATTTAATGGAAAATTATTATGACATTTTGAATATTTAATTAATTAAGAAATTAGTTAAATAAAAAGAATGGAATTCAAAGATAAAAGTTATAAGAATAAATTTAGAACGTGATGATATTTATTCAATTTAATAATAATATATTTAGAGTTCATTTTTAAGTAAATGCTAAATATTATTGTTATTTAAGTTAATAAACATTTATCAAATTAAATGTTCAAAAGTAAATTAAAAAGTGAAAAGAAATTAAATTATGAAAATGTTTTAAGTTCGCATGATGCGTGTATGAGTTTAAAAGATAGGAAATTAATTTAAAAGATAAAATATGTGAACTCGATGAAGATATTTTAATAAGATTAAAAGTTATAAATTAATTAAAATAGAAGTCAAGTGAAAAAATTAAATAAAGTAATTCAATAATTCACTTGATGTGCATGAAAAGATTAAATTAAAGATAAATAATATCTTAATTAAAAAGAAAATTAATTGTGCATTAAAGAATTAAATAAATTAAATAATTATAATTTTAGAAGCGGTGGTGACAGAAACCCTAAAAGGTAATTAGATTATATATTAGAGGGTTTTTGGGTCATTATTGCACACACAGGTTTCAGGGAACACACTTTTGGAAGGGGAACAAAGGAAATTTTTGTAGCTTGAAGGATTTCGCTTGCGTAGGAATTTTCATCTAACTGTCAGAGTTTAGCATCAGTACGAGGTAGGGTTTGAAATCCCATGAATACATTTTCAATTGGAAAATATCTGTTTACTCTGTGTTTGTTTGGGTGGTTGAAATTCTGTTGTTGTCTTGATTGTTTTCCAAATCTGATTGATTGAAATTAGTCTCTCATTATTTATATTTACAGAAGAAAATTGTGGAGAAAATTAATTTAAATCACGTAGGGTTTGAAAGAAAGGAAAATTCTAATATGGAAAAATTCGATCATTGCCCATATTCATCCTATCAGGTTAATATGGCAATTATTTATATAAAAAAAATTGAAGTAAAATAAAACTTATTTATTTGTTAAAAATATTAATTGTGTTGGTTATTTTTATTAATTATGGAATTAATATAAATTAATTAATATTAAAGAAGAAGAAAAAAAATTTTATGCAAAATGTAATAACAATAAAACAAAAATTATTAAAAATAAGTAAATTATTAAAAAAATTATTGGGGAGGGACATACCCGTATACCCCCCCCCCCCCCTTACCTTCCTGGTGGTTGATGTACGCCTGCGATTTCAAATCGCACGGCCTGGTGTTTTTTTTAAAAAGCCTGCAGCAACCTTTTTAAGGTTGATCGCATGGCTAAGCCAGCACTCTTACTTTATGTATAACATGCAATGTTTTTTGTAATTTTTATTATAATTTAATGTAATTAAATTTTAATTATATTTAAATTTTTAAAAAATTATTAAATTTATATTATATCAATTTTTCTTAAATTATTAAATGATTAATTATATTTACTTTAAATTGTTAAATTTAAATCATATTTAAAAATAAATAAATAAATATTAAATATTAAATTATTAAGTTTAGATTATATTAAATTTAAATTATTATTTGTTAATAAATTTGTTGATAGATCTTATTAACATTTAATAATTTAATAATTAATTAATGATAGTAATGTAGTTGTTACTTTATTATAATCTGAGTTTGTTAGATAATGGAAATTATTTAAGATGTGCATTGATTAATGACATTGATTTTTTTTATAAAATCACAATTATTTTAATCAAAGATCAATAGGTATTGCTTTAATAATTTAAGTAAATAGATATGCTCAATTATTACTGAAAATTGATTTAAATCGATTAAGGGTAATTCTATACTTTACTCAAGAAATGATCGGGTTAAATTATAAGGGTAATACTAAGAGTCTTATACACTTGAAAACGTACATTGAACACAAAACTGAAACTTTACTTTTAACCCAATTGTGTACTTTCAAAACAAACCCAAACTATAAAACTGTATTGTTTTGCTTATATTGTCTATGCTTTGGGATTTTGGTGTTGATTAGATGTTGACCAGTCTAGGACGTACACCAAAGGTTTTATGGAGTTTCTTGATACTATTTTGTGATTGGATGTCATGATGTGTTTTGTGATTCAAATTGAGATTATATTTATGAGATTTACTTGTGGCACATTTATGTGTTCTTGGATGGGAGAACCATCTTATTATCAAGTTGCCTGTTAAGGACCCAAGTTTGATCTTTATGAGTGTTGTGGTATGGGACACAACTTTATTTTTATGTGCTTAGGAGAAGTTGTCTAGGTACGTGACTTGGGAGTGGCTTCCAGTAGGGGTCTGGGACCCTAAGTGAGTCAGTGTCAGGTAACCTAATGCAAGTTATGTAATAAGTGATAATCTAGTAATTAAAATTTATGGGGGGAAACACACTAAAAAGATAAGTTAGAGATATTTGATCCACCCATGCCTTGAGTGCTTGTATAGACTAAGGATGGGAATGGGATGAGTGCCTCGTCTTCTTGAGAGGGCTTTCTGGTTTCCACATGTGTGATGTTGAGGGTTCGGGGTTTAGAGTAACCAGTCCAGGGTAACTCAACGCTTGAGAGTCCAAGGTCTATTAAGAGATCAGTCTAGGGTAACTCAAGCAGCCATGTGATGAAACTCCCTAGTATGTAGCCTGAGTCTCCTCTATAGATTTGTGTACCTCTGGTGGTGTACTTATTGTTGGATGTGTTGATTGTGGATATTTACTTTCATTGATGAGGATTGATGATTCATGGATGTTATACTTTTGACATGTGGCTTTTGACTTGAGGTGATTATCTTTCGTTGACTTTATCTTATGATCTTGGCATTGGTTTATACTTGGTTCGTGTATGTTGTTTGGTTATGTGGTGTCGATATTAGATTGAGAGTTCTTACCTTTGGATTATTTTATCTTCTTGAGTAGCATATGTTACCTTTGAGGTAGTTTTGGTTATTAGGGGTACCTTGCCTGGGAATGTTTTATGTTTTTTTTTCCATATGAGGATCGTTCATAATCTTCCCTGCATGGTGGGAGTGGAAGCCTGACTAGGTAACCACGCAGTCGAGAGGTATTGTCTTCTTACCATTTGGGTTCCCCTCATATTGCCAATTGTTGGATGTTTGTTGTAGAAGATGTACCTTTATCATTCTTATTTCTTATCTCAGAGACTTCTTTTCCGTTGATGTATATATGTTATCATATATTCTGATGTATTGTATCTATTTTCACATACCCTGCGACATGTTGAGTGGATGTTATTAATTGGATGTACTTTCATTGTATTGTTTATACTTATGTATTTTCTTATACGAATATGTATCTGGTATTTCTTTATGATCATGTGACATTGTACTTGAAACTTAAACTAATTAATTTAAAACTATTAAATGTGACTCAACGTAAAGGAACACTTGAGGAATTGAAACTAAATCTGTAATTGATTATGTGTATTTGATGTGTATGTTCATATTGCTTCCGCATTAATGTTATCTTGATGTTGTTTAAACTTTTTTTTTAAAAGTTCAGTAAACGTTGTAACATGTTAGGTTTATTTCTCTTTGGTTCCCGAGTGGGGTGTTACATTTGGTATCAGATCCTAAGTTTCAACATTGGGAACTCTGGGCATAATGTATGCCATCACTTGAGCAATTAGTAAACTTGCAACTTATTTAACTGAGAAACTTATATTGACATCAAACTTGAAACCAAACTATTGAACAACAAACTCTGAAACAATACAAATTCTGAACATGGAACTAGAAAACTTATAAGACTTTCTAGATTATTGCTTTATGTCAATAAGTTATGACCCTATGGTTATGATGGATTCTTAGATGTCGTTGTTGTGTTTGGGTGTTGTAGGAGAGATGACTTCTGGTTCTAGATCCATTGCTAGGGGTCGTATCTCAAGATGTGGTAGAAGTCGTGGAAGAGTTAGTCACCATATTCCTTCCTTGGTCCATTCAGGGGACCCTATTCAGGAAGAAGCTAGAGAGGATGATAGTGTTAAGCAAGATGCTAAGACAGAAGGATCAGTTACTAGAGACTTGGTCAAGGAGATCCTAGCATGCCTACCTTTGTAGGATAGAGCTCATCATTCAGAGCATGGAGATAGAGATAGATCCATGAGTCCTAGAGGGAGGAACCTAGAAAGCATAAGGCGGTCTAGCCAGTCCATCCAGATGAAGGACCTATTATGGGTCAAGATCAAACCTTTCAACAGAGAAGGTACTGGATACAATGCTGAGAATTGGTTGATTGCACTAGATAGATGTTTTTCCATGCAAGATTTTGACTCAAATGTCAAAGCAAGATATGCCATCACCCATTTAGAGCACTTTGCAGCGATTTGGTGGAATATGGAGGAGAAGAAACTTGGGATAAATATGCAAACTGTCACATGGGAGTTGTTCCTTCAACACTTCCATGAGCGATTTCTATCTGAATAGTGGTAACTATAGAGGGCAGATGAGTTTCATGACTTGAGACAGGGTACCAAGACAGTTGTGGAGTATGAGCGTAAGTTCTTCGAGCTTATGTCTTATTCAGGAGTTAGTGATAGTTCACCATTGATGGTCCAACATTTCATTAGAGAACTTAATGCTAACATCATTGGGGGTGTTAAGGTTTTCCAACCTAAAACCCTTAAGGATGCAATATTGTGAGCTACTTTGGTTGAGATGAGTGTGACTTCGGGTCAAGGTGGCCTACTAGGTGTACAGGCTAGAGGGTCACTTTACTCGGGAGCATCTAGGGATAACCAGCCTCAAGGAGCTGGAAGTTCTAGAAATTCTCCTAACTTCTCTAAGGGTAATCAGGAGAAGTCGAGAAGGAAGTTCTTCCATGGTAACAGTGGCGGTTCACAGTCAGGGAACTATCGCAACTAGAAGCGTAGTATGCGCAACAGGTTGGATCAAGTTCCTCAAGCTTTCAGTCAGGATGCTAGTGTTGGTAGTTTTGAATAGTCGTGTGCACCTGGAGCTCAAGGAGGCTTTAGTGGAGATTGCTACTTTTGTGGATAATATGGTCATAGAATGACCAATTGCCTCGATTGTGGATCTTAGTTTTGAGTTGATTCATGTCTCTTAGTAATGGACTTCCAAGAGTAAGCCTAATTCTAGGGGAGGTGGATATAGTGCCTACCCCTAGATCACATTTCTGTTATCATTGTCAAATTCTTTTAAGCTGATTTTATACATTGATTAGTTTTAGAGATACTAGATTTACAATATTATGATATTATTTCATGTCTTGAATTACAAACATATTTGTTATAATTGCTTAGTTGTTTTCATTTCACGTGTTGTTAATGATGTTTTAATGATTCCTAATTAGTAAATGTGGTTCCTTTTATAAAAATGTTAACATGATGTCTTTAATGATGATTATGTTGTATTGATAGAGATACATTATTATATGTAAGCATTTGATGTTAGACTTGTGATTTTTACAATACTTATCCCATATTTGCATGTGTATGGTGCACGTGTTTATTTTATTTTTATGTCTGACGTGTTTGATGTGGTTAAGGGATGGAGTCGTAGTCACTTGCTAGTTGGAATCTACATGATGAACCACTCCCTGCCATTGCCTGTTTAGTTTAGATATATTATATACATATACATGCTCGTCTTTTATGAAGGATGCAGGTGGACTTCCCTAAATTGCCAGGATGAACGTGCCCAATTACAAATACTCAAATGGTGAGAATGGGAAGATAATGATCAGGTCCAATCCTAGCCAATAGCCTAAAATACTTGTATTGCAAGGAGGACTCGTAATGGACTGTCTACCCTTTTTAAAACCTGTGAGTATTTTGTGTGTATGTTGTTTTATGAGTCTTTGATGAATTTCTATTAATTAAGTCTAATTAAAGGATTAAATTAATGATTTAATTTAATGGAAAATTATTATGACATTTTGAATATTTAATTATATTTAATTAATTAAGAAATTAATTAAATAAAAAGAATGGAATTCAAAGATAAAAGTTATAAGAATAAATTTAGAACGTGATGATATTTATTCAATTTAATAATAATACATTTAGAGTTCATTTTTAAGTAAATGCTAAATATTATTGTTATTTAAGTTAATAAACATTTATCAAATTAAACGTTCAAAAGTAAATTAAAAAGTGAAAAGAAATTAAATTATGAAAATGGTTTAAGTTTGCATGATGCGTGTATGAGTTTAAAATATAAGAAATTAATTTAAAAGATAAAATATGTGAACTCGATGAAGATATTTTAATGAGATTAAAAGTTATAAATTAATTAAAATAGAAGTCAAGTGAAAAAATTAAATAAAGTAATTTAATAATTCACTTGGCGTGCATGAAAAGATTAAATTAAAGATAAATAATATCTTAATTAAAAAGAAAATTAATTGTGCATTAAAGAATTAATTAAATTAAATAATTATAATTTTAGAAGTGGTGGTGACAAAAACCCTAAAAGGTAATTAGATTCTATATTAGAGGGTTTTCGGGTCATTATTGCACACACAGGTTTCAGGGAACACACTTTTGGAAGGGGAACAAAGGAAATTTTCATAGCTTGAAGGATTTTGCTTGCGTAGGAATTTTCATCTAGCTGTTAGAGTTTAGCATCAGTACGAGGTAGGGTTTGAAATCCCATGAATGCATTTTCAATTGGAAAATATCTGTTTACTCCGTGTTTGTTTGGGTTGTTGAAATTATGTTGTCATCTTGATTGTTTTCCAGATCTGATTGATTGAAATTAGTCTCTCATTATTTATATTTACAGAAGAAAATCGTAGAAAAAATTAATTTAAATCACGTAGGGTTTGAAAGAAAGGAAAATTCTACTATGGAAAAATTCGATCATTGCCCATATTCGTCCTATCAGGTTAAGATGGCAATTGTTTAAAAAAAAAAAATTGAAGTAAAATAAAACTGATTTATTTGTTAAAAATATTAATTGTGTTGGTTATTTTTATTAATTATGGAATTAATATAAATTAATTAATATTAAAGAAGAAGAAAAAAATGTTTTATACAAAATGTAATAACAATAAAATAAAATTTATTATAAAAAATAAATTATAAAAAAATTTATTGGGGAGGGACATACCCGTTACCCCCCCCCCCCCCCCCCACTTACCTTCTTGGCGGCTGACGTACGCCTGTGATTTCAAATCACACGGCCTGGTTTTTTTTTTAAAAAGCCTACGACAACCTTTTTAAGGTTGACAGTATGGCTAAGCCAGTGCTCTTACTTTATGTATAACATGCGATTTTTTTGTAATTTTTATTATAATTTAATGTTATTAAATTTTAATTATATTTTAATTTTTAAAAATTATTAAATTTATATTATATCAATTTTTCTTAAATTATTAAATGATTAATTATATTTACTTTAAATTGTTAAATTTAAATCATATTTAAAAATAAATAAATAAATATTAAATATTAAATTATTAAGTTTAGATTATATTACTTTTAAATTATTATTTGTTAATAAATTTGTTGATAGATCTTATTAACATTTAATAATTTAATAATTAATTAATGATAGTAATGTAGTTCTTACTTTATTATAATATGATTTTGTTAGATAATGGAAATTATTTAAGATGTGCATTGATTAATGACATTGATTTTTTTTTTATAAAATCACAATTATTTTAATCAAAGATCAATAGGTATTGCTTTAATAATTTAAGTAAATAGATATGCTCAATTATTATTGAAAATTGATTTAAATCGATTAAGGGTAATTTTATACTTTACTCAAGAAATGATTGGGTTAAATTATAAGGGTAATACTAAGAGTCTTATACACTTGAAAACGTACATTGAACACAAAACTGAAACTTTACTTTTAACCCAATTGTGTACTTTCAAAACAAACCCAAACTATAAAACTGTATTGTTTCGCTTATATTGTCTATGCTTTGGGATTTTGGTGTTGATTAGATGTTGACCAGTCTGGGACGTACACCAGAGGTTTTATGGAGTTTCTTGATACTATTTTGTGATTGGATGTCATGATGTGTTTTGTGATTCAAATTGAGATTATATTTATGAGATTTACTTGTGGAGCATTTATGTGTTCTTGGATGGGAGAACCATCTTATTATCAGGTTGCCTGTTAAGGAACCAAGTTTGATCTTTATGAGTGTTTCCGTATGGGACACAACTATATTTTTATGTGCTTAGGAGAAGTTGTCTAGGTACGTGACTTGGGAGTGGCTTCCAGTAGGGGTCCGGGACCCAAAGTAGTCAGTGCCAAGGTAACCTAATGCAAGTTATGTAATAAGTGATAATCTACTAGTTAAAATTTATGGGGGGAAACACACTAAAAATATAAGTTAGAGATATTTGATCCACCCATGCTTTGAGTGCTTGTATAGACTAAGGATGGAAATGGGATGAGTGCCTCGTCTTCTTGAGAGGGCTTTCTGGTTTCCACATGTGTGATGTTGAGGGTCTGAGGTTCAGAGTAACCAGTCCACGGTAACTCAATGCTTGAGGGTCCGAGGTCTATTAAGAGATCAGTCCAGGGTAACTCAAGTAGCCATGTGATGACACTCCCTAGTATGTAGCCTGAGTCTCCTCTATAGATTTGTGTACCTCTGGTGGTGTACTTATTGTTGGATGTGTTGATTGTGGATATTTACTTTCATTGATGAGGATTGATGATTCATGAATGTTGTACTTTTGACATGTGGCTTTTGACTTGAGGTGATTATCTTTCATTGACTTTATCTTATGATCTTGACATTGGTTTATACTTGGTTCCTGTATGTTGTTTGGTTATGTGGTGTTGATATTGGATTGAGAGTTCTTACTTTTGGATTATTTTATCTTCTTGAGTAGCATATGTTACCTTTGAGATAGTTTTGGCTATTAGGGGTACCTTGCCTAGGAATGTTTTATGTTTGTTTTTCCGTATGAGAATCGTTCATAATCTTCCCTGCACGGTGGGAGTGGAAGCTTGACTAGGTAACCACGAGGTCAGGAGGTAGTGTCTTCTTACCATTTGGGTTCCCCTCATATTGCCAGCTGTTGGATGTTCATTGCAGAAGATGTACCTTTATCATTCTTATTTCTTATCTCAGAGACTTCTTTTCTATTGATGTATATATGTTATCATATATTCTGATGTATTGTATCTATTTTCACATACCCTGCAACATGTGCAGTGGATGTTATTAATTGGATGTACTTTCATTGTATTGTTTATACTTATGTATTTGCTTATGTGAATATGTATCTAGTATTTCTTTATGATCATGTGACATTGTACTTGAAACTTAAACTAATTAATTTAAAACTATTAAATGTGACTCAACATAAGGGAACCCTTGGGGAATTGAAACTAAATCTGTAATTGATTATGTGTATTTGATGTGTATGTTCATATTGCTTCCGCATTAATGTTATCTTGATGTTGTTTAAACTTTTTTTTTAAAAATAGTTCAGTAAACATTGTAACATGTTAGGTTTATTTCTCTTTGTTTCTCGAGCGAGGCGTTACACCTAAGGACATATTAGAATCATTCATATGGGTTAGAGGGGGTCATAGGGTGACCTATGACCCCTTTCAACCCATTACAGGATGACATATGTCCCTAGGGGGCCTAAGACCCCTAGGGACATATTAGAATCATTCATATGGGTTGAAGTGGGTCACCCTATGACCCCCTTTGACACATTACATAACGACATATGTCCCTAGGGGTCCTAGGACCCCTAGGGACATATTAGAATCATTCATATGGGTCGATGGGGGTCATAGGTTTTCGACCCATTACATGACAACATATGTCCCTAGGGGTCCTGGGACCCTTAGGGACATATTAGAATTGTTCATATGGGTCAAAGGGGGCAATAGGGTGACCTATGACCCCCTTTGACCCATTACATGATAGCATATGTCCTTAGGGGTCCTATGACCCCTACGGACATATTAGTATTGTTCATATGGGTTGAAGGGGGTCTTAGGGTGACGTATGACCCCCTTCAACCCATTCCATGATGACATATGTCCCTAGGGGTCCTAGGACCCCTAGGGACATATTAGAATCATTCATATGGGTCGGAGGGGGTCATAGGGTGACTTATGACCCCCTTCGACACATTCCATGATGACATATGTCCCTAGGGGTCCTAAGACTCCTAGGGACATATTATAATTGTTCATATGGGTCAAAGGGGGTCATAGGATGACCTATGACCCCCTTCCACCCATTACATGATGACATATGGACCTAGAGGTCCTAGGACCCCTAAGGACATATTAGAATCATTCATATGGGTTAAAGGGGGTCATAGGGTGGCCTATGACCCCCTTCGACACATTTCATTATGAAATATGTCCCTAGGGGTCCTATGACACCTAGGGACATATTAGAATCATTCATATGTGTCAAAGGGGGGTCATAGAGTGACCTATGACCCCCTTCGACACATTACATTATGACATTTTTCCCTAGGGGTTCTAGGACCCCTAGGGAGATATTAGAATCATTCATATGGGTCGAACCCTATGACCCCCTTCAACACATTCCATGATGACATATGTCCCTAGGGGTCCTAAGATGCCTAGGGGCATATTAGAATCATTCATATGGGTTGAAGGGGTTCATAAGGTGACCTATGACCCCTTTCGACCCATTCCATGATGACATATGTCTCTAGGGGTCCTAGGACCCCTAGGGACATATTAGAATGGTTCATATGGGTTGAAGGGGGTCATATGGTGACCTATGACCCCCTTCAACCCATTCTATGATGACATATGTCTGTAGGGGTCCTAGGACCCCTAGGGACATATTAGAATCATTCATATGGCTCGAAGGGGTTCATAGGGTGACCTATGACCCCCTTCCATCCTTTACATGATGACATATGCCCCTAGTGGTCCTAGGACCCCTAGGGACATATTAGAATCATTTATATGGATCAAAGGGGGTCATAGGGTGACCTATGACCCCCTTCAACCCATTTTATGATGACATATGTCCCTCGATGTCCTAAGACCCCCAAGGACATATTAGAATCGTTCATATTGGTTGAAGGGGGTCGTAGGTCACCCTATGACCCCTTTCAACCCATTCCATGATGACATATGACACTAGGGGTCCTAGGACCCCTAGGGACATATTAGAATCATTCATATGGGTCGAAGGGGGTCATAGGGTAACCTATGACCCCCTTCCACCCATTACATGATGACATATATCCCTGTGGGTCTTAGGACTCCTAGGGACATATTAGAATCATTCATATGGGTTGATCCTATGACCCCTTTCAACCTGTTACATGACGACATATGTCCCTAGGGGTCCTAGGACCCCTAGGGAAATATTTGAATCATTCATATGGGTTTAAGGGGATTATAGGGTAACCTATGACCCCTTTCGACACATTCCATGACAATGTATATCCCTAGGACCTCTAGGGACCCATTGGGAATGTGTTGAAAGGAGTCACTAGGGGTCCTAGGGACATATGTTGTCATGAAATGCGTTGAAATGATGCATTTTATCACAATATTATATTTAATAATTATATAATATTGTATATTTTAATATAATAATAATATATTATTAGATTATATAACAATAATAATCATATATGTTACTAGATTATAGATTTAATAATAATAATAACCATATATATTATTATATATATTTAATAATAAATATATATATCACTATATTATATTTAGTTATAATTATTATTATTATATTTATAACTATATTATATTTAATAATAATTATCATACATATTACTATAATATAATAATAATTATAATAATATATAATAATATTAATATTAATGTCCACACTTTCCCGAAATAAATTTCCCTCTAAAACAATCTAAAGTTTCCCTCCTAAATTTATTTCCTCTTAAATTTCTCTCCCTCCAAATTTAAAATTGAAAAAAATCCCCCCTCTCAAATTTCCCTTCAAATTGGTGTGGAAAATTGTCAAGCCTAATCGGATATCCGATTTCATATCGGTATTTACCAAGCCTATTTAGTCAACCCAAAAAACCTGTTTGAGAAGGGTTTCAGTGATACTCAGACTTCGGGTAGCCATCTGACAATGTTATTTTGATCGAAATTGAATGAGACAAAAAGGGTTTTTTTATATCACTCTCGAGATTTCATTTATATAATTGCTATCAAATTCTGAGTTTGATAAGTATTTATTAGTTAATTTTCAATGAAGATTATTGTAAAGTTTTGATTGACATACTGATTGAAAAATAGCTATAACTTTCAAACGGTATAACATTTTTTAAATCCAAAAGTTGAGTCACATTCTATGCTTCACCTAGTATAAGAAAAATAAAAATTAAATTAAATTTGGTAAAATTTTCTATTAGTTAAGGTGGTCAAACACGGGAGTTTTTTTTCGAAAAAGTTTTAGTAGAAAATTCATATTTAATTATTTATTTGGAATAAAAATACCCAAAAATATGCTTCACATTCAGGCATGAGTCTACTTTTTATATCTATAATTATATTTTAAAAAAATTATCATTTGATTTTGATTAAGGTGGTCATACATACACCTACTTTTTATTTTCACCTTGAAATTTTTGTAGTACTGCATTAAAATCCAAACTTTTGACCAATCAATTATTTTTTGCTCCAGATAAGGCCTAGTAGTTTATAAACTATATTCAATTTCCTACAGATTATTTTCTTACAATTTTTTGATATAAAGTCCATAACCACTTTAAAATTATGTGTCAAGTTGACATAACCCTAATTTGTTGATTTTTCACTGCTACTTAAGGCCATAGTTTGGTACACCATGATCCTGCACATACCCATAGATTGTCTGGAACCTAGTAAGATCAAATCAAGGAAAGTAGAAACAAAATTGGAGGATGGGGAAAGAAAATTTGGTAAAATAACAACTACAACTGCTACTACAGAAATGGATAATAGTTTACAACTAACTCCTAAAAAAGATTAAAAGAAAGAAATGGAAACACTACAAGAATCAAAAGAAAATAGGCTCAAAACATAGAGAAGGAAAAGATTTTAATTCTAGACATCAATAAAGAAACTTTTCAATTGTTAAATATGGAAGAGGGTAAGGGCTCTACCCCACATTTGACTCTAAAGCTTATGTATGCAGATCAAAATGAAAAAGAAATCAACATGAGAAAAGAAGATATAATAGAAGTTAAGATTTTTAAAATAATGAATTTAAGGATAGTCAACAACAACAATCTTTTGCAAAAAAGAGGAAAATACAGAAAACTAAGAGTAGTAAGGATATAAATGGGAAATGGAAAATGTTAGGAAAGGAAATGAGATTCCAGGAGGAAAAGATATTGGAGAATAGCAATCAGAATCTTGAAGAGGTAGAAAAAAAACTTCTTTTCATTGAGAAGTCTCCAGAATGAAGAAAGACTAAATGCTTAAAAGGAATAATAGAAACACCATAGCAAAAGATAGAAGAACTAGTGAGAGAGAACACAGACACTAAAAAAGAGGCAATCAAATGATGCACCAAATTTTGGCAAACACTAACCACAACTCAAGAATCTCCTTTCTATAAGATGAGTGAGCACAATATAAAGGGGAAGGATCAAAGAAAGACAAAAGGAAATTATTATACAAGATTTCCATGACTTCCTAATTAATGATGCACCAAAGAATGAATATGGAAATAATAATTTCAGATGAGACAAAGAAAGAGAACCTAGAACTATTAACTGATGAATTGATCCAAGTTTTTAACTTTGAGAATATTGATAATAGAAATTACACAAAGAGGAGTTAATATAGCAAGTACTAAAAATAGGTGGAGATAATTACACATTTGAAGATTTCAAAAGAGACATGTTGATCATTGAGGATGAAGATAAGAGAAATAAAGTCCTACAAATAATTGAAACTGGAACAATAATAGATCAAGGAGAGGGTATGGAGTTAGATAGAACATGGTGTAGTCCAACCTTAGTAGATGATACTCATATAGGGAATCAAATAAGACTAGCAGAACAAATAATGAAAGAATTAGAAAATGAAGAAAAATGTGAGAAAGAAGGAAAGCAATCTAAAAGTTCTTTAAATGCACAAGAGAACATAAAGCAACTGGGTATTTTGATGAATCAAGAAGAGATACATTTCAATAACTATGGCAAAGTGAAAGTTAAAAGAAGAAGGAAGTCGCTGAAAGAACTCAAAAAAGAAGATGGTCAGACAAGAGAAAAACAAAAGATTAGTTAGTTATTTAAGGGAAGGGGAAGATCCTTCCCAATGTAGCATGAAGATCACTACCTAGAATGCTAGGGGCTTAAATGTGCCTAGCAAGAAATAATTACTAAAACATAATTTAAAGAAAATTTGATTATGAAATTATAATGATACAAGAAACAAAACTGAATAAGAAGGAATTAAGCTAGAAAAGATATTAGATAATTGGAGAGTCAATTTAATTGAATCAAGAGTAGCCTTAGGGGATTAGGAATGATTTGGAATCCTGGAAAAGTAAATCTAAATGTAATACACTCAAATAATTCTTGGATGAGTAGCAAAATTAAAAGCATAAAAATGAACTTATAGCTATTTTTAATAAACATACATGGACCGACCTAGAACATAGATTAAAAAATTGCTATGGGAAGAAATAAGTACAATTATAAAAAACCATAGGAATGAGCACATTCTTATAGGTGGAGATTTTAATACGATCACAAATCTAGATGAAAAATTTGGAGATGTCCAGCAAAGTTCTCAAGGATTAATGGAATTTTAAAAATGGATAGACATTAATAATCTTATTGATATTCCTATCAACAATAGTAAATACACATGGAATAATAGAAGGAAATACTTTGCATTTATAACTAAGAAATTGGATAGATTCTTGTTCAAAGGTGAATTAAGTGAATTAGAGTTAGACTTACAAGCATCAATACTACCTATAGTAGGATCCGATCACTATCCTATTAGAATTGAATTTAGAGAGCCTAGTAAACTTGTCAAAAATTCTTTTAAATGCAAAAAATATGGTTTTTAGATAAAAATTTCATGGAACTCATAAGAAAATGGTGGAATCAAGGCAATTTTAAAGGCTCCAAAATGTACATATTTGTATCTAAGATGAAAATGATTAAAGAGAATATACTTAAGTGGAATAAAGAACAATTCAACAATATATTTAAAGGAAAAATAGACATCAAGGAAATCTTAAAAAAGTTAAAAATAGAAGTAATTGAAAAAGGTATGAATAACAAGACCTTTGTCTTAGAAAAAGATCTACTAGCAAAACAAGAAAGAATTCTTGCAAATGAAGAAGTCTTTTGGAGGCAAAAATCAAGAGAAAGATTATTAGAAGAAGGGGACTATAATAAAAATATTTTCACAATAGCACTATATAGAACGAAACAAAAAGAAAAACTATAAAAATTAAAGATGCTTCAGGTTCTATTAGTGAAAATCTGGAGAATATAGCAAAGATGTTTGTAGAGCTCAATAAGTTATTAAATAATTTTTATAGTTCAAACATGATAGCTCAAGTTAAAATGCTTAGAAACATACTAAAAGTGGTTTTTATAGAAGAAAATAAAGCATTAAATGCACCCATATCCTTGGAAGAAGTCAGAACTATTCTATTCAATATGAATCCTAATAGTTCACCAGGTCTAGATGGATTCCAGGCTTTCTTCTACCAAAAATGTTGGGATATTACCAAAGCTAATCTCTGGAAAGCCATTGAAGCTTCAAGAAATGGTGGATCATTACTTTCAAAAATTAATAATACCTTTCTCACCTTAATACCCAAAAAAGATGATCCTAAAACCCTAGGGGATTTTAGACCTATAGCTCTTTGCAACACCATTTATAAAATCATATCCAAAATTTTAGCAAATCAAATCAAACCAATTTTACATAAGATTATATCAGAAGAAAAAATGGGTTTTGTACCAGGAAGATCAATTCTAGATGGAATAATCATTATATAAGAAACATTGCACGTAGCTAATAAGAATAAAATGGCAAGCATGTTTATGGTTTGGACATTCAGAAAGCATATGATATGGTTTATTGGAGTTGGTTCTTATGCAAAACACTAGAAGCCTTTAGATTCTCAAACCAATGAATTAATTTTATATACCAATGCATTTCAACAAGTAAAATTCTAGTTCTTATCAATGGAACTCCTAAAGAATTCTTTGATACATCAAGAGGAATAAGACAAGGAGACCCCCTATCTCCGTTCCTATACATCATCATGGTAGAAGCCTTTGGTAGAGAAATATTTGAAGCCTACTCAGATAGTAAAATTAGAAATTTTAGTAACTAAGAATGTTCCTAATATAACACATCAACAATATGCAGATGACACCATTCTACTAGGAGAAAGTACAATAAAAGAGGCCCTAAATTTCAAATCAATCATTCAACAATATATGGAAGCTTTAGGGCAAAGAGTGAATGATAAAAAATTAGAATTTTTTTTCTTTAATACTAAACCTAAAAGAGAAAACCATATTTGCAATATTTTGGGTTATAAAAGAGGAACATTTTCGTATAAATACCTAGGAATAGAACTAGAGAAAGGTAGTAAAATTAATAAGGGTTGGCATAATATTCTTGAAAAAATGGATAATAAGATGGGAGGTTGAAAAGATAAATGGCTAACAAAAACTAGTAAAGCTATAAAGATCAAAGCAGTCTTGTTGGCCCTTCCAACATACCCTCTTTCCTGCTTACCTCTTTCTAAAAGTCTGAATAAGAAGATTGAGGCAAAACTTAGAAATTTCTTCTGGAATGATACGGAAGGACATAAAAATTTGGCTCTAATAAAATGGGAGAAATTATGTAAACCTAAGGAACTAAGAGGTTTGAGTATCAAAAATTTAAGTTGGAAAAATGAAGCATTAGAGTCCAAACTAACATGGAGATTATTCATAGAAAGAAACCAAAAATGGGCAAAAAATCTTTTTAACAAATACTTAAATGTAGCCAATCCTCACATCTTGTTTAGAATGAGGATCCTTCTTAAAGGATCTGAGAGTTAGAATTTTATAGTTAAAAGTAGATGCCTGATTAGAAAATATCTCAGAAGGGATGTTGGTAATGGTAAGGAAGCTCTCTTCTGGAAGGACTCTTGGGATGAGAATCCCCCAATAGATAACATGAGTATCCCAGCTAGTCTTAAAGACCATCTAGTCAAACTCTGGGGGTGCAAGGTCAGAAATTATAAAACTAAAAAAGATATTAAAGGCAATATAAGCTGGGAATGGAAAAATTTAGATAATATTGATTTAGAACCAACAGTTAAAAAGGTATATGAAAATATCATTAATAAGAGGAAAATAAAACAATTAGTAAGAAATGACAAACTTGTATTGGCAGCATCAAAAGATGGAAGATATAACATGAAAAATGGATATAAAGCAATCACCCAGTCTCAAAGATGGGAAGAATTTTTCAATCCCCTTATACTTTGTTGGGACTCTTCCTGTCTACCAAAGGTAGGCTTCTTTCTATGGACTGCCTCTCATAATAGGATTCTAACCACTAACGGACTTAGAAAGATGGGCATTAAGGGACCTTCTAAATGTATGCTATGTAAGAAAGACAATAAAGACACAGATCATCTATTATATAAATTCCCATATACACAAAAATGTTGGGAATGGCTTAGACATATGTTGGTTAGGACCATGTCGTTGCCTAAAACTTTGAACAATCTACTTAAAGGTTGGCCTACTAATAATACTTGTTGTATCTATGGTAACCTCTGGTATATTTGTCCTTCTATCCTTTTTTGGGAAGCATGGAAAGAAAGGAATAGGATAGTCTTTCATTATCAAGATATAATGGTTTGTGAGATTACTAATAAAATTGAAGCCTGTATAATTGAAACATTAAACTCTCACCTTACAAAAATTCTAAATGAGGAAGGATCATTTTCAAAATGGGATGGTTTTATTGAAAAAAAGTTGGAAAAACCTAATCAACCCTCTGCTTATGTATAAAAAAAAGAATAAAGAGGCAATGAATGAATGTAGGTGGGTCCCACCCTTGACAGGATGGACCAAATTAAATTTTGATGGAGCCTCGAGAAGCAACCCTAGCACTGATGGAATAGGATGCATCATCAATAATAACTCTAGCAATTGGATTGCTAAAAGGGATAAATTTATAGGATCAACCACTAACAATATCGTTGAATTAGAAGCCCTTCAAGAAGGTATCCAAATTTGCCTAGATCTAAGTATATCAAAAGTGATTATTGAAGGAGAATTGCAAAGTGTCCTAAATGCCATCAAGAAAAGGGAGACACCAAATTGGGTTCTTAACTCCAAATTGGAAGAAGTACTATATCTTCTGGACCATTTCATAGAAATTCAGATTCGACATATTTTTTGGGAAGGTAATAAAGAAGAAAATTAGTTAGCAAATAAAGGAGCTAATGGAAAATTTTTATTAATATTTAACTGTAAGTAAACTTATCAAAAAGCAAATAGAAGTATTAAACAAAACTAGATAATGTAACTTTAAGTCCTATTAGTTAAATTAGCCCTAATGGATAATGCAGATAATAAGGATACAAACAATATAATATCACCATAACTTTTAATATATGTTAGATTTTGAGTGGGATCATTCACAAAATTTACGACTGATTTCAGTAATCTTATCCATAATGTTAAATGAAAGATACATAGTGATTTCCAGCCATAAACTTGGGGATATCTAAAATGTTGTTTTTAACTAACAATACTAATGGTTATTTTAAGTTGCATCACTAATCAACAGGTTAGCAAGGTGTAACCATCATCTAGAATAACAAAAGAAGAGGTTTTTACAAAGCATATAAAGATATCGTTGATTTTGTCACACTCATCTCAGATAATGAATAGTATAAGTGGTCATGATAGAGATCCTTGGACCTTACAAAATTTAGAGAAGAAATATAGTCATTTATTTTGTATTTAAAAACAAAAGTTGAAAGTTGGTAACTAGGGTATGCCCCTTTTAATAATATAATAATATAGGACCACGGTTTCGAGCAAGACTAAAGGTTTTCTTCTCCGTTTTTTCCTACCAGTGTCTACTTGAATGAAGATATTTTGATGTTTTTTCTTATTAAATTAATATAATCAAAGGCTTTGGTCATTTACCAATCAAAACAAATAAAAAAATTTGTTTAACAAAAATATTCCTTATCTCTGTCATGTTTTACTTGTGCATACCTATAATTACTAAATCATTAATAACACTATCCATATAGGTCATACTGACTCGTGCTCTTTCCTATAGAATCCTTATATCCTCTTCTTGCTTCCCTCAAGTGCACACGTGACAAAATGTTGTCTATAAACTTTGCAAACCAAAACTGTATCTATGATGACAAATAAATTTCATAATATGAAAATTTTCTAAGTCGTACGAAAACTTTATCTTCATAATCTACTCACTTAATATTGAATATGTGTTCCCATTAATGATAGCTCCATATTGTCTACCTAGCCAATTTGCTAACAATCTCCCCCTCATGTTGAGGATGTTGATGAAGGCAGCTCCAGCTTTTCTTCTGACTCTGATGACATTAAGAGCATTAGCTCGGAGGAGGAGAATGTTTCCTCAGGAAAGAAGAAAAAAGGTCAAGCCAGGAAACTGTCCACTGCTACAACTCCCTGCAGGAAAAACCCTAGGAATCACGACCAAGCTCATGCAAAAGAGGGTTATGCTGAGGAGGAGGAGGAAATGGATATGGAAGATTCTGACAAAGTGTCGGAGGAGGAGGTGGAAGAGGAGAAACCTGAGAAAAAATGGAAGAGGGAGGGTGTGAGAGTTGAGGAGACTAGAAATCAGAGGACAGATGATATTCCTCCTCCCCTCTCCCCTCTCCACTCTCAGCCTCCTTCAGAGGAAAAAGTGAATGTCATCACTAGTGAGAATGAGGGGGAAGTGCAGGTCAAAAATAGGATTAAGGCCTGGAAAAATTTCAATGCGAGGATTGCTACTATGGGGATTTTTAGGGAAGCTATGAACCCTCAGATCCTAGTGGACAAATCTGGAGCAGCCTAGGCTCAATGAGCTCATAGATCCAGCTATCCTGGCCATCTCGAACAACGCAAGGGAGACTGGAATGAACCTTCTGAATAATGCCCATAGTAGTATGATTGACAACTTCAGATCAATCAAATGGCTCTTCCATGAGCTGGAGGAAGTTAGAGAAAGGGTATCCTAGATGGAAAGTATTAAGAATAAGACAGGTAATGACAACCAGGAGGACCAGGAAAATAGAGAAAGCTTAAATGAAAGGAGATTAAGAAATTTTGAAAACTACAACCACAACCTAGCAAGTCAGATGATTTCTCTCCTGAGTTTGATGAATGACAACATCCAATCCCTTGCTGGTAAACTTAAGGACAGGGGCTTGCTGGTGGAGGAGGGAGGACAGAATAGGGATAAGGCCAGGTCGGATGATGACAAGGCCATAATCAGTACTCTCACCAGTATGGATCAGGGCATTGAGAAGGTCCAGGATCAAATGCCAAAGGAGCAGCAAAAGATAATCAAGGTAGCTCAGACTATGCAGGAAATGGAGAAGATAACTGAAGACTAGTTTTCTTGTCTTTTGTCTTTTTGTCTTCCTGGCTTTTGGCTTTTCAACAGGTTTTCTGTAGCCTATTTTTGTTTGTTTGTTTTCTGGCCTTTCTATGGGCCTTTGTTTTGGGCTGGGCCTTCGGGTCTTTTTTCAGCTATTGGACCTCTATTTTGGCTAGGCTTCTTTAGCTTATTATCAACCTTTTTTATTTAAAACTTATGGGTTTCAGGATCCCTTAAAACCTGCTTTTCTTATCAAAAACAATCTCCCCCTTTGCAAGCATGTAAGAAAACTTGCAAGAAAGAATATAATCATTTCCACATAACCCATAGGGTAACTGCACCAAGTTGTGGTGCCAAAAGGGGGGTGTAAGTGGCCACTTTGTTTTCTAAAATCAACAATTTCTAAACTTCAAAAAGAATTTGAAGATAGTTATGCTCAAAATTTTAAGATATGACAAAAATAAAAGTAGTAGTCCTTTGAATCTAGTTTCTAAACTACTAATTTATTTTTTCAAAATGGATTAGTTTTAGGTCCTCAAAAAAGGGGACCACAAAAAGTGGTACTATTTTTTTAGAAAAAATATAACATAGTGCAAAGTGTGGCCTCCTAAAATTTTAACTTTTTTTTAAAATTCTTTAATCGCTCTGGTCAAAAGTTACCGAACACCGTGTAGTTTATCCCAGATTTTATGGTTAATTTTATAGTGTGTATTTTTTTATGAATTTTTTAATTGGACACATTCCAAAAATGTGAAATATCTATGTGCTCCCCCTAGAAATGATTGAAAACTAATATAAAATCAAAACTTTTTTTTTTCAAAGTATGTAGAATGGAGTCTAGTTTCTGAAAAACTAAGTTTTGAAATTCATTTAACTAGCTAAAATCTACACCCAAATGAGTACAAGTTGGTTTTTGACAAAAAATGGATATACATTCAAAAGAAATATAGTTGAAAGGCTTGAAATAGTTCAAATTTAAAATAAATTATATGGTTATATAGCTAATATAGAGATCTACAATGTCATGTAACCTAATTTTATTGATGCTCAACCACAAGGAAATTTGAAGGAGAGCACATAAGAAAAATCAATCTTTTTTGTATGCTTGCTGCAAAACACATCTCAAACTAGTTTAGAGACTTCAAACCTTTGGTTTGGATCCCCAAGGAAAATCCAAGCCTTAGGCTTGGTAGAATCCAAAGATTTAAAGTGTGTGTGTGCCATAGTGGATGCACACTATTTAAAGAAATTTTAGATTTAGGCTTACATAGTGTGTACACACTATAGTGCACATACTATAGTGTGCATGCACTTTGTAAGCCTAAATTTCAATAGACAGGGTAGAGAGTGAGAGATAATAGAGGATGGGGAGATAGTAGGAGATGGGAGAGGGTAGGATAGGGAGAGGGAGAGGGAGAGAGAGTAGGTGATGGGAGAAGGTGGGATAGGGAGAGAGGGATGGAGAAATGGAGAGAGAGAGAGAGAGAGAGAGAGAGAGAGAGAGAGAGAGAGAGAGAGAGAAGGGGATGGGAGAGGGAGAGAGTAAAAGAGAAAAATAGTAGGGGATGGGAGAGGGTGTGATAGGGGGGGGGAGGGAGGGAGGAAGGGATAGAGAGAGATTTGTGTGTGTGAGAAATATATAGTAAAAGAGAGGAGTTGGGAGAGAGATTTAGCTAGAGAAATATGGAGATCAAGATCAAGATAGATACATGAATATATATATATATATATATATATATATATATATATATATATATATATATAGAGAGAGAGAGAGAGAGAGAGAGAGAGAGAGAGAGAGAGAGGGTGGGATAGGGGGAGAGAGAGAGAGGAGAGAGAGAGAGAGAGAGAGAGAGAGAGAGATGGGAGAGGGTGGGATAGGGGAGAGAGAGAGTAGGTAGGGGATGGGAGAGGGTGGGATAGGGAGAGAGAGTTTTTTCACATAGTGTGTATGCACTATAGTGCATGCATGCTTTATAGTGCGTACATACTATATGAAAACAACAAAAAATGGTTATAATGAAAGTTTGGTTCCCTACTAATCCATATTCTCTTTTTTGTTTGTTGTTTGTTTTGTTACTCTGACAGAAAATATGGGTTTCATGTTGTTGGAAGTTAGTAGACACCAAATATAATCATTGGATACACTGTTTGAAGAATTTTTTAACATTCTTTCATGCTATTAGAAGCTATCAAAAACCAAATTTAGTCATTGGATACACTATTTGAAGGCTTTTTGAACATTCCTTCTATAGAAAAGGTTATTGGAGTTCTCTTTAAATATTCTTTGTTACTATAGAGAAAAATTTCATTATAATTTGATAAGTTGTTTAATATATAGTGAATTAATTAAAATTTGTATGCTTGAATGAATTGTTATTTAAAAATTGTTAGAAATTTGACAAATTGTTTAATATATATTGTGTATTCATTGAAATAATTATATTTTTTATATGTATTTGAATGATTTATTATTTACAAATTGTAAGTAATTCAGATTTTTGAACAATTTCACATATAGAAATCATCATCATGCTAAGGAAGAAACCAAAAACTCAAATAACAAAAGAGAGGGAGAGAGATTCAACAATTAAAAGAGATAAAATGAAACTTCTATGTGAATAAAGAAAATTTCAATGCAATAATGAAGAATTGTCTTTTGAAGAGGATCACAAACCACCAATACAAAGAAACAAATAGGAATAATTGGAAAGACAAAGAGAACAAATGAGACTCTTATGCTCAAGAAGACAATTGAATTGTGAAGCTACACCATCTTCCAATGTTGGAGTCATGTGATCATCTCATGTTGAAGAGACGCTAATTTCTACATCCAACAATGTACACACTCCATCATGTCATGTTAAAGGCACAACATCAACATATCGAGTAGGTAATATTTGATTTTTTGCAACTTATTGCCAAGGCACATCATCTTTGGTTCAAGGTATGCAAAGCACTCAACCTTATGTTGATGGTCAAAATATTGAGGAAATGGAAGAGATTATAACACCTTCTAGAATTTGTTTTAGAAGAACAAAATATTTGATTGATATTGATACTAACATTTTGAAATCAATGTCTAACAAGATAAGCAAGCATACTTGTCAAAGAAAAGTTAATTGTATGGGGAGATTATTCTTTGAAGAATTAAAGATTACAAGTCAATTCCAATTATTTGTTGAAATAATGAGGAATTTTAAATTTAGGCCCATCATGAAGATTGTTGGGCAAAGAACGATGCATGATTCAAATGAAATAAGCATTGTAAAGAATCTAATGAGTGCATATGACAAAGTAGGTTCCAAATCATGCACCAACGATAGTAATATCACAAGACATGTATTTACATCAAAATTATAAGTGCCCAAATAAATAAAAATTGACTCATGAGAAAGACAAGAAAAATATTGAAAATTGATAAAGGTACTCTAAGGAGAGCCATGGTAAGGCATGAGAGAGTGGAAGATCCAATAAAAAATGAGTTATGGACATTTAGCAGTAGCCTACCATGAAAGGATAAAAAAGTTAGTGAAGCTTTGAAATATTTGATTCAAGATTTTTGGACAAATAACATATATTTTCCCCCTAATAAAATAGATGTAAGAACGAGGATTGATAGCCAAAATCATGATCCACATGTGAAACATTTTTTGGACTCAACTCAGACACCATTTTTTGCAAAATTTATTAGATGTATCCTCAAATTCAAATAAGCCAAAGATTTTTTCAGATGGGTAAACCTTTTCAGGTGAAGATAAATCACACACACACAACTTGTTCTTGTAGGATACATATTGGATTTTATAACCATTTTGATATTTTTAAGCATATATGTGTGTTTTTACATTCTAAGTTTGTTTTGCAAGATTGTGACATGAATGAGCCACCTAGATCTTCAAGGGAATTCATATCCAACATTTTATGTGAAATAGGGGATGGTCAAAAATTTTACAAGACATTATTCTTGGATGGTACATACTTATTTTGTGGTTCTTTAGAACTTTTATCAACTTGTGAACATATGGATAGTACACATGCAATTGGAAATGAAATAGTAGATTATGAAAAATATAAGACAGTAACGTATGCTCTAAAAGATAGGAAACAGGGTAAAAGATGTGAGTTAGTCATTGACAAGATTATAGTGTATGAGCTCATGAAGATTTTCCATGAAAAGATTATTTACAAGTATGCAAGGCATACACATAGAGCTTGATGGCTGGATTTTCAATTCAAGTTGTGCAAGGATACATTTCCACTAGATACCATTGTTTTAGTTGTAGACTTCATATTGAACTACACACTACAACCACAAAATGAGGTGCAAAAAAATTATTCTACTTCTCAATAGATTTATGTATTTGTTCACATAACATTCTAGCATTCATCTACAAGTACAGAGGATGATAGGAAGATATTGAGGGATTACCATTTTTACATCAGTGATGATCAATTATATTCTACAGAGTTTGTAAATGATTGTTTTCAACTATTTTATGGAGATTTGGCTAACAGGGGCATACCATATGGCCAACACATTATTTGGTCAGACTATTGTGCATCTCACTTCAAGAATGCATGAATCTTCTATTGGTTGAGCAAGATGAACAGGTTGTCTAGATTTCAATATATGTGAAATTTCACAAAGGTTGGTCATGGAAAGGGAAAACATGATGGTGCAAGTGTATGCATCAAAAGAGTGCTAGCTTATGAAGAATTAAAATAAAAAGATGAAGCAACATTGATAGATGTAAAATCCATTGTCTAGTGGTGTAATGCTACAATGGGTTTAGGTAAGGAAGGTGAGTCTACAGTTTGAATTTTTTTTTGGTTGATAGATAATACTAACATTGCACCAAATGAGGATTGTTGCATACTGATAGGATCAAGTGGGTTTCACTCTTTTAGAACCTCTAATACATGTTCATGGAATATCCACATGAAAAATGGCATGCTTTTGTCCATGTGCAAAGGAAAATTGGGATGAGTGTGAGTTGACTAAATGGGTGGACAAATGGGATAGACATTTTTTGGACCCAATTGACACCTATAGTCCCCCACAAGCACTAGAAATGGTAGAGATGAATTTATCCATTGATTTTGATCGCTTGTCTGATCTAGTGCAACCTGGTTATATATATATATATATATATATATATATATATATATATATATATATATATATAGTATGTAAATTCAATATGTAACTTTATAACTTTCACCTAAGTATTTGCTGAATAAATGACCACATTTTTTACATTTGTCACTTTTTATTGTACCTAATGAAAATGAAGGAGGGACAAATTATTATTTGTGTCATTGTGTCTAGGCCAAAAAAATGGATCACTCGGTTATAGATGGTGAAGGTTTATAGTACCATATAGGTGTAATGGTTGTAACTAGCACATGGCTTCAACACTATTCTATGAAGAACCCTAACTTGTGGTTATTCGAGGATTGACAAATAGAGAGGAAGATTCTTCATTATTTGAATCTTTTTGTCACGTCAAATGTCCACTTGATAAATATGGTGGAAAACCACATAATAAGACTCTTTGGAAGGTTCACGAGTTAGATCATGAGGAAATAATTAAGACATTATAATGAAGAGAAGATCTAGTTGGTTCATTAGATTGAATATAATTACAAAAACATGGACCTCTCTTGCTTTTTGTGATGTAGAGTGCACAACTAGGTAGCTTCAAATGAACTTTCCCACTCTTTAGTGTAGGGCACCTCCCTTCTTTTTGGTTTTTTAAGTTTTTTAAGGGTTAGTTAAAAGTTTGTGTGTGTATAATAAATTCCAAGAGTCCTTCATATGCAACTAGTCCCAATGTATTTGTAAAAGAGCCAAATTGCTCATTAGGTCCTAAGTTGGTCAAAAGTTGCTCAGTAAGCCAAAAGTTGCTCAATAGGTAAAATTTTGTTAGGGTTGGGAAACTAAGATATTTGTTTACCTAATAGGTAATATGAATACTAACTAGGGTCCTATAATGGTCCTAGATGGACCCATTTGATCAAAAGATGTAAAGAGCAAAAATTGATTTTAAGTTGCAAAGTTACTTGAGCAACTTTTGCAATTTTTGCAAAAAGTTGCAAATAATAGTTTGGGAATTTTTAACTACCCATGATCAGGTATATTAGCATGGGAAACATATTTTGGAAGGTTAGAAGGTTTCCAGTCAAATTTCACACTCCTTTCCAACGAAGTTCCATTTTTTTAGCAACTTTTGCAATTTTACACAGAAAGTGCAACTTTTGCAAAGTTCACTAGATTTCACTTCTAAGACTTGGAAAAGGTTCTAAATTATTAAAAAACAACTAAATACACCTAATCCTAGGCTATCTTGACCAAAAACTCAAAAAGACCCAATTTTTCCTAATTAGCAACTTTTGCTCATATCTTGCACAAAGTGGCCTAGGCAAACATATCTTGCTCATATATCTCTCACTTTTCATCATGGGATTGAACTACCTTATTCATTAGCTCTAAGTGGTTGGGTAAACCCTAGTCCCAAGCTCATCACATCCTATTGATGCCTCAAATATTCTTGGGCATGCCAAATGGAATTGACCTTGAGAGTCACTAAATGTCGTAGGGCAATTATCTTTGACGGGGCATATCTCGAAGCTCATGCGAGGTATGGATGTGATTCTGGGTGGTACAAGATCATGTTATAGACACTTATAATAACCTCTCTCTCTCTCATTTTAGATATTGGATTCTATTTTGATTTTGCGGCCCCATCTCAGGTGATGTTGAAACTTGTATTATTGGCCAATACGAAGTCACCAACTGGTGAATCTCTCTAACCATTTGTCATGGGATCAAACTTTCTATTATGTTAGCTCCAGGTGGCCAGGTAAACCCTAGTCCCAAGCTTGTCCCATCCCATTTACCACTCAAACATTCTAGGGCACGCCAAATGGAATTGACCCTAAGAGTCGCTAAATACCATAGGGCAATGATATTTGATGGGACATATCTCAGAGCTAGTGTGAGGCATGGATGCAATTTTGGGTGCTATATGAGCATATTTATGAAACCTAAAATAACCTCTCTCTTTTTTTGGAGATTAGATTCTATGTTTATTTTGTGGATCTTTCTTGGGTGACATTGAAACTTGTACTGTTGGCTAGTACAAAGTCACCAATTGGTGAATCTCTCTAACCATTCATCATGGGATTGAACTGTCTGTTCCATTAGCTTTGGGTGGCTAGGTAAACCTTAGTCCAAATCTTTTCCTATCCCATTTACTACTCAAACATTTTAGGCCACGCCAAATAGAATTGACCCTAAGAGTCATTAAATGTCATAGGGAAATGATCTTTGATGGGGCATATCTCGAAGATTGCGTGAGATATGTATGCAATTCTGGGTGCTATAGGGCTATGTTACCAACACCTACAATAACCTCTCTCTCTTTTTGGATATTGGATTTTTTTAAAATTTTGTGGCCCCATCTTGGGTGATGTTGAAACTTGTATTATTGGCTAGTACAAAGTCGCCAACTGGTGAATCTCTCTAACTATTTATCATGGGATCAAATTGTTTATTCTATTAGCTCTGAGTGGCTGGGTAAACCCTAGTCCCAAGCTTGTCCCATCCCATTGATTGCTTGAACATTCTCAGGCATGTCGAATGGAATTGACCCTAAGAGTCACTAAATATTATGTATCAATGCTTAGAAGAATGAAAAAGATACAAGAAGTTGAACACTTAAAGGAAATTTTAATGAAGCAAAAGTTATTGTACAAACATGAACTAACTTAATCCAAGGTAAAACTTCTACATTTAATGCAATTTCCTCTTTGGTCCCTCTCACAGAGATTGTGTTTGACATTCTTAAAGTTGTCTGATTGATACTGCTTCTACTCAAGTGTTTCACAGATAATATTGCATTTCCATTTCCTTTTTATATTAGTGTAGATAGGAAGCCCAACATCATGATTATTTCTCCATGCAGGAAGTCATGGATTCAACATACATTTTGTGTGTAGCATTATTTTATTGAGGACTTGACATGAAAATAGGTAGAGCACTACCAAAATGCCATTTGGAAACATTTTTCCTTGCCACGACTTTCAAAATTAGATTTCTTATTCTACCATTTCCCTTACAAAGATATATTTTGAGGAATATTGGAGACACAATAACTGTAGAAAGCCATAACTACCAATTTGAATCCATGGGTGCAAGAATTTATTCCTCCTGCAATACAATACAATACATGACTCTCCCTCCACACCTATCCACTTTCCAATTGCCCCTCCAATAATGAATGCAACCTTGCTGATATCATACAATTGTTCCATCTCTATTACAACTATAGATAAATTATGTTCCACACATCATGAATTATATTCCAAAAATCTCTCCATCAAGTTTCCCTCTCATGGGTTTCCCAATTCCTTTTCCACCTATAATTACTCCCTTTCCTAGTGGAAGAATAGTGGAACCATCTAATTGTCAGCCCAATTTTTCAATTTTCCCTCCTCTTGAGTAGTAAGGTTTGAAGGGTCCTCCTTCACAACATTATTGTATAGACTTTGACCCACTTTGACCACCTAGTGTCCCTCCTAGTGTTTATTAGCTTTCACATCCCTAAACAATGCTTAATCAAACCAACTTGATCTAAGCACACCAACACACCATCTTAACTTGGCTAGAGTCACAACAAGCCTCAAAGAAACAACAACACAAACAAATCCAAAACAAGGGTTGTTAGGTGCCCTACACCAAAATAATGACAGACAAAAGATATCCAAGAAAAAATGAAACAACTATAGCTATAGGAATCATAAGAAGAGCATATATAATGTGTTTCTATGAATGAATCTCTCGGAGAGATGGGTAAGCAAGCAATATTGATATCAAATTCTACAAATAAATTAAAAACTTTATTTCAAGTCTTTTTCTATTCTGAAGATAAATCATATAATATAAACTCTTCAAATGTTTATGATGACAATAAGATTCAAGCTTATACATATACATAATGTAGCCAACTCAAGGCTCAAACTTCAATGTTAATTGTATAACAATAATAAGAATTCAAGGTTCACTATTCTCATCCCAACAAAAACTCCAAATAAGCTATTCATAATCAAAAGTACTCATAACTTGTACAATTTAAATACAAATAAATATCATAGTCTTATTCAAATGTCAAAAGATACTATGAAAGCTTATTATAATGATTCCTACCTGTATTTTGGACGCAAATTACATTAAAATGAAATATATGAAATACTTAAAAGGTAAACAAGAAAAAAAAGATATATATTATGATAACCAATAATGTCATACATGAACAAACCAATGCATCAAATTTGGAAGTCTAATTATGTTATGGATCAAATATATCTCATACATCAAATATAAAATGTCATATATACATCAAATGTATGTTGAATATGTCCATTAACATAAAATCCAAGATATATGTCCAATAATGCCTATACATGTGTGTTAATCCCTAAATCTTATCCTTCTAATGAGGGGAAGGAAACAAATCCCTAAAGGTGTTTGGTCATTGTGTGGAGGGTGATGATGGGGATGATGGGATCTTCTTCACATGCTCGCTCGTCCTCTTGTTTAGGATCCTCTCTAACTAGAGAGGATACAAAAAAAGTATATATAAATCAATAATTATTATACATTGAAATGAAATATATTCACACACAAAATTAATTATTTTCTTACCATCATCAAATAGTCACTTTGTACATCTACCTCAAAGGCTTGCAGATGATCGGGTGTAACAAGGCTCCACAATAATTCAATCAATATAATCACTCAATCATACTTATAAATACCATTCAAAATTTCAATAATAACTATTATAAATAACAACCAAAACTATGAAAACTCTTTCATACCTCGATCAATGGCTTTGAACTAGGCATCGCGAGAACAACTCCATAATCGATGGACTAGCGAAGATGACAAGACTTGGACGTCAGTAAATGCAAATCATAAAATAAAATTTACATGTTTTTTATAAAATATAATATAATCAAATGAGTTAAATTAACATGAAACAAATTTACCTCTACGAAGCTCATATCATACCCAGTCTCAGAGTCCCTTGTGAATGTTGATGGTCCAATAGAGAACTAACACACATGGATAAAAATAAATTGTCAATCCTTTATATGATTACTTAATAAATATATGTATTAATTTAAATTATTAAATTGATACATACCTCTTGACTCGTCAATGGGATGTAAAATGGGGTTAGGGAATCTGTACTAGGGCCATCAACACTCTTACCCTAAATGTTGAACAATGTCAAGACATGCTAATTAATTAGTCATATACTATACATATGAAATGTGATCAAATTAGTTTATTATAACTGTAATTTACCTATGTGTCAACGCCAAATGTGTCACTTGGGAACTCATCAGTGACTAGTCCATCATCCATAGTGTCTCTAACATGACTTTCAAATGTGCATAAGGATCCACATGACATGCACATGTGAGTGTGAAACAAAGAAGGCTCCTCCTCAACTAATGGATTGACACAATGAATGGGGGTCTGTGTCAAAGCATTGATAGTCCCTAGAGTACTGGTCTCTATATGTTCCTTCACAACTGAAGGAATAATGATATGCTCATCCCGTGGCTTGAAAATAGGCACCCTAATTGCATTAGGGTCATGACATTTCCCCAGCCTCTCAAATGATGACCCCCCACCTCTACCCTGAGAATCTAACATGTCAAAATAATTGAAGATCTTCCCAAGGAAAAATTGACAATACAATTTCTTTAAGAAATACATTGGAACCTTGTGATTACTGTAGGGAGGGGGCATCAAAGACCATCCACCATCTATCCCAAAAGTTATTTCTAATATCATGATGTATGCACCGATGGATGGGAAACCTTTTAGTTTTATGTTTAATAGTGTCTTGTTCTCCAAGATTTTTAAACAATGCACATATGCTACCTTTCGCTATGTCCTTTTTTCTTACATATTTATAGATAATTCGTTTGCATGATATCCTCTTTGTTGTTCTTTCTTAACATGCCAAATATCCAATTGACCACTAAAAGAAGCTACATGGCTCATAATGGACTCAAGGGAGAATGCCAATGTGATCTCATAGGATTATTTTTATCGCAATCTTTCAAACTACCAATAATTGCTTCTAATTCATTTTTCCCTCTTTATATTTCATTCATTATATTATCTTGGGTGTTAGGAGGAGTCTTTCAATTGGTGAAGGTTGCAGAAGTTCTTGCTCTTCTTATGGAGGGTTTTGATTTTGATCTTGTAGAGGATTTTCATTTTGATTTTGTTGATTAGTCTCGAGATTTGTTAGTTGATTATTCACATTTCCTAATAAGAAACCGATTGCATTTTAAATAAATAAACAAATTTCAAGAAAAACTAAAAAACATACAAAATAATGCAAAAAAAAGAGTAGAAAACATACTTGATGATCTCAATCTTGATCTCCGACGACGAGTAGGCATTTTTACGAGGAGAGTGAGAAAAATCTTCAACTTCTACAAACTGTGTGCACGTTGTTAGGAGGAAAGAGGGAAAAAACAAAATGAAAGAGGAGAAAATGGAATGGGTTTACAACCCATATAAGATTTTTTTTAAAGTGTGCACACTCTTTGTCTTCAGCTCCAAAAATCTAAGGCTTGTGGAGCCCAAGCCTAAGCACATGCACACTTTTAGAATTTTTAAAATTCTAGTTGTGTGTCATCTTTTTGGTATCACAACTTGCTGCATTTACCCTATATGTACTTTTGACTTTTTTTCATGGTGTCCACTTTTTTGCACATCATCGTGGTGCATATGTCATATGTTTCTCTACCATATCCTAATAATACAGCATTGAATTAGCATATATTATTTGTGCTTGTATATGTAACAAGTTACACCATCCTTTCTATCTTATCATTATTTCAAGTAGCTAGGATCTTCATATAGGTTTGGTAGTTTATCATGTCATGAACTCTAGGGAAGCATAATTGCTTCATTATTGGGTGGAAAAGGGCTTAGGCCATGTTAATGTCCTTGGCTTGAAATTGACTATGTGGTTGATGGCCAATAAGGATAACTGTTTACACTAATATTTGTTGTTAACTAATTTAATTTGTGAGATATTGAGATTATAGGACTTTAATATTTATATATAGTGAAAGATAAGACTTTTTCAAACTAATAAAATTATTGTTTGAAATTCAACCAAAGACTAAGATAAAAAGGCGATATAATGATAGAGTATCCTAGGGTGGGTGAATTTTAGAGTGATAAAATAAATCACTATGTATACAAATCCTAAGAAAATTGAAAATAAATGAAAATCAAAGTAACAACAATTCTTTAAAAACCTTGATATTTATGAGAAAACCTTTTAGGAAATAACATCATGTAAGATTGAAAGGATCCCTAAAAAGGTAAAGAAAAATGTACTTAGATGAAATATAGAATTTAAAAATAAGATTATACATGAGTATAAAGTAACTTAGATTAATTAATGACCAATTTTATGGATACATATCATTTAATAACTAATGCCAAGCTATGAAATCAAATGTGATACTTTGGTTAATGATGAAATAAGAATGATGATGAAAATAAAATAGTTCAATTCTCTTTTGTTTCAGATATTCTCGTTATCTACATGTACCTCAAATATTATACAAGCTATGTTCTATGTCCTAGATCAAGTTTGCACCTTTGGGTAACTTTTTTGTCTACTAATTGATCCTTGCAAGATTAAAGATTTAAACCTATAAGTCTACAATCCTTTTTAATATTTGGAAATATCTTTGAAAAACCATTAGGTTAAAAATTCTCCTAGGATAACCTCTAAATAGGGATCAACTTTATTGATGTGTCAATAATCTAAAAAAAGTTTTCTTCTAAGGTGATTGTACAAATCTAAGTTCCATTGAATGCATTTTTTGATGTGTGATGATAATAAATGAATACAACTAAATATTTTTAAATACAAGTACATAACAATTGACCACTTAAATATGTGTTAAGTTGGCTCAAGGAAGGAATAGTATTGATCAAAATTTGTAATTTGAATTTCTGAAAATTAAGGGTCTAATTTATAAGTGCAAGATCACTTCTACATCTATGGAAGTAACCAAAAATGTGGATGGTAAGATTAAGGTCAATAATAAGTAAATGGGGATGATTACATAAATAGTAAAAAAGGTATGGTCTATGTGAATATGTCAAAGTATGCAGGCATACAGATAATATGTATGGTAAAAATGTGGGAGGGTGTGTGTGGGGCTAGTCCATGGCATGGTAGAAATGTGGGAGTTTGTGTGTCTAGTCAATAGCATGGAGGAAGAAGACTAGATTTGTGTAATATTGTGTCATTTTTTGATATTTAGATATATTTATCACTCATAAAATGGACTCAAAGATAAATATAAACTAACATTCAAACAAGAGAAACAATGCATTAAAGTTCTCACCAATAGAGTGGGAAGGGAAGAGAAGAAGATAGAAGTAGATTTGGAGATAGTTGATATGAAGATAGAGTGAGAGAGGAAGAGAAAGATACATATATATATATATATATATATATATATATATATAGAGAGAGAGAGAGAGAGAGAGAGAGATTGCAAGTGGAATTTCTTTTGGCTATGCCATATCATCTATAATTTTAGTCCCATTAGCAAAAATAGCCAATATTGTACATATAAACTTAAAATATTAATAAAACATACTTATAAATAGTGTTGGTTTTATGATAAATCTAATTTGCTTAACATCTTTGAGTTTTTTCTTGTTTTTTTTTTTAAAGTTATCCAATAATCATGATAGATTGTAAATAGTTTGTTTCAAATATCAAATCTATTTATTTACACCTTATCCCATTCCATCCCCCCTTTTAAATCATTATTGGTTATACTCATATTACTCCTAAAATTTGGATCATGATATTGGATCACCAAGGTTTATTTTAGTGGCAAATATTCGCCTTTTTTTGAATTATAGAATTTCCCGAAGTTGAAAATGGAAAATTTGAATCTATGCCAATGGAAGCCAAATCTCCCATAATTATGGTGATGACCAAGTGTTATGGGTAATACATCGCCAATAATTTTTCCTTTCACGTCATTTCTCATTGCATTTTCCTTGAATTTAGTTGACCTGGATATCGTAACTACCTTCAATTTTGCCAATTGCTATTACATATTATTTTGCATGACTCCATCCATTTCACCCACTATCATTAAGATCAAAGTGCATGTGTCTATCCATTTCACCTATAGTTATTGATTCCAAATTGGTGGAGTGGGCACATTTCGCCAAAATTCAATAAATGGAAATTGATTTCATTATTTCATGAATCAATTTGATATAAATTCCAATTCTAAACATGGCCCACGCATTAAGATTTCTTAATCTATTTGTATCCCATCATAAAAAAAATTGGAGCTCTAAAAATCTGCATTAGCAACTTCATTTGGAATTTTTTAATCCTGCAACACATTACACAAAAAATTAGAATTCCAGAGAAAGCATAAAGGACCAAGGTAGGAAATAATTTCTTCATGTATGAACCACTGCTTAAGCCTTGAATATTATCATCATGATTCATTAATTATGTCTTCACTATCAAATGCAAAGTTGAAATCTCATTGACATATGCAATGGTAGGTTGAATCATCATTATTCATTTACTAATCATAATCTTTCAAAATTGTGTAGCCTTATTATGAAGTTTTGAGATTTATGTTCTACAAAATAACATACATTCATAACTTCATTCTAGAGTGTAAACCATTGTATTGCTATTGATTTTAATTCCAAGTGAGGGGTCGGACAAGGGTGACTCTCCTTAGGGTTGTGAAGGGATTTATTGATGTTAAAGGAGAGTGAGTCTAAGACTGATACTACTCATCCTTAGGATAGTGAAGGGACTGTTAGTAGAAGGCTACATGTTGACAAGGGTAAGATTTCCTAGGGAAATGAAAGGATTTAGAGGCCATCAAATTGCCCAAAACTTAGAGATACTACCATTAAGGTTTTCTTTGGAACTAGAAACACTTCTGGTCCATCAACTTGTGCAACTGCAAGTGCAAAAGCCAATTCTGGAATAGTAAAAGACATTGTAAGGGAAAAAAATAGAATAAGAAAATTTGGTTTGATGAAATTTCTAGGATTGAAGATGATATTGTGATTGGTATGAAGAAAAGAAAAAGGAATATAAAAATGGGGTGAGAGTGGGAAATGAAAAGGACTTTTAAGTTTGACTAGGTAGAAAAGTACTGGCTCATTGAACTAGTCCCAATCAATGATGAACAACCAACTAAATACAAGTTTACAATTTGTACCTAGAAAACTAAAAGAGAGAAGTTGTAGCTAAATCTTGACACTATAGAAAAGCATATTGGTAAGGTTTTTGAAAAACAAACTATAGACAGAAAGGAAATACCAATAGTGAGATGGAAATCAAAGGAAGAACATCTTCATCTTAAGTATGCCATAGAATATGAAGAGTATAACAAGAGAATGACAGTAATTGGCAATGACAGTAGTGGAAACCCAATCAAGGCTAGGCTTCAACATGCAGCCAATGATACAAAATTGGAAAAGACCATGCAGATGAGTGTTATTTTTCATATTATGTGTAGAGGTAATCCTATGAGACTTTTCATAATACAATAATTTATTATCTTTTTTGAGAGTTCCTAGCTATCCTATGTCACATTGGTCAACAAGCATTGGATGGAAAATAGAAAAATGTCTTGCTGAGGTGGAAAAGAAAAATTTGCAAGAAAGAGTATAAGAATCCAAATTCATTTCAATATCCATAAATGAAGTCATTGTGGTAGATAACACGTCTTGGGTCTGTATGCATGTCTATTTATGTTTTTCAAATGAAGGCTAATTCAGCTGCAAAAAAATTATATCTAGAAGTTAGGAAAGATTTGAATGAAAGTATTGGTATGGATGACTTGATAATTGCTAAGAAATAAGTGTGTGTTGAAGTTGATGGAGTTGGAACAATGCAAGGGAAAACTAGTAATGCACCTTACATGCTTGGCATACACTGCATGGCCCATCGAATGAATTTAGCATATAAGATTGTAACTAATTTTCCTATAGTGTCAAAAGTTGAAGATCTAATCTATGAGCTCCACTCCTACTTCTACAGAATTCCTAAACATTTTATAGAATTCAAGAATTTTTCTATGGGAGTAACAACAAGAAATGAGCTTTTCAAGGATGTTGAGACATTATGGATCTCTTTGCATGGACCAACTAAATATGTTCTAACATTATATCAATCCTTGATTGGAGTAATATATGAGCAATACCTCATAATAGACAAAGCTGCTAATATCTTAAATAAGTTAAGTGATATAAATAGCATGTACTCTTTACCTAGTCTTCTCCCCATGTTGGATTTAATGAACAAACTTGTTAAGAAATCCCAAGAAAGAACTATGTATATTCACAAGTATAGTGATTTACATAAAATGGCATGCTTGGCCCTAGATGCTCTATATTCAAATCTCATAGTTCATAGCCCATTATTTTCCATGTGGGAGTCAATTATAGATTTGAATCATGCTGATAATTTTTTAGGATTCAATGCATAAAATGATTTATGTGTGCTTGTGAAAGGATTTCAAATACCAATGCACCAATGTAAGACAAGCAAGCAAGGTAGAGTACTACTAGTGAGAAAGGAATATTTTGACAGGATTGTTAAATCTATTAATGCATATGTGAAGTCTATTTCCTACCAACTTTCAATTGATATTCATGAAAGATTCCCTTGACAATAAAATCTTGAAGCCATGGGTTGTGCATTTCCTCAATTTTGGAAACACTTTGGAGATACTCCAAATGATGCAAATTTGTTTTATAAAAATCTCAAGGAATTGATTGTTGGTCTCAGTTTGGTTTTGACATTTAAGTGTCAACACACTTAACCAATTTTCATATAGAAGTCGAGTACACTATGTATGCCGAGCTATAGTATGTGCCAAGCTAGAATTCCAACAGATGTCGAGTGATCTTCATGTACTGAGCAATCTTCAAGTGTTGAGCATTATACAGGTGTCGAGTGATATATAAGTGCTAAGTCACAGTTGATGCCAAGCAAGTCAGAATGCTTCATGTGCCAAGTAATCTAGAACTATGCATGTATCGAGCAAGATAGAATGCAATAGGTGTTGAGAAAACTAGGATCAAACATGTGTCAAGCACTAGAAATCCAGTATGTGCCGAGTGACATAGAATCAGCATATGAGTTTGTGCATTCACAAACTCAGATGTAAACCATTTTTTTTTGAGCCAACATAGAAGGATCTCGAAGGATAATAAGGATAAGAATGAATCTTTTATATTTCCTATGTAATTAGCATGCAGCCAATAAGAAAATGGAGAAGGCATGCAACCAATGAGAAAAGTGCAAGGAATGAGAAGGAATTAAAGATTCAATATGGATCGTAGATCCATACCCAACCCTAAGTCTTTTTAATCTTTAAAAAGGAGGACAAAAACCCATTGTAGATGTAGATGAGAACAATGTCCATAATTAGAGTTGCGTACTTCTATGTTGTCTACATGACAACTGTAGAAGATGCACAAACTCCTAAGTTTCTCATAAAGAGAAATAATAAAATAATGCAAAATAATAAAATAATGCACTAACCTAAGTAAACTTAAGTAAAGTGTAAATAGTAAATACCTATTTACACCAACACCCCCCCTTAAGTGCAACTTAGGGGAATGCACTTAAGCTCACTAATGCATAATGGGTCCCGGCTACTAGGCCATGTTAGGTACCCATGTACAAAAGCAATGCTAAAATGATGCAATGTAATCTCTCATAAAGTGGAGAAAGAGGGAAAACCTCATGGGAAAAATCCTCCTCCAAAAAGAGAGATAAGTACAATAGAGGAGAGAGAAGAAGACCTCATAAGAGGAAAAAATCCCGCCAAGAAGAAGAAGAAGAGAGAAGTCAAGGGACTCCCCTATCTGCAACATCCCGAACCCCCAAGAGATCTCGTAAATGAGTATACTTGACCTCGGTGAAGGGTTTGGTGAAAATATCAACGACTTGCTCTACTATAGGACAGTACTGAAGTGCAATGATCTTCTCATGTATAAGCTCTGTAATATAGTGCATGTAAACCTCAATGTGCTTTGTCTGCTAATGCTGAACTGGATGCTTAGAAATTTCAATGGCACTTTGATTGTCACAATGAAGAACTATCAACTTAGGTAGATCGAATCCAAACTCCTCCAAGATATGCTATAACCAAAGAGCCTTTGTAGCTACATTGACAGCCCCTCGATACTCAGCCTCTATGGAAGAAAGAGAAACACTTTTCTACTTCTTAGTTTGCCAACAAATAGGGCCAGAACCAAGGTGAAATGTGTACCCTGAAGTAGACTTCCGAGAATCTAAGTCTCCTGCATAGTCTATATCTATGTATCCAATCAACTAAAGCCCTATACCTACTACATAATGAATCCCATGTGTATGTGTACCATTGATATAGTGAAAAATGCATTTGGTAGCCTTCCAATGAAGTTCATGAGGTTCTTGCATAAAGCATGAAACTATACCAACTGCAAAGGCAATATCAGGGCATGTGTGTGTTAAGTAGATAAGGCTCCCAACTAACTATCTATATAATGTTGCATCAACAAGTGGAGTAGTGCACTTAGCCTCTAGGTTGACACCCGATAGGAAGGGAGTAGGAGCAGGTTTATAGTCACTCATGTGAAACTGAGAAAGCAAGTCAAGAGCATACTTGGGCTGTGAAAGTGAAATCCCTATTGAAGACTATATGATCTCAATGCCAAGGAAGTAATGTAGCAAACCCAAGTCTGTCATGGAAAATCTATCCTGAAGAGAGGTCTTGACATTGGCTATGATGGATGTAGTGCTCCCTGTAATGATCAAGTCATTGACATAAAGCACTAAGATCAAGTGAGAGTCATCCTTTTGAAGAATGTAAACATTTGAATTAGAATGACATCGTGTAAAACCTACTGAGAGGAGAAATGATTCCATTTTGGCATACCAAGCCAGAGGAGTCCTCTTTAAACCATAAATAGACTTTAATCTGCAAACCATAGTAGAATCATGTACGAACCCCTATGGTTGCTCCATATAAATTTCCTCATGAAGGTCACCATTCAAAAATGTGCTCTTAACATCCATCTGGTGTACAACCCATCCTTGAGCTGCAATAATTGCTAGTGTTAGGTGAATGGAGTTCATCTTGGCAACCGGTGCAAAAGTCTCTGTATAGTCAATATTGAGAACTTGCAAGAAACCTTTGGCAACTAGTCTAGCCTTATATTTATCAATACTTCCATCCGCTGCAAATTTGGTTTGATAGATCCATTTGCATCGAACCATTTTTCTTCCCTTAGGAAGGGGAACTAAGTCCCATGTGTTATTTTTCATCAATGAATTGTATTCTTCCTCCATAGCTATATCCCATTCTGGAATTCCTAATGCTTCCTTAAAATACTGTGGATCTAAAGCATGGCTATGTATGCATGTGGAAATGACTTGTGTTGTGACCTAGTCCTCCGAGTATCTAAAGGATTTCCCACCAATGAACCTGCTACATCAAGAGTTTGTTGTGTCCAATGAGGTTTAGTGGAAGAAGATGAAGGAATGTCCTCAACTGTTTGTTGACCCTACGAAGGTGATATCCTGCGAGTCAAGGTTAAAGGAATTTCATCTTTCGAGTCACTTTCATCACTATGATCACTATCCACATAGGAGGAAGGAGGAGGAGTTGAAGAGGCCAAACTTGGACATGTCTCTTCAAAATGAACACTCCTCTCATAGAATATTTCGTGAGTCTTTTGATCCAGTAATTTATATGCCTTGAGATGATCAGGATATCCAACAAATATGCATTGTTTTCTTTATAGTTCTAATGCCTTTCACTTTTGTGGAGGTATCCTTGCCCATGCTGGAGAACCAAAAACTTTGAAGTGCTTAACACTTGGTTTCCTTCCACACCATGCCTCAAAAGGTGTTATTCCATCTAAGGCCTTATACAAACTTCTATTTTGAATGTAGTTGGCACAGCACATGGCTTCAGCCCAAAACACTTGATCAAGAGACTTGTGTTGAAGCATGAAATTACTCATTTCCTTAAGGGTTCTATTCTTTCTTTCAACTACACCATTTTGCTATGGCGTGTATGCAACTGAATGTTGAAGATCTATCCCCTCATGTGTGCAATAGTCTATAAGTCTAGAGTTGACATATATTCTGCCATTATCTGTCCTTAGTATCTTGATGGCTTTCCCAGGTTTCTTCTCAACTTGAGCTTTGAATGTGATAAAGTTGTCAAAGACTTCACTCTTATGACCAAGGAAAAAGACCCAAGTGTACCTTGAAAAGTCATCAATAAATGTGAGAACATAGTGGGCCTTACCAAAAGAAGGTATTAGAAAGGGGCCAACTACATTGCTATGTACCAATTCTAGAACAATAGTTGCCTTCCAAGACTTCCCCTTGTCATATTTCTCCTTGGGATGTTTACCCACTTCACAACCTGGACATACTCCCTCTGAAAACTTGACTTGAGGTAGACCAATGACCATTTCCTTGCTGCTTAATTGCTAAAGGTAGCGATAATTAAGGTGTCCAAATCTTTCATGCCATAGTTTACTTTGAGTGTTTGAATGAGTCAACAAGGCAAGAGACGTGGACTTAGGCACAAAATGTGAGAAAGAATAAAGTCTAGTCTCATGGTTTGCCTTTCCAATCACCACCATTGAATCATCTTTGAGATTCTTTACCACTATTGTGTTGAGGAGGAACTCTACTTTGTTGCCACATCCATAGTGAGTGATTTGATAGATGGAGAGAAGGTTGGTGCTAAGGCTAGGAACATGAAGTACATCCTTGAAGACACCATTCTCTAACTCAACATTCCCTTTACCTTCTACTTTAATTTGAGTATCATTTCCCACATAGATGTAAGGTACATTTGAAGTTTTTAAAGTGGAAAATTGCTCCCTTGAAGCACCCATGTGATGAAATGTTCTTGAATCTAGAACCCATTCCTCCAGATTGTTTGTACTTGCAACTAAAGCTTGGCCCTTGCCCTTTGAAGTGGTTGAAGAACCCTTGTCTTTGTATGTATTAGGAACATAAATTTTGTGTTTCCTCATAATGTTTACCAATTCATCAATCTACTTATCTTTGCACTCATGTTCTTCATGTCCATTCCTCTTACAATAGGAACATGTATTCTTCTCCTTCTTGTTGGAATTGTTCCCCTTTTGATTGTTCTTGTAAGAAGATTTTCCTTGTTGTGAAGAAGAATGTTGAGTAGAAGAAGATTGACTTGTGGAAGATTGTTGTTTTGAGGAGGACTGTTGTGTTTCGTCTTGTGGCTTAGCCTTCCATTGCTTCTGCTTCTTGTTTGAGTTTTTGCCACTTGAATTACCTTCATTTGCTACCGAGGCTTTAGTTTTGGAAGACTTGAGAATTCCCATTCCTACTAGATTGTCATGTTCTAGGATCAACATTTTTGAGAATTTCTTGAATGAAGGCTTAACATAGGCACTACCCATTGTTTATTTGTGTGTATTAAAGATAGAAACAAAAGGAGCATATTCAGGTGGAAGATGAGTCATGATGTGTTTGATCATCTTTCCATCTTTAATGGGTTCACCACAATCATTCAGTTGTGTCCTATACATTTCTACTTGGGTAAGATAGTCTTTAATTATGTCAAAATTTCTAGGATCCAACTTGAGAAGTTTATCCTCTATTGTGTAAGCCATGTCTTCATCTACTGTCCCATACAAAACCTCTAGTTTAGCCCAAACATCTATTGGATCTGTAAGCTTCCTAATGTGAAATTTGACAGGATCAGAGATATTTTTCAACAAGCTCCTAAGGCCATCTCTTGTTTGGATTCCCAATCTTCTTTACTAGCTTCATCAGCATCAGTAGGAGGTTTCTTGGCTGCACCAGTGACATAATGCCATAAACCTTTTTCTACCAATGGCTCTTTAATGTTTTTTTTCCAAGTAGAATAATTATGTGGAGTTAACTTTGAAAAAGAACCCATAATGCAAGAACACAAGACAAAGGTGACACAGTACACAGTACACACCCCCCCTTTTTCACTCAATCAAAAAATCCCCCCCCAAATAAATGATTTTGGCACTTTATATATAGTGCATTTAAAATGGGCCACTTGCCAAAATGGACAAAGTGGGCTTTTTGATTTTTCCTAATTCACAACCTCTATGTAGAGTTCAAATCTGGACTATTACAATGTAGCTCAAATTTACATCAATTGTGAAGCATTAAAATGCAAAACAAGGCCTATCTCTGAAAGTGATACTTTTTTCCAAATAAGACTACAATCTGACTATAGATCTAAAAACTAGACGAAAAAATATACACTTTCAAAAAAAAAACTGAAAAGGAGTCCAGATGAGCCCGTACAATGCGTTTGAAGTTGCAAAAAGCAGGATTAGATAGGTATAGTCGACAAAAACTATGATTTCTGACCAATCCGAGCACCAAAACTAGAAACAAACTGCACCACTGAAAAATTCAAGAAATTTTACCCAAAATCAAAAAAAAATCACACCTGATTTGGAGTCTGTATGACCAAGTTATGGTTGTTTGAAGTCGGGCTGCCAAATCAAAACTGCATATCAAAGGGGGTCAGCAGAGGAAATCACTATGTTAAATTTGACATCTAAACGGTCATCAAGCTATTCAAAAAATGCCCTTGACTGATGGTTAATCGGTCATCAATTTTAGGCTATAGGTTTGCTAATGTTAGCATCAGTTCAGGCCTGTGATGATGTCATCTGGTATGGATGATGACATGTCTTATATGAACTGGTACAAAAAAATTAGACATGCATTGTACGGCTACTGATTTGGCATCCACGTGGCAGATGACGTGTGCTAACTGACAAGTGCCTACGTGGGGTCTGATGTGGTAGTTTCCACATGTCCTCCATGTAGTCCGAGTGACGTAGTGCTGACTGAAGCAGTCTGACAGCTGATGTGGCCTCCACGTAGGCATACCGTGCTGTGACTTGACTCACTATGGATAGTGGTGATCATGCCACATGTCTGAGGCTGCGTAGGGGAATGAAAAAGTGTCGTGTGTCACAGACGATATTCAGTGCGCTCCCAGAGATATATGTTTTTGTTTCTGATTTTAAATTTTGGTGTGGGGACTTTGATTTTAGTCCCACATTCAGCATGTGGAGTGCTTATCCGCTGTTTAAATGGAGAGTGCTGCGGATACCATGCAAAGAACTCTGCCTAGTTTGGAGTTAGCTGCCAGAAAGTGTTGACGTTGTGTGGGATGTGTGAAATCTGAGCCTAGGAATCCTTTGGACCGAAATCTGAAGTTCCATCGGTATGTGGGAATTTAGATGTTGGGGAACTGTAGAAGGTGCCCGAAACCCTATGAAATAAATTAAATAGTCTATGGGTTGGGATGTGACGACCCAGTACCACAATAATATCTTTTCTCACGGAGAATAATTTCGAATAATTTTGAAAAAATACCCACCGAAGATAAATCCAAAAAATAATTCCAAAATTGCATAAAAATATAGAATCTCAGATCCGAAAATAAATTTAATTAGATCGAAAAAGACCATACCCAAATTTGCAGATCGGGCCTTCAGGTTTCGATTTGCAAAAAAAACTTTGCCTCCCGGTTGACTATGGCCTAAAATAGGCAAATGTATAGTCAATCTTCACTGAATCTTTGCTCTAGACGTAATGGCAAAGTTTTCTTCGGCTCTAGATGCTCCCAATTGCAGCTGATGCTCTGGATCTAAATCGGGTCCCTTAAAGAGATGAAGCAACGAGGTCTCCAATGGCTATGTGACAAATATCTCCCTGAGCTCTGATACCATGTAAGAATCTTCCTTAGGGCAGAATTTACCCAAGACCAAGGAACTCAAAACACAAGCACAAATTAGACCAGAGTATGATCAGAATAACTGTATACTATTCAATTCTATATACAAGTACACTAGGAGTGTCTCAATATAAAGGCCTTTGAGATGCATCTAGAATGCCTCTAAATTAGCATCATGATAAGTCCAACAACCAGGCACATGTCCACCAGATATGGGTTATCCTCCATTATGCATGAAAGTAAGTGCAATGATGAGAGGATAAGCCTACAAAGGTGAAACACGCACATCAGTGTTGTAGACAACATGTGCTTAATTAGGAGTGCAAAAAATTGTGTTGTCTACATGACAACTCAGTGAATGATACAAACTCTTGTGGTGTAGACACCATGTGCATAATTAGAGTTGCGTACTTCTATGTTGTCTACATGACAAGTGTAGAAGATGCACAAACTCCTAAGTGTCTCATAAAGAGAAATAATAAAATAATGCACTAACCTAAGTAAACTTAAGTAAAGTGTAAATAGTAAATACCTATTTACACCAATAACAAGCAATCAGGTGATTACTTTGCATCTAGCTCTACACAAATTAGAGGAAGCCAGAGAGGAATTGAGAAAATCCTTGAAAAGAAGGAAGGATATAGCCATAGCTAAAAATGACACACACTAAAAGGAGATTGACAGCACACAATTGCTTGCCAATGGAGATTCCAAGGAATTTGATGCAACAATAGTTGAATTGATGGAAATGAATAGAGCTCAAGTAGAAGAGATAATGTCTCTTAAAATTGAGCAAGAGTCACAAGCCATGATGTTGTATGAGATAAATAAACAAAAGAAAAGAGCCATTGAGGACAAGGCCATGCTTGAGGATGACAAAAGAAACCTTGCAAACAAACTAGAGGAAAAGACCACAGAGCTTGCAAAAGTCTCCAACATGTAGTTAGATACCCTTAGCCAAATAATGAATGTTCATCATAAGCTAAATATGAAAAACATTGAGATCTCTACATTGAAGATAGAAAATGATCAACTACAAAATGACTTGAAAAGAGAGAAGGAAGTTGTAGAAAGTTTCAACAAACCCAATGAGGCTATCGAGTACTTTGAGCAACTACTAAAATCACCAAGGGCCAATAATGATACTTCAGGACTAGGTTTCACCAGTACTGAAGAAGGAGAGACATCAAAGAGCATTGAATAAAGGAGTGACAAAGGTAAGAATTCTAGACCCACTTGTCATTTTTGTGGTAAAAAGGGACACACTACTAATGTATGTAGGAGTAAGAAGAACAATCATCATGATAAGCCTAAGAATGCAAGCTACTGTCACAAGTGCAAGAAGCAAGGACATCAAGCACATGAATGAAGGATTAGGACTATCAGAATACCAAGATTTGAGGGTCGTTGCTACAATTGCAAGAAGTACAGAGATATAGCTTTTGAGTGTAGATCAAAGCCTATGTGGACACCTAATCAGCCTGCAAAAGGAAATAATCATGGTCATCAGTACAATTGGGACTATAACACTAGGTATAGCTATCACTACTGTCTGGAATATGGACACATTCCTGAAAAACTACATAAGGACACATTTTAGAGGGAACTATAGCAGGTGGTTAAGCCAAACCACATGTTTCAATTGCTTAAAGACTGGCCATATCAGTAGGTATTGCCCAACAAGGTCCAAAGCACCCAAGTCAAAAGTCAACAAAGGAAAAGAGAAAGTAGATGTTGAACAAATTAGAGGAGAAATGAATAAGACATGGAAGAGAAGGGATGTAGCCAGCACATCAAATGAAGGGATCACTTCACCTAAGAGGTCAAGTGATCACACCTCATCCAACTAAACATGAATAGGTGTATGGGATTGATATAAAAAGTTATATCATACATCAGTCCCAAGACAAAGAAGTACTTCAAAGAAGAAATCAGCATGAGTAAAGATGTCAAGTCAAAATTTGAAGTTTTTGCAAATATTGTCGAATTGTCCTCAGATGTCGAGTAAAGCTCTAGTGCATGGTTGATGTTGAGTTGAGAAATGTCAATGGAAGTTGAGTATAGTGGAAATCTAGTAGAAGCTAAGTGAACGAAATCTAATGGAAGCTGAGTCATGTTGAAACCTTCAAGTGCCTAGTTTACAGTTGTATGCACTAAGCATTTAATGCTAGGTTTCAAAGGGTATAAGGTTGATTGTCGATCATTTTTATGCCATTTGAACACAGAGAAAAGATGAGAAGAGTGCAGAAGTGATCAAATAGTAACCTTGAAGCCTTTTGCACCAATTTCAACAGTTATTTAGCATAAATTTTGTCAATCTAAGGTATTTATCAAGTTCTAAGCTATTCAGTGTTAAAGTTTTAATATATTGAAACCCTAGATTGATATAATGGCTTCTAGTTCTAAGAACCCCCATGGAAAGGAAAGTCATGAGCTCCAGCTGGTTAGTAATGAAGTAAAACAACCTGAGTTTAGACCCATTCTCGAGGTAGCCTACAAGAATGACCCTACCAACACGTTGTCCATTATTCCACCCAAGGTTGTCATGGTGCAGGATCTAAGAAAATGTTACAATTGCAAGATAGGTGCAATTGGAAACCTTGAGATTTTTCAAGCCTATGACAAGATGTGTGACAATAGGATTCTGAAGGATGAGTTTCAAATAGTTGAGAAGAAGGGTTTAAAAAATGCTCTAGTTTATCCCATAGGTTTCAAAATAGAATGGATATGGATTTTTCTCAACAGAATACACAATGGCTATCTATGGCTAGAAATAGGACCAGTTAAAATTACCAAGAGGATAGTACATAGGGTTATGGGTTTCCCAACCCTAGATCGGCCAAAGACCCTGAGAAGTGATTCAAAAGAGGTCATTGAAAAGAACACAGGGGCTAAGTGGAAGAATAGGGGTATGACAATTGATATTGTAATAGATCCCCTTCTAGATTTTGTAGTGAGAGTGATATCTCACAAATTTTACCAATCCAGCAGATTAAACAGTGCACCATGTATTGTTGTTGATGTAGCCTATAAGCTTGTAAAGAAAGATCATACATATGATCTAACAGAACTAATGCTTCAGCAGATAAATGAGAACCTAGGAGTAATAAGAAGGTCAAAAGGTGCTTAATAAAAGTTTGGTTCAGTTCTTGTGTGCATATTCTTCTATGTTTTGGAAGAATTTTCCTCAATAGGAAAGGTGAATTGGAATCCAAACAAAATTGTAATCACTCAAATCAATGAGTACATTGAACATATGGGTGACAATTTTGAAGCATAAATAACAAGCTATTTTGAGGATTTTAAGAAATCCATGAAGCAGAGGGTTAGGATAGTAGTTTCCCTAGTGGAAAAACATATCAATGACATATGCTTCTTGGTAGACATTGACTACACCTACATCCAAGTAAAAGTTCCAAGGGTGAGATGGCTAAGGCCATTGGGATATGAGTTAGACATTGGTGAAGCCTCAACTACAATCACAACATTGCTTGTAGAAGAGATTGATAAGGAGGCATCTCACTTTGGAACATATGATGTTGTGTGTTCCAAGGTAGATATGGAACTAAAAACAACCTCCACCTTAAAGAAGAAGGATAAACTGGTAAAGAAGATAAAGAAGAAATTTGGTGCAAAAATTGAAGGGGCAGCAGGTGTTGAAGAGGAAGAAGAAGAAGAAGGTGAGAGTGAACATGAAGAAGAAGAAGGGCAAGGCCCAATGGAGTTAACCTAAGGCTTGGGTGAAGATAAGGAGGAAGGTGCCGATGAAGAAGAAGCCAAGGAAGCACCTACACAAGCCAAGTCAAAGAAGAGAAAGGATAAAACTTAGCCTCCAACGTAGTCAAAAGAGAAAAAGAAGGCTATAGAAATAACTCAAGCCAAGCTAGCACCAATAATAAGAGCTACCACAAGGGCCTCTACTCAAAAGGCCAAGGAGCAAGTAAAAGAGAAGAAGAATGCCACTAAACAAACTAGTGAAGTGCAAAAGAAAAGAAGAAAGTATGTAGCACAGCCAGACACTGATGATGAGGAGAGACTAGAGCCAGAGGATATTAGCCAATTCAGAGTGGTAAGCCATCCTTCCAAATATTCCATAGATAAAATTTGTAAAAATATTAAGAATGCATATTTGACTTATTTGAAAAGCCTTGAATTAACAAGTTAAGTAGAGAAGAACAAAAAAAAATAGAAGAATCTGTATATGCCATGATGGCTGAATTTAAGAGCACACCTCTAGAGCTAGACGATACCATGCCTAGGGAGTTATATGAGATAGTTGAAAAAAAATGACATTATTGTCTCAAAATGGTGAAGGAGATAAGAGAATCAACAATAGCACAAGTCCACACAAATGTGGCAGTCAATATACAAATTGACTGATGATAAGGATGAAGAAGAAAATAAGGCTAAAGCCAGTGAGAAAGAAAAGGAAGCCAAAGTAGTGGAGGAGGAAAAGAAAATAGAAGAGAAGGTAGAAGAGGAGACAATGGAAAAAGGAGAATAAGAGAAGAAAGGAGATGAAAGAGAAGAAAGGAGAAGAAGAGAAGAAAGAGGAAGAGGAGGAAACACAAAAGTGAGAAGATATGGCAACAACTGAGCAATAATAGCAAGAGGAACAGAGTGTGCAAGACACACAAATGCCACCTCCTAGCCCTCCTCATGTAATCATCACACCTGTAGACACTATTACTATAAAGGATATTCCTAACACTTCTACTTAGAACATCAATCCACTAAATGTAAAGGATCTCAAGAAGATCCTTCACCAATCAACTCTATAGGCACAATTATGCACAAATCCTGTATTGGTGAGTGTGGATGAGCTACAAAAGATAGTAGCTGACTCCTCAAGAGACAAGGTGAAACCACAAGAACCACCTTTCATCTTTACAACTACTAGTACTCAAATTTTAGTGCTTCCACCACCATTTCCAACAATGGACACATCAGGAGCAGGTGATACCATTCAAAAGCTGAGTGCAGAAGAAGGGAAGGATACAACAATAGGGCCACCTACACTACAACTCCAAGGTACACCACAAGTAATTGTCATTGATCAAGGAAAGTCTGATGAGGAAAAGGAGGATACATCAAAGGAAGAGGAGTAGGCTATTATTCAGACATTGGTAGAGTTACCAAAAATAGGCACTCCTACAAAAACTCCTCAGAAGCTAAGCACTGAGATGATACCTTTGCAAATCTCTACACCAGGCTCAAGCTTAACTAAAGTGACCAGGGTACTTCACTATGGAGACCCTAAGCTAGATGAAGACATAGTCATACCTTCTTATGACTCAAAGACTATCACCATTGAGAAAATTACATAGATGCAGGATGCATTAAATAGAAGGAGAAGACAAGAAATACTCAGAAAAGAGTATAAACATAAGCAAGCACTACATGAGATTAAGGACATCTTTATGGATGCCTTTAGCTTGTAGTCACTAGATGAGTTAAAGCCTATACTAGAACAATTATCAAATATAGTTGACTAGGTGACAAGCGAAGACCAAGATACAAATGTCAAACTTATGGAGTGGTTTGAAAGGAAATTTTAAAGAAAGGTAAATGAGAAAATATCAAATGAAATAGTACTTGCACAGGTAGAATTGGCCAAGAAAATTGAAAAGGTCAAAACTGTACTTGAGAACATTTTCTCACTGTACAAAAAGTTGTGTGACTTTTCCAATTTCACACAAGAAATAGGCTAGAGGATATTGAGCTTGGAGAGAAATCTTAAGATTTCTAGCATGCAATTACCAAGAGATCCAACTCAAAGTGAGAAGCATTTTGCTCAATCACTTCACACTCAAAAAGAATTAGCTACACTAACAAGTGAAGAGGCCAATATTAAGACCAAATTAATGCAAATACAATCCTCCATTACCCCACATTTGGAGGTCCTCCATAAAGAGCAAGCCTATGTAGAGAATGTTCTAAAGAAAGATCCTAATCTTCCTACACTTGATGGGTTTGTACATCTTGCTATAGAGACTACCATCCAACATAAGTCACTAGAAATTGTTTTGGAGAATTGGGATGCAACTCTCAAGATGATCATGGAGGTAAACAATACATTTTTGGCTAAATATGGTATTACTCCTTAGCACCCTTTGACATAAGTGTCAAAAATGCAGAGAAATAACAATACGGAAGATATGACTAAGGGGGATAATACTAAGTATTCTAGTAATTACATTCTTTTGGAGAATAAAAGGAAAAAGATTACAGATAACCAAAAAGGGGGGGATAAGACATAATGTGTAAATAGTGTGGGGAGAAATAATGTTTTGGGGGAGATATGTATAAAACCTACAAGTGCAGATAGAGCAGACAAACAGCTTAGCAAGCAAGCATAGGAAACATAAACAGGGCAAAGGCAAAGAGTATCAGATACATCAGCACAATAATTTTGGTTACAAGAATGAAATGGCACAATCAACTCAGGGGGAGTTATAAGAATTTTAAGGTATATTGTTCCTTACAAAATTTTGAACAAGTTTTTGAAATTTTGTATATATGTCGAATAGATTGGATAGGGTACTCATGAGGTCAGAAAATAGTTAAGTGTTTTTTACACTCGTATCAAAGGGGGAGATTGTTGGTCTCAATTTGGTTTTGACATTTGAGTGTCAACACACTTAACCAATTTTCATATAGAAGCTGAGTGCACTATGTATGTCGAGCTACAATATGTGCCGAGCCAAAATTCCAATAGGTATCAAGTGATCTTCATGTGCGAGCAATCTTTAGGTGCTCAGCATTACACAAGTGTCGAGTGATATATAGGTGTCGAGTCACAGTTGATGCCAAACAAGTCAGAATGCTTCATGCGCTGAGTAAGCTAGAACTATGCATGTGCCAAGCAAGATAGAATGTAATAGGTGTCAAGAAAACCAAGATCAAACACGTGTCAAGCACCGGTAATCCAGTATGTGTCGAGCAACACAAAATCAACATATGAGTTTGTGCCTTCACAAACTCAGATGTAAACCATTTTTTTTATAGTTGACATAGAAGGATCTCGAAGGATAATAAGGATAAGAATGTATCTTTTATATTTCCTATGCAATTAGTAAGTAGCCAATAAGAAAAATGGAGAAGGCATGCAAACAATGAGAAAAGTGCAAGGAATGAGGGGGAATTAAAGATTCAATATGGATCGTAGATCCATACCTAACCCTAAGTCTTCGTAATCTTTAAAAAGGAGGACAAAAACCCATTGTAGATGTGGATGAGAATAGTGTATGGGTATACTATAGCAAAATTTAGTGGGAAGTGTGAAAGACTTACAGGAATAGAGCAGCAATTGCATATTCAGTTGATCAAAATAGAACAAGGGCTACAAACAGATATCAGATCAAGGAAGGATCACATCAGAATGAGTAGATCAAGTGCCTAAAATCAGCAATTGAAGATTGTAAGCAATCAAGTCAAAGATTTCTAATACTCTCTAGCAATTGTATTGGATACTAAAAATCCTATGATGATAGGTTAGCTTAATAGCAATTTTGTAGATCCTTTGAAAAGGTGATTAAATCCTTTAACAGGGTGACACTTCATGTAAAGTGTTTGTAAATCCTTTAACTAGGTCACTATTGATACAATGTAAAGCCTTTAACAGGGCAAGCCTTTCACAAGGCAGACCATCAAAAGTGGTCAAACAATTATTGTTGCAGTGATTTTGTGGGTATCATCCCCACCCTAGTTTTACCTTCTTATTCCTGGAGGGTTTCTGGGTTACCAAATTCTGGTGTCATGTGTTTACTTGCATGTGTTTATTTTATGGTTATTTGATATGTTTACATGCATGCAGTTTATTTTCAGCTAAGTGTTTTAAAGAGTTTTAAAAGGATAAAAGTTAGTTACTTCTGATTCACCCTTCCTCTCAGAAGTACTCTTCCCATTTGATTATTCCAACATTGATGATATAATTTTCAAAAGATGCACATTGCAATGTACAACCAATACAAGGAATTTTAGATTCAAATAACCTTAGTAAAAAATGTAAACAATTTTTATTTTGTATGAAATAGCAGATGGAAAACTTTGAGAATCCATTTGATCTTGGTTCAATAACAAGGCTTTATAAAAGGATGATTCAAAGTGAAGTATTGTGTAATTCAATACTAGAATATTTCAAACTTGTTAATTTATATCAACAATGGTTATTGGGTCAATGAAAGATGAGAGAGTTTCCAGTGCATTGGGGTTTTCAAAATCAAAGATCAGAAACAAACTAGACAAAAATTTGGAAACTTTCTTGAGCTTGTTTGTAACTTAGTATAATGTTAGAGATTATCCTTATGATAGGACACTGGCAATTTGGAATTCTATGCGTGAAAGATGAGGGATTTGCAACACTTCAAAAGTTGGTTGTCCTACGACTAATTTTGAGACAAGCGATGGATATTTGTCTTAGAGTCAAAATGAAGATGATTATTTTTTTTATTTTTAGTACCCAAATCATAATGAAGAGGATCATGTTAGTAGTAGTCAATTTCAAGATCTAGAGTCCATTTGGGATATGGAAGCATCACATCTTATACTGAGCCAATGAACTATGAAGTGATTTAGCATTCAATTTGTAGGTATTTATAGATCTTCTCTACTTCATGCATATTCATTCATATTACATTTATAAATTACAAAACTATAATTCACAATTCTTGTTATTATATTACCAAATGTAGCCTTCATTTGAATTGATGTGAATAATTGTTGATAACTTGATAAATCTACACTCTATTATCTATATGTAACTTTTTGGCATAAGTTTTTTATCAATTTAATTAGCATCATGTGTTCAAGATTTTTTTCTTTAGTGTCTTTTGTGGTTTGTTTCTATCACATAAATCTTAAGCAACAAAACATATACATATGCAGATCTAAGAGGAAGAAACCCATATAAACTGTCATAGAAATCTAAAGCAACAAAATATATACATATACATATTTATGATCAAGAAAACTCTAGAAGATATTTTATCATGTGCAACTTATACAAAATGAAAATAAATTTAGGAAGAATTGGAGTCTAAAGAAACTAAAAGCATGATCTTTGTATTTCTCTAAAAACATGTAATCATTTATTTAACAATTTTCATGTATGTATGGTCTATATAAAAGAGAGTTATTGTTCTAGTTTCCTACATTCCTCTATTTATAAGAGAGTAATTAGTTACAAAATTAAATGGATGCAACCCTTCATAAAACATTAGTTATAACTATGGAACTTAACATAAGCATATGAAATTGTTTGACAAGTTTTTAATAAAATAAATTAGACATATGGAGAAATTAATCTCCCAGAAATCTTGAACACACAACCACATGCTCAAGCTACTCAGGTGATGCACACATATCTACATCTTCCATAACATTTCAGATCAAAACCTCCAACACAACAAACCGCTCTATATGCTTCATTGCTCCCTTTAGTTTGAAATTGTTAGTTTGGGTAGTAGCAAAGACATTATCAAACAACTTTTGGCACTCAGCGATCCATAGGTTCTTTTCATATATCTCTCTATTCTTACTCATCAATGGTGGGAGACATTTCTTGATGGGATCTCTAAATCCTTCAAATTCAGCATTCAAATCTTTTCTGGAATCCTTGTGAGCATCAATTATTCTTTTTATTGCTTCAGTTTGGTCATCACTAATATTCACAGTATTATCCAATTTCATATTCAATCTTTTCTTAAGCCTTTCATGACACAAAATATTATCATAATTCATAGTCTATGATTTTCAAAGATAATTTAAATGTATTTTCATGTTCTCAAACCTATTTGCTTGCAAGGCATTGACAATGTCAACTCAAACTAGTTGCACTTGCTTTGTTAATTTCTTATTTTCTTCTTGTAGTCTATGATTTTTCTTCTTCCATTTTTCACTTTCATTAGGAGTCAACAGAACTAGGACTGGTTGTCCACTTTTTCTAAAAATGTCCTCATACAATGCCTTGTACTAATCTCTTTCCCTCATAGTCCTTATAGTTTACAACTAGAATCTTGACAAATCAACCCCAGCTTGTGTTGATGCAACAAGATCAACCTCTCCAACTTTTAGCCTCATCATATGACCAAATACTTGTTCTACATCAATTATTTGAGGCCTCTTATGTGACGGATATAGGGCCCATAACAACATGGTTTATTCTCCCTCAACAAAGCTTGACGCAATGAAAATATTATTTACCCCTTGTATGTCCAACTTAAATTCCTTGTTCTGAGATTTGAGCATGTTATCAAAGATGAAAAAGGCACTTAGGTCCCAACTTGTAAACAAGATGACACCATCTTCCACTAATAATTGCTTCCCCCTCTTTGGAGTCATGAAATCCATCTCTGCCTTGATATCTTCCCTAAGATCTAGCAATAATGCTTCATCATTTTTTGAGGTTATGGTTGGGATAAATTCTTTGAGCTTTCTTTCTCTAAATTTATACAAAAAGGTAACAAATTCCTTGGATTTTATAAATTTATCATTAGAGATAAAAGAGTTGTATTCTTCCAACCTGGTATCTTGATGAAAATTCAATTTAGTAGCAATTTTCTCATCTTTATCATGCTCATCTTCTACTAGTTCAATTGCACAAACCCTTGAGATGGCATCATCATTTATGTGTTCCTCTAAATCAAGGGCTTCTACAACAAACTGTGCCAATTCTTGTCTTTTTCTATTAATTTCATATTGTATTCATCAACTACTTTTAGGGCTTCATCTTCTTCTAGGTTCCTAAATAAATCTTCAATTTCAATGGCTACATGGAGGTAATCTCCCAAACATTGTAATTTTCTACATGTACGTATATACCCTTCTGGGTCCTAGTTTTTTCTGGGAAAATTATTTAACATTAGATATTCTTCCTCTAATTTTCTATTTATCACTTCATAGGATTTTGATGAAACAATGGTAAAGTCTCCAAAAATTAGAGTCCCTAGGAGAAATGTTTGTTTGTGTATTGTGCCTCCAAAATGCTTCTTACTTGAAATACTCATTTGCCTAGCAATTTCTATGTATGCAATTCTATTTAGCATAGATTTAGGAAGTTTGTACAGTGCATCCTCAAATCCATAAACTCTAAAACAAGTGAATTCATTGCATACATACTAATCCCCCCAGTTATGATTGACAATCTCCACCAGACCAAAATCATAAGGTCTCAAAAAAAATTTAATCTCATTAGAAATGGAATGGTGAATTGGAAATTTGAACATGTATATAAAGGTTGAACAATTAGTTTTTCAAACTTCATATAATTTGAAGATTTATACCTGGAATCCCAAATCAAAGTCCAAATCTACGTAGTTTGGTCTTCTCCATCCTCAATTTGCAAATTTAGCCTCATTTCTTTTGGCCAAATACCCTTTTGTTGACCATAAAATAGTATCATATGCATTAATAGTGAATAATTCTTGAAAATAAGATTTTCACTGTCATCAAAATTGATAAATAATCATGAATATTTTCTTCAATATATGTTGCATTTATGCCCTTGGTTCAAACATTTGTACATCTGTAGCTAGCACCATAGGAACCTCATTCATTAAATCTAGAACTTCAAATGTTCCTACCTATCCACATGACATGTATGTGATCTTTAGGTAAGTTTTGAATAAATTGATATTAAAAGGAGGGTCATCCTCCTTCGTTAATGCACCCTACTCCTTATGTGGAGCTAGTTTGCATGCATTTTGAGCAATATAATTTGTGAAATATTCATTCTTTAGTTCAGAGAAGGACATATTTTTGTTAAACCTCAATTCTAGTTTGAACACTTCTTCATTGGCTTTTGTTGATATAATCATAAACACTTCTCTGGATCCATCATAGATACATCTCTCTTCCTACTTATAATTGTTAATCAATAATTCAAGCAATTTTACATTCACAATCACATTTGGCACAGTCAATTTACCTAAATTTTTCTTCTAGGGATTGCATAGAGGGGTCTCCTTATTTCTCTATAGGTAATGGAAGAGAAAGAGCTCATAACCCTTGAGCCTTGTCCATACATCACCTACATCATTAAATTTATCCTCTAACTTATATCTATCAGGAAAATTTATCTTTGAGCACCTTGACCTAGGCCCTGGGAGTTGCATTTGGTCAATTAGTTCTTGATTTAGCTTCCTGGGAAGTTTCTCATCCTCTACTTTCTATTTCTTTCCTTTTGTTTCAGCACTCTTGTAGCTTTCTTCTTACTAGATGATGAAGATGGATCCATTTTTTTGTGATTTTTTATTTTCATAAGATTGTTTGACCCTAAATTTGTTTTCACTTGAAGTCACCCACCACTTTACAATCTAAATGAATTAGTCATCTTCGTCTTCAATACACATGTAATTCTCTTCATGTGTATTTAATATTTTCCTTTAAAATATTGATCGGCCTTGGAATTTGAATCAAATGTGACAATGGGTTCTTTATCAATATACATCCCTTTGATTCCCTTTGTACATCTCAAACTACCACTATATAATATACTAATATTCTCATCATGTATCAATATAGTCCTAAATATTTCTATCCAATGGCATTTTTATATTTCAATGATTCATATATACTACAATGATGACTTATTGGAAATCACTATAACATATTTTATGCATTTCCAAAGTCCTTAATTAGATTGTTAACGTTCATCATTTAGTGTATATTTTGGGCCTTGGATATATCTCCATTGAGGACCGACATAGAAGATAATTGGCTTGATTGATGTAATAGCTTACTCCAATGAATTATATCGATGAAACACATATCAATATATTGATTGAGTATCAATAACACTATATAATAACTATATTAATAGTTGTTGCTAGAATGATAATATTATTGCTATGAATTCTCTCGATAATAGTTTAACTTATGTTGCCCAAGATTTCTTGATAACACTCTGATGCAAAGCTCTCCCTTATAAAGGAAATTAGGTTTTAGTGTTACCTTAAATTACTTCAAGTACCCCAAGATGGAGTAAAGAGAGGTCTTTACACCTTTAGAATAAATTTTCTCACAAACATGGCCTAGGTACCCAAAAGAGTACAATTATGTCTAATAGCACAAAATCACTAAATACTAGGTTTATGCTTGAAATGGAACCTATATTTTTTAAATGGGAATTGAAAGGTTCCTAGACATTAAAAAAACTCAAAACAATGGGTTAGAATACCTATCTTGTTCCCAAAGATTATGAATAGAAAAACTAGCTTTAGGCCTAGGAGCCCCAATTAGCCCTATCAATGGAGAATTTAGGATTTAGCTTGAAATTGTTCCAAAGGAAAAAGAAAAAAGGTTGATATATGGATACCATTTAGGAAAAATCTTCTAATTCCAAAATTTTAGACTCTCAATTGATCAATTGACCCCCTTACCCAAAATGTAGCAATTAGCCTTATTAGGCCTAATTGGTAGGGTTTATGAAGGAAGTATAGGTTAGGTGATTGACCAAGTTAAGACACTCACTATGAAATGTATAGGTATTAATAAGAGATCATAATCCACCCTCATAATGGTTTCATCCATCCCCCAAGTGCCTACAACACTTCAACATCTGTTGTCCTGCACCAAACACATAGAGATGTTTGGCCTAGGGTTGGCTTGGAAAATTAGATGCCTTGCTTTCCATCTCCCATCCTTTAGGATTTATATAGTACATCCTCCTAACTTGCATTTTCCCAAGTGGCATGAAGTTCCCATGGTGGAAATGCAAGTTAGGGCATTTTTGCCAAAGCTGGTCACTGACTTGAGGGTTTTGATGCACTCGAGAAAGAAACTTGGATATCTTTTAATGCTTATCACTTCACTACTTCAAACCACTTGCATTCTTCTCCTAATAAATTCTCATTTTAGGTTCAAACATTCATTTACTCTTGCCAAATTGTATCAATCCATACAGTTACTTAATGCTGCAATTTACAAGGAAAAATGAAAGATTTTATTGATCCAAATTGTGAAAGTACATGTCATGTGTTTTCCACCTAACTGAAAGGGCTATTTGAAGATCTTTCCCAACTAATCCAACCTATTTTCAAAGGTTGTGACTGTTGGGAATGATTACATGAAATTTTGTTAAATGTAACAAGAAACTATTAGAATTCATTGAGCAGTCAATGATAACTGAGCTCACTCGACATTGAAGATAGTTCCTTGTATGTTTCGAGCATTCAATGTTAACCAAGTTTAGAGATAGTGTTGATTGAGTTGGTTTGGTTAACAAATGAATGAAAGAATAAAATCTATACTAATCAAGTTGGGTCGGTTAACAAAGGGATTCCCTCTGTTAACCAAGTACACAATTCAGAAGCCTAAGAACACATCTACCCTATCCTAGAACTAAGATGTGCCTAATGACCATAGTAAAAAACCCATGGTTTATAGATCACCAAATGGGTACTAGGTCTTACAAATAGGCTTATTTCAAATAAGAAACTACTTCTACCTATAACAAATGTCTCTTAGATACAAATGTTCTTGAGAGGAACTCATTAAGAGTTAGATATTGTGGATTCTATAGAGAGTGGAGGAATAGGTGGTCCTACACCATACTCTTTTCAATGAATTCATCAAGAAACAATATAACATCTTGTAGGCATTTATGAAGCCCTCAGTTCAACTGATATCATCGTATGTTTTTTGTGGCAGCTCAATCAAGGATCAACAAAGTCAATAATGTGCTTCATCAATGCTATACTCCAATGAATACTATACTGATATCATTTGAGTATCACTTCGCTATTGGTATGATCGATATCGATAACATTTGAGCATCAATTTGCTAAGTTTTATCAATAAAGAGCTTCCCAATAATTTCATCAAGAATTAGTATAATTTCTTGTAAGCATTTATGAAGTCCTAAGTCCAATTATTTTCGTATCATTATATTTGTTGACCTTATGGTCAATTCATTTTTCAGTTGGTGCCAAAACACTTAATCATTTGGTTGGTTACATTGCTACTAAGCTTCACAAGTCTAGTAAGATTCACAAGCAAAAATTAGTGTAAGTCAAGCTTCACAGTGTGAACCAAGCAGGAAGTAGTCTTAATCGAGCTAACAGTGTCTACCAAGTTAGCCATGTTAACCAAGCAAAAGGAAGGTAGTGTTGATCGAGCTACAATGTCAACCAAGCCCTTCAACGTCAACCAAGTTCTCCAATGTTCACTGAGTCGTCAATGCTAACTAAGTTCATGTCTACTCTGAGTGATCAATGTAGATTGAGCATTAGTGTCAATCGAGTGCCAAAGTTTTCTAATTTGATAGTGTTACAGAGGGTCAGAATATCACCCAAGTGGTCTTCAAAACCCAAGTTACAGCATTAAGCCAACTTAGTGAAGATTTTTGAATTAGGTATTGTACCTGACTTTAGAAGGTAATTATTTGGACTAGTATATCTATAATATTTCTTGTGATATGTGTATGAAACAAATAAGAAGTATGAATGAAAATTGAAGAGTAAAGGCTACAAGTAGTATAAGGAAAAGCATAGTCTCATCTATCACAGTAAAGTGATCATTTCTAGATCAAAGGAATCTCAGTCAGCAAATCAAGTTCAAGAGAAGAGATCAACCACTGGTTCATCCTAACAAGTGCATCAGTAAAATCCTCTAACAAGCTCAACGTAATAGTCATGTTAAATCTCCTAACCGAGTGCATACTTCATTGTATTAAATAAATCCTTTTACAAGGTGGACCTAACAATCCTTATTACTCTTAATAGGACAGATCACCAAAAGTGATCATTTGTAAGCCTTAACTAGCCAACTTTATACTTTAGTACTAAACCTTGTGGGTATCATCCCCACCCTAGTTTTACTTTCTATTTGGAAGGTTTTTGGGTTGCCAATCATTTTGTCAACTCTTATGAATTTTGTATTTGTTTCAGTCTTTCATGCATGTAATTAAATCATATTATCTTGAGGAGGATTAATTGGTGAATTGAAGTTAAAGTTTTTATTGGTTCTTGATTCACCCCCCTCCCCCCCTAGTTACCTAGCCCACCATACATTTCCAACAATTGGTATAAAAGCATTTGGTTCTCACATCAAAATTTTAACAACTTGAGAAAAGATCAGAGGAAATGGAAGTGTATAGACTTGAGAAAGATATTGAAAATAAAAAGTTAGATCTGTAGATGGCCATGGAACAATTCAAGAAAATAAAGGAGCAACTCTCTCAATCCTGAAAAGAAGAAAAGACCTAGCAACATAGAGGAATGACAATCTCTACATAGAAGAAAGAATTGAAGACATTTGCCAAGATAGAAGTTTAGATGAAGCTGATGGAGCAATCAAAGACCTACTTGAGAAGAATCTCACTCTTCATGAAGAAGTCAGAAAGCTGAAAAGAGAACAAAAAATGCAGTTAGTCAAAATGTATGAAGACATGGAACATGGAACAAAAGGACATTGAAAATTAAGAGAAGATATTACTAACTAAAAAGATAGAAGAAAAGGAAAAATGATATTCAACACCTATCTCTTCAGTAAGAAGATTTGATAAGTCAACTCAAGTGTGCAAATCAAGAACTTATCAACTTGAGGATAGACAATGAAAGATTCCAAAATGATCTCAGCATTGAAAGGAAAACCAACGAAAGGATGATGAAATCTCAAGAAAGCATGAATCAATTGATTGAGAAAACTCAATTCAGACACAAAGGCAAAGTAGGGTTAGGCTATATAGATGAAGGTGAATCATCTCAATAAGGATCTCAACAAAACAAAAGACCTGCTTGTAATCATTTTGGAAATATAGGGCATACATTAAACAAGTGTTGGAGCAATGGTAAATCAAAATTTAGTGGAAAATGTTATAATTGCAACAAGCAAGGTCATAGAGAAAATGAATGCACGAAGAAAACCAAGTTTGAAGGAAAATGTTTCATTTGCAACAAACAAGGGCACAAATCTTTAGAATGCAAGACCAAGCAATAAAATCTAGTCGAACAAATTGTTAAAGCTATATTTTGTTGGGATTATAACACATGGTGCAGATGTCACTTATGTGGTGAGCATGGACATATTGGAGAAAATTTCATAAGAACTCACATGAGGAAGAGAGACCCTACAAATAGATGTTTTATATGTACAAAACTTAGACATCTAGCTAGAAACTGCATAAACTGAGGTAAAGTTGAAGATGAGAAGAAAGCAAAGGCTGACAATATCATAACTCAAATGAGGTAGCAATGGATAAAGAAATCTCCAAAGAATTCAAATCAACGTCCTAAAAATGTTGATACCCAAGTCAATGAGTTGGGTGACTCAACCATTTGAAACTAGTTATCCATGAAGATCACTAGAATTATGATTCAGAAGGAGACATCTCATATCAATTCCAGATAGCAAGAAAGAAGATCCAAATTAACATTTTGGATGCATAGGGATCACTAACAGACAATAGTTGTAGTAATGTCTTAGAGCTTACCAAGAAAAGTCAGGTTGCAAGACCTTACTAAGCAAGGTCGGGTTGCAAGATCTTACAGAGAAAGTTTGGGTTGTAAGACCTAATGGAACTTGTCCATATAGATGGCATGTTTAGAGTTCTAACCGAGTGTTGAAAACCTACTCAAGTTGGATAGGTTGTCCTGTGTATGATGCATTAATGGCAACTTGAAGACAAAAATGATTAAAAGGAAAGAATCAAAGGTTTTGTTTTTCACCATAAATTTTAGAGCAAATAGAGAAGAGCATTCCCGAGCCCTTGAGCAATTCAGAGTAGATTTGTTGAAGAATTATCTTTGCATTATCGAGCATAATGGCTTCTTCATCCAACTGCAAGATTAAGAAGGGTTCCAAGAAATGTAGCACCCACAAACCTGAAGTTCAAACTCTATCCAACAATCATAGAGGAATCAGACCTAGTCGGAGCACATTCAAAAATTCCACCAAATGTACTCTTGATGCATTATATTAGGTTATTTTATCACTGCTCAATTCAAGAATTGGGTACTTTTGAGATGAATCAAGCATATGAGGCACTATGTATGGATGGAAACTTAAAACCTGAGCATAAGAATCTAGAAACAAAGGGTTTAATTGGCATTCTACATATGTTGAGGGATTTTCAAGGACAATGGATTAGGTTTATCCTCAATTGTGTCCATGACATGCAATTCTAGCTTGACCAACCCATCTAGATAATGAAGAAGATGATTCATATGTTTACCAGGTTTCCTATGCTATACAGACCTAAAACTAAAAAAACCTTAGGTTGGGTTGAGCTAGCAAAGAAGACTTTTACCAAGTGGGATGGTAGAGGAATGAAGCTTAATGGTGTCACAAATATGGAGATTAAGTTTGGAATACATGTAATTGCTCATAAATTTATAGTTCAAGTCGACTTAACAACATTATGTGTGAAGCTACAGACTTAGCATTCAAGGTGGTCAAGAACTATCTATCCTATGACCTTGCCGAGTTGTAGCTAAGCCAACTAAGTAAGAACATGGAGAGAATCTAAGATTCTAAGAGTAATCTATGTAAGTTTGGATCACTTCTTGTATATTTATTCTTTTATGTTAAAAAGTTTTTCCCTTCAAAAGGTGTTGTAGTATGGAAGAAAGATAGACCTATTCTATATCATATCAATGATTTTAAGCTGAAATGGGAGATAATTTTGAGGGAATCATGGATGCATACTTTGAGACCTTTAAGGAAAGAATGCAGAGTAGATGCAGAATACCCAAACAGCGAGTTGATGATTATGAAAAAGATATATGTTTCCTTGTGGACTGTGACAAGGTACATATTTAGGCAATTAGGCCAAGAGTGACATGGGTAAGACCTCTTGGTTATGAGTTAAACATTGATGACACAAAATATTTCATTGAGGCTCTTGTCAATGAGCCTATAGATCCAAAGGTGCCATATTTTGGCACATATGAAGAGGAAAACACCAAGATTTCTTTGGAAAATTAAGATTCATCAAGCCCTAAAGAGAGGAAGAAAGACAATTGAAAAGGTTCAAAAAGAAAAGAAATATGGTTCCCCTCTTCTGCTCACGGAAGGAAAGGGAGATGACATTGAAGAAGAAGAAGAAGGAGTAGAGGAACGTGAAGAAGAAGAAGAGGAAGAAATAACAAAGGAACCTACAAATAAAAAGGGAAAGGTAACTATAAAAAGAAAGCTACAAGGTCCTCTCCTACATTCTTCACCAGAAGGTCTACCAAGTCAAGGAAGAAGCTCAAACTTGAAGATGAAGATGAAGAACTGCAATAGGTAACCTTTCAGAAATCTACTCCTACCTTTGAAGAAAGATTGAGAAGACCCGCAGAAGGAGGAGTATGACATATTTAAAATCACTTAAGTATGAAACTAGGAGTAAGAAAGAGAAAAAATAGATTGAAGAAGCCTTAGTGGTAAAAATGGCTAAATGGAAATATGCTCTAAGTGAATTGAAAAACCAAGTTCCAGATGTTATACTAAAGGAAGTTGCACTTGAATGGGACTATGTTGTAGTAGTTGCCAGGGATATCAGGGAATAAACCTTGAGGAAGGTTATGCCAGATTTTTCAGACAAGGAAGTGAAGGAAACATTGACCAAGCATGAACAAAAGATAACTCCTAAGTTCAATGAATTCCTAATTCTCTCCAAAGATATTGAATCTGTTGTGTAATCAAATATGAATGCATGGAAGAACATCAATGGATTGCACATTGTAAAGCCTATTGAGGCAGTTGTACAAGTAGATAATGTTGATGATGAGGAAGATGACGATGAGAAAGATGATGAAGAGGATGTGGATGAGCATATAGTTAGTAAGGATCTACTTAAGATTCGAGATATCCAAAATTCTGATCCTAAAAAGATAGCAATAGAGGTAATGGCTTCCCTTCATAATTCTCCAAGAAAAAAATTGATCATATCAAGTTCAGAGAAGGCTGCTACAGAGTTGCAAACAATTGAGTTAAACATTGTTCCACCAAGCACTCAATTGACTGTTGGAGCTATTCTACCAAGTGTAATGATGAGTGTTGTTACTACCTTTTCATCCACCAAGCAACAAGCTCCACTCTTCATAGCATTAGGAAAGATCGAGTCTTATGAAGGTATTGTAAATACTCCTACTATTGTTTTTGTTTCTCAAACTATAATGTTGTTTCTACTAGTGTTTCTACAGTGAATGCAATGATAGTTCAGGTTAAGCTTCAAATTAGCATTCGGGTTTTGAGTAAAGGAAAGGAAATTATTCCAAAGGAAAAGGGTAAAGAGGTAGAAGACTACATTGATGAAATTGACCTGGATGAGGATATAGTTATTCCAAATTGGGATATCTCTAATCTCACTCCTAAAGAAATGGACACCCTTGGAGAGCTTTGGAAGAAAAGTGCAAAACAAAAAAAGCTAAGAGCAGAAGGAATCAAGTGCTAGAAGACATAAAAGGTAAATTTGTTGATGCACTTAGTATTCAAATTGATGAAAAGAAACCTATATTGGATCAATTTGTTGATATAGTTCACAAGTTTAATAAAGATCTGAGTGGTGTAGAAAAACTCCTGTAGAGGGCAGAAAGAAAGTTTGATAACAAAGTTTTGGAGAAGGTGGCACAAAAGATTCCCATTGATCAAGTAGAATTGTCGTGCAGATATCAGACATGACAGAACCCATAAATCTGCCCTTACTGAGCATTCCTCGGCCACCAAACATCACATTTGTCTGGAGACTGCCAAAATTCTTTCCAAGGAGGATAACTTCTTCAAAAGAAAACTTAAGGAAGCTATTGAAATTAACTATCATCCCATCAACCTCAATCGAGATGATGGATGGTCCATTAGCTTGTCTTGGCAACCTCTTCTGGGCTCGCTTAATACTCAGCATCACCCTTGATGCTTCTCGAGCTTTCCTGCCCCCCCTGGTGTGTCCCCGAGTCTTCCCTTGTCACTCCCTCGTTTTGGCCTGTTCGGTTCATGGGGGAGCCCCCCAGCCCCCCCCCCCCCCCCCCTTTCATCTTCAGTCTCTTGGCCCCACCTTGTGGTCTCTGAGCTCCTCCCTCCTCATGTTCTCTGTGTTCTTTTTTCAGGTTGTTTCCTGTTGTCTCTCCTCTCTTTTTTCATTTCGTCTTAGCCCTCTGTATCGCCCTAACCCTCGAGCTCTTTCCTGTGCCGTTGGTTTCAGCCTTGGGTCTTCCATCTTGATGTCTTGTTTTTTTATTATTATCCTCATTTATTTATTTATGATTTGTTTTTTATCTCTTTGTGCTTGTATTCTTTAATCTTGGTTGGTTCTAGTTTTGTGTCTGTTTCGCACTTTTGGCATATTTACGCATTTTCTTATAGTAGCGTTTCTAGTTTTTAGGTTCGATCTATTTATTTAGGGCTTTTTGCTCCTGAGCTTAATTTTATTTATTTATTTTTTTTGTAGCTTCTTTGTTTTAGTATTAGGGTCCTTTCTAATGTTTCTCTTCTTGTTTTTTCTCTTGGGGTCAAAAATTTTTGGCCTGTTCGATTTTATTTCTATATAGTTGTATATAAGTTCTTAATATTTGCACATGCTTTTATTTATTTATTTTTTGTTCATTTATATATATATATATGTAAGGGATTGAGTCTTCTTTATTTTATTATTATTATTTTAATATTTAATTTTTTAATTCTTAATTTTTGTATTTTTAACCTCTTATAGTTATTTATTTATTTTCATAATCGTGGGCATCCTCCTTTTTCACACTAATCCTTAATTTTTTAATTTTTTATTTATCTATTTTTTTAATTTTTTTTTTATTTAGTTATTTATTTTTTAATTATTTTTTAATGCATAATATAAAATTCCTTTACATATATATACATTATCTGCATTTATACATATGATTGGTTATTCTGTACCTGTTCTCTTGGTGGTTGTGTCTTTATTTTTGGTCCTCTTGGTTTTTGGTGCCCCTCCCTCCCTCTCCTTTTAGGACTGCTTATGGTTTCTTGGTCTGCACATTTCATATTCTGATGCTCTCTCATCCTGATGATGGATCATGTAGTATGATCCGAAACGTTGATGCTAAAAAAACTCACACAATCTAATCCAAAAACATTGCTCACATACTAATGGATTGTGGAAATCTGATTATGTTAAATAATGTAATTTCTTTATTTGCAAAGTTAAGTGATACTAGAAATTTCACCAAGGAAATAAAGGGCAAGTTGTCTGAGATAGATACTAATTTGAAGACAAATGCACATCAGTTGTCACTTGATCTGAGTACTAGCTCTACACATTTCATCAAAATTAGGTATCTGATAGACTTGCAGGCAGAATTGTTGAGAGAAGAAGCCAGAATTTGGGCTGCACTAGCAAATATTCAGAGATTGATAATTCCCAACATGGATGTAATATAGAAACATATTGTTCATGCTAAAACATAAATCCATGTCAACAAATTTTCAATTGTTGATCATATGATGGAATTATCAGCTGAAGTGCAAATAGCTTTGCACAGTTCCAAAGTTTTGCAAGATAATTGGGACAAAATAATGTCCAGAATTGTGAAGATACATAGTGATTTCCTTTCACATTTTGGTGTTACCTTGTGATTATGCATTTTTTGGCATTTGTGTCAAGAAATGGGGGAAATAGGTATATCATACAAAAAGGAAGATGTATGTATATAAGGAAGAAGACAACATTAAAGGGGAACTACAGCAAAGGGGAAATATATGTACATCAACAAAAAAAAAATTGAAAAAGGAAAAACAGAGTTAGTGTCAGCCAAGTATCGGCACATCAATCAAAATCGAGTTATAGACTCAAGCATATTGATAGGAGGAGATTTGACTTATATTTTTGAAGTATTCAGAATTTTGGTATGATAAGTGTTTTTGTCACTGATGCCAAAGGGGGAGACTATTGACCTTATGGTCAAATCATTTGTCAGTTAGTGCCAAAATACTTAATCATTTGGTTGGTTACATTGCTATCGAGCTTCACAGAGTCTACCGAGCTTCACAAGAAAAAAGTAGTGTAAGTTGAGTTTCATAGTGTAAACCAAGTAGGAAGTAGTTTTAACCAAGCTAACAATGTCTACCGAGTTGGCCATGTTAACCAAGCAGAAGGAAGGTAGTGTTGACCAAGTTGCAGTGCCAATCGAGCCCTTCAATGTCAACTGAGTTCTCCAATGTTCGTCGAGTCGTCAATGCTAATTGAGTTCATGTCTACTCCGAGTGATCAATGTGGACCAAGCACCAGTGTCAACCGAGCACTAGAGTTTTTTGAGTTGATAGTGTTTCCAAGTGTTAGAATATCACTCGAGTGGTCTTCAAAACTCGAGTTGCAGCATTGAGCCGACTTAGTAAAGATTGTTGAATTAGGTATTGTAGCCAGCTTTAGAAGGTAATTGTTTGGATATGTATATATGTAATATATCTTATGTAATCCAAATATGTGTATGAAACAAATAAGAAGAAGTATGAATGTAAATTGAAGAGTAAAGGCTACAAGCAGTATAAGGAAAAGTAGAGTCTCGTTTATAACAGCAAAGTGACCATTTCTACATCATAGGAATCTTAATCAACAAATCAAGTTGCAGAGTAGAGATCAGCCATGGTTCATCCTAATAGGTGCATTAGTCAAATCCTCTAACAAGGTGGACTTAATAGTCTTATGCTAAATTTCCTAAGTGCATACTTCATTGTATTGTATAAATCCTTTTAGAAGGTGGACCTAACAATCCTTATTACTCCTAATAGGGCAGATCACCAGAAATGATCATTTGTAAGCCTTAACTGGTCGACTTTATACTATAGTACTAAATCTTGTGGGTATCATCCCCACCCTAGTTTTACTTTCTATTTGGAAGATTTTAGGTAACCAAGCATTATGTCAACTCGTATGAATGTTTTATTGCTTTCAATCTTTCATGCATGCAATTAGATCAAATTAGCTTAAGGAGGATTAATTGGTGAAAGTTGTATTTTTTATTGGTACCTGATTCACCTTTTCCCCCTCTCAATCACCTAGCCCACCATACATTTCCAACAATATGGTTTAGCAATGTCTCCATAGTGGATCGGCATAGAAGACAAGATGCTTCATCCATGCTATACTCTAATGAACTATATTGGTGTAACACATATCGATTACTCAATTGGGTATCAATATTACCATATAGTTAAAACATCTCTTTTTGTTTTCACATCGATTATCATATCAGTATGACCTAATCCACTAACATATGAAAATCACTTAGCCAAGATTTATTGGTAACACTCTTCCTGATCAATTCTTCGGGAATTAGTATAACATCTTGTAGTCATTTCTGAAGCTCTTAGTTAGTCAGACTATTTTGATATGGTTGTATGTTTTGGCAGTACCTCAATCGACAGTCAATGTAGTAGATATTGTGCTTCATCGACGCTATAAACAGACGACTGATGTCGATGATAGTTATAGCAATAAGTCGATCAGGTATCGATATCACTATAAACTAACAATATCTCTATTTGTTATCACGTCGATAAATACTATTGGAATGGTCTATCCCGATAATATTTGAACATCACTTGACTAAGTTTTATCGGTGACAATCTGCCCAATAACTTCATCAGGAGTCGGTATAACACTTTGTACACATTTTTGAAGTCCTTAGTTCAACTACTTTGATATCGATGTATATTTTGATGACATTCCCATCAAAGATCAGTGTAGAAGATAAGTTGCTTCATCAATGCTATACTCTAATGAATGTTATAGTGAAACACATATTGATGGTTCGATCAGGAATTGATATTGTTTTAAACTAATAATTGGGAATATTATTTTCTTGCCAATAATACTATCGCTATGACTTATTCTAGTAACATTTGAATTTATATCTTCAGCTGGTCAATTAATGAGAAGGTTTCTATTTAGCATTTGTACCTACCCAATGGTGGAATTTATTGCTCTTACTATATTTATTGCTTATCTTTTTTTCCCTTTTATGGGATTAGAGGTTAAGAAAAAATGAAGATGCCCAAGACAGAACAGGGAGGGGTCAAGACCATATTTTGAATTTCAAACTTTCAAGGACACTATTGAAGGTGTTTTACCCATCCCAGATGGCATGTGCTTCTTTAGACATCATCAACCAGAACCAATTCGACCATAGGAGGAGTACCAACCCTTTTGTTATCAAGTTGAATGCACAAAAGTCCATAGCAATAGAAACTTAAAAAAATAGGCAAAAAGATACAACTATATTCTTGGTAGCCCAAAATCTAAATCCCATCCCGTTCATAAATTTTTTGAATGATTGGGTTGTTATTGTGTGGAAAAAAAATTATGGATTTCACATTTCATTGTTTCACCTAGTTCAAAAAGGTTTATTTTTCAGGTTCTTAAAAAACCCTAACCATCATAAGGAAGTGGTAAGTAAATTATTGGAGAGCTAATTATTCCATTCTTGATGAAGTTGCGGCATTGTCGTGCTCTAGATGGATTAAACTGGATGATATTCCCCCTCTCTTATGGAATTTCATTCCTCAAGCCCTTTCTCCCATCAGGTCTATTATTAGAGTTGATCACACCACTAACTTGCTCACTCACTCTAATGCTAGGGTTTTAGTTTCTATTAATCCGAGTATTTAATCCCCAATACGATTTTATTAGAAATAGAAGGATGCCAATTTGCATGTCCTGTTACCTTCCTAGGAGGGGCATAGAAGGAAAGAATGCCATGTTATCAACCCTAAAAATGGACCTTTGTCTAGCAAGAAAGTTAGGATTTTTTCCCTGACTTCTAATCGGCAAGCTAAAGCTTCATGCATAACTAGATGCCTTGTAAGAAAAATTTGTACATACATGAGTAAGAGTTGAATTCTTCCAAACCCCCAATATTTAGTGGATTCCTAGATTTAAATATAGTTTCTTTTAGTCTTGATTTACAAGGTGAAAAACCTAAGCATAAATTCTCAATGCTCAACAACTTGCGCTTCAAAAATTCAGGAGAATTTTGGCAATTGGTAAAAGTAAGCCCATTGTTTGTGGTAGCATTGATGCTTTCCATCTAAACAACTGTTGGAATGTTTCTTTCACCAATAATGGATGGCAGACCATTCTATATGATCTGTACCACAAACCCATTGTGATTGAATCTAAGAAAATATACTTTTTATGGCACCTCCTTTTAGCAAGCTACCTATACTTACGCCAAACAAGAAATGTAACTTATGCTCATGCTATAGGAAACCAAAGACTACATTACACATCTTCTTTGAATGCATGTTTGCTAAAGAAATTTGGGCTATATTTGGGTTTCAAATGCATCATAACTTCAACTAAATCATTATCATATCAGGAAAAATAGGGGCTACCAAGAATAGTTGTAATTCTTTTTGGCCTGTGATGGCAGTTGAAATATTGTGGTTTTTGTGGGAGAAAAGAAATGATGATATTCTTGTTGTTATTGATAGGAATCTTACTGAGTCTTTATCTTACGAGAACTATATATTTTAACATCTCTATGCAAGTTACTCTTATTCTTAGGGTGGATGAAAGAAAATTCAAGGAGCTGCTATAGGAAGGAGCCGCCATTATGCTGAAAAGTGAAGTAGCGTTTGGATACATTTATGAAAATATCACACTTGTTCCTCCAACCTTCGACTAGGCGTTGAGGAGCTCGTGACATGATTAGAGAAGATAGAGAAGAACCAGTTACTGTGATCTCGGTTGTTGTAAGGCCTCTAGCCTTGGTCATAGCTATTAATCCAAGCTTCCAAGACTGGATGCTATTGTCTCTAGAGACAAGATTTTAGAATGAGAAAATAGATGAAGCTAAATGTTTTGTAAACCTTTGTATATGTCCATATATAACTATGTAAACTCACCCGATAATATGGTCAACAAACAATATAATCTTGTTTACTCTTTATGCTCAATACAAAAAAACTAATTCGCCCACAAAATTACTGTTTAACTTTGAAAATCAAATTATTCGCCAATGTATATATTTTCTGACAAGTACAATGCAATAATTCACCCACAAAACTAATATTTTACTATGAAATTTTTTTTATTCGCTAATACATATTTGTTGTGGTTTAAAACACAACACAATTTGCCTCAGATTTTTCATTACTTCTTTTAGAGTTTTACACCTTTCACCAAATTTTTACACATTTTATGAAGGGAGGTTTCTTAAAATATACCCTGTGATTGAAACTATTAATGTAATAAAAATATTACATGATATAATCTAAAAGTAAAAGACTTTTTATTATAACTTTTTAATATTTTTTGATAATTTATCAATAAAAAACTACTACAATTAGTATTTTGTTTTTATAATTATTATCAAAAAAGATTTATTCAAACTTAATTATATATTTAGAAAAATAATTGATAGATATAACATTTTTAAATACTTATATTATTTATAAAATAATTAGTAAATATAAGTATAATTTAAAAATTATTTTCTATTGACTTATTATAAATATAAGAATTTAAAAATATATTGCTATAAATTTTGATTTCACATTTAAAAGATACATCATTTTTAAAAATATTTATATTAATTAAAATATAATTAGTAAATACAAATATAATTAATGAATACAAATATAATTAAAATTTATTATTCTATTAAATGTAAGAATTAATTCAATTTCATTTAGAAAATTTATGAATGTACCAATTTCTTTGATATTAATTCTTATCTTTAATATATAAACTATTTAATCGTAGCTTTACCAACTAGTTATATTTAATGTGAGTTTATTTATTAGTTGTCTTGTATAATCTTACATTCATTGTACAAAATGTGTGTAAATACTTTAATGAGATATTAATAATTTGTATATCTAAGTGTGTGGTCTCGTGGAGGGGGGCTTGTGAGGTTTAGATTTTTAAGGACTATTTTAAGTGGCAAGTTCTATGGATTGTGTTGTGGAGTTTATGATTTAAAAGTTTAGCCCTATATTTCATGGAAGTGTGTGGTCTTGTGAGTTTTTAATGTAACATATTCAATTCTCTTACTAAATAAACAAAAATATTTAATAATTTTATTAATAAGAATTAGAAATTGTTATACTATTGAGAAGTGGTAGAAGAAAAGCCTAAGCTGGTGGAGCAATTTCTAGTCCCCCACCTTTTCTAATCTTGCACCCTAAAAAGTAGGAGTTGTTCTTTTTGGGGGAGAAAATTCCAATTAATCTTGTAGCAAACATTTTTTTGACTTCATGAAATCACACACTCCGTAAAAATAAACCCTTCAACCGCTCTCATTGACAGCACCTAACTTTGAAAACCTAAAAAAAAATGGACTTCCTACATTTTCCAGTAAAGACTCATAAGAACGGAGATAAATAGAAATTTTTATAATCATTAAAATTGAAAATAAAATCAATTTATAGAAACTTTGTCCGATTTTTTTAATGAATTGATTATTAATATTCCTGTCTGTGGTAGGAATTCTAATATATTATCAACCCTGCCTTACATGGTTACAGTCTATAAATTCCAGTAGATCCTTTGATCCTCCAAAATATTTATAAATGGGATATGCTTTGTTTCATTGGAATTGTCAAATGAATTAGAAGCACTCAAGAATACCGTCATTATATTTCACAACACTATACACTGTTCTAAAACGCTCGCCTAAATATATTACTCTTCCCGGTGGAGGCCAGCCCACATGCTGAAAAACCTATACAACTAACTGATAATGACAGAATGAAAAGAAAGAACGCCTGAAGATTCAACTTGAACATTTACTCCTAAGAAAGAGCACTTCAGTAGTACAAAGGTGCTGACGAAGAAGCTCATGGACCATCAAGTGAAGTCTCATTCTTCATGAGGGCTTTGAAATGCCCAGGACAGAAGAGGAAACACAGATTTTACCGGGAATACTTGAGAGAGAATAGGAATCAGCATCATCTGTCTTTTTTGAACGAGATGGCAAGGTGTTATTGTACAAACTAGATAAAGGTGAATGTAGTTTATTAAATTCAGATCCACTGACTGCTCTTTCAACAACTGAACCATCAGTGAATGGCGTTTCACAAAATTTCATTGCTTTCAGCATACATGCATCATCATGTAACTCAAATATACTGCAACAAGAAACAGGGTTAAAATACAAAATGAAAATTATCAGTGGCGATTCATAAGACTAGGACTCAACTTGTCCACTTTGTGAACTACAGTATCCATACCAAAGGCGCATAGAGAAATTGATGAGAAGGTTTACCTGTTGAAGTCAAAGTGAACTAGCTGCATATCTTCCGATATCTCAATGTCAACAGTTGCATGAGGATGTGTCTGCTTAGGCAGAAAACAACAAATTGAAAACAAAACTATAGACATTTAAAGGGCGGTGTCTGTTTGATTACAAGCATGTAAAGAAATTGATCAATTAAAATGGCAAACAGCTATTTGCCACGAGGTCTGAGTGGGGTTTCATTAAATTTATATGGCATGTTTCTTTATGAAAATTTATGAACATTTAGAAGACTCTCCTTTTCATATACTTTACACAAAATTGGAGATGGCATGTCAAATGATATCTCTAAATAGAGACATTAATGTCACGTAGTGAGCCACAATATATAAAAATGTGCAACCAATTCAAACACAAGAAATTTTAGGCAAAGAAGTTTGTCTCCTTGTAGAAAGGACTTAACAGAAAGCTAATTCCACATGACAAGCATCGGGCGTTTGATACATTGTACAAGAGATCTTCGATTAGGAACACATCAATCAGCCTTGATGAGATCCAATAAAAATGAAGAGATTTTTTAAATGATATAAAATGTGAATTTCTTTTATATTCGATGCTTAGATACAAATCTAATATCCAAATGAACAAATCCAGCTAATTTTAAGTACTTTTTTTGCAATATAATAAAAATAAATGATAATGGGAAGGAAAGTTCCTACTCTAAAAAAATAAAATATTTCATTCATGCATTTGACAGCGAAATGATGAAAGGAAAACTGGAGAAACTATTCTAGTACTGGTGCACTAGGTAGGGTCAGATAATTAGACCTTTAATTAGATACACCTTATCATGGAAATTTTCCAAATTTTCATTATCCTCAATAGGTAAAGGCATTGCCGCAGCAACTTAGTAATTTTCATTACTACAGTGTTCAGTACAAACACCGTATGGTACTTGAGGAACCTTTAGCATTTAGAGGGGCAATCAAGAACTCACTCTGGCTATATTTAGAATTTAGAAATACTCTTTTGCTGATAATTGCACAAAATGACCGTCATTTCACACGACCTCATTTTGGTAAGAATGCCCCTATTCATGAAATTCAGATGACTTGTGTCCATCCTATGTGTTTCATGTGCTATACTGTGAGTAATATTTTTCCGTACTTAAACCGCGTTTCAAAACATCAACTGAATTATCAAGGAAAGGGCAACATTATTAAAAATAAAACAAGAGATAAATATATGAACTATTTTTCATTTGGTTATCTTATCAACTCTTCTTTCTTTATAGATTTTTCAGATGAGTTTTCCACAATCCATGTAGAATTTAATAGATTGTATGTATGTTTGTATCGATGTTTTGGATCACACTCAGCAATCCATCGTCAAGAAGAGAGTGAAGAATGGGATTCCAGACAGTCTGAAAAAGAGGCAAAGGGGAAGACACAAGGACCAGAATATTTATTTGTTGGTTTTACTTTACTAAGTTTTTAATGGCTCTCTTTTAGTATTGTTCTAAATCATTCATTTTCCTTGTTTTCATTCTCCTTCACCCCCTCTTCCTCTCCTTTGTCTCCTCTCCTTTGTCTCTTGATCTCCAGTCCTCGTGTCCTCCCCTTTGCCTCTTTTGAAGACTATGTCTCCAATTCCGTTTTTCACTCTCCTCTTTCTGATGATGGATTTCTGAGTGATGCAAAATATCGATACAAAGACATTTACAATTGATTCCAAAAGCAATCTTTTAAAATCTTTCCCCAACACAATGTATAACAGGCATGAAATTGCAAATGCTTTTTCTGTTATAAGTGTACAAGTCCAGAGCATATGTTTAGATAAATTTTTGTGTCATTTATGATCGTACAGCTATCAACTGCACAGTATATCAGATGTAAAATTCAACAGGGATATGAACTAAACCCTCAAATTAGCTTACAAATAGTTCTGCTCTTGATTGATAAAGATGACTAACTATTTTCCATTTGATAGCTTTCTGAATTTTTGGCTCTTTAGAGAAAAAGCCGAGCACTGCAGATGAATTCTCGTTATAAATATAGAGAACTTATTGAGCTTAGTATGATAGTTCTGTGAAGAATTCAAATCATAAAAGCAAGCAAAGATCTTTATCTGTTTCTGTGAAGGAAAAACATAAAGAAACTAAATGATGATAAAAAGAGATAATGCTAAGTTACCAAATTCTTCCCTGAAAGCTCAGGGTCCAGTCCGGTCCAACAAAAATGCAGGTCTGGATGTGGTCCGTTCTGGATCTGGACAGAATCCCTAAATACACTGTGGGTTTTCTCTACCAGACCTGAGGCGAATTTAGGAGAATTCTGAGTGAATTTTGAGATCAGGAGCCAGACCCAGGAAGAATTTGACATGTTTTTGGGTTTTGTTTTTTGTTAAAGGTTTTTTGGTCTAATTAGGTCAACTCAACCCTCCAACCCTAAAATAGATCACTAAAAAGACTTAAAAGTTGAAACATATCCCACTTGTGCATATGTGAATGGAAAACAAAACTTCTTGCCTCTATTTGCTAAACTTTTTTGTTTGCTTGCCATTGCTCAAGGAATGTTGAAGGGTGATTATTGCATGCTCTAAGATGGTTTGTGAGCTATTCTGCATGGTTGCAAATGTTGAGAACTCCTCAAAGACATTGAAGAGGAAGATTTCAACAAACGATTTAGGTTTTTGTTAGTTTTTCTTTTACATTTTCTTTCAACAAAATGAAATGAACTCTCGAGCTCTCGAGTTCTAGTTTATATTTTTATTTTGGTTTTTGGTTTTGTATGGTGTTTATAGATTCATAGAATGGCAAGTACTTCTACCACTATGAGCTCCCGTTTCAAAAAAGACCTGAACTCTCAGCTATGAAAATATGTCGAAATGCTTCAGCGGCCACTAGGTGAAGCAGGTTTCCTTTGGATTTGTAGTCATTGCAAAGAGGAATTTAAAAGCTCTTATAGTCGAGTGGAAGTGTTTTTTTTCCTTTATCCCTTAGAAATGCATTAAGTTTTGTACAAGAAAGCCATGAGTTCGAGTGGAGCCTCGATAAAGCAGCTGAGAATGTAATTGTTCATCTTTTGGAAAGGTTTAGAAGTGGAAAAACATCAAAGACCTCTATGGATTCAATTTCCAAACAACAACCTCTAAAGGGTTGCCCATTCTTGCATTTTCCTCAAGAACTAGTGTCAAATAAGAGAGCAAAGGGTCCCTTAGAAATGGCATTTCAAAATGAGGCTAGATTCATTGTCGAGAAAGACATAGCTAAATGCATTTATGCAAATCGATTGACATTAAATATTGTTCGTTCACCGTATTGGCAAAAAAGGGTGAGATCAATCAATGAGGCTCCAAGGGGGTTCAAGGGTCTGGGTTATCAAAAGGTGCGCACCACGTTATTGAACAAAGAGGTGAAACATGTAGAGGATTCCTTAAAACTCATTAGGGATTTATGCATCAAAATATGTGTCCATTGTATCTGATGAATAGAAAGATACGAGAAATTGCCCTTTGGCCAATATTATTGTTGTGTCCATGAGAGGCGCAATGTTTTTGAGAGTAGAGGTTTGTGGAGGGCAAGAGAAGGGTGGTCCAATTATCGCAAGCATTATTTTCCATGTCATTGAGCAAGTTGGTCCTCAAATGTTTTGCAAGTGATAGGAGACAATGTCAAAAATTGTAGGGCTGTCAGGCTAATTGTTGAGGAGCGCTACAAACACATTTTTTGGACAGCTTGTGTTGCCCACTCGGTCAACCTAATGTTACAAAAAATTGGCAAGAAAGTTGACTGGATTAACAAAATGTCTAATGATGCCCGGGAGATCTAAATGATCATCACGAACCACCATATGTTGCAAGCCATATTTAGACGATTCTAGAGACTAAAGTTTTTGAGGGAAAGTTAAATTATTTAAAATTTAAATATGGTTTAGACATTATTTTAGTAAACTTTCTAAGTTTTTAATTTTGCTTTGATTTAATTTATTATTGTTGAGATCCATTTTGTCTCCAACACAAAAAAAAATTGAGATGCCTTGTGAAGGTTAAAGAGGCATTGTCTAGAGTGGTAATCGATTCTAGTTGGAGCATATGGAGGCAATGTAGCAGTACAAGGGAAATTGTCATTGAGGCAATGATACTAGATGACTCTTGACGGGATCATGCTGAGGACCTCCTGAGATATAATGAGTCAATATTGAGCATGTTCCGATGCATTGACTTGGATAGGCCTTTCTTAGGTGAGGTATACGACGGCATTGACTCCAAGATTGAGGATATGAAAATAACCATAAATGAGAAAGAGCGAGATCTTGAAGAAACATTCATCAAGAAACTAACAAAAATCATGGTGGAGAGACGGAACAAAATGACTAACCCTTTGCATCTTCTTACCTTTGCATTGAATCCCAAGTGCAATAGTTGGGCGATCCTTAATCAAAGTAGCACTAGAGTTGCTCCATATAGAGATCTTGAAGATGCTCATGAATACAAGGCAGTCATTTGTAGACTATTTTTCTATCACATAAGGCCTATAGTGAGGTCTGAATTCATCAGTTATGCAAGCATAAATGATTGTGGTCTTGATTTTCTTTAAGAGAAGGAAGGTGTTGATACTCATAAAAGGTGGTACTTCCATTGAGAAATATACCAGCACCTACAGGATGTTTCCATCAAAGTTTTATCACACGTAATTTTTTATATCTTAAAATTCAAATTTCCAAATTGTTGTTGGTGAATATTATATAATTTTTATTTGAAATATATATTCATAACTCTTAACTTTAATTTCAAAATTGAAAATCTTGATAGGTTGCTAGTTCATTTTCATCTGAGAGGAATTGGAGAATATCCTCCTACATCCACTCAGTAAACCACAATAGACTACAGTCCAAGAAGGTGGAAGGCTTGGTCTTTGTGCATTCATATTCATATTGGAGGCTCCTCACACACAAAGAAAATACCTACATAAAGGGAAGGCAAAGCATTGGGATGTTGAACTAGAATGTGCGGAGTTGGATTATTGAATTTCACACCTTGGTGCACTTGGAGTTGATTATGATCATGAGCTACCTAGTGGTCACAAGGCTGCTCCTGGGGCTGACATTGCTAGTACCAATGCCAGTGGCACAGTTTGTGTTTCTAATTTGCCATGGTAGGAGAATAATGATATGTTTGGTGATTTTTTCTGATATTTGATCAGTAATGACTGATTGTTAATGTTGACATTATTATTTTTGAACTGAAATATTGATATGGTGGTGTAATTTTGGGATTTTTCTATGTTATTTGGACTAAAACATTAATATATATGGTGGTGTAGTTTGCTATCTTAATTTACTATTAGCATAGTGGTGTATTATGAACTTATTTGCTTCTGCCTATATATATATATATATATATATATATATATATGGGAACCCAAATCCACTCATAAAAAAATTTGATCAAACCAACGAACCTAAATCTCAAGCCCAAATCCAAATCCAAACTGGAAGAAGCAACATAGAGATAATGTGATAAAGGTCCTATTCCATCATAGAAGACCAGATAGTGCTTCTAGGCATCAGGACCAGCATAACTAACACCTACTGTGTGCTAGGAATATTAAATCTGATTTGTCTGGACTCTCGGATGGTGATATTATATTATTCTTTCAATTGCAAAGATAGCATAGATGTTTGAAATAGTCCTCAATGAATGAAACACGTAGTGAATCACAGTGAAACCAATCAGAAACAAAAATGATCTGCTTTCTGATTATAGCTTGTACTAAAGATATATCTGGTAACCAATAATGTTCATGAGCACATAAAAAACGAGGTGAACCTTGAGCTCAGAAGATGAAAATGTCAAATTACATAGACAAGCTTCAAGAATTGAATGAATTATTGCATGCCAATGAAAATTCAAAAGAGATGACAATTTGCAGTCAGTCATTATGCAAAAAGCACTGAAGTTAAGATCAGTACCTTCACTAATATAAATGGCAATGCCACACCTCCAGAAGGATGATTTCCTGACTTAGATACCCTTTCATTCCGCAAAACTAAATTTTGAAGACCTGTTACCTTTAGCCACAAAATAACTATACATCAGTAGCATACATGAAAAATATTTTCTAGTTCTTGACATGATTTGCAAAGAACTTTATAGTTAAGCAATTCTATTGTTCAAAAAGAAAGGTCGTGGATGTACAATTACTAAAATTACTCAAATGTTTACCTGCTCTTCAAGTTCCTGTAGATAAGCCCTTTTTTTGTCAAGCCGAGTTATAATCTGCTTTCGCTCAGTCTGTAAACATAAAACAGTTGAACCTTTGTGTCTAAATGCACCATACATGCAAAACAATTGCAAGTCATCATTCGATAAGAACATAAGATCTTGTTTCTTTAATCTTCTTCGGTACAACACATAATAAATATACCTAATGGATTACCATTGCATAGAATATAATCTGGAATAATTTAACAGAGGAAGCAAGAAAACCTTCAGTTGTTCAATATCATTCAGATGTGCAGTAGGTAAACCTTTCCACCGAATCTCCTTTTTGTCCTTAGTTATTATGTCCATTGCCATGAGTACATTCAGTGCATCATAGACCCTCCTACGAATGTTCTTCTCATCATATTGTTGCTGTAAAGTTTTTGTTATCTATCAGACATCCTGATATAACTTCTAGACATTAACCCAAATATGAGATTTAAAGATCAACTGAACTGTATGACAATTGAAAATGCATCAATAGATCTAAGAATGGGAAAACTGAATATATCCAACCTGATCTTGGGAAACAAGTGTGCTGTTTGGATTCATAAACTCGGCCACTAATTCAGATGCAACCTGGATAACTAAAGCAAGTTATCAAATGTGAGTGGTATAAACTTTCAAACTATTTTCAGCATTACATTCAAAAAAACAGCTAAGAAAATAAATTAATGCTATATGATGAATTTCTAAATGTACACTTTCTGACCCCTTATTTGAGATTCTACATGGAAAATGCTGATTCTGTAATTCAAAATTCTGGCATCTATGAATAAAAAAGATTTGTACTTTTTGATAAAAACTATATATATATATCATGATATACTTCTGCCACCCAGAATGTGTGTACTTTTCTCAACTAAAAGTGCACAGGGTGTGTTTGACTTCAAAAGGAAAAAAAGGCTGCACTGGTGCATACTCGGCAGGATAGGAACAAACATGTTACATATAAATTATGAGTCGAAGTTATAGAAGAATGACAACATTGATTGATACTAGTTATGCAGAAAAAAAATTGCAAGCTGTAGTAAAGCTAAGTGTTCTAGAAGATATGTGGCAAGACATCACAGAATATAGGAGATGAATTTCCCTGTAGGAATCAAAAGGATGTTTTGGGGAAGGATGAAATCCAAAGAGGACATCATTGGTCAAACAAAGAGTATCTTTCTTGATGATGATAAATGAAAAAAGATGTTTACAGTGATTCTTGAAGAAGTAAGGGTGTTGGAGGATCATTATATTCAAATTGTTCCCTCAAAAGGACCGATTGAGCTGCAAGAACTTTACAAGTGTTGTTTCCTTGGACTGAATCAAACTCAGAGGTAATAGTTCCTATTTTGTAATTGAAAAAAATATTTGCAAAAATCTGAGGCTGAAGCACATGAGCAAGTCTGCCAAACTGTTTATCTTAAAGTTGCATTGTTTTAAGAAAAATGCAGGTTTGAGCCTTCGAGGTTCCAATCTACATTGAATCCCTTTAATCAAACCCTCTTAAGTAGAACCCCCAAAACTTTGAAACCCCATTTACTTCAACATCTGGACGATCAAATGAAGACATCTAAAGACACCATTTGCATGTACAGGGTCAGCTTTCCAAAATGTATAATATGATTTTTTTTGATATATTATAGTTTTTTTTTCATGTAGGTCCACTACAAAAAAATGATGTCTATTAAAGGGAATAGGAAAATTACACAACTCCGAAAAGACATTTTTGTTTCAAAACAAATAGTAATAAATTCCATGGAAGGTGGTCAAATACCAGTCTTTTAATTAATATGTAATTGGAACCTGCATGATCTCTTGATGTCTAACGAGCATGGATTGTGATAAAGTACCTCTTGTAATAGAAGGGTTGATAGGATCAATAAGAAAGAAAATAAATCTGTAAAAGTGGAAACTCACAACAGGGATGATATCAAGTGACAAATAATGTTCTTCTGTTGCTCTGTAGTGATATTTCCTACAAAGCAATACATTTTGAAAAAATGCTTTAGGTTAAAACTTTTATTCTTTTAGCTAACCAGTTAAATAATGAAGGACAGGATAGGCACAAAACTCAAATAGTTGCTAATCCTTCTTATAATCTAGATCAATAATGACAATCGGTTGATGCCTGCTTGTGGTAGACAATATTAGCAAGCAGGAAAGGAACAAACTGTATTAGTCATAGTCAAGATGAAACAAAGTCCTGTAAGAACAGAAGAAATACACAATTTTAAAAATCTTTGGTTATGTACTTGCCTCATTATATGTTGTCCAACCTTTGCTCTCAACTTTCTTACAGACTGCATTGCAACACAAGTACAGTCAAATAAAAGCCAACAATATGTCCTAACAAGATGAAACATAAAATTAAATATTCTGTATAATTCAAAGATAACATGTAAATATAATAAAAGAAAATACCATGGAAAATAAACTTTCCACTTTCCCTCAACAATACTATAGAGTGCCATCATCATTAATCAGATTGGATATTAATAAGTTACAGGGTTTATATAAACAAAAACTTAAAAGAAGATATTATAGATGTAGAGTTTTAGAAGTTATAAAGCATTGTATTTCATATCATGCAATTTCATTTTAGCAAGCACCTTTCAAGCTGAAGTGTCGAAGTCCTCTCCCACCTTGCTCTCCGATAGTCAGTCTGTGAATCCGTCTTCTTTTCCTCCTCCTGTTCACATTACAAAAATAATTTAACCTGTAAAAAGAGTGACACATTCCAGCCCTTTCCAGCCGATTCCTTATCAATATTTTCACTGTTAAGGCATGCTGTAACCTCTGAATGCATGATTAGGCATTAAACATATGATCACCAATTCTTGAATTACTCATCCTTTATAATTCGGCAATGAGGGAGAGGAGAAAGGGAGAAAAAGGAGACTCACGCTACAGGAGTACCGGGATACTCAAACTCGTCCCCTTCTGGGTGGTTCAATTTAACCATAGCATTCTTTGACGTATGTGTGGCCATCACCACATCGCCTTCTCTTGATGATGTTCCAATGCTGCCGTTATCAACGGAAACTAATGGAACTGAAGGAAATATGTTGAATTGTGAATGTCTGGTAGGTATTCCATTAAAGGTGTGCCATGAATATTCTTTTGTCACTGGCCATAGCTCTGAATTACAGTTCTCATCTGAATCTCTCCCTGCATAGATTTATAAGTAAGTTTGTGCTGTTTATTGGTTCTAAATTGGCATTTAACAAACATGATCCATCAGAAAAAGAGTTTAGTAAAAGAGAAAAATGAGAATAATAAAGAAAGTTCAAAGAAACTAGAAGACCGATCGAACGGATATTGTTGCTATTGGAAGAAGGATTTCAATATAGTCCTTAGTTGGGCAGAGCAAACTCTGTTGCTAAGTATTCAGAGACTATTTCACTTTTGGCGTTCGCAAGGCTAAGGTGATTCCACCTGTGATTGAATTCGATCCCTAAATAATCAGAGTTGCCAAATCATTCAATATTGGCGGATAACTACTTATCAAGAATCTTTCACATTGTGGAGCTTTGAACATGGATGTCATGATAAGGATGGATTGATATTTTAGTCCTAAGTCTCATCGGCCCTAAATCAAATCAACAAACCAAAACCAGGACAGCTTTACAATGAATGCACTTAATGGCCTTATAGGGATCTGAGTTACTAATTTAAAGTTTTAAACCCTGTAGGATGTTTGTTCTCACCTGCTTGCTGAGTACACGAAATCAAACCCAATAACTTGGATCCAAAATTAGTGTACAAGCGAGATAACACAAATCCAAGCCCCAGGTTAGAAAACCAAATCCTCCTACGGATAAAAGAGACGCTTAGCATTTGCTATTTTCTAAGGGTTGAGATCATCGATAAAATCTTGATATAAGTGTGATAAATGATTTGTGATCAGAAACAGCTTCATAACACTAACGCCTCTGCAATAAAAATTAATTAATACAGCATATTATTCAGCAAATAAAGCTGATAAATGAGATAAACTTACCATTTGGCACAGTAATGATCCCATTCTGAATAATGCCCAGACTCTGAGCATATTCATATATACCAGCTTTGTGAAGTTCCCGTATAAGATCATCCTGCAGACAATTCTCGTTTGATACAGAAAGAGTCTGTGATATCCTTCCATGAGCATCTCTACCGTTGATCATTGTCTGGTTTGAGTCTGCGCCCACAATCGAACATTTTAGACCCAATTTTCAAATTACAAAAGTAGTTCGAATCCATTGGTAGAACATCCTATCTTGTCCGCCATCAAATATCATAGTCCTTTCCTAGTTAGTATGTGCGTATAGCTCTACTAGTAACGAAATTCAAATTGAAACTAACCTGCAGAAAAAATGGTGGAATATTGAAAGTGAAAAAGAAAAACGCCCACAAAGATCCCTGGCCAGATGACGATGATGTGTAGATTAGTATGTAATTGGGTCATGCTAAAACAAATTCCAAACAGTTAGAAGGAGATACAGTTTTAGAACACTGTTTACAGTTTAGAGGCATGTTCTAGTCACTGGTAAAAACTTCCGCCACCAAATCATTTCTTTTAAAAGTGTATTTACCATATCATTTCGTCTGCCTGGATAACTTTTTCAAATTAATTATAATTTAAGACGGGAAATGTTTTCATATATTTAAAGCTTTTTCAAAATCATAGATATTCTCTGTGGATTTGACTCGTGTCGAATTTTAGACATAAGATGCCAAATGAGGCCCAGTTTACACTGTACGAAATAGTATAAATTAAATCTGCACTTTATCAAGGGAGTTCACACCAGTGCTTGAAATTCCGTGGTATCCTTTTTGGGTAATATATATTAAATTGTTTTTCTCTAACATCACACCTGCAATTGGATTGTTTTGGTGTGAAAAATGTGTTCCATGACATGTTCGTATATGAACATTCATTGTAGGTATGCAAATTTAAGTGAGACGATCTTTTGGTAGTTCCTATACATAGCTAAAGAGGTAGAAATGAGTTTTGATTATCTATCATAAATATTCTATTGTTACAGGTTTTAGTGATATAAGTGATCTAATCAAATTTCTATTAGTGGAAATTTCTATTATCATATTTGGAACTCTAATATATTGGATTCAAGGTTCATAACATTTGTAAGGCATAGCTATGTATAGGGTAGCCAGAAAACTAAGCAACGTTAAAAGGATGGTTAAAGCTTGGAACAAGTCTGATTTTGGTCACATATTTTTTGAGAAGGAAGTCCTATCTGACAATCTTTTTTCTATCCAAGCCTCAATTCAAGAGGATGGGTATGACGAGTTAAACAAGGACGCTGAGCTGTCTATCCTTTCAGATTTACACAATATTATCAGTAAAGAGGAGAAGTTCTGGAGACAAAGATCAAGGGTTAACTAGCTCAAAGAGGGAGAGCAGAATACAAAGTTTTTTCATCTTACTACTCTAAAACATCGTGCTAATAACAGAATCACAAGTTTAAAGAAAGGTCAAGGAACACTGACCAAGGATGAGGAAATCTCTACTAAGGCTATTTCTTTCTTCTCCTCCCTGCTGTCTTGGGATCCTATGCTATCCAAAGTGGATTAGGATGACATTGTTTCCTACATCCCTCAGATCATCCTTCCTCACCATAATAAACTACTTCGAGCCATTCCCTCTGATTCGGAAGTTGAAGAAGCTCTCTTCTCTCTACCGAAAAATAAATCTCCTAGCCCTGATGGTTTCCCTTCTTTCTTTTTCCAATTTTTTTGGCTTGTTTTGATGAAGGTTGTGGTGAACGCTATTCAGGAATTCTTTGGGGCTAGAAGCATTCTCAAGGAGATTAACTCTACTTTTTTAGTTCTCATTCCTAAAGTTCCTGGAGCCAATTCCTTGGACAAGTTTAGACCAATCAGTCTTTGCAATTCTTTTTACAAGATTATTTCGAAGGTTATTACTTCTAGGTTGCTCAAACTCCTCCCTTTGATTATTTCTCAACAGCAAATTGGTTCTGTCCTGGGCAAACAAATTTTAGACTCCATAATGATGGTGCATGAAGTGATTCACTTTGTGGAAGCTGGAAAAAGGGAAGGGATGTTACTTAAACTAGACCTCTCAAAAGCCTATGATAGGGTTGACTGGTCTTTCCTAGATATGGTGCTTAAGGCTTTTGGGTTTGATGACAAAACTTGTAAGCTAATCTCTCAGCTGGTTACTACTTCCTCACTTGTTGTCTTAGTCAATAGATCCCCCTCTGATTTTTTCAAACCTTCTCATGGTCTTCGTCAGGGGGATCCTCTCTCGCCTATTCTATTCATAATCTTGGCGGAATGCATAGGCAGACTTATAGAGAAGAATAAGAAGGAAGGGAGAATCAAATGTTTTAAACCTTCTTCTAAAAGTGCCCCTTTACGCATTAGCAATTTGTTGATGATACTATAATGGGAGGGGAGGCTTCTATTAAGGAGGCAAAGGCAATGAAGGACATCTTGGATATCTACTCCAGAGGGTCGGGATAGTCCATCAACTGGGAAAAGAGTTTTGTTTTCTTTATCAACACTCCTGAGGACAAACAGAAGAAAATCTCCAAAATTTTGAGATGTAGTGTGGGGAAGCTTCCCTCTACCTATCTTGGGCTTCCTTTGGGCATGATTCCTCTCGATTCTTTCTAGAATGGCATTATGGATAGCTTCAGTAAGAAGCTGGTTGGTTGGAAAGGGGCCTCTCTTAGCCAAGTTGGAAAATCCCAATTGGTTAAATCCACCCTTCAAAACTTGTCTATTTATGCTTTGAGTCTTTTTGTGATCCCTTGGAAATTTGTTGAGAGGATGGAAAAAATTCAGAGAGACTTCTTATGGACAGGGGCTGAAAAGAATAAAAGGTATCCTCTCGTTGCTTGGGAAAAAGTCTGCCTCCCCAAGAAATATGGAGGTCTAGGCATCAGGAAGCTTACTCACCTCAACAAGGCTCTTTTGGCTAAGCAAATATGGCGTATCTTTAGTAGCATAGGGGAATGGAGAGACATTATGGAAAACAAGTATATAAGAGGCCCTCTAAACAATTTACCCTCTTTAGTGAAGATATCCCAAGAGGTTTCGCTGTTTGGAATGGTTTTTTAAAAGCCAAGGACCTGGCAAATTCCAGAGTCTCTTGGAAATTGGGAAATGGGGAGGATATCCAGTTTTGGTTCGATAGCTAGCTTATTCAGGGCCCTCTTATGAACAACCCCAGCTATGAGGTTTGGGTGAATGACTCCATCAACCATTTTGGGTAGAAAGTTAGTAACTATAGGAATGACTAGGGATGGATAGACCTATCTGTCATCTCTGAAGATCTTAATCCTATCATGATAATGGTAAAATCTATGGCCCTAAATAACAACAGGGATGAATTGGTTTGGGGAGATAACACCAATGGGCTATATACTGCTACATCTGGGTATTCGACCCTTTGGAGATTAAATGAGATTCCTCCTTAGTCGAGGGCTTGGCTTCTTGGCCTCATTCCAAAAATTAATATGTTCTATTGGCTGGCTCTATAGGAAAAAATCCTCACCCAGGATAACCTCATTAAAAGAGGTCATATTATGCCCAGCAGATGTGTGTTATGTAAAGATTAGACAGAGACTGGCAATCATTTGTTCATTCATTGCTCTTTCTCCAAGGAGGTTTGGGTTTTCCTAACCCAGGACTTGGGCTTCAGTTGGTGTGTGCCTTTTAACCTTCTGGATTTTTTCTATCAATGGAAATGCATGTTCAATAGGTCTGATTTGTAGGAATTAAGTTCCTGGATCCTACCTCAATTCTGTTGGAGCATCTGGAAGGAGAGAAATAACATAATCTTCAAAGATAAAAAGGAGCCGACTATAGTGATAGGAAATAAAATATTTGCAAACATTAAGGAAAACTATTCAATAAGGAAAGGGGGAGATATAGAATTAGGTGGTAGAAAAAAGGAGAAGGCAAAAGACAAAAAGATGAAAAGACAGGAAGTCAAATGGCTTCTCCCCCTGGAAGGATGGCATAAAGCCAACTTCGACGGAGCGTCCAAGGGAAATCTTGGCTCCTCAGGAAGTCGAGGCATAATAAGGAATGAAAATGGCGATGGTATTGTGGCTTTTTCCCTACCATTGGGATGTCAAACCAACCACTTTGTGGAAGCAAATGTTGCGTGTAATGTTGTCAAACTGGCATTTGAAATTTGAGTTACTAACCTTTGGCTTGAAGGTGATTCAAACAACATTATAAATTGTATTAATGGCAACTCTCAGCCATCATGGTCGATTGAAAATATTATTGATGAGACTTGTGAGACTCTTGCCAAATTCGGTAGAGTCCACGTCACTCATATTTTCTAGGAAGCTAACCCGGTTGCTGACAGGTTTGCTAATATAGGGGTCGGTGCAAACCAAATTATGACATGGCATCCTGAAAATATTTTGTCGGTGGATGTCAAAAGAATGATCGAACTGGACAAGATCCAAGGAAGTACGGAGAAGATCAATGTGCAATTATGAGTATGAATGGATCAAGGGGAAAGGGTACTTCCCAAAAAGGTAGCATGGGAAATTGTAATTGCTGTAATTTATTACATACTTTTCGACACGCTTTCTAGGTCAATTTTTGCATTTGCAATAGGAGCAACAGAAAGGTTATTTATTTTTGTATTATGCTCAAACAAAGAGGTTCCTATCAGTCATAGTGTGAGGTGGATATGAGAATTGAGGGTGTGTAGAGTGCAGATATGGTAGGCGAAAGGTGCAGAAAGGAGCCAGTTGGTGAAATAGAGAAATGGAGGAGTAGGGAAAAAGTTTGGGAGCAGCTGGATCAGGGCGGGATTACTAGATACATTGCAAATCTGCATGGTTTTGATCAGGAGGTGACCAATAGTATGGTTGGTTCATGGAAGGACAACAGAGTTAAGGTGAACGAGGTTTCTTTCATGATCACTGAGGAGGTGATATCGACCGTTTCTAAAATCTCGATTGAGGGTTTTAAGTTTTTCAGGGACAAGAAGCTCTCAGCTAACGCTGTGCGAGATTTTGTGAAGGATACAGAGGAACTGAAAGCCCTGAAGAAGATTGACATGTACTATGTTCTTGATACCATGAAGAAACTGTGGAGTTATGTTCTGAGAGCTGTAATCATATACATTACTCTGGACCCTAGGTTTGATCGGGCTCGTACCCACCACTTTGTTCTTTTGAATCATTTTCAACATAACTATAAAATTTATTTTCCTTTTTAGTTTTTAACTTCCATGAGCAAGGCGGTGGTTAGCTTAAAAAAGAATCCCATTGATAACCCCGCTCTGCATGAGGGGCTCTTGCTGCTCATTTATGAGCACTTTAAGGCTCAAACTATAAGCAATGCCCCCCCTCAAATTGAGAATGTGACCTCTGGAAGCTCCAGCTTCTCTTCAGACTTGAATGATATTCAGAGCTTTAGCTTTGAGGATGGCGAGATTTCTTTCACTAATAAAATTTGTCACCCTTCAGGTCAAGAATTTTCCTTCTTCCATTACCCCAAGTAGGAAAAGCCCTAGGGCTCATGGGCAGAAGCAACCTGTGAAGGATGTGAAGGTTGACAGCGATGATGAGGAGGATATGGAGATGAAAGAGGAGGAAAAGGAGATGTAGGAGGAAAATAAGGAAGACCGAGGAGGGAAGAAATGCAAGAGGGAGGGTTTGGAGGATGAGAGATTGTAGCAAGATCAGGATATGTCTTCGCTGCCTCTTTCTCCTATCCATACTCAAGCCCAACCTGAGGAGCAAAAAATGGATTTTGAGACTGAGGGTGGGGAGGTGTAGGTTAAAGATAGGAGGAAAGCTTGGAAAAACTTTAATGTTAAGACCTTGAAAATGGGCATTTTTAGAGAGGCCATGAACCTGTAGGTCCTTGTAGAAAACCAAGAAGAGGCACGGCTTGAAGAACTTATAGACCCGACGATTGTGGCTATTTCGGATCATGCAAGGGAATCTAGGCTAAACCTCTTGAACAATGCCCACAACAGTATGATTGATAACTTCATATCAATCAAGTGGCTTTTCCATGAGCTGGAGGAGGTGAAAGAGCAGATGGATCATATGGAGGATAACAGGAATGGAGTAGATTTTGATAATAGAGATGGTAACGATGAGAGGCTCAGTCTGGTGGAGAGAAGGATTAACAACCTTGAAATCTACAATCATAATCTCTTGAACCAGATGATTTCGCTTCTTAGCTCCACTAACAACAACATTATTTCTTTAACTGGCTGGATCAAAGATAGAGTTATGAAGGAAGAAGAGGAAGGAAAAGACAGGGAAAAAGCCAGACTGGTGGTCGACACTGCAAAGGACAACATCAACAATGGTCAAGACCAAGAGGATCAAAAGGTGCACCAGCAAGAGGCTAAGGAGAACCAGATGACCTATGAGGCTGCTCAAGCCATGCAAGACCTAGAGAGAAAGAACGAGGACTAATCCACTGCCTGGTCTTTTGTCTGGATCTATTTTTTGGCTTTTTGTCTGGGCTTTTGCCTTTGTTGTTTCTAAGTAGTTTTTTTTCCTGGTCTTTTCTATGATCTTTGTTTTTAGGCTGGGCCTTGGGCTTATTTTCAGCCTTTGAACTTGAACTCTTTTGGCTGGGCTTTTCACGCTTATTATCAGCCTTGTTATTGTTTTAACTCTTGGGTTTCAGGGTACCTGTAAAACTTGTTTATCTAGTCAAAAACATTTGTAACCTTAATTTAAAACTTATGGCATGAATTTATTGTGTAACCTTAAACTTGGATACGTGAGCTTGATTTTGGAATTATTTCTAATCTTTGAAAACTTGGTCAAAACTATATATCTAGGACAAAGTAGCGTTCAAAAGTATTAGTATGGTGCACTACTAAGAAAGGAGAATATTCATTTTTTCGCACGATAGTAGTCATGCCCTTCATATCAACTCGATAATACTTATAGATCTTACTAGAGACTTTCTCCATCACTCTATTATTATACTTCCTCTCTGCTTGCATCAACTTCTCCTAAATATCACTATTAGGATCATTAACTTTCTCCACAATTTTGACTAACTGATCAAGAATTAGAAATTTTTCATCCAAATCATCAACAATAATAGTATCAAGAAAAATGCATTTGATAGCATACAATACTTGTCACTTTTGATGTTCTCTCCTTAACTTGGCTTGCTTAGCATTTCTTTCAAATAATTCACTTAATTTGCTCCTCACTCAAGTTAGATTTATCCCAATCAGGAATAACAATTTCTTTATCAAGAGTGATTGGTTTACCTCGTATTGCTTGTGGTGAGTGTTTCACCTTCTTCTTCAACTTCTTGCTCTTGGAATCTGGTATGCTAAAGCTTGGCACAACCAATTGCAAACCTTGAGTTTGAATTCCCAGATTCAGCTTATGTGACTCAGACTTCACCTCTTTTTTCTTTGATTCATCTCCTGACTTCTTCTCCCCTTGACCTTTGTTTGAATCAGACATATATGACTTATCTTTGACAACAATAATTTCAAGCTCATTGGATGAACTGAGCTTACCTACCTCCTTATTTCCCTCAATTTGAGGTCCTAAGGCACTTGGTCTTACACTTGTAGCAAACTGATTTGCTTGATCATTGTGACTCTTAACTTCTTTATCATTTTCATCTTTTCCCTTGATGACTTCATTTGTCTTTGTAGGCACTTGAGTGTTTTCTCTTGTATTGACTGGCACACTCTATTGCTCGGCATCACCAACTTGTACATCATCTTGTGTTATGATCCTGGTGGGTGGCCTTCACTAGCACTTCAAGGTTTTGGTGCAATGGTTCATACCATGTGGTTTTAGAGCCTCCACCCAAGTTTGAGACTTAGAGTGGGTGACAACATTGAAATTGCAGTGTTTATTTGGGGCTCATACGACCAAGGGAGGGCCCACCATATGGATGCACATCCAACCCAAAGTTTGGACTATAGAACATGGTGGGATGTTATGATCCTAGTGGAGAGCCTTTACTAGTACCTTGAGGTTTTGGTGCAACGGTTCATACCATCTTGGCTATCAACTAGACTTAATGTAGTAATATGAATAGATAAAAGTTCAACCTATTGAGTAGTCACTTGTGTGTCAATCTTGGGTTGTCCTTTACTTGCACTAACACGAGATTAGGGTCCATCAACTTCTCATGAGATGGCAACTACATAGATTTGATATAACTAGACCTACACTTTGTTGCACTACCACAGTCATGACATTTTCATTTCTAATAGGACTGGTTACAAGTTCATTGTCAATAACCATAGTCTTTATCTGCTCTTCACTTAGCTGCACCAAATTATTGAATGTATAAACAAGATTATCTTGACTATCATCAATAGCCTCAGTGTTGTGTAGTTCCACATTTACGTATTCATCTTTTTCTTCCTCATTCTTATTTTCATCATCATGCATTAGACCATAAATCTTTCTCCATGTTATTTTGGTCTCTTCAACAAAATTTTCTATTTTATTTTTAAGAATAAAGAATGCTTTCCTCTTGGGTACAAACATATTAGTGTAATATCTTAAAGCTAAGAAAATCTAACTCTTATCCAATTCTGACATAACTTGAGCCAATGTTGCATCTCTTATTTGTCTTTTAGAGGTTAATACAAATTTTCACTTTTCATTGATCTTTTTGTATAATTCCTTAGGAATCATTCTTCCTAACTCTATAGCTATATACTTAAAATTCACCATCATATCAATTACTACCTCTTCTACTTTGTTCTTATCTTCCTTACTTAGTTTATCATATTTTATATATTGGAAACCAAATAATCCTGCACTACTCCTAATATTCTCACATACCTCATCGATGCTTTGAGGCTTTTTCTGTGTAGCACTTTGAATTGACTTAAGTCATCTGACTCGCTCCTTTCTGCTTCATCTTCCTCATCATCCTTCTTTATTACCAATCTTGATCTTGGTTGCTTTTCAAGTTTTCTTGGCTTGGCTTCCTCAGTGGTGGTCTTTCTCTTTGTTGAGCTCTTGACTTGAGTGGGCTCAATTATCTTCACAATGACCTTTCTTTTGAGGCTCAAAAACTACAATAGCAGTTGCCCTTGTTCTTTTCCTAGTTACAATATGCGTGATAGGTGAAGGCATACCTTCCTTCTTATTTCATTTTCTTCCCTGAGACTCGAAAATAACAACCTATTTTCCCTTTATCTTGGTTTCCTCTTCTTCATCTCCATGTTCCTCTTCATCTTTGCTAGATAAGCCTTCACCTTTACCTTCAATATAAGGCATCTCTCACTTGTCTTCTTCTCCCAAAACCTTTTCCAAGTTCTCAATCATAGCCTTCCTTTTCTTATTCATCTGAGGGATATTAATTTGAGCAATGATTTTTATGTTTTCCAACTCATACCTATCTAATGGCTTGGCATTCTTATCAACATCTTCTACCAACAATGCAATGATTATTCATGTGACTTCATCAATGTTTACCTTGTAAGGTAGAGGTCTTAACCATGCAACCCTAGGTAAAACTGCTTATGCATAAGTAAAATTAGTGTCTACCAAGAAACATATATCATCATAATATTTGTCTATAGGGGATTTTTGTATCCTTGACCTATTCTTCATTTTCCTTTTAAATTATTCAAAGTAACCATCCATAATGGTCTCGAAATTGTCTCCCATTTGACTTATGAATTCATTAATCAGCTAGGTCACTAGTTTATTCTTATTCTAAACTACATTTCCAATGGTAGGAAATGAGTTTTGTGCATAAAAGAAAATACAAATTGTCAAAGATCCAAACTTTAATAGGTTTTTCTTCACTTTCCTTATACTCCCCAAATTCTCTACTAGCTTGGTAATTTGGAGGTCAGCTAGGTTGTAACTGTGATCTTTCTTGACAATCTTCCATCCCAACTCTACTAAAACACATGACATGCTATTAGGTTAGCTTGAATGATAAAATTTTTGGGTGATGACTGTGACATCAAATTCAATCTCTGCATCCTCAATGGTAGATATTTTCATTCCTCAATCATTCCACTTTGCCAATGTGTTGGCCTAAATCGCATGTCTCCCTTGGTGGCGAATGATCTTAACCCTATATATAGTAGGATAACATGTAACATAGTAAATAATCTTCTTTTAATGTTTATTGGTTTGTTCTCCAACCATAACTTCATGTCATCAATTATGCTCAGAACCACCTTAATCCATTCTATCTTGAAATTCCTTGGGAAATTTGGGGTATGAATCAACCCTTTCCTAGAAACCTTCTTGTGTTCTTCCTTTAGCTGTTCATTCTTACAGAATTTATCATATGTTGCTCTCAACTTAAAGTCTCCAACTTCTCTACATAATCATTGGTGGAATATATGACAAGGCACCTGAAGAATCACCCTTCATTAAAATTTTAGGATAAGCTTTGAATTTAGGTGGGGACAATCATTTTATTTGACCAATTGAGCATTACTAACCTCTAGCTCCATTTTCTTCTTGATTGCAGAAGAGCTTGATGTCATTTCTTCAATATAGGGTTTGAATACACACTCTTGCATAACTCAGCCTTAATATAATTTCTCACACTCAAACTCACTCAAATGCTTAGAAAATGCTGCAACTCAATTCTCTCTATGAAAATTTGAATGCAAGGTCCATAAAATGTCTTACAAAGTTCAATATATAGCTTGAAAATTTTATTTTTATGGCCTCATCAATGAATCATACATATAGTGGATGAGTTATAGTTGTCTTGGCCAACTTTGTAAAACTCAGTCATCACATTTCCAAGCTTCATTTACTCAGCTAATGCCACATCTTAGTTGTAACTGACATTTTAGCTTTATAAATGAATACTTCCATGACTCCAATAGTGGTGCTATGTCATCATTAACTCTTCAACTCAACATCAAAATACTTTACTCAATTCAAACTTCAAATTTTTTCTTGGGCTTCCATTAACTTGTTGTTTCAAACTTCCATGCATATTATCTTAAGAATGGATGTATGATATAGAGATCCAAACTATAGTTCCATGCATTCCTCTTTACCTAGTTTGAGGTGGGGGAATCATCTAATCCATTGGATTGGGTGATCACAACTTCACCATTTGCATTATTTACTTAATCTTCATTTTTCTTTCTCTATTTCTAATTCATTTTTCTTCTTACTTCTTTAGTATTGACATTTTCCTTTCCATTGGTTTCTTCATTGTTTGATATTGGTGCTCAGTTCATGTAGTCTCTTCTTAGATGACTAACCTTCTGATAGTGAAAACATACTAGTCCAAAATTCCTCCAGTTTCCTGAGCTTCATCTAAGATGTATCCTCACACAATTTGTTGCAACGTGTCCTTACTTTCCACAAAATTGACAACTAACCCAAGTATTGTAATCCCGAATTAGAGTATTATCTTGTCTAATTATTTTGCCTTGACCTTTGGTGTCCAATTGTTCTTTTCTTTAGATCTATAATCTTGTGCCTTATGACCATACTTTTGACATGTGTGACAATATTCTTCAAATATAGATGTAGCTTATGTATTATGAATCTTTGACCTACATTCATGTGCTTGACACTAATGCTTGTTACAATAGAAAAATTACCATTGAATTTAGGCTTGGGATTTGACTTACCAATTTTGCTCCTCTAAATGATTTTTGTATGACCTAGTTTTCCGCAATGATAGCATCTAGGTTTCTTGTTCTTAGCATTCCTTTGTTCTCCATGGTCTATTGATTCTCCTTGCATGGTAGATGATATGAACTTGATATAACCTAGTCCAATAGTGTCATGAGGTATTCTTTGTACTTGCACCTATTCATCAAGTAATCTCTTGCCTCCTTAGCTTTGTTCATCCTTTCAATGATTTCCTTTTTAGCTCTCAATTCATATTTTAGTTGATTGTTCATAGATTTCGTATTTGCAATCTCTTCTACCTTCCTAGAAATCTCATGATTGGCACTTAATAACTGATTAACCATGTCAATTTGATTATGAGTTAGCCTTTGTACCTCATTGATCCTTTCATCAAGACATGTAGCCATCTACCTTTTGTCTTCTTCAGCTATTACCTTGTCTTCTTCAACCTTTTTCTTTTGTCCAGTCACTTCACATAGCCTTACTGACTATATTTTATGTTCTCTTTTTAGTTCTCTCACCTCTTCATCTAGGAAGTTGTTCCTTTCCAATAGATATGCTATTGTTGCATCAATTTCACTAGGTTTGTCTTCATTACATAAGTCCTCAATGCTTTCTTCTTTGTATTGTGTGTCATTTTTATGAATTGTCATCTCCTTCATTCTCTTTAGGGATTTATTCAATTCTTCTTTTACATCATTGATTTGTTCAAATGCAAGCTACAAATTAATCTTTTGATTCTCAATAACATTGTCCAACTTGTAGGCTTTCATTTCCAAGATCTTTGACTCTCAAGTGTTTAGACTTCTTCCTTAGAGAACACTTTTCTGATACCAATTGTTGGAAATCTAATAGGGAAAGTAACATGTTGAGAGTGGGGGGTGAATCATAATCTATAAAACTTTTACCACTTCAAACATAAATCACATCCACACTTAATTCATCATGTACATCTCTTCCTTATGCATGCAACATCATATCTCAACATGTAATATCAAATCTAACATCTAATAGAATGAAGAAAGTATGTAAGAAATAAATCAACACATGAGACCAAGATTTGGTAATGCAGAAACCCTCCAAGGTAAAGGTAAAACTGCAATGGGGTTGACATCCACAAAATCTTCACTACTACAACAATAAAGTGTGGTTATTAGGGCTACAAAGTTTGACCACTTGTGATGATATATCCTGTGAGGGATCTTCCCTATTAAGAGCTTACAATACTTATTCAATCTACCTTGACTAAAGGATTTTAACCACAAAATTAAGTGATAACATTGTAAGGAGATTTACATAGGCCCATTAGGACCATTCTGTCAAGAGATTTACTCACACAAGTTAAAATGTATCAATACCTAATCTTTCAGTTTGTACTAGAATGCTAATAATAGATCTCCTCTATATAGTCTGATATCACCTCTCTGTGATAGATTTTCAATAGCTGCTCTTTGCACTACTCGATCACCTTACTACTCCTTAACACTTAACTCCATATAATTCACTTATAGCTTCACATCCAATCTTCTAAATCACAACAACAAGAATTAGGTCTAAAACCCTCCTTAAACAACCATCTAATGAGGCTTCTTGATCTTGATCAATGATCTAGGCACATTCTTTTTGATGCTTAGTCATTTTAATTTTCTAATTGGTTGATCTTCACTAGTAAATTTTGACTCATATTGATCAAATTTTTTACCAATAGCTTCATTGTTTTTTTTTTTGTCAAAATCTTGACCAAGTCTACTAATGCACATGTGGGTCAAAAATGTCCTCCTTGTCATTGGGAACATTGGCGGATAGGTTCGTCAAAAATTTGACCAAGTTTGGTCAAAATTTCAACCATTTCTAATCCTTCATTGACTAGGATGCCAAACCCATGACAACATCCTAGTCAACAAGTTGGTCAAAAGTTTGACCAAACTTGGTCAATTTTTTGATGAATGCATACCAACATTGGTCAAAGTAACCTCTCTTAAATCTCTCATGATTCCCCTCCACGTTTGCATGTCCACCAATATTAACCCAAGCCCAGAGAGGTGCAAGTAATGCAAGGTAGAGATGTTCCCCTTGTCCGTGGGAACATCTCCACTAAACCTAGCCTATGCTAAGTCCAAGTAGAACAAACTTCTGAGCCTGGGAAATCCAGTAGAGATGGGAACTCTAGAGAAGTCGTTGAAGCTGAGATTGAGGTGCTCCAGGTGTTCCAAGTTGAACAATGGTGAAAGATCATCCATGATTTGATTAGACAAAGACATATCATCATCAAGAGCATCCTTTGAACTATGGAGATCGAGGTGAATAACATGGTGTGTGAGAGGATGACATTAGATTCCATTTCACTCATAATAGTTGAAGCCATGCCATTATTTTAATATTTTATGGGAAGCATCATGAACAAACACCTTGAAATGCAAAAGGGAATCTCTTTCATTGCCTCCACAACACCAACAAACATTAACATGCAAGAGCATAACAAAGGCCACAGTTGTCCAAAACATTTTTATCATATGCCACAAGCAGCTTGTACTTACTTTTCTATGGCAGCTTTGACTGTGTGTAGTAAGTCATTGAATATAGATAGAGAATTCCTTGAAGCCCTCTCCTATTCTCTATATGAAAGAAAGTGTGAAGGCGACTATATAAACTAGAGAATTAAAAACAAATTCAACATATTCAAAAATGAACTTTCTATGAATACCATTGATACATATTTAGAATTCAGATTGGACATTGAACGAGTGGATCTAGCCAACAGATGTTGACTGCAATCATAAGCTTAGACATATGTAGGCTCTTCAGGTTTAGCTCAATCCCAGAGAATTACATCATAGTTAATGTACATTTTATTTCTTACATCTAGGCTCACTACCTAAATATATCAGGAGATGAGGAAACTACCTTTGGTACAAGTACATCCATGGCAGCAACAATACTTGTTGGAAGCATGAATGTTGATGATACTTCTATGGGGGAGTATTGTAGTAACATGATTAGATAATTATCATGATGATATTTTACATTCATGACTGTGTTTTTCATTGATGTCAACATAGTAGTTTTTTGTAGTATCTAATAGAAGAACAACTGAAAGCTCAAGTTGGTATAGAAAGGTCATTGAGTATTTTCACTAAGAAAAGTTAAAAGGAGATACTGCTAAGTGTCTAGTATATGCAACTAATGTTAGAAGCATAAGAAATTAAGTCTGGAAGAAGTTATGCAAGTTTTGGTGATGACTATTCTGAGATAGAGTTTACAGAAGCATGTTCTAGTAAACTTCTTATATCTCTTAGTAGAGTTGTTATTATGAGAAGCAAGGTTAAAGATGTGTAGAAGACATGTTGGAGATGATGTGGCTAAGGTTTTCTCATCATAATATTACATGTAAAAAAAGTTATTCAAGTCACTAAGCGATTGATTAAAGTTATCACTAAGTGCAACGTGTTCTTAATGAGGTACTATAATAATTAATTGAGAAGGTGTAATAGTTGACTTAGGGAATTGTTTTATGTATTCAGTATAAAGGAAGGACATTTTCCTTTGTTATGTATGGATGAATGAATGATTGTAAGAAGCATGAAGAGCAGAATGTGAAGATAAGCATAACAGACCGAAGTTGGAGAAAACTTCATTGCTAAGGTTTTATTTTGAAATCTAAGGTTTTCTATTTGAATCTGAGGTTTGTGACCTGGTCTACAAGGTTTGATAGTGATTAATATGGTTGAAAAGATATAATAAAGAGGTTAAAGCACAATAAAAACAATTATCTTGTAAGGAATAGTTGAGAGATCAGTTGGATAGTGAGTTCAGTGGTCTTGCCCCAAAAGCTGTTTGGACAATGGGCATGTCTATCTTCTACAACTCCTAACAAGGTTGGAATCTCCTAATAGGGATTAAAAGTCTCCTAATAGGGACTCTTATGTATTGAATGTGTTTATAGACTCTTAACAGGGTCCACCCTCTAACAAGGAATATATATATATATATATATATATCAGTATATCTTTGTGAGCATCATTACCACCGGGGTTTTCCCTTTGATCAAGGGTTTCTCTAGTTAACATTTCTAGTGTAATTATGTATATGCACCTTGTTATGGTTGTTGTTTACTTTGATTGAATGGTTAATATTAATTAAGGTTGATAAATTTTTTAATTGGATAATTGATTCACCATCTTGCTCTTAGTTATCTTGGTGGACTGTTGTTTCTAACAATTGGTATTAGAGTACCAAGTCCTTGAAGATAAAGTTTAACAACTTTGGGAGATCCATGGAAAACGTATTCAGAAAGGATAGTCTAAAGTTTGATGAAACAAATTATGATAGCTAGAAGGAAAAGATGAAGACACATCTGTTGTGTATGGGTCTAGGATATTGGATCTTGACAAAATTAGAAAAGATAATTATTGTTGAAAGTTCATTGGAGACTTGTACCAAGGATGAGAGAGAAGTGTTCATGTGTGACATGAGAGCTAGAGAAGCACTATTGTCTGCACTTCCTAAAATTGACTACAACTAGGTAAAAATGCTTGATACTTCTCATAAGATTTGGAAAGCTTTGGAAAATAGTTTTGAAGGTGATGAACATTCTAAGAAATTGAGGCTACAAATTTGGATTTGTGCATTTAAAGATGCTAAAATGATGGAAGATGAATCTATAAGAATATCTATAGGCAGGATATCAGAAATTACTATAGGTATCAGATCTCAAGTAGGAACCAAGGAAGATGATTTGGTGATATGGAAGATATTGAAGAGTTTAATGCCACCATTTGAGTAGGTAGTCCAAATGATACAATTGTTGATCTCTTGTACCAAATATTTCACAAAAGGACCATTACTTGGGAGACTGAATGTTGGAAATGATTGAGGAGTAATGGAACTGGTAAAGAATGTTTTCAATCATTGGTTTGTCATTGATGTCAAACTTGCTACTTGCAGGAATGACAATTGCTTTAGTGATCCAAATACTATAAGTTGGTTGATTGATAAGGAGGTGGTAATCAATAAGATGTAACTAGAGTACCTAGAGAAAGGTTGAAGTTATGATGTTGTAATGAAGTATAAGGATCAACTAAGCCATTGATGAAATAAGTGTATTGATGACATACTCTAAGACATAGAGGATGGACACACCAAGACATATCAAAGATTAAGAGCCAAGCAATCTAGTTAGTGCCAAATAGATTCTCAGTTGAAGCTGAGAAAAGTTCAACTTAGTGTATGCCGAGTGGTCTTCAGGTGCTAAGCAGTCTTTAGGTGCCGAGTTAAGATCAGGTGTCGAGTAGCAAAAAAGAAATAGGTGTTGAGTAAGTTCTCAAGTACCAAGCAAGATATAAGTGCTGAGTGATATTGAAGTGCCAAGTGAATTTCAAGAGATGAGTTTCACAGAATTTCTTTTGGTGCCAAGCATCAGTAAATCAATAATGCCGAGTTGCTGAATTATTTTAAAAATTGAAGATTCGCTAGATCTGAGCCAACATGGTTGTTATCTAGAATTATGTATATCAGATAGAAGATAAGAATGATGAGTTGGTGGCACAGAACACTATGTAAATCATTTTTGACAAATACAATTGGATTCTAGATGAAGTTTTAAGATAAGAGAAAAATATGGGATAGATACATTGTATCTTACCTAACCTATTGAAACCCTAAAGTTGGAGAGGGAGAATCAAGTGGGAAAGGTATTCTAGATTTCTATTTAAGGAGTCATAAGGTCACAAAGAAAAGTGTGGTGGTCAAGCATGAAATCATGAAGTGCTAAAGAAGGTGCTAAGGTGGAAGAGAGCACAGATACTCTACTTCGATAGGTGACCATAGATATGATTGCATTGGTATGATGAATAAGAAGACTCAAGGTGACAAAGCTTGAGATGACAAGCTTATAGAGCTGCAGTGATTAAAGCCAAGCAAAGGATTGAACCAAAGTGTGATCTGTAATCTGCAAGATATGTTGTAAGTTGTATCAGATCAAAAGTCATTATTGTTACTCTCTAGCAATTGTAACAGTTAAAATAAATCCTATGGACATAGGTTGGTTTAATAGCCATGTTGTAAATCCTTTAACGAGGTGACATTCCAAGTGAATGTTCCAAAGTCCTTTAACCAGGCCTATTCCTAACAGTATGGTGAAATCCTCTAACAAGGTCACATTTAACAATGTGTTGTAGCCTTTAACAAGGCAGACCATCAGAAGTCGTTGAAATCAATTGCACAGTTATTTTTGTGGGTATCATCCCCACTCCAATTTTACCTTCTTATTCTTGGAGGGTTTCTGGGTTATCAAATTCTTAGTGTTATGATGTGATGCATGTTTACTCTTCATAGTTGTTTAAATGTTCAAATTACATGCTTGATAGGTTCAGTTATGTGCTATTAAGGATTTGTGGAAAAAGTGGCATTGGACCTTGGATAATTGATTCCCCCCCCCCTCTTAGTTATTGTAAATAATTATAACAATTGGTATCAGAGCATTGCTGATGACTTAGTTTAAAGGGACTAGAAGCAGAAAAGATCAAAATGCCTAAGAGAGAAGTTCCCAAGCTCAACAAAGACAACTTTGTTGCATGGAAAAGCTTGATGAAGCTACATCTTGGATCCATAGGAGATTATGCCCAAAATTCAATTGTTACTGAACATGTTGATCCAACTGGTACTCTTACTATAGAAGATTTGAAATTAAACAGGAACACAATCAGACAATGCTGGAAATTGCTTCTGCACTCAACTATGCTGAATTTGATGATATCAAAGGATGTGACACCGCATTCAAGATGTGGAAAGCCCTATTAGACATTTATGGAGGAGATCAGAATGTTTAAAGAGAAAAAAGAGAAAACCTTAGAGGAAAGTTCGATGATATGAAAATGGAAGAAAGTGAGAATGTTGTTCAGTATGCCTCTAGAATAAAGGAAGTGGTAAGTGCAACAAGATGTTTGAGTGGTCAATTAGATGATGATACTGTTAATAGTAAGTTTTTAAGAACCTTGCTCCCTATCTATGCTATTAGAGTATCAGCTATACAAGAGCTAAGATGTGTGCCATGAAACAATCTAAGTTTTGAAGGTATAGTGGGTAGACTCACTGCATTTGAGTTATCTAACTTTGACAACTACAGACCTGAGAATGTTGAATCTACTTTCAAGGCCAAGATATCAATGAAAGATGCTGAACATGTGAAATCAAAGAAGGGAAGAAAGATGAAAATATGTATCTAGTGACAGTAGTACTGATGAGGAAGACGTGGAACAATTAGAAGCATTACTATCTAGAAGATTTCACAGAGGCAAAGAAAAATTCAAAGGTAAGTTGCCTATCATTTGTTTCAATTGCAATGAAGTAGGACATATTGCTGCAAGGTGTACACAGAAAAAGGAATACAAGGAAGGCAACAAATAGAAAAATAGAAGAGATGATGATAAGAGAGATTACAAAGACAAAGGCAAAAAGTGCTATATTGTTGAAGAAGATTCTGATGATAATGATGATGAAGTTGTCTACGTGGCCATGTAGAACCAATCTGATGAAGAAGAGCCCACAACACTAGTAACATGTATGAACAAGAATGACATATGGATCATAGACATCAGATGCTCACATCACATGACAAGAGAAAAAAGTAAGTTTGTTAACTTTATTCAGTATGATGGAAATAATGTTAGATTTGGTAATGATGCTCCATGTCAAATCAAAGGAAAAGGTTCCATTAAGCTTACAGAGAAAATTTTATGTGATAATGCATACTATGTTGAAGGACTAAACTAAAATTTGCTAAGTGTCTCACAGTTAGGCAATGTAGGGTGCAAAGTAGAATTTGGAAATAAAACTACAAAAATCTATGATACTAATGGTAGATTGATAGGAAAAGGAGATCAAATAAGAAGTAATCTATTTTATCTTGATCTGGAAAATACTTCTTGTCTTGTTGCAAAATTTGATGATGTGTGGTTATGGAATAGAAGGCTATGTCATGTCAACTTTGATAATCTGGTCAATATCAGTAAAATGAAGAAAGTCAGAGGTTTACCTAAACTGAAGAAACCTGAAAATATCATGTGAAAACAATGTCAGCTAGGAAAGATGACCAAGTCAAGTTTCAAGAGTAAAAACTATACATCTAAGGAAGTACTTGAGTTAGTTCATACTGACTTATGTGGTCTAATAGAAATACAAAGCTACAAGGGAGATAAATATATAATGTTGTTTGTTGATGACTATTCTAGGATGATGACTGTTATGTTCTTAAAACAAAAATCTGATGCTTTTCAAATGTTTAAGTGGTATGTGGCTAGAGTTGAAAAAGAAATAGGAAAGAGTTTGAAATGCCTAAGATCAGACAGAGGTGGTGAATTCACATCAAATGAATTTGAGATATTTTGCAAAGACAAAGGAATCAAGAGAAAAACATCAGCTCCTAGAACTCCCCCACAAAATGGAATTGTTAAGAGAAGAAATAGATCTGTGATTGACTGTGCTAGAACATTAATGATGGAAAAGACTGTTGCTTTAAAATATTGGAGAGAAGCTGTAAGTGTGGCTGTTCATACATTGAACCGAGTACAAGTCAAGAAAGGTACAAGTGCAACACCTTTTGAATTATGGTATGGTCACTCACCCAATGCATAGCATTTCAAAGTATTTGGTTGCAAATGCTTTATCCTTAAAGATGCTAGAAATGGAAAATTTGATGCAAAAAGTGATGAAGGCATATTCCTTGGTTACTCCACTGGAAGTAAAGCGTATAAGTGTTTAAATACTAACACTGACAAAATTGTGGAAAGTGCAAATGTAAACTTTGATGAGCATGCAGACATCCAAGTTGAAAAACCAAAGAGAATGGATGAATACAAAACCTTTGTGTGAAGGAATGCCTATTGACGAGGGTACTACCAATCAAATTGGGATTCAACAACAAGTTTCAGTCTCATCCGAGTCACAACCAGTGAATGCCAAGCTACATTCAAAAGTTGAGTTGCATAATGAAGGAAATACTCATTCTGACTCTGAAGTCAGTACACATGATAGAGATGTAGAACTACCTGACAACGAAGTACATAGTGATCATGTATCTGAAAGATCAAACATGGAAACAAGGACAAAACCAAGATTGTCCAAATATGTGAAGAGGCATCACCCTACTGAATAGATAATTGGTGACAAAGATGCAAGACCAATGACAAGGAATAGACTAAGAAATGAATCATGTCTATTAAGAAAATTTCAACCTAAGACAGTGTATGATGCATTACAAGATGGTGACTAGTATAAAGCTATGGAAGAAGAGATGGATCAAATAAAGAAGAACAAAACTTGGAGTTTGGTTCCCAAACCAGTTGACAAAAATGTGATTGGCACCAAGTGGGTATTCAGAAACAAGCTAGATGAGAATGGTGAGATTACTAGAAACAAAGCCAGACTAGTATGTAAGGGTTATGCTTAAGAAGAAGGATTAGACTATGGGGAAACATTTGCCCCTGTTGCGAGAATGGAAGGAGTAAGAACTTTACTTGCATATGCTGCATATAAAGGTTTTAAAGTCTATCAGATGGATGTAAAGTCTAGTTTTCTGAATGGTATATTGGAAGAGGAAGTCTATATTGGACAACCAGAGGGATTTTTTGATGAAAACAATAGGGATATGGTTTGTAAAATACATAAAGCACTCTATGGTCTGAAACAAGCACCTAGAGCATGGTATGAGAGACTTCACAAGTATCTAGTACAAATAGGATTTGAACTGATGATAACAGCAATATGTACATCAAATTAGAAGAAAGTAAGGATATTATTGTATCTGAAATCTTTGTTGATGACATAGTGTTTGGAGGAAAGCAAGTGCTTTGCAAAAATTTTGCTGACAAAATGAAAGATGAGTTTGAAATGTCTACATTTGGAGAAATCAAATGTTTTGTTGGTTTGCAAGTACATCAACTAAAATATGGTATATTTATGACACAATCAAAGTACATCAAAGAGATACTTAAAACGTTTGGATTAGAAGATTCCAAACTAGTCAGCACACCAATGGCAATAGAACATAAGCTATCCAAAAATGATGTATCAGCTGAAGTTAATCAAAAAATGTACAGATCCATGATTGGAAAACTACAATATGTTGTACATAGCAGACCAAACATAGCATTAGCAGTTGGAATAGTGGCTAGATTCTTTGTTAATTCTAAAGAGAACCATCTCATAGTAGTAAAAAGAATAATGAGGTATCTCAAAGGAACTGATGACTTTGGCCTATATTATAAAAAGAATGAAAAGTTTGAGCTAAATGTATATGCAGATGCAGATTAGGGAGGCAACATTGATGATAGAAAGAGCACAAGTGGAGGAGCATTATTTTTAGGTAAAAGACTAGTTACTTGGACTAGCAAGAAGCAAACATGCACATCTCAGTCCACTACAAAATCAAAATATGTGGCACTAGTAGTCAATTACACAAACATTGTATGGCTCACACATTTATTGCAAGGAATGAAAGAAGAGTTAACCAAACCTGTGATATTGTATTGTGATAATACAAGTGCTATAAACATATCCAAGAATCCAATAATGCATGTAAAAATCAAGCATATTGCAATCAAGTATCACTATGTTAGAGAATTGGTAGAAGACAAACAAGTGAAGATGGAGTACATTCACACAAAGGAAAAAACTGTAGATATCTTCACCAAACCATTTCCCAAGGATGCTTATGAATATCTTAGAGGCAAGTTTGGGGTAATGCCCCTAACTCAAGCAGTTTAAAGCAAAGAAGCTGCCCTGCATCAATAGGAAAAAATCAATGAAATATCAGAAGAATGATGCAGAGGATGATAGCAGGAGCAGAAACTCCAAAATAGTCACAAGCATGGTGACAGAGAGAGAAAACATGAGATGCAAAACTTATATTTTGCATGTTAAAGATGTTACATCTTTGGCATTTATGTCAAAGAGGGAGATATATGCAGAAAATTGATCAATACAAAGTAAGAGGGCGATATATATGAAAGAGGGAGATTTATGAGAAACTAAAAGGTAAAGATATGAATATATATGAGATCAGTAGTAAATGATGCAACAGTCAAGAAGGAAGTAGAATCAAGTTGGTAACTAAGTTGATCAAGTGATCAGTTTGGTTTGTCATCAATGCCAAAGAGGGAGATTGTTGGAAATGATTGAGGAGTAATGGAATCGGTAAAGAATTTTTTCAATCATTGTTTTGTCATTGATGTCAAACTTGCTACTTACAGGAATGAAAATTGCTTTAGTGATCCAAATACTATAAGTTGGTTGATTGACAAGGAGGTAGTAATCAATAAGATGTAACTAGAGTACCTAGAGAAAGGTTGAAGTTATGATGTTGTAATGAAGTATAAGGATCAGCTAAGCCATTGATGAAATAAGTGTATTGATGACATACTCTAAGACACAAAGGATGGACACACCAAGACATATCAAAGATCAAGAGCCGAGTAAGCTAGTTAGTGCCAAACAAATTCTCAGTTGAAGTCAAGCAAAGTTCAACTTAGTGTATGCCGAGTGGTCTTGAGGTGTCGAGCAGTCTTCAGGTACCGAGTGAAGATCAGGTGCCAAGTAGCAGAAAAGAAATAGGTGTTGAGTAGGTTCTCAAGTGCCGAGCAAGATATAAGTGCCGAGTGATATTGAAGTGCCGAGTGAATTTCAAGAGCCGAGTTTCACAGAATTTCTTCTGATGCCGAGCATGAGTAAATCAATAATGTTGAGTTGCTACATTATTTTGAAAATCGAAGATTCACTAGATCTGAGGTGACATGGTTGTTATCTAGAATTCTATGAATCAGATAGAATATAAGAATGATGAGCTGGTGGCATATAACACTATGTAAATTGTTTTTGACAAATATAATTGGATTCTAGATGAAGTTTCTAGATAAGAGCAAAATATGGGATAGATACATTGTATCTTACCTAACCTATTGAAACCCTAAAGTTGGAGAGGGAGAATCGAGCGAGAAAGGTATTCCAGATTTCTATTTAAGGAGTCATAAGGTCATGAAGAAAAGAGTGGTGGTCGAGCATGAAATCATGAAGTGCTGAAGAAGGTGCTAAGGTGGAAGAAAGCACAGATACTCTGCTTTGATAGGTGACCATAGATATGATTGCATTGGTATGATGAGTAAGAAGACTCAAGGTGAAGAAGCTTGAGATGACAAGCTTACAGAGCTGCAGTGATTAAAGCCAAGCAAAGGATTGAACCAAAGTGTGATCTGTAATCTGCAAGATATGTTGTAAGTTGTATCAGATCAAAAGTCATTATTGTTACTCTCTAGCAATTGTAACAGTTAAAATAAATCCTATGGACTTAGGTTGGTTTAATAGCCATGTTGTAAACCCTTTAATAGGGTGACATTCCAAGTGAATGTTCCAAAGTCCTTTAACCAGGCCCATCCCTAACAATATGGTGAAATCCTTTAACAAGGCCACATTTAACAATGTGTTGTAGCCTTTAATAGGGCATGCCTTTAATAGGGTAGAACATCAGAAGTGGTTGAAATCAATTGCGTAGTTATTTTTGTGGGTATCATCCCCACTCCAATTTTACTTTCTTATTCTTGGAGGGTTTCTGGGTTATCAAATTTTTAGTGTTATGGTGTGATGCATGTTTACTTTTCATAGTTGTTTAAATGTTCAAATTACATGCATGATAGTTTCAGTTATGTGCTATTAAGGATTTGTGGAAAAAGTGGCATTAGACCTTGGATAACTGATTCACACCCCCCCCTACCATTAGTTATTCTAAAGAATTATAACACTGAAGTAGTGTAAAATGAGCTTAGATAGTCCAAAGAATTGACCAGAATAGAGACAACTTTCAGTGCCCTAAAAATTCAACCTAATCTATCAAGGAGCACAAGTTCTAGAGAAGATTTTTCTAGTAGTGGTAAATCTGATGAGGAAAAAAAGATAGAAGAAGGAGTAGCCCTTCTGGTAAGAAGAGAAAAAGATGGTGAGAAAATCTTCAGATGTTGGACTTGTAATGAGTTTGGTCATTATGCATCTAAGTATCCTAAAAGAGAAAAAAAAGTATAAATGAAAGTTCAAATGTAGAAGAGATACAGATTGTTTGTATGCCAATCAAGAAGATGATTTTGATGAACAAGTAGTAAGTGCTAGTGATGATGAAATAGGATTTGTAGCTATTAAATAAGAAAGTCCAGAGAAAATGGCTTTGGTATCATAGGTTGAAAAGAAATTTGATTGGGTAACTGATAGTGGTTGTTCACATCATATGACTGGTGATATGAACAAGTTTTTTGACTTTAAAAGTTAGGATGGAGGCATTGCCAGAGTTGGAAATGATGTAGCTTGTCATGTGAAAGGTATTGGATCTATAACTCTTGATGGTAAGACTAACACTGGGGATGTATATTTTGTTGATGGTTTGAAACACAATCTTTTGTGTGTTGGAAAACTAGTGGATAAAGGTTATCAGTTACAGTTCACAAAAAAGACATGCATGATCAGAGATAAAGATGGAAAGGTAATTGGAACATGAACCAGATCTAGAGGTAATGTATTTTAGTTGAATCCCACTAAAATGACATGCTTGGTTGCAAAGGTAGATGATAGTTGGTTATGTCATAAGAGATTTGGTCATATAAACTTTGACAACATTGTGAAAACTAGTAGTATGTTTACAGTTAGAGATTTTCCTAAGATTGTAAAGCCCACTAACACAATTTGCAAGGAGTGTGTATTGGTAAAGCATAATAGAGCTTCTTTTCCTAGCAAGAAGTTTACTACTACAAAAAAGTTTGAGATTGTACACATAGATCTTAGTGGTCCTACAAAGACTAAAGGATTCTATTATGAAAGGTATTTCATGGTTATTGCTGATGACTTCTCTAGAATGATGTGGGTTGCATTTCTTAAAGAAAAATCTAAGGCATTTGAAAAGTTCAAGATATTCAATAATAGAGTTGATAATAAATCGGGTATGAAGATTAAATGTTTAAGATCAGATAGAGGAGAGTTTACTTCAAATGAGTTTAACATCTTCTGTGAAGCTACTAGAATCAAAAGACAATTATCAACTCTGAGAACCCCTAAACAAAATGGCATTTTAGGGAGAAGAAACATGTTAGTAATAGAAGTAGCAAGAGCTATGTTAGCTGAGGATGATGTATCCAAGTTGTTTTGGAGAGAAGCATGAATACATGAGTCTACAATATGAACAGAGTGCAATTCAAGAAAGACACAAACAAGACCCCTTATGAACTATGGTTTGGTCACTCACCTAAAGTTAAGTATTTCATAATTTTTGGTAGAAAATGTTATATCAAAAGAGATGATGATGTAAATTTGATGCTAGAAGTGATGAAGGTATGTTTCTTGGTTATTCATTGAAAAATAGAGCTTATAGATGTTATAATCTAAGAACTAAAACTATTTTTGAAAGTGAAAATGTAAGAGTTGATGAAAAATTTAGGCTACAAGAAAGAATAGTTTACTATAATTTTGATGATGAGAATGTTGTTACTAAACCAAGGAATGATGAAGTATTCTTTGAGACTAACAATGATTTGCAGAATGAAGGAGAGCTAAGGCAAGAACAAAGTTTGGAACCTTGAACAAAGTTAAGAGTTGAGATCAAAACTCCTACTCCTGGTAAGAATATAACAAAGAATCATCCACTGGAGTAGATCATCAGCAAAAAAGATAAACATGTAATGAAAAGAAGTAGAATAAATGAAGAACTATGTCTAATATCTCAAGTAGAACCAAAGAATGTAGATTAGAAATGTAAAGATGACTATTGGAAGCAAACTATGAAAGAAGAATTAGATCAAATAGTGATGAATGAGACATGGGAGTTCGTCCCTAGATTAGCAGATAAGAATGTGATAGGAACAAAATCAGTATTCAGGAACAAGATGAATGAACAAGGTGAAGTTGTAAGGAACAAAGAAATATTGGTATGTAAAGGTTACTCACAGCAAGAAGGAATAGACTATGATGAAACCTATGATCCTATAGTAAGAATTGATGCAATAAGGATATTCTTAGCCTATGCAGCACATAAGAAATTCAAGGTATATCAGATGGATGTCAAGTCAACATTTTTGAATGGAGATCTTGAAGAAGAGGTATACATAGAATAGCCTAAAGGTTTTCCTTTAATAGATGAAAAAGACATGGCATGAAGATTGAAGAAAGCATTGTATGGATTGAAGAAAGCACCCAAGACCTCGTATGCAAGGTTGGACAAGCATTTGACAAAATTTGGATTTAGCAAAGGTATCATAGATAACAATCTATATTGAAAAGAAATAGATGATGGATTGATGATGTTGGTAATATTCATTGATGATATCATATTTAGAGGAGATGATGATGAAAGTGACAAGTTTGCAAAAGAAATGAAGAAGGAATTTGAAATGAGTATGATAGGAGAGATGAAATACTTTCTATGATTATAGATTGTGCAGGATAAAGAAGGAATCTTATTTCTCAGACTAAGTATTTGAAATATCTATTGAAAAGGTTTGGTTTGGAAACATGTAAACTAGTTGGAACACCTATGGTAACTAGACACAAGTTATCTTCAAAGGATGAGACACCTACTATTGAGAAGAAGTACAAATCTATGATTGGAGGATTGCAATATTTGACTCACACAAGGTCAAATATAGAAAATGCAGTTGGAATTGTTGCAAGATTTCAAGTTGATTCCAGAGAAGTGCATTATGCAACAGTTAAAATGATATTTAGATATATGAAGGGAACACCAGAGTTTGGATTGTGGTATGATAGATCTAATGATTTCACTTTACATGCTTATATTTATGTTGATTAGATAGGCAATATGGATGATAGAAAGAGCACCAGTGGTGGAACCTTCTTTCTTGGAGGAAGATTGGTTTCTTGGTTAAGAAAGAAGTAGGATTGTATCTCACAGAGTATAGAAAAGGCATTATATGTTGCAGAAACAAACAAGTTTAATCAAGTTGTTTGGATGAAGCAGATGTTGAAGGATATAAGGATATAATTCAATGAACCTATCGTCATACATTGTGATAACACAAACATAGTGAATATGTGTAAGAATCTAGTGTTGCACTCTAAGACTAAGCACATCTCTATCAAGTATCACATGTTGAGAGAGAAAGTTGTAGAAAAGGAAATTAGATTGGACTATGTAAGCACTAAAGAGCATATTGCAGATATTTTCACCAAGCCTCTTTTAAAAGAGACTTTTGAGTATTTACAAGGTATGCTAGGGGTTATGCCCCTACCTACATCAGAGTAGATGATACAAGAGCACATCAATCTAGTGTTACAAAGCACTATTGTTTATCTAGATTGAATGTTGATCCTTTCTGTATGGGGGAATATTTATGATGGATAGAGTCATCTAGGACTCTTGATGGATGTTGTTTTGAATAATTTCTTTGGACACTTGAGTAAGTCAGAGAAAATTGTTGTAGAGGTAGATGGTTGCTAAAACCTTTGACATTGATGTCAATGGGGGAGATATTACACCATGAAAATAATTTGATATAGAGTGCATTGAAGGGAAAGATTATATCAATGGGGGAGAATGATTGACGAATAGGATTTGAAAAGAAAGGATAACTATCTTTTACAATTGGTATTGTTGGAACTAGATGTTCTTCATCTATGTTGCCATCAATGCCAAAGGGGGAGATTTTGGGAAGCATGAATGCTAATGATAATTCTATGGAGGGTTATTGTAGAAACATGATTAGATCATTATCATGATGATATGTTACATTCATGACTGTGTTTGTCATTGATAACAACATAGTAATTTTCTATGGTATTTGATAGAAGAACAATGAAAAGATAAAGTTGGTATGAATAGATCATTGAGTATTTTTAATAAGAAAGGTTAAAGGGAGATACTAATAAGTGTCTAGTATATGGAGCTAACCTTATAAGCAAAAGAAATTAAGTCTAGAAGATGTTATGCGAATTTTGGTGATGACAATTTTGAGATAGAGTTTATAGAAGCATGTTCTGGTAAACATTTTATATCTCTTAGCAGAGTTGTTATTCTAAGAAGCAAGGTTAAATATGTGTAGAAGATATGTTGGAGATGATGTGGCTAATCTCATTCATCATAATATTACATGTATGAAAATTTATTCAAGTTAGTATGTGACTAATTGATGTTATTGCTAAGTGTAACATGTTCTTAATGAGGTTGTATAATAACTAATTGAGAAGGTGTAGTAGACAACTTAGGGAATTATTTTATGGATTCAAAATAAAGGAAGGACATTCTCCTTTGTTATGTATGGATGAATTAATGATTGTAAGAAGCATGAAGAGAAAAATGCGAAGGTAAGCATAGCAGAGTCAAGTTGGAGAAAACTTCATTGTTGAGTTTTTATTCTGATATCCGAGGTTTGCTATTGGATCCAAGGTTTTTGACCTGATCTACAAGATCTGATAGTGATTGGTCCAGTTGAAAAGATAGTGGAAAGAGGTTAAAGCATAGTACAAACAATTATTCTGCAAGGAATAGTTGAGAGATCAGTTGGATAGTGAGTCTAGTGGTCTTGCCCCTAAATTTGTTTGGATAGTGGGTCCTTCTATCTTCTACAACTCATAACAAGGTTGGAATCTCCTAATAGGAATTTGAAGTCTCCTAAGAGGGACTCTTATGTACTAAATGTGTTTATAGACTCCTAATAGGGTCAATCCTCTCATAAGGAATATATATATATATATATATATATCTTTGTGTGCATCATTCCCACTAGGGTTTTCCCTCTGATCAAGGGTTTCCCTAGTTAACATATATGTTGTAATTGTATATGTGCATCTTGTTATCTTGGTGGATTATTGTTTCTAATAGTCATGTCATCCTCACTGAGTTGCATGTGAAATGCCTTGATCATTTTTGGATAGTTGTACAAAATAATTGGGTTTTTAAATATCACCTCAATTAAATATCTACATCAATTGGGTACTAAAAATATCATACATTTTCCCAAAATTTGGATCAAACACTCCCATGAAAGTGGATAGTGTATGTATAATTGTATTTTTTGTCAATGATTCTAGCATATTCTAAAAAAACATATGGGAATCTTATTATTCACATACCTTTCATTCTCTGATGCTAAATCAATGCCCTATTCTACTTTGTTCTCAAATTTCTTATCTGTGACCTACTTATTTGCAAACAAATACAAAAATATCAAGTCCTTATTGTCTTTAACGTTTGATAAGTCAAGAACTGTAAATGATAATATATGCCTAAAACTACTTGCAAAATAAGTATAACCTTCTCTAGTAGTTAAACAACCTTTGTGTAGCAATGCATTCAAATGGAGTTGAAACTAATTTGTGAAGATCATCTATGGCAGTTTGGTCAATCTTTGGTTTATGAATTCCATATCATTAAACCAATTATCAAGCAATCAATGACAAAGGAATTTCACATAATCTTTTGCATAGTTCATGTCATCCTGCAAATGAGATTACAAAACATTCTATAGTCAAACCAACCATACAGTATTTGTAAGATTTTATCAATCTTCATCATCCTAATATCATTTAAGATCTATACTAGTTATTTAATCAAATTAAAAGATCTCAATTTGTTCACAGTATTTTTTTCTAGGGGCATCAACTATGAGAATCTAATTTACTATAAATCACATTAGATAACATACAAAAATGAGTAGAATAAACCATTGACATGTTCCCCCAGCCATGCATCTATAAATAAAATTATTTGACTACAAATTTGAACTTTTTTTCCTAGACACTTCACTAACCTATGGATACTTTGGTATGAAAGAAAGCTCAATTTCCAAATGTTTAAAGCCTTTGTTTTAGAGTACTAACTTTTGCATAATGGAAATGATAGACATTGTTCCAAAGACAATATATTAAACAAGACAATTTCCTACTAACATTAAGCACCACTATTTGTTTTACTAACAAAAGCAATTCTCCAAATATTGATTCAAACCATAATTACTAGGGGACCCATCTCCCACCTTGTTAGACACATCTTAGAGATGTCTATAGTACTAGAGGCATCTCTGAGTACTTCCCCATGCACAAAATTCTCTTGGTGTTGTCTCATGCCATCTCCAAAGTCTCCCAACTAAAGTTCTACATCTCCCACCAGAAAGCATAGGCAAAATGCCTTAAAAGGTAACAAAAAATAAAAAGAAAAATAAATAAAATAATCCTGCATAATGTTTCATGCTAATAATTTGGATGATACCAAAATTCATGTGAAGTTATAGTGATTGGATCTACAGATAAGGTAGCCTTTTTAAGAGGAATAAACAATAGTAGGGTTGATTTCCCATTATTATAATGATCTAAAGAGAAATTGCCTTTACTAGATAGTAATTTACTATTCTTGTGTGACTGGTTTACTATTCTTTCAAAGTTTTATGTCATGGTATTTTCTAAAAATTATTAAATTACATTAAAAAAGCATCTCCATGTACCCACATCCTATTTTTGGGAATTAGTCGTATTGATACCATACCTGTCTTCGACATCTACTTGTCTCCTAGTCACTATGGTTTAACAATTTAGCCTAAAGTTCAACATTTAGGCAATCATATGTACACAATAATACCCCCAGATGTGTTAAGGATCTACAAATAAAACATTCTACACTCCCTCCTCTCATTTCCTATTGGCATTGAGATTTTCTTTCAGAATATATAAGTGCAACTATCCACAAATTATATTCTTTGTATTAGGTGTCCACTAAAAATAAAGTTCAAGCATATAGATTTTTACGATTTTTTTACTTGGAACTGAATATTGGTTTGAAGGACTCTACAAAAAAAGGAGGTAGTTGTTGAGTCCAACAAAGATCTTAAGGGAATTCCAAGGCACATTTAACATGGTTGTGCATCATGATATCAATAAATTGGGGGAATTCAAAATCTTTGATCTTCTGGGTGTAGAAAAATTTGCAATAATAGAGATCTAGATTCCACAGAATTTTAAAAACAAAAATATTTCAATAAAATAAAAATTTGTAACCTAGACAACACTTTCATCATTCATGTTGATCAATAGGACATTGAACAACACACAATTCTTAGATTTCCATTGGTACTAAGTACTTTCCAATTTTTGGTTCAAATGACTTCATACAATCCAGAAACTAGGGAGTAGGTGAAAATGCTTCTATGCCAACCTAATACTGGAAAACCAACATTCTCTATCTTTGCCATGATTTTTTTTAAAGTCTCAAAATATTTGAATATTCTCCACTCTCTAAACTTCATGACTACATCATGTCTTCCTCTCTCTAATTACATTCTACCCCTACCATTTCATATATAACAACTCCACTTATATTCATTATCTTTAGCCCTACATGATGCCTTCAAATTTCTACTGCAACATGTGAGTACCTAAGACAAGTTATGCAAATTTGGCAATTGCCACTTCAGGAAATAGGTAAGATTTATCCTCATAGGATGATCTGAATATCAAAAGAAGCAAGTATGTGATTAATGAGTTTCCAATCACTTCTTGGCCATCCAATGAGAAAGCAACAGACTTTAAAATATACTAGCTCACAACTATGATTTTAATAACCCACTCATGAGGCTTCCATAGAGCTATAAACTTAGCATAAGTATACCAAAACACAAAGAGTTAGCATGCAAAAAAAAAAAGATTGTGCACAAACATAATGAAATTTCTATTTCCTTAGGAATTCACATTCAATTGTTGAATGACACTAGGAACTTTGTGCACATGTTATAGAAAAACATGAATGATGCAAACACATGTGCATCAGATAGAGGTTTGCATAGAGAATTGAACAATGATAAAAAAACCATTCACCCTATGTAATAGTGCTAACAAATTGTACATATCATGTAGAAGCTTTCACAGTATCGCAAAAATTGAATTGTGCTTGCCAAAGCTAACACAAAGCACATAGAAAATTATAATTGAAAGTAGAATAGAAAGGAAATAAATACAAACCTTGAATTTTTTCAATGCATATCTATTAAAAAATGTTCTAGAAATTTGATAAAAGATTGAACAAGCCATACACAAAGGAGAAGCCTTGCCCTACTCCATTTCTTCACAAGATGTCCTTGGAACTAGATAAATCTAGTTTGGTCTCATGCAAGTAGAGTCTTATTTCTAGCTACATCATATAACATGCACATGGATATAATACTTAATACATTCAAAAATGCAAAGGATAAACTTTGGTGAGGTTAAATATATCAAATTGGACATTAAATTTCCAGATTAAAAAGAATACTAGAACTTTCTATTTTGGGTTCATGAATTGTAGAGCTCAAATGCAACCATGTGGTTTTTACACTAATATAGATTAATACAAAGATTAATTGGATATTCGCATTGGTCTCCCACCCTAGCTCATAATATCTTTCAAGTGGAAACATGTCCATTAATAGCAAGCAAAATGGAGCACACCAAATGTCATGATTGTTCCAATCTCTAGAAATATAAATGCCTAACAATTATACATTGGTTTTATGGTCACAATTTGCAACTTACAACCGATGAAGCCTCTAAGCATGTGAAAAAATGACCCCTTGAACTTGCCTAACACAAAAATCTTCTGTATGCAAAGGGAATGCCTTAGCTAGGAGGGGGGTTTACTACGAGCACAAAGGTTTCATCTAACCTTCAACACAAGAAATAACTATCTAGTTGCCTATGTAAGATTTGATGACATCCTTGCCAATTAATTAAGGAAAAACATTTCACCAAGATCCACTTCACTGATGAACAAAAATCCAAATATCCAACATGTTAGGAAAAAATGAGAAATGGATATCCTGGTGGCCAACTTGAAAGTAAGGTGAGCAATCAAATACACTGGGTTAAAGTTTTATTTGTGTTGTGAGATGTTGAAATATGGTCAACTTCTAATCCTTAATCATTGAAACTTTTTTTCTATTTACATTTGTATTTTCTAGTTAAAGTTGAAACTCATTTTATCATCACCATCAATATATTGTGCTATTGTACAAGCAATTTGAGATGTATCTAAGAATAATGATATTAAAATGCAAGTTGGTTTATGGAGATGCCAACATGTAGCACACATCCCTTATGTTAGTTTTATTGGTCATGTGTGAACTTGTACCTAACTATTTGGGTAAAATGCGTATGCCAGCTTTGAAATTAATAGTTTGAAATAAAAGCACTTTTCTCATAGTAGCAGTTAGATGTTTACATATTATGGATCTCAGGTAAGAAAAAATATAGGAAACAATTGTACACATTTGAGATCTTATATTGTAAATATAAGTGGAATGCCCTCTTCCAATAAGGAGCATTATGTGGTGTTTCCCTATCTCTAGAGCTTATCTTATTATGAGTACATTTCTATTACAATTTGGAGTATTTATATCATCCTTAGCAGTTCTGTAACATCTAATTTTAGAGTTTTAATTTGAGCAAATTGGAACATTTTTTTCTATTTTTTTTTCTCGGACAACTCATATTGTTAAAATAGGATACACACCCAACATAGGCCTTTAGTGGTTATGGTAAATATTTGTAGCAACACAAAGGAAATAATGGTCATTTAAAAGTTAACCTTGTGATCCAGATTCTTTATTTACTATTTGTACATAAAATTAGGGAAAAATTATTGAATATGTTTATTTGCCTTATTGAAACAATCAAAGAGAATCTTGGTTTTCTTGGAAAGTAGATTTCACAAGCTTTTTAAAATAAGATTCTACTCAGAATTTGAAGCAATTTTGCAGAAATAACATTTTAAAATTGAATCTACAACTTTCTCCTACAAATAATATACAAAAAAATAAAATACCATACAATCGTATTCATTGCAAGAAGCCATTCCATGTTATTTCTCCAATATAAGATCGCAAACATATTCAATACTTGTTCTATTTTCCTTATTATCTTGACCCTACAAATAACCACTATTACTTCATACTCAACACTACCCCTTTCACACACATGGGAAAAATAACAAATACTTTTGTCCCATGTTAGCCCACTCATTGGATAGTTATAATTGATTACACAAGTTATCCATATGATAGATATAACTCAAGGAATGTGTGCCACATGTTGACATCTCTATCAACCAATATGTAGCATAATAACATAACACTACATATATGATGGAGATATTTATTGAATTGAAAATTGGGTTCTTGTTGATGCTTGGGGAGGTCATTGAACCATCGATGATTATTTTTCAAGCTATGTAGTTTTTAAAAGTCAAAAAACATCTACTAGCTTGTTAGTCATTTGTTGTAACCCCTACACCAATTAACCACACCATTTGATATCACATGAATGAATTGAGCTATCCAAGTATTTGAATTTTTTGGAACAAACCATATGCTTAAAACCATGGACCTATGCTCAATCAGAATGTCTTAGGCTAATAATATGAATAACACCTATTTGGTCCATCCTCACTATACTAGCATTTTCATTTAGTTGAAAAATGCATTCAAATAAGAAAGGCCTCGTCTACTCTCAATCCTAGTAACAAAATTTAAAAATAGAGGAACATTTATTTATTTATTTTGATCGATAAACAACCAAGGCCATAATAATTAATTATAAAGAATAAGATACAATAACATTACACCGTTCAAACAGGCACTGGTAGGAAAGAATGGGGAAATAAAGCTTCCAGTCTAGCCCAAGACCATAGTCCTTTATTATTACAACTTAAAAGGGGCATACCCCAGTCCAAATATCCAAATAATGATATATACAAAATCAATTGATGATAAAAATTATGAACATTATGAAAATTACAATCCTTAAAATTCTCATTCACCTTTGGATGAGGTACTAGAGTTTCTCTTCAATCCTAAATCTTGAACATAATGTCCCTATCTTATCACCCCATTAAATCGTCAGTGAACCAACAATATATTAGGAAACCTTTAATATCTAAATAAGGTAGGTAGAATCCTTTATGAGATGTTAAGAAGAATCCAAAAATAGAATCGTCCTATCCTTCAAACATTAGAACAATCATGACCATAGAAGGAAAAATAAAGGTTAACTAATTATTCTTTTGTAAAATGAAAGCTATGAAAAAAATTCGATAGAACACCTTCCTACTATATTTAGAAGCCCAAACATGTCTTCAATAAAGGCCTAATCTTCTGAACTAAAATGATCATCATTGATGACATATTAACTAATCAAAGTGACTATCCACCTCTAATGCTACCCTTTGACTAAAAAATGATTCTACACTATAATCCCATCTGACGCTGATCGTGTTGGTAATACAATACTAAATGGGGTGGAAAAATTATTGCAAACCTAAATCAATAGACTATGGGAAGATCCCAAAATACAGAACCAATGCTGTCAGATTCTTCTTCATTCCATACCATTAAAGAAAAACATGCCCTGACAAGGAGAGGGACACCCCTTCTAATAATAAACTATCTAATCCTATCATCCATATCTAAAAATATGGAAAAAATTCTAAGGAGCCACAAAATACTCCAATCTAATTCTTGCTTTAGCTCAATTTAGACTGAAACAGAGCAGCGTGAAAAATACCTAATCTATATTCTCATGATCCAAGTAGTATGAAGCTAGTCAAGTCTTGCTAAACTAGTTAAACAATTTACCATTGAAACCATATTCCATTTCATGGAAGCGATCCATAAGCCAAAATTCATGCAATTCACAAACCTTAATAAAAGGAGATATAAAACCAATAGACAAAGGAGAAGTATCTAAATCAACGATATATCATTATATTATTAATAAGTTTTCTAAAGGCTGATACAAAATGAAGGAGCTATAAAATCTCCTTAAACAACAAAGACCTATACATATACCAAAAATGATGTATAACTTTACATAACTAATTATACTACTCACAGTCCTGAGTACACCAAATACATAAAAATAATTGCTAACCATGGCCTATTACTATTGAAAACCTCCTGCCCTTCCCTATCCACAATATGTATAGACCGACATGATTCCACTTATCTTCGGTACACCATAATGACTTCAACAACTTCATTGGGGTTTTTTGCTTGAAATTTTGGGGGGAATTCAAAGTCAAACTTTTCCCTACTTGACTTCTTCGTGTTGGGCGTAATGAAGTTGAGGGCATCCAAATCCTCGAAGGTAACCCCTAGTTCAATATAAGTGTTGTAGGCATTGAGATAGTTTATTAGTCATAATTTGTTCTCATCTGCCACTATTCCCATCCATCCAAGTAGGAAGTGGATGTTGGCCTCCATCCTAGGCCATTCTATGTAGAAGGCATAATTTTCCCTGATAACCAGCGAGGGGCGATGAATCACAACCTTTAGCTCTAGAGAGCTAGGGGGAAGTTCCATGTATCTTTCAGGTAGTGGAATTCATAAGTTTCCATCAATGCTTCTGATAGCTTGCTCGAGCCCCTTCCCCCAAGTAGGGTTGAAAATGTTGCTGCAAAGTTGGATAATAATTTTGGGTTCAATTCTCGCTCTGGCCATGCATCCTATAAAGGAGTTGATGATGTTGTTGTTAGTCCTCCACATGTAACTATAGTTAAAGACACCTTCCCCAATAGCCCTACTCACTGCTATCCTGGCCATGTCATCTAGTGGGTTCAATATTCTATTCCACTACTTTGGCTTGACATTCCCGCAGAAAGCCATGGTATGAACCTCTGACATATGGAAGACATGAATATTTGAATCCATTACTATAGAGATAGGGCTACCCTAGCACATTCAAAATGACAATATAAAAAGGCTAGATCACAAGATCTAAAAACCTCGAAACTTGACCTCATGCTCTGGTGACACCAACATTTCAAGGCATGAGTTCAATGCATTAGATGAGGTAGGAAGTTAACCAAAAAATGATGATTCGCCACGTAGATGTCCAATCAACAGATTCCCATCTAATTCAGTGATTATCTAAGATGGCAGAGAAAAGCTAAGGGTGGTCTAGGATTACTAATGGCTAACTAAGGGCCACTTTCCAAGATAGGAGGTTCTCTATATTATAAACTTAGTGAAAAAAGTCTATAATATAAAAAGAACCCATAGTGAGGGAAAATTAATCCTAAGTTTGAAGGAACTCTAATGAACATACTCTATGGACCTTTTATAATTTGAAGATTTATACCATCTACTCCTTTATTTGCTAAATCATCTACCTTCTTATTCCCTTCTCAAAATATATGACATATCCTAGAATCAACTCACTGATCAATAAGTAATAGGACATCACTTAGTCTAGAATTTAGAACCCAATTCGGTGTAGCCCGTTTCTTGATTGTATTGAGAATAATTTGAGAATTACCCTCAATAATGACTTTTGACAAACATAATTCAAGACAAAGCAGGAGGCCTTTTTCCAAGGCTTCTAACTTTTCTAGGTTGTTGGTTGTAGGCCAAATCAACAATGCCTTTTTGGTAATCTAATTGCCTGTATTATCATTTATAATGCAACCAATACCTGCCATTCCATGATTGCCTCTTATAGCTCCATCAAAATTGATTTTATGCCAATCATACAGGGGAGGAGACCATTTACAATCCTCCCTAGCCTTCTTACTACTCTTGGAATATGCTAGAGTTGGATTGATCAACTTGCTCTAGTTCTTCTTCATGAGTCCATCCCATGCAGAAAAGGAACCTTCCTCTTTCTAAACCTCCCTAAGGTGAGAGTTAGTGACTTCCACTATGTTGGCTTCTATCTTAAGCAATAAACCTTCCAACTCCATTTATGTATCTTAGAATATACGTATATTTCTCTCCTTCCAGATCTCCCATGACATAATCACTAGACAAATGTTCCACAATTTGCTAGAGATCCCTTTAATGATGTTAATGGGCCATCCTTTCAAGAGCTCAGAGAAGGTTCTTGGTAAGGGGGATGACCAACCCAATTTTAGCCTAAGCCATTCCTAGCATGATTGGGAAAAATGGGAAGCTATATAATAAATTATCTACATCATTGAAATTATGTTTATAGAGCACACACCTAGATGGGCCTAGAAAGCCAAATTTATGCAACCTATCTTTTGTGAGGATCCTATTTGGGAGGCCAACCATAGAAAGAAACTAGACTTGGGTAGACAAGTTGCATCCCAACATAGATTGAGTGGGATTTTTATTTCATCCCATCTTTGTGAGTGAATCAAGGAATTATATCCACTCCTAACATTGTATTTACCATCCTTCAATGCTACCTAAATGAGTTCATCTTTCCTCTTAGACCGCTTAACTCTTCTATCACTACGAATCTTTTCATAAGCATTTCTTTCTTCCGAATCAAATCCTATGCCATCTAGAGATTTCCACACCCATTTGACTGAACCTTTAGAAGAGATTTCAACTTATAATCCTTAACTTTATCACCCTAAGAAGATACTAGTTTCTCTTTGAGGGTCGACGGGAAGGATCTAGATACAATCGGGGTGAAACCATCCCAAGAATCCTCCTAAAATAAGGCCTCATCACCCAATCCCACATACCAAGATAGAAAATTGCTAATAATGTGTCTGCACTTTGTCATAAAATTCCAACTTTCAAAACCTTTAGGGAGATTCCTCATTCTAAAAATTGATAGGGGATCATTTGTATTAAGGTATTTATTATATAATATCTTGGCCCATTTTTGATTTCTCTCTTTATATAAATGCCAAATTAGTTTAGCACCTAAGCCTTCATTTTACCATTATAAATTCTTTATCCCAAGACCATCCATCTCCTTAGGTTTGCAAATGTTTTCCCACTTAACAAGTGCTAGTTTCTTATCTTCTTCACAATCCTTCCATAAGAAGTTTCTAAGCTTTGATTCAAATTTTCCCAAAGAACTCGTAAAGAGGAGTAGACATGAAAGAGAAAAAGTAGGAATAGCTGATAGAACTGATTTAATTTTAGTACTCTTCCCAGCCTTAGAGAGCCATTTATTTTTCCAGCTTCCAATCCTAGCGTCAACTTTTTCAATGGTATTTTGCCAAATCTTGCTAGATTTGGCTCCTTTTTCCAATGTCATGCCCAAATATTTACAAGGAAACTATCCTTTTCTAAATCCCATCACTTTGCAAATCTGATCTTCAACTTCTTTATTAGTGTTTAAGAAAAATATCTTTGATTTTTCCTTATTAACTTTTTGTCTAGAAGCTACTATGTATGAATTAATTATTGAATTTAAATTCAAGGCTTCTTTGATAGAACTTTTACAAGGTAGAATAATATCAGCAATATATTGCTAATGTGTGATATTAGGCATATTGCTTGGTACCGTAATATTGAAGATTACTTGATTATTATACGCATTTGGTACTACTCTTCCAAATTCTTCTGCCATAATAATGAAGAGGGAGGGGGATAGAGGACTGCCTTGTCTAATACCCCTAGAGATTTCAAAGAACCCCTCAGGCATTCCATTAATGAGGACATAAATTTTGGGGGTGGAGATAAATTTAAAAATGATGTTGATCCATTGATGCGAGAAGCCAAACATTTCAAGCACCTTACACAGAAATCTCCAATCCACCATGTCATAAGCTTTTTGAATATCAAGCTTCATGAACATACTTGGCTCTTTACTCTTGGAAGAAGAATGAATGGTTTCTTGAATAGTGAGGATACCATCTAGAATAGACCTGCCAGGAACAAAACTTGTTTGCTCCTCATAGATAATTTTTGGAAGCAATACCTTGAGTCTATTTGCTAAAATTTTGGAGAATATCTTATAAACAGTATTGTAGAGAGCAATGGGCCTATAGTCCCCAATCAATTTAGGATCAAATTTTTTGGGAATCAAGGTTAGGAAGGAGTAATTAATTTCTAATAATAGTGCTCCACCATTCCTTGAGGCTCCTATGGCTCTCCATAAGTCTTCTACAATAATGTCGCAACATTTCTGATAGAAAAATTCTTGAAAATCATCTAGACCTGTGAATTTGTTAGGGTTCATATTAAAAACCACCTCTCTAACTTCTTCCAAAGTAATTGGTTTATTGAGGAGTTTTTTGTCCTTGGGAGTAATTACTTTAGGAATGAATTTGAGTAATTTAGCTTGCGCTTCCTAGTTGGATCCTTCAAAGTTATTTAGTATTTCCTAAAAATGGTCAACAAAGGTGCTTGATATTTCCCCTGGTCTCTTAGTAATGGATCCTATCTTATTTCTAATTCTCGTTATTTTTTTATTGATTTGTTATATAGGGTGGAATTGTGAAAAAAAATTGTATTTTGATCCCCTTAATCTAGCCAATTCTCCCTAGATTTCTATCTCCAGAATATTTCTTCTTTGGTTAATATATCCTCTTGCTTGGCGATTAATTCTTTTTCTAACATATACCATTCATTATTCATGCCCTCCTTAATTACTACCATATTTAGATCTTTTAATTTTCCTTCTATATCTAATTTTTCTTTGAAGATATTATTAAAATGTTCTTTATTCCATTTAAGGATTCTATTCTTTAACATCTTCAATTTTGAAACAAAAACAAACATCTTAGATCCTTCGCAGTCATCTTGAGCCCACCATTCTTTAATATTATTGATGAATTTTGGGTCTAGAAACCACATTTTTTCACATTTAAATGGGTTCCTTAATGGTTTTGATAGTTCTGTGAGTTCCAGTCTAAATGGGTAGTGGTTTGATCCAGCAATTGGTAGAATGGTGGAAGAAATGTTGAGATTATTTCCTTCCAAATCACCTTTCAAGAAGAACCTATCTAGCTTTTCTACTATATATGTAAAATCTTTTCTCCTATTGTTCCAAGTATATTTCCCATTGTTGATTGGGATATCAATCAGATTGTGTCCATCACACCATTCTTTGAAGAATAGGGAGGATTGCAAAAGCTGGCAGATGCCACCATCTTTCTTGGATAAGTCTAGGATAGTATTAAAGTCACCACCTACCAGGTAAGAATCATCTAGATGATTATCCAAAACCATACTAATTTCATCCTAGACTCTTTTCTTTCGTAGAGTACTTATAGGACCATACACATTAATTAGCATAAAATGAAGGTTAGATTTCAAGCTCAGTACCTTTACACTCATCCAATTATTACTACAATTGTGGAGATATATAGACACTTTCCTAGGGTTCTACAGGATTCCTAGACCCCCAGAGGCTCCTACCGATTCACAAAATGTGGAGCTCCAAAAACCAAGTTTCTTTTTTAAGTTCAATCCCTCTGCCTCACTCAATTTTGTTTCTTGTAGTAAAATAATATCTGAATCAAATAATTTAAGGTTTTTCTTTAGTAACCTTTTCTTGTAAGGGGCATTTAATCCCCTAGCATTCCATGTGGTGATCCTCATGGTTCCTTGGGAAGGCTCTTCCCTCTCATTATTGATTAACTGATCTATCTTTTGTTGTTCCTTGCTAAGTCCATCAGTTTCCCTAAGTTCCTTCAAGGACTTTCTACCTCTCTTCCCTTTTGCTCTCCCATATTTTGGTGAACTAAGTCCTTCTTGGTTCATCTATATCCCTAGATGTTCCAAGTGCATTTGAGCACTAGAATTTTCTTCAAAGGCCTTTCTTTTTGATACCTCACCTTCCAGTTCTTTGATTATTTGGTCTATAATACTTGACTGATCTTCTTCTCCCGAATACAATTCTTTTTGGTTAATCTTAGGATTACTTTTGCCTTCATGTTTTGTATCCCTTATTTCTTCTTTTAACTGGATCATTCCTTACATGTAATCCTCCTCCTCAATCTTTTTTAGATCCTGCTTTAGATCTTCATAGGTATCGTTGTTGCCTCCAATTTTAAGAACTCTCTATAAAAATTCCTCTTTCTGAGCCTCTTAGTTTAATTTGTATTCTTAGGGAAAAAAACCTTGAACTGGTTCCTTAGTAAGCTACTTAAGGAACTCATCGTTAGCTCTTTGAATTGCTAGTTCTGGGTCCAAGGTACTATCCCTGTTTAGGAAGCGCTGGAGCTCATTTTCCAAGGGATCTAACTTTTGTCTTAGAGCTATAATCCTTCCCATTTTGATTGACCACAGGGGTAAAAGGAGAGCCACCATCTTTTGTTGGGGTCTACCAAAACTTAGATCTCTTGCATTTTTCTTTGACTAGGGTAATGTTTCTTTCTTTTAGATCCATATAATGACATTGCTCCCCTTTGAGATCTATCTCTGAATCCTTACTAATCTCTCCATCATTTGGGTTTGGTTCAAATAATAAAGAGTTCTCAACCTCTTCTATATTCTTTTTACCACTCCTTTCTTCTACTATAAAATGTTGACTTGATGTTTCCATAGATGCTGAGGTTCCCTTGCCTATATCCTTAGGTACATTGTCCATTGTTGACCTACTGATGGGTCATTCTGAGTCTTGATGCTTTAGTTTCACCACATTTTCTTCCCTCTCACTCACTTTAAAAAGATTTGAAGCTTTTAGCATATCATATCCTTCTAAACTATTATTTCCTTTTTGAGAACTATTCTGCCCTGTATTGTTCTTTATGTCCTCTTTTCTTCTTTTTGACCAATGTTTCGCTTTGACTTATGCTTTTGGTTTCTATCCAAATTCTTATCTGATTCTCTCACTATAATTGAGTTGAGTTGTGATTTAGCCACTAGAGTTACCTCAAAATTTTCCATGCTATTCCTTTCATTATATGGATGCTTGTTTAAATTTTCCTCTTCCTGAAGTTGCTGTAATGAAGTCTCTTGATCTGCCAAACTTAACCTTAGTTTCTTTTTCTTAATTCTGATCCATAGGAATATGCTAAGGAAATCTGATGTAAGTGGCATTGTTCTATATCTAATTTTCCTTATATCATCAAATTTGAGGATTTTTGAAATTTCTCCTTCATAAATTTGTAGATTTATATCATAGGATGATTTGTTGGTTAAGATCTTCTTATGGGATTGAACTGGTTGGTTAAGCTTGTTTCTAATGAGCATCTTCACATTGTTACAGTAATGATATGATGAATCAATGCATATCAGATCTCCTATTGTAGACCCTACAAACCTAAGGATCTCAATTTAGACTAGCTCTAGTGGTAAGGATTGAAAACTATACCACCTGGGAGTCATAATATCTAACCCTTCTAAACTAAAATTAGGACTCCATTTAACAAAATTGACCACAAAACCATTGAAAAAAACATTCAAAAATAGATATGAATTCATCTCTAATGGATTCATCCAAATATTTCAAGTAAAGGATTCTTTCAGAAAAGCTAGAGATACTTACTTATTCTTCACAGTGGTCTTCCAACCAATAAGCAAGTGGGGCAATGTCTTCCTTCAAGCCATTCCAGATTGCAAAAATTCCCACTTTTTGACATTTATCAAATAATTCTTCAATTTCCCTATTGGAAATGTGGATGGGAGATTCAACAATTATAGAGGTCTCTTGCAAACCTAGGGCATCATTAGGGTTTAAATTGGTAATTTTGTCCCCAGACTGTTGGTGGGGAGGAACATAAGATTTCCTACTTGATTTTGCATGGGATTGAAATGATTTGTCCCTACCGGAATGCTAGGGCATAGGAGTCATTGCCAGTTATGAACCTGCTATTGGGGGAGGTGTAAGACATTTCGATGGTTGAGCATACTTTGTAAGATAGAAGACCATAAACTGGTTGTCCAATTTTTCCACTGTGAAAATATTCTATGCTTGCACATTGCCTGGATTTTTGAGATGTGATTTGGCTTGGTCCATGCCTAAAGATTTTGGCTGAAAGTATTCTTCCGGTTCCTATAGCTTTTCTAAAATTGAAAATCTATTGTTAGTTTGGATTCCATAGACAAAGTTCTTTCATTTTTTTCCTACATACCTTGTCCTTTTGCAATAATTTGGTTTCTTCCAAGGATTTCATTCTATGCCCTTCCATGATCTAGGGTTATAATTTTGTTTCTAGACAACCTACTTTGATTTTTTTGCTTGGAGGCTCTCATTCACCATTTTTTTTTTGGATAAATAGAGGAACAATATTAAAACAACATATAGAAGGTCAAAAAAAATTGTTTCAACATGATGGAAAGCAAACATTAATATGCAAACTTACAAGTGTTAGTATGTTAGTATATGAACTACAAATTAGTGAGTTAGTTTGGTTTTAAATTTTGTCCTTAAACCTTTTAGAAGTCTTTTTAGATGGCTTGGAATGGTGTGTTGTTGAGTTGACAAATTTTTTTGTTGACTTGAAAAAAAAATTACTTGTTTTAGTTGGTAACAGTCAGTTTAGACTGGTACTGATGTAGAGGGGGTATGGTGGGATGAAGGCCCAATTAGTAAGAGTAAGGAAATTTCACAAATATACAAGTTTCAATGCAAGGAAATGACCCTAATCCCTCCAAAACATGAATTATTGTTCAAGACCTTTCCTAAAAAGGGTAGGTAGGGTCACTTTGGGAAACTGTCTCTGTTTTAGCACTTTTTTCTAGCAAATTAGGCCTCCTAGGTGATGGATTTACAAAGAACTATAAGAAAATCTTACTCACAAGCTATAGGAATCTCCAAAGTCTCATTAAATGGGTTGAATTAAAGGAATCCTTAGTCAATTTGAACCTAGTGACCCTACAAGCACAAAAGCCCCAAATTATGCTTTAAAAACCCTTAAAACTAGGACTTCTTCAATCTACGCTTTCCCAACACCTTCTCAAACCAATGGTGGATGGAAATTTTTTTCCTCAACCTATATAAACACAATGCAACATTACATTGATCCCTCCTTAAGGCCAATGTGCCACTGCTATAATTGACCCAAGAAATGCAATGCAAAAACCTTGAAATTAGTATGGTGATCACAAAAATACTTCACTTCTCCCTCACAAATGAATATCAAATGGTTATTTTTCTATTATACATGTCAAAGAAAAGTAATTCCATGAGAATCAGGGTCCTACATCCATGGAATGGCCATTCTTCAACAAAATTATCAAAATTGCCTACAAAATTTGAACAGTACTATGATAGACAACAATAATAAATGGACATACTTCTACAGACCTTCAATAAAAGCATGAAATGAAATATTAAAACAAATATTAATGTCCTCTCTTCATCCAAATTCAATTTGCTTCCAATGAAACCAAAAATAATGACCAAGACTCATAAACAGAGGGTTTTCTCATTAAAATATGAGTACAATACATACCATTCAATTTCATATTTGTACAATGGGATTCCCTACCATATGTAACCTCCATATAACCTTCTCAACCAACTTTGGTTGGTATAAGGGTTAGTACCAGGCTTAATCACAAAGAAAATCAATTATATTTGCTTATTTATCTATATATTTATCAAATAAAAAAATGTTTATTATTAGCTTGATAATCATGCAAGGATGAAAAAATATGAAGCAAGATAGTAATTGAAGAGATACAATCACCTGAAGTTGGTCACACAAATAGATGGAATTCTAGAATCCACTGATGTTCGACATGCCACAGGTACAACATCTAACACCTATTTTCAAGAAAACATGAGATTCGATTGTTACAAATTACATCTTCTCCATAGATTCATGTTAAACATCTATTGCTTATAAGTTATCATTCAAAGAAAGAATGCACAAATAAAAATTCAATCTACAACTAACAACGTTCATGCATGATAGTCCTTCACATGAATTTAACAAAGTTGCAGGAGTAATTGATGCCTAATAAATATGAAATAAGGATAAAATGGCGTATAGAAATTCAACTTGGGAATTATGTAGTTTAAAAATATTAACAATTATAAAATTGAGGATATAATCTTTGCATACTCACCACCAAATCAACCTTTATTGACTTTAGCTACTCCACTTTAGTAGCAAGTATTGAGGCATGTGGTAAAACTGTTGTCTAGGAATACTGTCATAAAACAATACCATGTTTGCTATAGAAAGAAAAAATAGATAGGTACTAGAAATTTAAAACAACCTATTTAGCAATTACACATTATATTTCATGCACATAACAACAATTCTACATTAGCATTTGTGTTCTAGAGGGCATTCTCATGATCTTTGCTGAATATTTTTGTATTAAATGAAAATGAAAAAAAAAAATAATAGTGCCCAACCACCATAGGATAATGGTTGCCAGGGATGTTCAACAATGTAGTAATGTTTTCTATCCATATCCCTATTCTTGGATCAAGATATAGCCATGGAATACCATAACATACTAATGCATATAGATAGATTCCCACCACTTTATTATTGAGGTGAATAAGGAAATCTAGATCAAATATCACAACCATGAGCTGGTATTGGAGAATAAAACACAAGAAAGCAATTTGGGAGCAAAATGCTGATTTTAGTGTTGGAAGGGCTGTAGTGGAACAATGGTTAAAGATGAGTGGGTAGGATTGAATAGGGAGTTGTAATATGGAAAATGTACCATGTTAAGATGATCTAAGATGTTAGGATCAAGGTGTGAATTTTGGTTTGAGTTTTGGTGTGTCGGAGGCACTAGATACACTAGGTGGCTTAGAGTGGAGCTGGTGAAATAAGAGATTGGGACAAGGAAGTGGGAAGGTGGACTAGTGTAGAATGGTTGTGGGAGTGACTTACAAAGTTAGAGAACTCAATTTGATCTTTGAGTAGGACTAGTTCCTTGGGTTGATTCCAAGTTACTTGTTAAATCCTCAAGTTGAGTTAGGCCTACTTAGGGTGATAGTGGAGGGCTCTACATCAAGAATGTATACCACTATTATTACAAGTATCAAAATTTTTAAGTTGCATAGTCGAGTAGATGAGATTTTATCCCTGAAGGGCTCAAAGTTTGAGAATTTGTTGTAGCAATACAAAGTTGAAATGGCATTGTAAGTGAAAGGTTAAATTTGTAGATACATACACAATGTCTAATTATATAATTATAAAAGTTCTCATAATTACTAATCATGTATCATAATTACTAATGATTATATTTGCAGATATTTTGAAGAGGTAAGTGATCACTGGCTGAAACAGTGTGTTCCTTAAGGAATTTGGTGGCTAGGGAGAAGAAATGAGAGATAGGGATTCATAGCATGGAATTTTTATGATTTAAATGATCTTTTTTTTTAATAATGGTGAATCAACCACCAAATAGGTTTGGAAGTGTGTGGAGAAGGGAGATTGGAGAAACCCTCAAATCAAGGGTTTAAAGGAATCATTTTGGGGATTTTGATGTTCCAAGGAGTTTGGGTCTAATTACTCTTGGAATTAGGGGTTTTGTAAAATAATGAGACACTCCTAAAAGTCTAGAGTCTTGGGGGTACAAGTAACTAGGTATTTCTTTGTTAATTCACCCTATTTTAATGCATTTTGGGGTCACATAGTGAGGATAGTCATACTTGGTCCAAAAGAGTCTATGGAGATCTTGTACTATGTTATGTTAGGGGAAAATGGGTATCCAAATATACCATTTATTTGTTCCATCCTTTGGGAAAGTTTTGTTTTTGAAGAGAAAAAGGGCTAAATGCTAATTTTTTTAGGCCTTAGGACTATTTAGTGACCCTTTTCTATTGTGAGTGGAAGATAAGTCTAGAAACCTCAAAACCACCTTAATCCTTCCTTATATACATGGAAAAATTTAAATCTGTCATTAGTTTCAATTTTGAAGAGTCTTGGTCGGGTGGAGTCTTGTAAAGCCATTGTGCACCTCTAGGAAAAATGTGGGTTTCTAAGCCAAATTAGAAAACTTAGTTGGTAAATAAGGTCCACTACTCTAACCTCTACACTAGGATCCCTATGAGGATCATAATTCCTCCTAATCTTCCTGTAGAGATTCATACCTATACCATAGAGTGTCATCCCATCATTCTAGACCTACAATGACTAGAATTAATTAATTAATGAAGGTATGTTAGTTTGAGCTTCACTTGGTTTTGAGAATACTTTAATATTCTCTACTTAACAAGGCCAACCACATGAATGTGAAAGCTCATTTGGCCTCACCCCCTTCCCCTAAAATTAATCTAAATTCCCCATTATCATCTAATTACATACTTCATTCATTCATTCATCCATTTATGAACTATAATATTTAATGAATACAATCACATAACATTCATTAATATGATATAAAAATCATTAAACACATTACTAATGAAGACTTCATTACCACATAACAATATTCATTAACAAAAGGCAGAAGAAAAAAAAATGGGCGCTCTCTCAAAATTTGAATTAGGTGGATCGCCTTCAGGCGGGAAACTAGTCAGGGAGAATCTAGCTAGTGGTACTGACCCTGGGGGAATGATAGAGAATGTTGAGAAGTTTACGGGGTCAGAATCTTTGGTTGAGGTGGAAAATGGAAAGTCTTCAGGCGACACTAAAATTTTGTGTGGGGTCCGTGTCCCACCTTTGGGATCTCACTCTGCCTCTCATGTGTCGGGACAGGATCTCGAGAAGGAAAAAGAAAATGTTGTCTCTTTCAAGGAAAAGACATTTGGAGAACAGAAGCAAGGGGCCTTGGAGGGAAAATCCTGGTCATCTCTGTTTGGCAAGAAACCAATTGGAAAGTCTCTCTTTCTACTGGTGACTACGAAGACCTATTGGGAGAAAGGTGAGTTTCAAGTTTTTATCCCATACCCCTTAGTTGATTTTTGCATGTCTTCCATGGATTTTACTTTAGTGGGAAAATTTTTATGTGCTAGACCTGATATTGAAACTCTTAGAAAGATGGTGAAAAGGAAATGGGTTATTAGATGTGAGGTAGATGTTGCCCCATGCTGAATGGCTTCTTTTCGTTTATCTTCAACTGTAAAGAAGACATAGATAGAGTTCTTTGTGGAGGGCCATGGTCTTTTGGCAAAAGTTCTCTTACCATTAAAAAATGGGAACCCAATATGGGTCTTTCAAACTCATTCTTCTTAACCACTCCCATTTGGGCCAGATTCCCTGGACTCCCTCTTGAATTTTGGCATGAAGATATCTTTAAAGGTATCACAAGTTCCCTTGGTGAACTAGTGGCTATGGATAATGCTATGGCTTCTAGATCCAAACTTCATTATGCTAGAATTTTTGTTAAGGTGGCAAACTTGAATCACCTCCCAGCTAAGGTGGATGTAATCTCCAAGCTGAGTAAAAGAACTCAAGAAATCTTGTTTGAATATTTGCCTAATTCTTGCTATGCTTGTAAGAAGTAGGGGCATTTGGTTAAAAACTGTCCCTCTAAAAGTAAAAATTAGGCTAGCAGTGGTTTGGAAAAGAAAAAAAACAAGATTCAACACAAGAAAGTTTGGAAACCCAAAGAAGGCCAATGCCGAGAACCAAAAAGCAATAAAAAATTTCAATCTCAGTAGGCTGAGGCAGAGAAAGAGCTCACTTTTGAGGAAGCCAACTCTGAGAAAGAAGGTTCTAGTTTACAATCTAAAACCAGTTTACCTAAAAAAGAATTGGAAAATTAGGCAAATATCTCTAAACAAATTGTTATTTACCAGAGGATAGAAGAACAATGGGGAGACATTGATGACAAAAATGTGCTTGAGGATGGTGAAATCTTGGTGTAGTGCCTGCCCCTAGTTCACATTCTATTATCATTGTCAAATTCTTTTAAGCTAATTTTATGCATTGATTAGTTTTAGAGATACTAGATTTACATTATTATGATATTATTTCATGACTTTGATTGCAAATGCATCGGTTATTATTGCTTAGTTGATTTCATTCATGTGTTGTTAATGGTATTTTGATGATCCTAGTTAGTAAATGTGGTTTCTTTCATAAAAATGTTAACATGATGTCTTTAATGATGATTATGTTGTATTGATAGAGATGCATTATTATATGTACGCATTTGATCTTAGATTTGTGATTATTATACTTACCCCATACTTGCATGTGTATGGTGTGTGTGTTTATTTTATCTTCCTGTCTGACGTGTTTGATATGGTTAAGGGAGGGAGTCGTAGTCACCTGCTAGTCGGGATCTACACGATGAACCACTCCCTGCCATTGTCTGTTTAGTTTAGATATATTATATACATGTACATGCTTGGCTTTTATGTAGGATACAGGTACTGGGCATCGACTTCCCTGAATTACTAGGATGAGCGTGCCCTATTACAAATACTCAAATGGTGAGAATGGGAAGATAATGATCAGGTCCAATCCTAGCCATAAGCCTATAATACTTGTCCTGCAAGGAGGACTCGTAACAGATTGTCTACCCTTTTTAAACCTGTGTGTATTTTGTGCGTATGTTGTTTTGTAAGTCTTTGATGTATTTTCTATTAATTAAGTCTAATTAATAGATTAAATTAATAATTTAATTTAATGGAAAATTATTATGATATTATGAATATTTAATTATATTTAATTAATTGAGAAATTAATTAAATATAAAGAATTAAATTGAAGATAAAAGTTTTAAGATTAAATTTAGAACGTAATAATATTTATTAATTTAATAATAATATATTTAGAGTTCATTTTTAAATAAATGCTAAATATTATTGTTATTTAAGTTAATAAATATTTATCAAATTAAAACGTTCAAAAATATATTAAAAAGGAAAAAAGATATTAATTTATGGAAAAGATTTAAGTTTGCATGAATGAGTTTTAAATATAAGAGATTAATTTAAAAGATAAAAACATGTGAACTTGAATAAAAGTATTTTAATAAAGTATGCATGAGATTAAAATTATAAATTAACTTTAAAAGCAAAGTCAAAGTGGAAAGTTAAATAAAGTAATTTAACAATTCACTTAAAGTGCATGAAAGATTAATAAAAGAATATCTTAATTAAAAAGAAAATTAATTGTGCATGAATGAATTAATTAAATAAGAGAGAATTAAATATTGGAGGTAAAAGTTAAAGTTTAAATTTAGAACATGATTATATTTATTTAATTTAATAATAATATATTTAGAGTGCATTTTTAAATAAATGCTAAATATTATTGTTATTTAAGTTAATAAATATTTTATCAATTAAGTTTCTAAAAATGAAATTAAAAGTGAAAAGATATTTAATTATCATAAAGATTATAGTTCGCATGAATTATGCATGAGTTAAAAATAAAATTAATTAAAAGATAAAAATATGAACTTGAATAAAGATATTTTAATAATGTGCACATGAGATTTAAAAAAGTTATAAATTTATTAAAGTAAAGTGGAAAGTTAAATAAAGTAATTTAACAATTCACTTAACGTGCATGAAAGGAATAATAAAATAATAATTTTAATTAAAAGAGAAATTAATTGTGCATGAATGAATTAATTAAATAAAGTAATTATTATTTTAGAGTTGTGGGGACAGAAGCCCTAAAAGGTAATTAGATTCTATATTAGAGGGTTTTGGGTCATTATTGCACACACAGGTTTTTAGGGAACACACTTTTGGAAAGGGGAGCAAAGAAATCTTTGGAAGCTTGGAAGGGTTCGGATTAGCAAGGGTTTCACCAGATTGTTAGCATCAGATCAAGGTAGGGTTTGTGAACCATTCTAGAAACACTTTCGGATCTTTGTCTTTTTCGTGCTTGTTGGAAATTGCTTTCTCAAATTTTATTGAATGAATCTTGCTACCTTTCTTCTGAATCTTTTGCGATTTGATTTCTTCTAGGAATCGGGATTGAAAAACTATTTAGAAAACCTTGTTTTACTTCTGAAAGAAATTTAGTATTAAATTGAAATTTGGGTTTTGAATTAAAATGGAATTAAGAAATTTAAATTTGGAAGGGGTTTGTTTTTGGAAATGAAAATCTTAGGATTGAAAATTCGAAGGGTTCAATTTATTTTTTCCTATCAGTTTAATATCGTAAATGTTATTAAAATATGTATATATTAAAATAATATTGTTATGAAGTTCGTTGAGAAAAATATTATAAAATAAAGAATATAAAATTATAATACAATTCTTAAAATTTTCATATATAATAATTTATCTAAATTTATTAGAAGGGTTGTTCTTCTAATAAACAAAATTATTGAAATTTGACTTAGTTAAAAAAAAAATAATAATAATAATAATAATAATAATTTAAAAAAAAAAATTAAAAAAATTTTAATAATAATAATAAAAAAAAAAATTTAAATTAAAAAAAAAAAAAAAAAAAAAACGAAAATTGAAACCTTACATTAATTCAACAATATATTATCAATCAAATCCAACTGTGAGACTATGATGTTTTCTATATACTGTCTATATTTCTTTTTGGATTTTGGTGTTGTTTAGATGTCGACCAGTCTAGGATGTACACCAGAGGTTTTGTGAGATTTCTTGGATACTATTATGTGGCTAGATGTTATGATGATTCTTGTGATTCAAATTGGAGTTTATACTTATGAGATTTGTTTTGTGAGCATTTATGTGTATTTGGATTTAGTTTGATCCATCTTGTTATCAGGTTTCCTGTTAAGGAACCAAGTTTGATCTTTATGGGTGTTGTGGTATGGGACACAACTGTGTTTTTATGTGCTTAGGAGAGGTTGTCTAGGTATGTGACTTGGGAGTGGCTTGCATAGGGGTCCAGGACCCAAAGTGGTCAGTACCAGGGTAACCTAATGCAAGTTATGTAATAAGTGATAATCTAGTAAGTAAAATTTATGGGGGGAAACACACTAAAAAGATAAGTTAGAGATATTTGATCTACCCATGCCTTGAGTGCTTGTATAGACTAAGGATGGGAATGAGATGAGTGCCTCGTCTTCTTGAGAGGGCTTTCTAGTTTCCATATGTGTGATGTTGAGGGTCCGGGGTTCAGAGTAACCAGTCCAGGGTAACTCAACGCTTGAGGGTCCGGGGTCTATTAAGAGATCAGTCCAGGGTAACTCAAGCAGCCATGTGATGACACTCCCTAGTATGTAGCCTAAGTCTCCTCTGTAGTTTTTGTGTATCTCTGGTGGTGTACTTATTGTTGGATGTGGTGTACTTATTGTTGGATGTGTTTATTGTGGTTACTTACTTTCATTGATGATGATTGGTGTTTCATTATGTTGTACTTTTGACATGTGGTTTTTGACTTGAGATGATTATCTTTCGTTGACTTTATCTTATGATCTTGGTATTTGGTTTATACTTGGTTTGTGTATGATGTTTGGTTATGTGGTGTCAGTATTGGATTGAGTGTTCTTTCTTTGGATTATTTTATCTTCTTAAGTAGTATGTGTTACCTTTGAGGTAGTTTTGGCTATTAGGGGTACCTTGCCTAGGAATGTTTTATGTTTGATAGCCGTATGTGGATCGTTCATTATCTTCCCTGCACGGTGGGAGTGGAAGCCTGACTAGGTAACCACGCAGTCGGGAGGTAGTGCCTTCTTACCATTTGGGTTCCCCTTCACATTGCCAGCTGTTGGATGTTCATTGTAGAAGATGTACCTTTATCATTCTTATTTCTTATCTCAGAGACTTCTTTTCCGATGATGTATATATGTTATCATATATCCTAGTGTATTGTATCTATTTTCACATACCCTGCGACATGTGCAGTGGATGTTATTTAGTGGATGTGCTTTCATTGTATGGTTTATACTTATGCATTTGCTTATGCGATTTATGTATCTGTTATTTCTTTATGATCTTGAGACATTATACTTGGAACTTAAACTAATTAATTTAAAATCATTAAATGTGACTCAACGTAAAGGAACTCTTGAGGAATTTGAAACTGTATCTATATTTGCATATGTGTATTTGATGTATATGTTCATATTGCTTCCGCATTAATGTTATCTTGATGTTGTTTAAACTTAAAAAAAAAAAATAGTTCAGTAAACATTGTAACATTTTAGGTTTATTTCTCTTGGGTTCCCGAGCGGGGCGTTACACTTGGCTGATATTGAAAACCTACCTGAGGAAGGAGATCTTCCTTCTTCTCAATCCAGGGAGATTTAGATGCATACCCAGATAGAAAAAGACCCTTCTATGGTGGAACCTCCTCCCTTGGATGATGTGAAAGAAAATGGTTCAAATCATAAACCAATCCAAAGGAAAAGGGTTGAAAAAAAAAAAGAACAATACCAAGGGGGTAGAGACTAGAAGCAAAAAAATAGATCAACATATCAAGGAAAAACCTCATGTTTCTTATCCGAAAAAAATTGGGAAAAGAATAGATCAACACACTAAGGTAAAATCGGATGTTGGATCCTCGGGTAATCTGGGAAAAAGATCTATGAAGAAAAATAGAGAGTTAGAAAGTATGCAGAATATTGTTGATGGTAGGCAGACAACTATTCTAGATTTTTCTCCTAAAAAATGGATATGAAGATCATAACCTAGAATATTAGGGGGTTGAATAGTATTCATAAATTGGACATTGTTAGGAATTTTATTAGAGAACAAAAGCCTGAGTTTCTCCTTCTTCAAGAGACTAAGATGAATAAAGAGAAAGCGAAACAAATTAAAGCTTTTAATAACTATTCTTTAAATGCTAGTAGTTCAGAAGGGGCATCAGGAGGAACTTTGATGTTATGGGAGAAGAACTGTTTCTTTGGAACAATTTTGTTTGCTAGTAAACACCTTATGATAGCCAAAATTTCTAGTTCAGACCAGAAGGAAGAGTGGTATATTGTGAATATTTATGCTCCAAACTCAAAGCTTTCAAGGAAAAAGTTCTAGGATTTTGTTTCTAATTTTAAAAGAAAAAACTATTTTGGTCGATGGATCATTATGGGAGATTTTAACGTCCCTCTTTATGACCATGAGAAAATGGGAGGAAATGCTATTCAGTTGGAAGAAAGATTGGATCTAGGGAATTCATCAATAAAGAAGGCTTAATGGATATGGACCTCTATGGTATTCAGTACATGTGGAGCAACAAGAGAATTGGAAATGAATGTATTCAGGCTAGGCTTGACCGTGCTCTTATTTCTCTCGACTAGACTAAAGACTTCATTTGTAAACTGGAGGCTTGTCAGAAAATCAGATCGGATCATTTCCCTCTTATATTCATTGCTGAGAAGATTAATCTCAAGAAGAATTTTCCTTTTAGATTTGAGAAGATGTGGATGTAGCACCCTTAGTTTGAAACTAAACTGAAAGAATGATGGAATATAGAGTATGAAGGCACTACCCTCTTTAGAATTGCTTCCAAGCTCAAAAATGTTAAAAGGGAAGTCAAAAAATGGAACAAGAACAGCTTTGGGAACATTTTTGAGAACAAAACTACTGTTAAGGAGGATATTCTTAATATACAGGAAAAAATACATAAGGAAGGTTATACATCTAATCTCCTCCTTGAAGAGAATGAAAAGCTTGTCCAATACCATGACATCATCACTAAAGAAGAAATCTTTTGGAGATAAAGATCCCGATTGTTATGGTTGAGAGAAGAGGATAAAAATACTAAGTTTTTCCATCTTTCCACTCTGAAGCACAGGGCCAAAACTCATATTTCATATCTTAAAATGGGTGATGTGAAATTTTTTGAAGACAAGGCTATCATGAATGAGATGGTTTCATTTTTCTCTTCCCTTATGATGGCTGATTCTAACATTAATGTGGAAAGTTAGGCTGAATCCCTCAAAGTGATTCTTTTACTGATTACTAAGGATCAGAATAAAATGTTATGTTCTATTCCTAAGGACAATGAAATTCTCAAGGCTGTTAGCTCTCTAGGAGGAGATAAAGCCCCTGACCCTGATGGATTCCCCATGTTCTTCTTCCAGAAGCTTTGGAAAGTGGTTGGTAAAGATGTATGTGATGCTGTTAAGGAATTCTATGGGGCTAAACAACTACTCAAAGAAATCAACTCCACTTTTCTGTGCTTCATTCCTAAGAAAGTTGGGGCTGATTCTCTGGATCAATTTTTTCTGATTAGCCTTTGTAACTCTTTCTATAAAATTATTTCCAAAGTTCTCACTTCCAGACTTGTTTAGGTGATCCCATTGACCATTTCTAATCAACCGAATGGTTTTGTCCTTGGTAGAAAAATCCTTAACTCTATCATCTCTGCTCATGAGAATATTCATTCCTTGTCCTATTCTAACAGTCAGGGCTTCATTATGAAAGTGGACATTGCTAAGGCCTATGATAGAGTGGATTGGTCTTTCCTATGTAATATTTTTCTTTCTTTTGGCTTTGATCATAAGGTTGTGGGTCTGATCCACCAATTGGTTTCTACTATCTCTATTGTAGTCTTGGTTAATGGTAGCTCCTCTTCCTTCTTTTTTCCTTCTCAAGGGTTGAGACAAGGTGATCCTTTATCCCCCATCCTTTTTGTTATTATGGCTGATTGTTTGGGGAGATTTATTGGGGACTTGGTCCAAAGAGGTTATCTCAAGGGCTTACAACCTTCCTCTCGACTGTTAACTTGCTCCCATGGATAATTTGTTGATGATACCATCTTCACGGGTAAAGCTGAAGTGAAAGAAGCCAAGATTTTAAACCAGGCTATTCACTTATATTCTGCTACTTCTAGAAAAGGGGTTAACTGAAGCAAAAGTGTTGTGTTCTTCATTAACACCCCTATCCATAGACAAGTTAAAATTGCTAAAATCTTGGGATGTTCTATAGGTTCTCTCCCTTCCTCTTACTTGGGGCTCCCCCTAGATTTGAAGGTCCCTGATGCTTTCTGGGAAGATCTTATTAAGCCAAGCTGGTAAGTTAACTCTTCTCAAAGCTTGTCTCCAAAGCATTCCTACTTATGCTTTAAGTGTTTTCAGAATTCCTTTTAAATTTGCTGAGTCAATTGATAAAATTCAAAGAAACTTCTTATGGACTGGCTTAGAGGATAAAAGGAGAATACCTTTAATTGCTTGGGATCTAGTTTGTAAACCTTGTAGTGAAGGGGGACTAGGAATTCAAAAAATTAGTAGTTTGAATAAAGCCCTTCTAACCAAACAGGGGTGGAGAGTGTACCATTGCAATAAAGAGTGGAGTTCCATTTGGAAACATAAGTATCTCTTCAATGCTCACTCCCTTCCTGATTTCCTCGAATCTCCTAATGTTATTCACTCTTCCTCCATTTGGGGAGTTGTTAAGGGGACCAAGAAAACTTTAAAAAAAGGATGTTCCTAGAAAGTTGGTAATGGACTTAAAGTGAAATTTTGGGAAGATATATGGCTTATGGATCACCCTTTGATTGAAGATTTCAATGACAAGGCCTTAATTGATCGATGCAAGCAGCGATTTGGTCTTCTTGTTTTTCATTACTGGTAGAATGATTCATGGGTGAATTTAACTGATGTAAGTCATGTCTTCAGTAATATCCAATTATCCCTTAATGCTACTTCTCTTTACCCTTATATAGAGGATGAGATTATCTAGCATGCTAACCCTAGTGGGAAATTTAAAGTCTCTTCTATCTTTGCTCCTAAGGATAAGAACAATCAACCTCTCTGGTCTCAAGCTTGGATTAAGGGTCTCATTCCCAAAATTAACATTTTCTTTTAGACTCTTCTCCAAAACAAAATTCTGACCCTTGATAACTTGCAAAAAAGAGGTATAAATTTGGTTAACAAGTGTTATTTATGTAGAAAGGGACTTGAAGATTGAGATCATATGTTTTTGATTTGCTCTTATACCCAGGAAGTTTGGACAGAGATCTTGAATTTTTGGGGCATGACATGGGTACATCAAATCAATGTGGATCTTGCTTTCAAGAGTTGGAGATGCCCCTCAAAGGATCTTGATGCCCAATTTCTTTGGAAACTTACACTCCCCCACCTCTGGTGGGGCATATGGAAAGAAAGAAATAACAGGATATTCAGAAATAAAGATCTTCCAGGATGGGTGCTTGGTCAGAATATTATTAGAGCCTTCAAGGCAAATTTTATGTCCCAGAGGGAGCCTGCTCAGACCTTCCAACTTGATCACCCTTTAAGATCTCAAGGATCTAAGTTGAAAATTGATAATCCTAGATCGATTATAAAGTGGCTTGTTCCTCCTAGTGGATGGATCAAAGGAAATTTTGACGGAGTTGCCAAGGGTAACCCAGGAAGAGCAAGATGTGGAGGTGTTCTTAGAGATCATATGGGAGATGTTATTGATGTTGTTGCTGTCCCTATTGGTCACTCGAATAGTCATATTGCTGAAGCTACTACTACCCTTTATACCACTATTTTAGCAGTTGATTTGGGGTACTCCAAATTATGGTTGGAAGGAGATTCTCTGAATATTATAAATATTCTTAATAAGAAAAATTCTATATCTTGGTCTATAGAGGCAACGATTATGAAAATCAAAACTTTATTTCAAAATTTTGAAAAGGTGATCATTTCCCATACTTATAGAGAATCCAACAGGGTTGCTGATTGGATAGCAAATCACGCAGTTCAAATGGGGCAAAAGATGAGGTGGATCGATGAATTAAACAAACATGTGGATCTTAAAGTGATTATTAATTATGATAATATTCATTCTAGAGTGGGATAGATTTTCTTGAATTAGAAATTTAATGATTTGCAAGAGTAGCCTTACAACTGTCAAATTACCATTCCCAAAGAGGTACATTCATGTGAAGGTTATGTGCTCTCTGCATGTATCCTCAAAAAGGCATCCTCGATATTGTGTCACAAAAAAACTAGTCTCACTTCTACCTCTCTACTTTTGATATCTGGGTGCCTCTGGTTTTTTGTTTGCTCTATAAGATGGGAGGTGAACTGACGAAGTAAAAACCCAAAAAATGTGATGATTGGAAGGCTAGGCAGGACGTTTGCAAGATTCTCCAGAAAGGGAAGGTGGTCAGCTACTTGGAGCGGTTGCATGGTTTCAAACCCCATGTCACCACTGCCTTCTTCAAAAACTAGGTGGATGACAAAGTTACTCTACATGGAGTTTCTATAAAGCTTACAGAGGAATTCATTGCCGAGGTCACTGGCCTTCCCATGAAAGGTATCAAGTTTTCAAAGCAGACCAGTATCTCCAATGCGGCCTACAAAAAATTCTCGAAGATGAAAGAAGAGGAGTTGCAATTGGAAAAGAATGGTGACTTCTATGATGTGCAACAGATATAAGGTATTTGACATGATGTGCTTGGTTGTATTCACAAGTATTTCATCCTTGATGGAAGAAATAAAAGGGTGCACAAATTCCACTTTGTCTTCCTTAACCATTTCAGGTACAAGGACAACATTTCCTTCCCTTTCTATTTGCAGTTTTCTTTGCTCCAAAGTTTGAATGCCCATAAAAAGAAATAGTCTCAACCTATATTAAATGAAGGTCTGATTTTACTCATTTAGGGTTTTTGTAAAAATAAGTCCATTTCTTCATCTCCGTCCACTAGTAAGCATAAGAGTCCTAATCCTATAAAAGGTAGAATGGATGAGAGTCTTAAAGAGAAAAGTAAGGCTAAACTAAAACCCTCCAGCTCTCGAAGACAAATTGAGGAAGAGGATATAGAGGTGGAGAGCACTAAAGGCTCTGATAAGGATGCCTCTAAGGAAGAGGAGGGGACAAATGTTGGGGAGTTTAGCTCTAACCTGGATGGTTACCCAGATTCGAAAGACAAAAATGAGGATGGGGGAGAGAAGGATACTACTGAGGTGTATTCAGAATAGAGAAAGTCTGAAAATGAGGACACTCATATCGTGCCTAGAGGAGGTGATAAAGAGAAATAAAATTTAATTGATGATCTTGCCATTTTGAGTGAGGAGGAAAACTTGGGGAAAGCTTCCACTCCTATTAAGGAGACTGAGGAACATGATAAGGAGGGCCAGAGCCACCATATTCAAGTGGAGTTTGGTGAGGAGGGATTCATATTGATAAAGTTGGCCCCTTACCACACACCACTACTAATGACGTGGGTGACTCCCTGAGGAGGGAAACCAAAGTCTCCTTCCTTCACTCTGCTAAACAAAAAGTCGACTCTTTCCTTCAAGTCGATTCCTAGTCATATAATGAAATAATGGGGCTGAAGAATAAAGTGGATACCTTGCAACATAACCAAGAGGCTGACTGGGCTATTATTCAACACATGGAGGTGCAAATGGGAGATATCCCAAAAAAACTAAAGGATTATGAGTTGAATCTTAGAGTGCTCATTAGGGAAAGTGGAACAAAAATGGAGCAAGTTACCTCAAGCATTTGTGCAACTGTGGCGACAATGGGAAAAAGAATTAATGAAGGTACCATATCTTCAGAGGGCCCTAGCAAGAGGACAAGACAGAGTTCGAGGAAGAAAGCTTTGATTGCTGCTACTTCTTCAACTAATAATTCCATCTAGGACACGGCTAAGATCGGTAAGCAGGCTGTGAAGATGATTATGGAACTACAATAGTTTCTTGGGTCTTCTTTTCTGGTCGGGTTCCCATTCTGGTCTTGTTTGCTGGCTGGGTGTTCTAATTCTTAGGTTTGGTCCTATTTTCTAGCTTTTAGTTTAACTTGTACTGTCGGTTCCAAGTCCTTGTAAAACTTGGGTACTTTATCTGGAATTTTTTAGTGGTTTCAAGTCCCTATAAAACTTGATTTTTGTTTTACTTTTCAGTAGGTTTTTGGGCTCTTTCCTGTTGGTTGGCTTGGTTTTTCCTTTTTTTGAGGATGTGAAAGGGTTTTAGGGTCCCTTCAAAACCTATTTTTATCGTAATATAAAACAATATTCATTAACATGATAGAAAAAACAATATTAATATACAACATTCATAGATAATTACTTAAAATAATGTTCTTTCATTATCCAACAAAGTTTGTCAAACACAGTTTATCAAAGAGCATTTAAAAAAAAATCATTTCTTCTTTTTGTTTTTCTTAGTAAGGTAAAGGTTGATAGGAGCATCAATATCTTCCTCATTTAAAAAAAAAATCATTTCTTCTTTTTGTTTTTCTTAGTAAGGTAAAGGTTGATAGGAGCATCAATATCTTCCTCTTATGGCCCATGTAATGCCAAATTATGATGCCTCCTATTTAGAGGAGTAGAAGGCTGCTGCACTAAAGGGGGCTCTGTTGCAATAACAAGTAAATGGGTTAAACTAGAATGTTCTTTTTCTTTTTTTAACTATTACAAGTATTTAATCAACCAGTAGAACATAACATGCATTTTTCTTACTTAAAAATTTCTCATCATGTAGAATAATATTTTGAGCCGCTGCCACCTCAACATGTTGAACACTTGGAACATGCTCCACTCCATCATGATGTTCAACACACTCTAAAAAATTCAAAAAAAAGTTACATGTCAAATTGCAATTGAAGATGTTAAATTGTATTCATAGTTACGTAATTAATTTCCAATAGTAAATCAATACCTCCACCACTACGATGCACATCATGGTCTTCATTAGGTGTAGGTTTTGTGATAGGATATGAAGGCTACAATGAAATGTTATGCACATTGTTATGTAGTTAATTTATGTTAGAAACTAACACCAAAAAATAAATTTCTCAACTATTCAATTTGATTTACTTTTAATTTGACCAATTTACTTATGTCTCATTTGCTGCACTAGATTCTTGGGTATAACTTTTAGATTCTTGGCATAGGCATGCAACCATGACTTTATAGCCTTCCTTCAAGAATTTTTTTTAATCTTCATCCATGAGCTCTGCATTGAATTTTGTGCCCTTTACTTTTTGCTTAATATTTTCAATTTTACATGTATGATTTGATTAAACAAATTTTTTTCAACATTATATAAATTTTTTTAATATGAAACTCCATTGTTGCTAATTACAAGTCGAGATTGAAGATTCGTATAGCCACTAGAGCCAAGTTTGTGTTGGCCAACATTTTTTAGTCTCACTTTTGGAGCGTTTGATGTGTCCTATAGTTTATGAAAAGTTTGAAACATGTTAGATGATATATTTACAAAGATCTCTAATTAGTGCATGATTGAATTCTACTTAAAACTATCATGACATACCTTCTTTTTCCCTTTTCTGTTCATTTCCTTTATCATGTAGTCTTATCTGACTCCATCGGTTGAATCATAGGAAGATGATAGTACTTTGGGTTATCCTTTAGACCCCTTCTATATTGGTCTCACATTGTCTTTATATGTTTGAATGCTCTTTTGAGAAGTAGGGCAGTGTCGAAAATGTTTTTTCCAAAAAGGTCCTCAAAAGATGTAATGACTTGATTTTTTAATTTAGAACCTTGTTCATTCCATTGTTAAAAATAAAATAAAATAAAATTGGTAGATCAGTAACTTTAATATAGTACAATAAATGGAAGAAAAGAAAAATATTGTAGCAATGATATGAAACTACATACCTTTTACGTATGGTGGGTCCAAATAGCTTCAATGTCATATAAAAAAGATGATCAAAGAAAACATTATTTCTTACAAAAATATCATGGGATTATCAGTCCAAAATGAGTTATATATAAGTAAACTACAATTACACTATAAATAATAACAATTTTAAAGCACCTAGAAGCTTTCATAATTTTAATGTAAACATAGTTTTCCTTTTCAACAACAATGTCCCTGCAAATGAACCAATACTAGTCACATAGGATGCTCCAGGAAATGGTTCAACTTTAGTACTATTGGTCTCTATTGTTCTATCAACTAAAGGTCTATCTATTGGTGCACAAAATAGGTCCATGAGTATAAAATCCACCCAACAAAAAAAAATGCATGATTAGCGCATTTCAAAATATAGCACAACAAGGTTTTTACTAGTTGTACTTGGCATAATTGAAGATGTTTGCAAGCTCCTTGTTGCTAATAATGCACTTGAGAATATTGGAGCGATGACCGAAGGAGGCGTCCGAACTTCATCATGAGCTGAATAATACATTATTAGCAAAGACATTTGCAATGGATAAAGATAAAATGAGATACTAGCTAGAAACATCTAGAGATAAAAGTTAAGTGTTATAATATTGAGGAAAATAAACAATGTTGCACTAGTAGGGCCACAATCTTCTTTTATTGCTCATATTGTTTCACAATGTGTACAATTGTTGCATTCTTTCTTCTCATAGGAATACGAGAAAGTATTAATTAAAGAGAAAGTGTAATAATACTGTAATTTTTAGCAATGCTGAATATATGGATTAAATATATATATTAAGTTGGCATATATTTGACTACAAAATTAGACCCATATAAATTTCCCCTTGTATAATATTATTATTTAACTTTTCAAACTTGAATGTTTAGAAGTTACCATTCGTCGTTATATAATAATCATTAGAAGGAAGTCTCTTAAAGTGGATTTTTTCAAGAAAATTATCACCAAATAATAATTATTCTAATACACAACATTGCACACCATAATGAAGATCAAAACTATTGATGGGTGAATTAGGTGCAACCATATGGAACACAACAGATGCCCCTTCAAACATTGCAAGGGGTAGTAAGGAAGTGGTAAGTAATTAAACATCTTTTAATAATATAAAAGGGTACATATGTTTGCTAAGTAATTAAACATCTTTTAACTTAATTATGTTAGCTATTGCCTAAAATATTCCTAAGAATGGAGCTGCTTTAAGTGCAAAAAATAATTGTAAGTAAACAACCAGGACCACATGTAAAAATATAGCTTGGCATCAATATGGGTGTTGCTAGAAAAATAAGATAAAGAAGACCTTAAAAAGAATAATATAATTATAGAATCCTCTACTGATAATAATAAAGTACTAGAGCTAGGTTTTGATCCTAGGACCTATGGGTTATGGGGTAATTCTAATATGGAATCATATATCACATAAAAGCCACATTAAATTGTAAATTTTGATCATAGAATTTGAAGCTAAATTTCAAGCTATAAATCTTATACTTGATATGATCTACAACTTTAAAATGGATCTATTAATAGTAAATAAGTTCTCAGTTGCATTTGATGGTCATAACACTCTCACCTTTTATCATTAAGCACAACCTAAACTAGTTCAAACAGAAACCCAAGTATGGAATTACACTCAATCATAACTAAATCTAGCTTAAATAAACTCAATGATGTAATAATACAATAAGTTTCAATAATATTGTAAAGAGAAAGTGTTATTTAAATGAAGGTTGTGTGATACAACCCTCACCATGTTGACCATGCAGTCTCACAGATGTCACAGAATCCTGTAGAAGAACACATAATATTTTTTAATCATGATCCATAAGATACTATAAAATATAAACATCTATTGAAATTCTATTATTGCTTAAGATTAATTACTACTTACCTTCAAAGAATTGACTCTAAGTATAAATTCTTCTTTTAGTGCCTCTATCTCTTTGGTTATGTTTCTCTCAAAGATAATGTTAAGAATTTCATTACTGTATTTTTGTATGAGTTTATGGGCCATGAATATGGGATCGTCACTATGGGTAATGTCATCTAGAAATGGTGTCTATGTTTTAGATAACATTTGATCTACTGTCATTTTTTCTTTTCCCTATCAATAAATACCAAGTTGTGACATCAATATTAGTAAAATTCCATCAAAATAACTCCAAAGCCATAAAGAAAAGAACATAATAACATGACATTTGTTTCTATATGATTTGTACAATTATAATAATTAAGGTTTACCTTTCTTGAAGAAGATGTGAGCTGGTACATTCCCATGTGTGTGTTGTGGTGTATCCTTGTCGCCCTTTGAAAAAGATTAGTAATTCTTAGCAATCAACAATGAAATGAAGTCATTTGTTTGGAAATATTGAAAAGTTGCAAAAGTTGTCATGCAAATTTTCTTGTAAATTTGGAAGGTCAACATCACAGTTGTGTTTTGATTGAACAAATGGAGGTGAATATGTAAGGTCAAGAGGCTTGGCCTATAAATTGAATATTCTTCAACCTAGGAAGGTTTTTGGTGTTGTGATGTATAGAATTTGAATCAATAAACAAATTTTTGGTGGGAAAATAAGTGCAGACAACAAGTACTATTTTGACAAGCAATAAGAGGAATGAAGTTGCAGAAGAGGTTCATGATGACAAGAAGATGGTGATGGGTGTATGTGTGAACTTGTGGGCCTTTGAACCTCTCACACACTTCAATGTAGTCATTACCTTTGGATTTATCTTGGAATGAACATGGGATAGTTCATCAAAGAGGTCCAATAGTGTGATCTGTTGCCTTCTATCTAGAAGGATTTTACCTATTTATGCTCTTAGAGTTGAGATGCAGGCAACCAAACCTTTCTAGAATGAAGGGTTTTGATGAAATTAAACCTATGATTGAATGCAATTATTCTAAATGAGATATGCAATTATTCTAAGAACATATAAAATAAACTAGATTATATGTATGCATATTAAAGCTATGTGCTATTTAATCTAAGAAATGAAAGCTTATGCAAATAATGAGTGAGTGAGTGCACAATTCAATAGAGATTCAATATCAATTCCATTCAACCTCTATAATGAAGAATTATGAGTCCCTTAAATAGAATTCTTGGAATCCATCAATGGTTGAGATCAACTTAGATCGACAGTTAGGATTGAAGCCAAGATTCAGTCAAAGTGGAAGATTCCCAATATAGATGTAGTTAACTATCTCAGATCCTGAGTACAAGAAACAATTAACTCAGATTCACTTTAGTGTGAGAATAAGTTATTTAAGTCACTTCTAATTCGAGAAGTAGTTAATTGAGAATTTCCATTTTGAACTAAGAAATAGAATTTGGGAAAGATATTCAATTTAATAAAATGAGATATGATCTCATAAATGCCTTTTATATTTAATTGAGTAATTACATTCAATTAATTAAAATAAGCATAATTATTAAATTAAATATTTTTTAATTCCTTAATACATTAGCCTTAGGTGATAATTTAATTTAATTAAAGTATAAATACTTTAAATTAAATTAAATCTTAATCAGTTGGTTTAATGTGACTAATATGAATCAACACTTTAGGAATTAAATAAAGAGTATGATGAATGCAAATTAAGGTTTTCTGCATTTGACACCTAAGTCAAGTTGCAACAATTAGAATGAGAATCGCCTAATGAAATAGGAATTTAGGGTTGACCAAGATAGACCAGAATTGGTTGTCATGGCAATGAGCCAATTTTGGGGTATTACATTTTGCCCCTCTTTGAATGAATGTGTGAGCAACACGTTCAATTCAAAAAAAATCAGAAAGCATGATGCGAGGATCAAGAAATGAGATTGGTTCTAAAATTGATGATACAAAGACTAATTGATAAGCTTTTAAAGATTATCTCTAGGACGAAGCTTAATCTTAAGGAATCCAAGTAGAACACCTAGATACCTAAGATGATAAGTAAAGGTTTTCTCCAGAATGAAATTTAACCTTTAAGGATCTAGATAGAACATCTAGATACCCAAGATTGATAGCATTTAAAAGGTTATCTCCAGAACGGAGCTTAACTTTTTAAGGATCTAGATAGAACATCTAGATACACAAGATTGATAACATTTAAAAGATTATCTCTAGAATAGAGCTTAACCTTTAAGGATCTAGATAGAACATCTAGATATCTAAAATTGATAGCATTTAAAAGATTATCTTCAAAAAAAAGCTTAACCTTTAAGGATCCAGATAGAACATCTAGATACCTAAAATTGATAGCATTTAAAAGATTCAAAGTCAATTCAACATGATTTGAAGATCCAAAAGACCAAGTTTGACCAAAAGTTGACCATAATTGACCACAATTGACTTAAGTTGACTTTTTCCAAAATAAATTTGGAAAAAATGAATAATTTTGAGTTAAAAAGATTCCAAGAATCATGAAGTATAAAAAAATTTGGACTACACAAGCATTCGATCGTGTCAATCCCAAAATTTTAAAATGCATTATTGAGCCACTTAAGAGTGTCAGATTTCAAATTCAATCCCGAAAATAGATTCAAAATGGTCAAATTAGCTAAGGGGTGATTTTTGCGCAAATTAGAGCACTTCAAAAAATTAGGTCAACACCTATATAAGGGTCTAAGGGGTCATTTTCAAATCATTTGAACCTTTTGTCTTTAGTGAATAGGAGCTCTGAGAGGAAGATGACAATCAATGTGAGATATCATCTTTTCAAGTGCTCCCAATGAAACAGCTGGTCGGTAGACTATGGACCACTGGTGAGTGGCTGATAACCTTTCTTCGTACTTTTGTTTTCATGTATTTTGAGGTCATTTATTACATTTTTAGCATGTTTTCGGAGGTCAACAATCAATTTTTGCGCGAGACTATCCTTTCTCATGCAAAGTTAATCTCTTCTCCCATAAAGATTCACCAATTTGGTGTTTCTTTGCACGCATCAGTGGGAATTCTCGAGTGGGAGATACCCTCTTCTTGCATGAGAAGCATGGGAATTTGGGCAAACTTTGCTTAGGTTATCGTCGCCTTTCACGCGAGAATGTCTTTCTTCGCGTGAGGACTTGATTTCTCGCGTGAAGATGCATAATCTCAAGTGAAGAAATGGATTCTCGTGTGAGGAAATGAATCTTTGTGTGAAAATCTGGTATAGTGTGTGAATAAAAAATTGCATTTTTGATGTTTTAGCTTCAATTTTTCATTCATTTTGTTGTCATTTTGAATTTTTGAGAGAATATTGACTATTTTCACATTGTTGTTGTTCATTTGTATAGGAGGTATTCGATATTGTTGCATTCAGATCACAATATCCACCATATGGAGCTCTGTTGTGGAGCCTTGATGCAGTAGACATGGCCCATAGTGACAGATTGGGTCTCACTTCTTTATGCCGGATCCCAGCAGTGCTGGTGAATCATGGCTTACTGATAGCTTTGGTGGAGCGTTTCCATTTGGAGACGAACACCTTCCACCTACCCCAAACAGATATGACCATCACCCTTGAGGACATCTACAAGATTCTACAGATCCCCTTCCATAGGCCAAGAGTGGTCTATGACATGATGCCCTGGGTAGATACAGAGGCATTGTGTGCCATCTTCCAAAGACAGCTAGCAATTAGGCAAGCCATCACATGAGATCAGCTCGTTCATACATATGGCTAGACGCATAGGTTGGCTTTAGTTTTGGCTATGTTAATCAGTTGCTTCCTGGTGCCAAATAGAGGATAGCATAGGTTAGAGTGCAGATGGGGGTTATGCTGTAGTGTATGCTTAATTCTTTTGACTGATTTGGATGGGGCTAGTGCATGATGGTGCACATGTTCTATGAGATGTATGAGATCATGTATCATGAGCAGAAGAACATGGCTGCAAGAGTTTATGTTCTTCAGATTTGGGCATGGGAGCACCTGTCTATTACATGACCCATTTTTAAGGATGCTAGTGAGTGTACAGAGCCATATATATGTAGATATAGGGGGCAGATTACCTAAGCTAGCTTGGGTAAGACAGATCATTGGAGGACCCATCTTGATGACCTGGTCTCTATTGTATGGCAACCCTGGTGAGAGATAGAGGATTGGGATCATGCTCCCATGGAGCTAGGTTAGATGTTCTACTCATAGCCACTGGTGGGAAAGACCACATAAATCATTGAGTGGTTTGCTATCACACAGGTACAGAGGCAGTATGGGAGGCCACATGATGTCTCCTAGGAGTATTGCACCTATGCAAGGGTAGCCCGAGACCTGATGCAAGGATGGCTAGCAAGATAAGATGTTGAGAGATCTATGATTGATGTGCACAACCTAGTTGTGGCATAGTGGGACTACCTTCTAGAGGTATTAGATGCCAAGGTGATGTCAACATATTAGGCGTATCTTATCAGTCACCCCTTTCGACATTTCATAGATCCCTTGGGTGGAGCAACAAAGGAGCCCCAACAGGCACTAGTAAAGGGACCGATACAACAGCAGGTACCTCAGTAGCAGGCACCCCAAGGTCCACTATCACAAGTGTGACAGAGGGTCAGATAGGTGCAAATTCCCCCACAACAGATGGGGTCTGACCAAGGTTTAGGAGGTAGTGGTGGGGAGCAGAGTTGGTGACAGAGGCTGAGGACCAAGGAGTAGGCACCTGCAGAGCAGGAACTTGAGATGCTTGATAAGGAGATGCAAGAATAGCCTACTATAGGATCTTAGGATGCACTACGGTGATAGAGAGTGGATCTGCCGGCCTCCTGATAGATTAGAGAGCTATGGATATAAGTGGCAGTGAGAGATGCATGAATCACCAAGCGAGATCAGGAGATCTAGAGATTGTGAGAGTAGGTTCAGGTAGGTGAGCAGAGGGTAGAGATGCTCTAGGACAAGGTGAGATTACAGATGGCCCAAGCAGCCTACTATTTTGTAGCATACTCAAAAATGGTGCCTAAGGAGGCTCAACAGGTGCCTCATTTCTCACAGTATGCCAGAGACTCTGGAGGTGCACACTCGCTGGTGAGACAAGACATGCCGCCTCCTCCTCCTCCTCCACCAGGAGGTGATGGTGCAGGTTACAGCTAGTCACATGATATGATTAGCATTGATTTTGATTCTTGATATGTATTGATTGGTGTGCCAACACCATTTTGTATCTTTTTTTATCGATAATGCTTGAATAACACTTTTTTTTGTACTAACACACTTGTCCAGATATATATGAGATTTTAGACCTGAGTTTCATTTATATATGTCATTGTCAGTGTCATTCTTTTCCTTTGATGTACATGAGATGTTTATATGATGATTATGAGATGCAAAATGCGATGTAATGGATGTATGTTTTATGTGATGTGATTTGATTAGGTAATGTAAAAGACATGAGTGTATGGATCTAATGCATATGGAAATGAACTGACATCTCATGAAGTGTTGTATGTTTTTGCTTAACAGTGACAGGTATCCCCTCAAAGAGCGTGAGAATGCTAACCAAAGAACCAAATACTTGTATAGCCGTAGAGAATCTTGATACATTTAAAGAGATCCACAATCCCCCATCACGAAGGATGGAAATAGAGTTGTAATTGAATCACATGCTTATGCAAGTGAAGTATACAGTGCAAGACTATGTTAAATGCAACCCTAGGTCTGGTTAGGAAGCATCGAGAATTTATCATCACTGAGCATAGGACAAAATCCCATATGTCATACAATTCCCACTGATGTTACAATCATGGGAATATTAATAAGACATATGTTATAAGTTTGTTAGGATTAAATGTAAGCATTCAAGGCACAAGAAGCCAAAATAGATAGAACATTTGTCCCTTTTATTGTAGTAACTTAACATAAGCATCAAAACATAAATGTTAGGATGACTAGAATGTTGCTTGCATGGTAGACACACCAAACACACAAGAGATCCATCTTATGCTAAGTATTTAGTAAGTATTCTATCCGCAATGACCCTTACATTTGTAACTTGAGACAAAAGTGTGCTAGGTATACTTGTAGTGACCCATATGTTCACTTAACAGGATGAGTATTGGTATGTACTGTAGCATGAAGAGTTCACTCCAACAAACAAGGAGAAGAGCCAATGTTATTGATGTATGCATATAAAAGGAGTTGAGGCACACTCGGCCATCTAATACGAGATGGAGGCTCTTATAATGGACACCCCTCTTATAGGAATATGTCAACTGATTATAACTAAACAAAAAATAGAAAGCAAAGAAAAGATCATGCCCCGAGTCATTACTTCTCTAGTTAGAAATGACATCATCGAGTTGCTCAAGGAGACATGATAAAGTGAAACCAAAACAAACAAAGAAAATGCTCAACATATCAAAATTAGTATGTCATTTTAAGTTCAATGTTTTTCATGGGATTGATGTCAAGTGTCAGTGTCCAAAACATGGATGAAAGAAATCTCTTCGAGGGTGATAACAGTAGGTAGACGTAGTTAGAATGACTGGCGACTAAGGTCAAAGAGGAATCTTCAAGGTGAAGAATCTAAAGAGGACTGAGTGATAGTAGATAGACATAGCTAGAATGACTAGTGACTGATGCAAGAGAGATTTTCAAAATAGGAATCTTGAAACGTAACTTGAGTAATAATAGGCAGACATAGCTAAAAAAACTAGTGATTGTTGCAAAAGAGATTTGATGCGATGAATCTTGACAAAGAGTAACACTAGCGATAATAGGAAGACATAGCCAAAATGACTGGTGACCATCACAAAATAGATTCTATAAGGAGAATCTCAAAAAGAGTGACACTGGCAACAATAGGCAGACACAGTGAGGACCACTAGTAACTGTTGTGCAAGATTTTTATGAAACTGAAGGGGAATGCCCCCAAGTTGTGACAAGATTCAATCCATGGATACATGAGAAAAAAGTAGGAAAAATAGTAAATCAATTGTATAGATAGCTAGACAATACGCTATGAGATGGAGCATTGGGAACAAGAGGTGCCTATTTACTAGGTTTTCACCTTCTTGGCAAAACTTCTCTCTCTATGTTTTTTTTTTTTTTGCTACAATGATGCCTGTTTCTAGGTTTTTAGCAATGACACTTTTTTTTTTTTCAATTTTTTTCAATTTTTCTTTTTTTGATTTTTTTTGTATTTTTAATTGTTTTTTGTATTTTTTCTTTTTTGATTTTTTTTTTTTTTTTGTATTTTTTGGATTTTTCAATTTTTTTTGGTTTTACCAAGGTGCCTATTGCTAGGTTTTCACCAGGGTAACCATTTTTTCAGGACTTTTTTCTAATTTTAAATATTTTTTTCAAGATATTTAGATATGTTCAAAGAGCTACTAAGATTAGATCAATTGTAAAATTGCTTCAGGTGGAGAGTGTTGACAGGTTCTTTGAGTACTTCTCCCTTGGCTATGGAAAGCTGGTAAGCACCGAATCCATACACTATAGTAATGATGTAAGGACCAAGCTAATTTGGTTCAAACTTCCCTTTTCAAACTTGTTGTTGATTCTTAGTGTTCTCTCCCAGGACAAGATCACCCAGCTAGAAGTCACATGGCCTAACTTTTCAATTGTAGCTTCTTGACATTTACTGTCGATAAGCTCATAGATGATCACATGCCACTTGTTGACATTCATCCAGTAACACTAGCTCTTAAAGTTGAGCTATCCTATAATCTTCATCAGTAATAAGGCCCTTCATAGAGATTCTCAAGGTAGGAATCTTGACCTCTATTGGGAGCACAACATCCGCTCCATAAACCAAAGCAAAGGGCATCGTACTTGTTGGAGTCCTGATGCTTGTCCTATATGCCTACAAGGCTGGATTAATTTAGAAGTGCTAGTCTCTCCTAGATTTGCTGACTGTGTGATGAAGGATCTTGAGGATTTCCTTATTGAATGCCTCAGCCTGGCCATTACCCTGGGGGTAATAGATAGAAGACCAATGTTGTGTGATTTTGAATAATTTGCATAGTTTTTTGAGGTCTTTATTTTTGAACTATCCTCCATTGTTAGTAATGATTGAGGATGGTACACCATAGCTACAGATGATGTAGTTTGTGATAAAGAGAGCTACAAATTTTCCATTGGCGACTACAAGAGGTACTGCCTCTACCCACTTTATGAAGTAGTCTATCACTATGATGATGAACTTATGTCCATTAAAAGAGGTTGGGTGAATATGATCCACCAAGTTGAAGGCCCATTGTTGAAATGGCCATGTTGTAGTAGAAAGAATAAACTCCCTAGCTAGAGCATGGATCTCCATGGAGTTGACACTACTTGCAGGACCTAGCATACTTGATAGCTTCTTGCTCCATTTTAGGCCAATAGTAACCAGATCTAATGAGTTTGTGAGCTAGTGTCAAGCCATTTGAGTGGGATCTGCAAATGCCCTCGTGAATGTCAATTAATGCGCATTTGGACTCTTCAGGTTCTAAACACCTAAGGAGTGTTTTATTGAGATCTTTCCTATACAGGTTGTCAATAATAATGACATACCACAAAGCATTATAGATAAGGTAGCATTTCTTGTTCTGGGTTAGACCTTCTAGAATGGTTTGATTGTGGAGATAGGAATAAATGTGATGGTAGTAAGATGAGTCTTGTCCTACAATAGAACAAATCATCATAGAATTAGGGGTGTCATAGGTTGGGTACTATAACGCTTCCATGAAGAACTCATGTCAGAGATCATTTTCAAGCATCTATAACAAGGAAGCCAAAGTAGCCATAGCATCAACCACTTTATTACCTGCTCAAGAAATCTGCTGGAAGGTGATGTGTGCAAAATACTTCTTCAAATCATCAACCATGCATTTGTAAGGAATTAATTTCTCATCATTTGTTTGATACACATTGTTAACTTGGTTGATTATGAGTTGAGAGTCTCCAAAGATGTCTAACTGATCCACTCTCCATTCAACTATAATATTCATGCCATTAGTCAAAGCCTCAGATTCAGCAATGTTGTTTGTACAAGGAAATAGAATCGTGTATGCTTTGGGCAATGAATATCTTTGTGGCATTATGAAGAGTAATCTAGTACTAGATCCCTGTTGTGTGAAGGACCCATCGAAGAACATGAACCATGTTTGGTGTGTGAGTGTCAAAATTGACTCATCAAGCAAATCAATGTTCATTGGTAGGAGACTCTATATAGGTGCATTTACTAGTTGATCTGCAATCACTTGTCCCTTGATGGCTTTTCATTCAACATACTAAATATCAAATTCATTGAGTATCATGACTCATTTAGCCAATCTTCCTATGAGAGCTACCTTATTGAGTAAGTACTTTAGTGGATCTATTTTAGCCATAAGTCACATAGTGTGGGCAAACATGTAGTGTCTCATATTTTGGGAAGAAAAGACAACTGCCAAGAAAGCTTTCTCATAAGAGATGTCATAGTTTCTCTCATAAGAGATCAGTGTGTGACTCAAGTAGTAAATAGCTCTGTCCTTGTTATCATTGTCCTCTTGAGCTAATAGAATTCCCAAAGATGTTTCAATTGCTAAAATGTACAAAATCAAAGGCTTCCCATAGATAGGAGGCATCAAGATTGGTGGATTGGTAAGATATTGTTTGATCTGTGTTAAGCTTTTCTCACAATCCTGACTCCAGTTAAATTTCACACCTGTATGTAAAGTCTTTGTAAAGGGTTGTAATCTATTTGCCAATTATGAGATGAACCTGTGAATAGATTGGAGTTGTCCCTATAGACCTCTCATTTGGCTAATATTTTGAGGTGGAGGCATATCCATAATTGCTTTAACTTTCTTTGGATCCACCTCAATTCCTTTCATAGACACGATATATCCCAACAACTTTCTTGATGTGACAAAAAATGCACATTTCTTAGGATTGAGCTGAAGACTGAATTTTCCCATGTGATCTATGATGGATCCCAAATCTTGCAGATGAGTACTGCATTTTGCACTTTTTTCCAAGGTATCATCCGTGTAGTCCTCCATGGTCTTATGTATCATGTCATGGAAGATTGTAGTTATAGCTCTTTGATAGGTCACACCAGCATTTTTCAAGCCAAATGGCATTACATTCTAGCAAAAGGTTCCCTATGCACATGTAAAAGCAGTCTTCTCCTGATCTTCTAGCCTACATGTAAAAGGTTCCATTAGTGAGTGCATCTCATAGCCCACTATCATTTCAACTATCATATCAATGTTGGGAAGTGGAAAATTGTCCTTAGGACATGCCAAGTTGAGATCATGGAAGTCAATACAAACTTTGATAGATTTATCATGCTTAGAGACTGGAACAATGTTGGATATCCATTCGGCATTATCAATTGCACAGATGAATCCTGCTTTTAGAAGTTTCTCTAGTTCTACTTTGACAAGTAATGCAACATGAGGATGCATTTTTTGAAGTTTCTATTTAACTGGTTTGATGCCTAGTGCGATGGACAAGTGATGCATGATAAGATTAGGATCCAGTCCTGGAATGCCAGAATATGTCCAAGCAAAATTTATCTTCTTCTCTTAGAAAAAGGCAATGAACTCTTCTTTTTCTTCAAGAGACAATGACTGTGCTAGACGTATCATATAAGGATGGTCTTCTATACCTAGGTTGATTGGCTATGTTAGTTTTATCAACATTGATGATCTCTCTTGAAAGTGACTTGGAAGTGCATCAAATATCTCATCTTCAGGCACCTCAGAGAGGTTTTCACCCTTGGATATGTCTTTTATTTTTACTTTATTGGGTTCCAACACTACCACAATGTGGTTTTCACCATTATACCTTTTACATTATTTCTTATTAATTGTATTTATGAGATATTTGATGTCAAATTTAGTCATGTTGATGCTCTATTCACTAGTGGAAGATGTTATAGGTTCGACAATGTTTAGGTAGCAGGCAAGAGCATAGTTATTCTAGAACATGGGGATCACTAGATGCATTAGGGTTCCATTCTATAAGCTCAGGATGTGTGAGTGAAAGATTGGTGATGGGTTCAATTGTTTTTATAGTATATTCATTAAGTGCTTGGACCAACAATTCAAGACCTAAAATGACTTCATCCACAAGTGTCTTCAAATGCCTCTAAGTACTAACGTTAGCAATTAATGACTCTAGGACACTAGTTGGATTAGACCCATCTGACCTAACCCTAGATGTTTCACCCACTTCAATTTGGTTTTCATAGACATGAACTTGATCAATGTCTTTATTAGTAGTCACTTCTGAAAGAGACTCAAACTCATATTCCTTAGAATCAATGCTACATGGCGAGAGACTATAGAACTCCCCAATAGTGATAGGGACATACTTGCCTTCATCATCCAGGTTCTTACATAGGTACTCAATACATAATGACTAACTATACTCTCCCTTTTCTGAATGAGCTTTGGGTTGATTAGTATTGTCCTCAGAAGAATCACTAATATAATCCATAGTGCTAATACGTGGCACAAAGTCATTTGTCTCAGCAAAGAATTTAGCAAGATCATGAGGAGTAGGATAAGGATAGGGATCCTCATTATTAGATTGTTCCTCTTGAGTATTTGACTCAGCTTGTGACTCATTTCTAGATGAATTCTCAAGTTTCAGTATGAATTTGTTAGCTCCCAAATGAAAGGGAACCTTCTTAAAGCCCAAACTAGTTCTATCACTGTTTATTCAAGCTATTGCCTTGATAGGATCAATTAGGCCATTATTATTGCACCTAATAGGGCTAGTTCCCTTGTAGCCAAAACACTTCATGAGCCTAAGACCAGGCCCGTATTTCTTAGGAGTGATTTCTCGAGCTTTCTCTGTTAAGTCTACTGGAGTCTCTTCTTTTTAAAGCCATGCAACAATGGCCATATTTTTACTTTCATCCTCTAAGGGAACTATAGCCTTAACAAAAGTGCCATTATACTTGGTTTGAAGTGTTAGAAGAAATGACTTCTTTGTCTCTGAGGGTCTCCCATAATGATGAGGAGACTCTGAAAGAGATACTAATGACAACACTAGTTCAATATGGTACTCTCCCATGCCAGTTTCTTTTAGTTTGAATGATTACTTGATTTGCTTCAGCTTGTTGTCATGATAATCAGTGGATTCCCTATTAGCAAGGATGAAAGTTTTAGTAGCTTTGAGCATATTGCAAGTATAGCTAGTAGTGGAAGGAATAGTAACTTCAGAGCCATGAAATGGGAATTTGATGCATTGGTGATATGTGGATGACATAGAATGCATCTCATATATCCATGGCCATCCTAGCAAAATATTATAGGCCAAGGGAATGTATCCCTTTCTATAGGACCGGCGTAAATGGGTAAGACCACAAGACCTAGAGACTTTCATTCAATGTCATCATATACTTTAATAGTGATCTTGCATCAAGAATCAATCAAGTCCTCAGAGTAATTCAATTGTTTGAGCAAGGTAGCAGAGACAATGTTTAGGCCAGCACCATTATCAATGAGTACCTGATGCACACGTGTGTGATGTATCATGACCTCAATGTGTAGAGGTTGATTGTATGAGTGACTCAATGAGTAATCATCCTCCTCAAATAAGGACATAAAATAAGGTGAGGTCAGATGACCTACCATGGATTGATATCGTTCAAGAGAAAGATCTTGAGGAATGTTTGCCTCAATGAGGGCTTTGTCTAGAATTTGCCTATGAGAAGACGAGATTTTAAGTAGCTCAAAGATGGAGATTTGAGAATTAGTTTGTTTCAATTGATCAAGAAAACTATAGTTGGTTGTTGTTGAGTTCATTGTGAGTTTTACTCCTTTGCCAGATGGACCAACAAGGCCTTATCTTTATGTTTTTTAGGATCAGGAGTAGAAGGTGTAGGGCCTTTGAGTACCAACTTGGTAGGAGAGCGGGTAACAACATTAGCACAATGTTGTAAAGATGTGTTATCTATTGTGCTAGAAGTAGGGCCCCTCAGGAAAAATGGTGTCTTGGGTTTATCGTTATCTTGTTTGCCCTTAATGGTAATGATGTCACATTATTTAGAATCCATAGGTTCAACCATGTTGATCACATTTTCATCATTGGAGTACACATAGCTAACCTTAGTGTTGGGTTTTGGTTTTGAACTATCTCCTTTTTAATAAGTTGGGAAAGGATCTTTGAAGGCCTTATGATCCAAGTTCTTGTTATGTCCATCTACCATAAGTTCACCAGCATCAATCATGTGCTAGAATTTGTGGCACAAGTTTATGTAGTTGCTAGTTTTGTGCCCCTTATTTTGGTGATACTCAGAAAATGAGGTTTCATTCCACCATGGTGGGCATGGTTGTGGATCATAGGGGTGAGGGTTTTCTAGTGGTGAAATAAAGCTTTTGTTGTAACAATGTTTTGTAAACCACATCCAAAGGTTCACCTAGGGGTGTATAGTCTTGCTTAGGCTATGTGGCCTATGAGTTTCTCAGTTTGTTCCCAGACATGTTATTGTTAGGAGGAGGCTTCTCAACATTTTTGGCTGCACTAAGGCCATCTGTGAGCTTAAATGCCGCCTTAGCAGGCTTGGGAGTGACATTTTCAACAACCCCATCATGTACAATTTCTTGATTCTTGTTGAAATATTTGGTTTTAACCTTGTTGGAGGTGGAACTTGGTTTTGTGTCCTTCTAAAGAGTAAGTTCACCCTTTTTGACCATAAATTCCTTAATTTAGATATCCTGTTGGATCATGTCTTCAAAGGTACACAGACCTTGAAGTTGGACTCTATACCCAAAATTACCTAGGAGATTATTAGTGAAAATGTCAAGCTTTTCTGTTTCTGGAATCTTACATGAATATTTAGTGTATAGTTGTCTCCACCTCTGGAGGAATGTGAGGAAGGGCTCCCCAACTTTCTGCTTAAGGTTACATAAATCTCGAACATTGATAGGGTGTTGAATGCTATGAGAATACTGCTAGATGAACAAGTTAACAATTTTATCAAAAGTTTTAATACCAGGAGGCAAGTGTGAGAACCACTTCAAAGCCTGACCATCTAGACTTCTAGGGAATAAATGCATGAGATATGTTTGTTTATGCATAAATTCCATAGATAATGCCCCAAATTTCTGCAAGTGATCTTCGTGATTAGTGGTTCCAAAGTATTTTTCATACTTAGGTAGTTCTACTCCTCATGGGAAAGGAGGCATTTCTATGCTTTTGTCAAATGGAAATGGAAAAAGAGCTTCTAAGGTGTATGTTTTAGTAGGTTTATACTTTTCTTGCATCATTTGAGCCAGTTGATCTTGCATAATTTTTAGTTGCTTTTGGAGTTTGGAAGTCTCAGTTTCCTCTTCAGGCATGATGATGGTTTCCGCATTAAAATGGGAGGGTAGCTTGGCTCCCTCTTGGGCAAGTTTGAGAAAGTACTTTTCTTTCTCTTCGTTGAGTAGAATTTCCATGACCTTTTGAAATTTTTTATCTCTTTGACATTTTTCTATGTGTTCAAGAAGTATTTCCACCTCTTCTTCTTCCTCATTGGTGTCATGGTCTTTCTTTTTGTCATTCCTAGGTGGTTCTTGATATCTGCTGTGACTACCATGTTCAGGTTCATGATTAATCATTGTAGGAACATGTTTAGTTTTAGTACATTGTGATTCAAAAGGTCCTTTGAAAAGGAAGTCTTACATTTCATTTGGAGATATAGGACCTCTACTAGTATTAGGATCATCTTGATACAAAACATTCTTGGTTTTTTGCAAGTTTATGGAAAATGTTCTTTGGATTCGAGGTGACTTGACGGGTCAAGGAGATCATGAAGATGCCTCACTAGATGAATTAGATGTAGATCATGTAACAAAAGGAAGGTGACCTTTACCATGATTATGACCCCTAGCATGACCTCACCTAAGTCTAAGAGGATAAAACATGTTTCCACTCCTTGTTGCGATAGTCATAGACAAGGACAAGAAGCAAGAACCTGGACAAGGACCACACTAGAACTTAGTCTCAATAGGACAAGATAAGAGTGCTATAAACTAAGGCACGAATAGTTTGATTTGAAGGCTAGGAAAGCCAAAGATTATGACTATCATAATGTGGAGTATGACAAGCACTAAAGAATGGGAATCAAGACAACTAAAAGATGAGACTAGTCAAAGCACAAATCATAAATCTTCAACTAAGCTAAATGCCACTATTTGGGACTATTTACAGACAAAGAAGGGACGACTCAATGTAGGAAATAGACTAGATGTAGATCATAGATTGCTTGAATAAGCTGATTTGACTATTTTAAAATAGGGTCTCGCATGAAGATCCTCTGTGAGGCATGCGAGACTGTACACTGCAGGATGCAAAATCTTAGGACAACAAAATGAAATCACATGAGGATGTGCTCCAAGATGTTTGAAGAAATGACTAGTTTGGGAAAAGACAACAAAAATATCTCCTGCAAATCTATGAAAGTTCTCACACAAGGATCTGGATGGATCACGTGAAGATGTGATTGCTCAGGCAAAATGTTGCAAGATTATGCACAAAATTTAGGACCAGACTAACAACAGGATTAGATTTCGAAGAGTTTTTCAATAGTTTTGGACATTTTTGAATAGATTGTAGGGTTGGTTTCCAAATTTTTAAAAGTGACGTTGGGTTTCAAATAAGACAAAGTGTTTTCAACAGGACATAGGAAGCAAGCAGTAGTTGAAAATAATCCAATCGAGGACAAAGCAACTCAAAGGGATGGGGGAGTCTTGACCTTTTGTTTGTTTTAGATAGGTTTGGACTATTTATGACTTGATAAAAAACACACTTCATCCCTAGAAATAGAAAATGGTAGAGAAGGAAAAACCTTTGTCCCACATCTTATGCTCATGTGTGTACCTCACATAGCCATGTCACCCCCTAGAGGGCACCTGTGTTTTTGGTATATTCAAAGGACTCAATAGTATGCACTAAATGAGCACCCTTGTGGCAGGGGACAAGCACGTATACCACCTTCCAACATCTAGTAGCATGTCTATGGTGAGTTCTATAGGAGAGATTCTTCCCCCTCCTTGCACAAAGATTATGCCTCCTTTCATAGGTGAACTAGGTGGCTTCTAACTAAGAGGTTTTTACTTGGCTCCCATTTGAATTAATCCCTGGTGGCTCCATAAGTAGAGTTGAGATCAGAAGCCCACACTAGCATCTGAGAGTGCAGACACTTACTTAGCAAGACTAGGGCTGATGCTGACCAGTGCAACAGACAAAGCTTCCCCTTGATAAGTGATATCAAGAATCAAGGGAAAGAAATTAATCTAGCTTTGGAGTCTTTCACTCTAAAAAGCATCTTGATTATAGTGAGTTGGAATCTTTGGAAAAAGGAGTGTCCTCACTTGGGTCATTTCCAGAGGTTGGATCACTCTGGAAGGCCCTCTAAAGGATTGACTCGGACTAGTGGTTCAAACACAAGGGTCAAAGTTTTTGATTTCCCTCAAGGGGAAAGAGCATACTCCTCTACCTTACTTTCTCACCCAAACACATAGAACAGGTTAATTATCAACTTAGCTTAATCAATCTAGACTCATTCTTCCTAAATATTTTGGTTCCCTCGAAAGGAAACCATCATCTCATCATAGAGAAGAATTAGCACTAGAGAACAACTAAACTGCTTGCCTTCTTTGGAATGTTGTCTTTTAGAAGTGTCTAGGTTTCTAATTCACCCTTGGTCATGACCTCCAAGTGGTGAAGAGAATAATCCCCTATTCTTCTATCTTGCACCCTAGGAAGTTCACAAGCCCTAATTAGACTATGTTTTGAAAGCAATAAATAAAACACATTATTTTGTGGGTTTTAAGATTTGATCTTCAACAAATGTATCTTCGAAAATCATCCTACAATAAATAGTTAGTTCATGTTCGAATGGTTTATGTAAAGGAATCTTTGTCAAATATCTTGCAGACAATCATTAAGCTACCAAAAACCAGAAAAATAGAACAATAATGCTTCAGAGGAAAACACATCAGTCAAAGATAAAAAACAACATGCTGAAAATAACAAAATGAACCTCATTGTTTTAGAATTTCATGCGAAATCTTGCGTAGGACCGCATGAGATCTTTCATCAACCCACGTGAGAAAATGATGTGCCACACGAAGACTTGTGCAATAAGGTACTTTTTCCTGTGAGAAAGTGTGGAGATCATGAGTAAAGAGTAAGTATGAGTCCCTTAAATAGAATTCCTAGAATCCATCAATGGTTGAGATCAACTCAAATCGATGGTTAGGATTGAAGCCAAGATTCAATCAAAGTGGAAGATTCCCAATACAGATGTAGTTGACTATCTTAGATCCTAAGTGCAAGAAATAGTTAACTTAGATTCACTTTGGTGTGAGAATAAGTGATTTAAGTCACTTTTAATTCAAGAAATAGTTAACTGGGAGTTTTCATTTTGAACTAAGAAATAGAATTTGGGAAAGATATTCAATTTAATAAAATGAGATATGACCTCATTAATGCCTTTTCCATTTAATTGAATAATTAGATTCAATTAATTAAAATAAGAATAATTATTAAATTAAATATTTTTTAATTTCTAAATACATTAGCCTTAGGTGATAATTTAATTTATTTAAAGTATAAATACTTTAAATTAAATTAAATCTTAATTAGTAGGTTTAATGTGACTAATATGAGTCAATACTTTAGGAATTAGATAAAGAGTATGATGAATGCAGATTAGGGTTTTTTGCATTTGACACTTAAGTCAAGTAGTGACAATCTGAATGAGAATTACCTAATGAAATAGGACTTTAGGGTTGACCAAAATAGACCAGATTTGGTTGTCATGGCAATGAGCCAATTTTGGGGTATTACAATGGGTCAATGCAAGACCACAGATAGTATAGAATTGGAGTCTCTTGATGTAGAGGCAATGAGTTATGTAAGGAAACTTAGGTGTGGAAACAACTTCCTACACTAATCTCATAAGGAAAGTATGGTGCAAATCCTTTGTTTAAAATCTTCTACACTTACAGATTCAATAACATGTAAACAACATTATAGCAACCAGCCATGCATACAGAAAATAGATAGAGAAAGAAACACATAACACAAAGATTTTTCGGTGGAGAAAAACCTTTCGGTAAAACAACCCCACCCCTCTAGAACCTGCACAATGTATTATCTTCAACACAAGATTACAATACACTTGCAATGCAAGTTCAACATCAATGATAGAAAAATTCTAGCAGCACCTCAGTACCTACAAACTTCCATCTATCATTCTACTGCATTACAACATGCAATGAACATCTTAAGACCCAATAAAATACCCACAAAGAAATTGGGCATTTTTCATGGCTCAACCACCAAGAAAAATGTACAATGCCACATGTACATCCCATACAAAGAAAAGGGTGTCCATCCCTTGAATAGGCAATGACATCTTGTCATAGAATCCACCAAAAATAGCGGTCACAAGAGAAGTGTAAGGGAATCTATCATACCAACCTATTTTTGGCATATTCTCTTACACACACCAACCACTCTTTCTTGGGCACCCAAATAGGCCTCATGTCATAAGATTCTCTTACACCTGTCATAGCATATTCCTTAAATAGCTCTTACGCATCATAGGAATCCGTCATTATCATTTCAGCCATGATCTCCTTCACACACTTCAAGATGCCGACACATGTAAGTGATCAACATGCCAACTAGACATATACACTCACATTACATATTATTTGCAAAAATACATTTAAAAAAAAAAAATAATAATAAGAATAGGAATTATACAAGGTTGAGACACCTTATTCCTAACAAGTTATTCATGGACAATAAACATAATTGAAGTGCAAAAAAATGAAGTGAAAATGGTAAGGTTAAATTGTTAGAAACAATAGTCCACCAAGATAACTGAGAGGTGGGGGGGGGGGGGGTGGGTGGTTGAACCAGTTATCCAATAATTATCAACCTTAAGTACTCTTAACCATTCAATCAAAGTAATAAACAATAATACTAAGACACACATACACAATTACACCAGATTTGTTAACTAGGGAAACCCTTGATCAAAGGGAGAACCCTAGTGGGAATGATGCCCACAAGATGATGTACTATATAAATATTTTTTGTTAGAGGATGGACCCTGTTAGGAGTCTATTATAGCATTTAGTACATATGAGTCCCTGTTAGGAGACTTTTAAACCCTTTTTGGAGATTCCAACCTTGTTAGGAGTTGTAGAAGGCAGAAGGACCCACTATCCATACAACTTCTGAGGAAAGACTACTAAACTCACTATCCAATTGATCTTTCAATTATTCCTTGTAGATTAATTGTATATACTATACTTTAACTTCTTTTCTCTATCATATCAACCAAACCAATCATTGTTAGACCTTGTAGACTAGGTCATGAATGTTTAATTCAAATATCACACTTCAGATCTCATAATAAAACCTTGGCAATGAAGTTTTCTTCACCTTCACTTTGCTCTTCTTATCTTAGCATTCCTCTCTTCACGCTTCTTGCAATCATTCATCCATTCCATACATGATAAAGGAAAATATCCTTCCTTTATACTAAATCCATAAAACAATTCCCTGAGTTGGCTATTACACCTTCTCAATTAATTATTATAGGACCTCACTAAGAACACATTACACTTAGTGATAACATCAATCTTTCACCTTGTTACTCGAATAACTTTTTGTACATGTAATATTATGAGGAGCAAGCTTAGCTATGTCATCTCCAAAGTGTCTTCTTCACATCTTTAAATTTGGCTTATCTATATAAAAAATTTGCTAAGAGATATATTTTTTTTACCAAAATATGCTTTTGTAAACTCTATCTCAAAATAGTCTTCACTAAAACTTGCATAACTTCTCCTAGAATTAATATCTTATGCTTCTAAGGTTAGCTACATATACTAGACACTTATTATTACCTTCCTTTAACCTTTCTTAGTGAAAATGCTCAACTATCTATCTGTAGCAACTTGATCTTTACCGTTGTTCTTCTATTAGATACCACAGAAAACTGCTATGTTGACATCAATGACAAACACAATCATGAATGTAACATATCATCATGATATTGATCTAATAAAGTTTCTAAAATACTCCTCCATATAAGTATCATCAACATTCATGCTTTCAACAATTTTTCCTTTTGGCATTGATGACAATGTAGATGAAAAACATCTAGTTCCAAAAATACCAACAGTAAAAGACTGTTAACCTTTATTTTCAAATCCTCTTCATCAATCATTCTCTCCCATTGATATACCTCAATGTGCTCTATATTATTTGCAATATCTCCCTTCAATGTACTCTATATCAAGCTATTTTTCATGTTGTAATTTCTCCCCCATTAACAACAATGTCAAAGGTTTCAACGACCAACAATCTCTGCAACAACTATCTCTGACTTGCTCAAGTGTCCAAAAACACTATTCAAAATAACATCCAACAAGATTCCTAGATGAATTTGTCCATCATAGATACTCTCCCATATAAGAAGCATCAACATTTAGTCCAGACAAACAATAGTGCTCTGTTACACTAGACTTATGCACTCTTGCATCATCTACATTGATGTAGGAAGGGGCATAACCCCTAGCATACCTCACAAATACTCAAAAGTCTCTTTGGTAAGTGGTTTGGTGAAAATATCCATAATCTACTCTTTGGTGCTTACATACTCCAATCTAATTTCTTTTTCTACTACTTTCTCTCTCAACATGTGATATTTGATAGAAATGTGCTTAGTCTTAGAATGCAACACTAGATTCTTAGACATATTCACTATGTTTGTGTTATCACAATGTATTACAACAAGTTCACTAAATTCTATCCTTATATCCTTTAGAATCTATTTCATCCAAACAACTTGATTAGAATTGTTTGTTGCTACAACATATTCTACTTTTGTTGTACATTGTGAGGTACAATCCCACTTCTTGCTTAACCAAGAAACCAATCTTCCTCCAAGAAAAAAGGCTCCACCACTAGTGCTCTTTCCATCATCCATAATTCCTACCTAATCAACATTAGCATAAGCATATCAAGTGAAATCATTAGATCTATCATACCACAATCCAAACTTTGGTGTTCTTTTGAGGTATCTAAATATCCTTTTGACTGCTATATAATGTGATTTTCTGGGATTAGCTTGAAATCTTGCAACAATTCCAACAACATTTTCTATATTCAGCCTTGTATGAGTTAGATGTTGCAACTCTCCAATCATAGATCTATACTTCTTCTGCTCAACAATAGATATCTCATCCTTTGTAGATAACTTGTGTCCAATTACCATAGATGTTCCAACTAGTTTACATGTTTCCAAATCAAAACTTTTTAGTAGATCTTTCAGATACATAGCCTGAGAAATAAATATCCTTCTTTTTCCTACACGATCTATAATCCTAGGAATTATTTCATTTTTCCTCTCATTCTTATTTCAAATTCCTTCTTCATTTCTTCTCCAAACTTGTCACTTTCATCATCATTTCCTCCAAATATGATATCATCAACAAATATTACCAAAATCATCAATCCATCATCTATTTCTTTCTAGTATAGATTACTATCTACCATACCTTTGCTAAATCCAAGCTTTGCTAAATACTTGTCCAACCTTTCTTACCAAGTCTTGGATGCTTTCTTTAATCCATCCAATGCTTTATTCAATCTTCATATTATGTCCTTGTCATCTATTAAAGGAAAACCTTTAGGCTGCTCTATGTATACCTCTTCAAGTTCTCCATTTAGAAATGTTGACTTGACATCCACTTGATACACTTTGAATTTCTTATGTGCTACATAGGCTAAGAATAACCTTATTGCTTCTATTCTTTCCACAAGAGCATAGGTTTTGTCATAGTCTATTCCTTCTTGTTGTGAGTAATCTTTACATACCAATCTCACTTTCTTCCTTACAACTTCACCTTGTTCATTCATCTTGTTCCTAAACAACCATTTTGTTCCTATTACATTCTTGTCTATTGGTTTGGGGACAATTTCCCATGTCTCATTCTTCACTATCTAATCCAATTCTTCTTTCATAGCTTTCTTACAATAGTCATCTTTACATGCTTCATCTTCATTCTTTGGTTCAACTTGAGATATTAAACAGAGTTCTTCATTGATTTTGCTTCTTTTCATCACACCTTTATGTCTACTTCCAAGTATCTACTCTAGTGGATGATTCTTTGTCATATTCTTACCAGAAGTAGGAGTTGTTAGCTTAACTCTTAGCTTTTTTGAAGGTTCTAACCTTTTTTCATGCCTTTGCTCTCCTTCATTCTGCAACTAATTGTTAGTCTCAAAGAACAATCATCATTCCTTGGTTTAGTAACAACTTTTTCATCATCATAATTGTAATAAACTACTCTTTCTTGTATCTTGAATTTCTCATTAACTCTTACATTTTTCCTTTCCACAATAGTTACCAAAGTTATCTCTTCTACCTCTTTATCTTCATTAACCAATTTAGGCTCATTATCACAGTCATTCAAGAATCTTTCCATACTTGCTTTAAATTCTTCATCTTTATCAAAAAGTGAACTCTTTCTAGTTTTTCTTATTATCTTAGGACATCTAGTCAAAAATGACGAAACTGTTTACATGTCCAACAAAGTAAATTTTTTTATACCTTCTAGCTCTCTTTTTGTAAGTAGATCCATACCTTCCTTTATCTTTATGTCTTCTTTACATCTAGATTTATCTTTTCTTGTGCTTCTATTCTCTTGTATACAATAAAAGGATTCTAGAACTGGAAACTCAATTTTTTGTTCTTTACACAAATTTGATAACTCACCAAGAATTTCCATCATTTGGGTGTCAAAATTTCCTCTATCACACTTAGGACTATCTTTTTGAATATGTTTCCCATGGATCTCCCAAAGTTGCTAAACTTTATCTTCAAGGACCTAAAGCTCTAATACTAACTATTAGAAACAATATTGAGGGGGGGGGGGGTGAATCAGTTATCCAATAATTATCAACCTTAAATAATTTTAATCATTCAATGAAAGAAAAAAATAGCCATACGAAGATACACATACACAATTACACTAGATTTGTTAACTAGGGAAACCCTTGATCAGAGGGGAAACCTTGATGGGAATGATGCCCACAAGATGATGTACTAATATAAATATTTCTTGTTAGAGGGTGGACCCTATTATAAATCTATTACAAAATTTAGTAAATATGAGTCCCTGTTAGGAGATTTTGAATCCTTGTTAGGAGATTCCAACCCTATTAGGACTTGTAGAAGGTAGAAGGACCCATTGTCCAAACAACTTTTGGGGCAAGGCCACTGACCTCACTTTCCAACTAATCTTTCAACTATCAGAATAAATTTCTATACTATATTTTAACTTCTTTCCTCTATCCTATCAATCATACCAAACACTATTAGACCTTGTAGACTAGGTTGCAAACTTTAGATCCAAATATCAAACTTTGGATCTCATAATAAAACCTTGACAATGAAGTTTTCTTCAACTTCACTTTTCTTTGCTTATCTTTTCATTCCACTCTTCATTCTTCTTGCAATCATTTATCCATTCCATACATGATAAAGGAAAATGTCCTTCCTTTATACCAAATCCATAAGGCAATTCCCTGAGCTAGCTATTACACCTTCTAAATTAATCATTATAGGACCTCATTAAGAACATGTTGTTAGAAGATTGGTTTGATGATGATATGTTACATTCATGTCTAATTTTGTAATTGATTTCAACATAGCATGTTTGATGTCTTCTATGGTATTTGACAGAAGAATAGTTGAAAGAGCAAGTTGGTACAGATGACTAGTTGAACATGATAGCCACCTAAGGTTATAGGAGATACTTTGGAGTATCTTGTATATGCAGTTAATTTCATGATGTAGGGAGGGATAGAAATAACTAAGGCCAAAGGCACACCCATCTATCCAAACCACCCTGCAAGAGTGAACACAAAAAAAAAAAAAAAAAAAACAACACCAAGTGGGAGAGAACAAAATGTTTATTGATTCATTAGATAATTAGCATACATGCCTAGTTGATAGGCCTTCTGGGTTATGGCCAATTACAATATACAACTTTCAAATTCATGAACCAACTTTGATTTTTCACTTCCAGAGTCATAACCCTTATTCTAAATCCTCGCTTTTTTCTAAGCTCAATTGTAGGCCTCCTTAAATACTTTTGTAGACAAAGGTTGGCCTATCACAAAATTAAATCTTACATTAAATGCATGAATAGCCACAAGTCAACTTACACTAAATATTAACTACCTATACTAGAAACTAACACAAACCACTGGACAAATGAAGACTTCACAAAACACTGGTACTCGAATCAATAACTTATAAAAATTTTAAACAATTCAACATTTTAACCATTCATCATTCATTCATCTAATCTACTGCATAAATGAAAGATCAAACATTCATTGCACATGTACATAGAGATTTGGTGACCCAGAAACCTTCCAAATAGAAAGTAAAATTGGGGTGGGGATGATGCCCACAAAAATTCAATACTACAACATAAATTTGGTTTGTTAAGACTTACAATGATCACTTCTGGTGATCTCCCCTATTAGGAGCAAGTAGGACTACTAGATCCACCTTATTAGAGGATTTACAAACATACAATGAAGTATGCACTCTGTTAGGAGATTTACAAAAAGACTATTAAGTCTACCCTATTAAAGGATTTATAAACTAATTCACCTATTAGGATGAAGTGGTAGATCTACTTAAGACTATTTTCTGATAAGATCCTTTTTGCATTGATCACCTGATGTGATAGATATAACTTTTCTGCTCCTATGTTGACCTTGCTATATTCCTTTTACTTTGCTATTGATTTGCTTTTACTTTTCTCAAAATATAGCAATGCCTTCTTCACATGCAAACATCACTCCTTTTTTCATATCCACAATACTGCAAATGATATCATACATTACATATATACCATTCCAATATTTACAACTGCAAGGTCGGCCAAAACACAAGTGAAAAAAACATTACTGAGTCGACTCAATAGTAAATAACTCGAGTTCACTGAACTGACTCGGTGACCCGATACTCAGCATCCACTACATTACTTGACATCATCATGCACTCAATAGGAGTAGAGGCTCGGTTCATACTAGCCACATAATATTGCTTGGAACTCGGTAACCATTGGTGACTCGGTACATATAGTGTCACTCGGTAGAAACTAACTTTTCCGTTTACCTTGCTTTACTCGGTGAACACTGAGTCCTTAATTTACCTTTTTCACTCGATAAAAATTGAGTCTTTCATTTACCTTTTTCACTTGGTAAAAACTGATTCCTTTGTTTACCTTTTTCACTTAGTAAAAATGGAGTCCTTTGTTTACCTTTTTCACTTGGTAAACACTGCTGAACTTCTCATTCACTCGGTATCCTTTGGAATGCTCGATGAGAACTGTTTACCTGTTGAACTTATAAGGTAACCATTGAATGCTCAGTATACACTGTAGACTAAGTGATGAGCTAGATAAGCATTCAGGATTGAATAAGTGTTTGCACTAATGACAAATATATCATAATTCTAACAATCTCCCCCTTTGGCATTAGTGACAAAAATACTTATGAGTCAAAACTTATGTGCAAAATTTGACGTACTGATTTACATATATCTCCCCCATACAATATGCACAGAGTATTTACAAATATATCTATCTTTACACATGGCTTCCTTATTTACATATATCTCCCCCTTTTTCACAATAATGCCAAATTACACAATATGTATTTACACAGAGACACCAAAATGGGAGATAAAATTAGAGTGTACCTTGAGAATAAGAGCCAAAGTCTTATCTCAATTTTCTTGCAAAATTGTACAGGTGGAGAGTGCTATTTGAATTTCAGCTAAAAGTTCAATCACATGATTTGCAACTAAAAAATTGTTGTCATGGATCAATGTTTTGGAGTAGACAATGGGTTTATGCATTGTGTCCATGATAGGAAGGATCATATTCTAAATGTCAATCAAGGTAGACCTGATGCTTGCTTCCTCTCTCAATAATTCTGCCTACTTTTCTGACAAAAAATTGATTCTAAAATGATGGGATGAACTTGAATTGGGGTCAAGTTGCAGCATTTGGGCACTGACCTTCATATCCTCATCAATTTTATTCAATTTTTCTTTGATCTCCTTGGTGTACTCAGTAACATCACAAAGTTTTGCAAAAAGTGAAGTTACATTATTAAAGGAATTTTCAAGATTGGCCAAAATTGTGGACAATTCTGCCTTTTTTATTGCAATGTGTTGAGCAATGTGCTCAAGCACCTTATTATCAAATTTCCTTTTAGCCTTTTCAATCAATTTTTCTTGACCAGAGGTGTCCTCATTGAATTTATTTACAACCTCTTCTAACTGAATCAAAATGTGTGAGTAGAATATACTTCAACACCTATAGCATCTGTAATTATATTTTTGGCATTCTCAATTATTCTATATTCCTTATCCCTTTCAGACCTTAACTACTTCTGCATAGCTTTCATCTCTATTAGTTGACTAGCAAATCTCATCTCTTCAATGGTAGCATTTTCATAGTCAATCTTTGGAATCACTATCTTTGTGTCTAAGTCAATATCTTCTAGAATTTCCTTTCCAGTGATCAAAAGTCTTAATGGATGCTTTTGTTTGACTTCTGTGATGATTGGTTTGATCTTAGGAATAGACACAATAGTGGAGATGGAAGGACTAGCAGTAAAAATTGGGATAGGACTTGAGGATTGAGTGCCAATAGAAGTATTTACCGGATCAAAAACAAGAATGCTTCCCAAAAATGATGATAGACTTGGTATAGCAGTATCTGAACTAATTGGATTTGAAGTAGATGTAGATAATTCTGAAAAATTTGTAGACCAAGCTAGAACTAAAAAAATTGTGGAACTTACTATTATACTGACTGATGATGATGGAGTTGAGGAGGTTGGCTTAGTAGCTGAAGAAGAGGGTTGCACCTCAGTAGATGAAGTGGTAGACACTTCCATTGATGATACCTGGAGCTCTGATGTGGCAGGTACATATGATAAATTTGATGTAGATGCTATCAAACCTACTAAATTTGACTCCAACCTTGATGATGTGATAGTTTTAGGTGGAGAGTAAGGAAGGGATGCAATAACTGCTGCTACAATTTTTATTGTATCATCTTCCTCCTTATCTTCCTCTTCAGCTTCTTCCTCCATTCCTTCTTCCTCCTTGTCTTCTTCCATTAGTGCATGCAGCTCTCCTGGTGAGACTGTGATGGATGGAGTGCCATTAATATCATCACCGTCACTGCTGTCATCATCCTTGATTTCTACTGGGTCTTCACTGGGCTTATGCAGATGATAGATGTTTTTCCACATGTTTGTTGCATCATTTACAACATGCTCAATATCTTTGATTAAAATCAAACAGATGTGAAATCTAATCATCATTTTACCTTCATGGTTTTTCATTTTAGTCTTTATTTCTGTTCTAGTGAGACTTGGTCTAAGATTCTTCAGAGATTGCTCATAGATGTCTTTTACCATTTGGGTGGCTGACTCCCATCTCAGTTACAATCTCTCTAGTAGTTCTTTGGAGATTTCAGAGGCAAGCTGGTCTGGGGAGTATTTCCATTTACACATCTTGGAGAGTACCAATTCCTTAATTTGCATTTTCTCAGCATCTGTTCTTGTTTCAAATTTCAATGCCTTGAAATTTGTGATGCCTGCTCCTTCTTCCAATTGTTTGAGCCTTTCATCAAATATGGGTGGAGGCCTGACCAGTATAGGTTCCTGTTTTCCTTTTCTGGTTCTTCTGGTGAATACTACAGTAGGCTTCTTTTTAGGTTTGGTAATTATTGCCTTACCTTTCTTCTTTGGAGGTTCTTCTTTAGATTCTTGTTCTTCTTTTTCTTCTTCTCCTCCTTCTTCATCATCTTCTTCATCCTCGCTTTTTCCTTCTGTTAGCATGAGAGGACCGGTTGCAGTTTTCAATTTAGCTATCTTCCTCTTGCCTTTGCTTATGGCATGTGGTAGCTTGATTTCAAGCTCAATTCTGGACTTTGCTTCATCATAAGTCCCAAAGATAGGGATGTTAGGAATAGCTGGTTCATTCACCAGTGCCTCAATGATGTCTCTTGCTTCATCAATATTTAATTCATAAGGCAATGGTTTTACCCATGCCACTCGAGGTATGACTACCTGTATGTACACTTTATCACAGTCAACCATGAAACATATATCATCTTTATAATCCTCAACAAGCTCAGGAGGAATTCTGAACCTATTATTCATTCTTTCCTTGAAGTCTTCAAAATAGTTATCCATGACTTTGTCAAAATTTTCACCCATTTCTACTATGAACTCATTAATCTGATATAGAAAATGAATGTTTTTTTCTCCATACTATTGTTCCTTTTGATGGAAATTTTTTTTGCACATAAAAGAACAAGAAAATTAAAAATGAGCCAAATTTACAAAGGTTATTCTTTGAAGTCCTAATACTTTCCATATTCTTGTTTAACTATTTCAACAGTAAGTTTGCCAAGTCATATTCCAAATTTTTCTTTACTATCTTAAATGCTAAATCCACAGCCTCACATGGTACACTATTCAATCTGCTAGAATTGTATAGTTTATATGCAATTACATGAATACCAAACCCAAGTTTCATGTCAGATATATTGTTAAGATTCAATCCTCTTCCATCCCATTCTGCTAGGGTTTTCTTCTGCAACTCATCTCGACCTAGGGTTTTAGTGTTTTTGGCTTTGCTGAGCATAGGAAAACCTGTGATCTTATGAATCATCTTCTTGGTTATCAATATGGGTTGCTCCAACCATAATTGACCATTGTGTACATGGCTCAGAACATATCTCACCCATTTAACTTGGAAATTCCTTGGTAGGTGCGGAATGTGGGTCAAGCCTTTTTCTTCTAAGTGTTTATGCTTAGGTTTTAGGGCTCCATCAACACATAATTATCCTAGGGCATTGTCCATATCTAATGTACCAATTTCTTGAATAGTGCATTTGAAATGAGTGCAAATATCATTAATAAGAAGTACCTTAGGTGGAATTTGCAATTGAGCTCCGTGTGGGTCAAGTGATTTAGCAAGTGCGGGCACTAGTTTGAATTTTGGGGCTTTCCATTCGACTCCTTTCACAAGCATTTCAGAACCCCTTTTCGCCTTGCTAGTGCTGGTGCTTGTGGATGCCATTACTGCTCGGTGGATGATAAATTCTTCAAATAAATTCTTTGTAGGAAATTCGCTTCAAATCACTGGTGTGCAACTAGAAATCTTTTAGCTCTGAGTATTCTTAAGTCGTGGTGTAAAATGAAATCGAATTCTGCCTTTTTGATGAAAATATTGTCATTAATGCTCTGTACGAAGGTAGCTAAGATGACATAGTGCTTGCTAGTCTATCATTGATTTACTCAGTAAAACCTTGCAACTCGGTGGTCGAACAAAATCTTTGATATTCCCAAACTAGCTCGATAAGGTCTTTAGCTAACCTTGCTCGGTAGATGCAACATGGTGAATGATAACTTTTCTTTGATCCTTGTATCTGAAATACTGATTTTATCATTTGCACTCTTTCACTGTAGAACTGCTTAAGATATGGCTAGAAGATGCAGTTCTCGATTCTTCTTAAATCTAATTAGAAATGGTTGAGTCACCCACTTCTTGAGTGACATGACCATTATTTGAACTATCTTGCTCGGTGGATTTAGGAATCCACTATTGTCTCATCTAATTCCAAATGTTATCAGCTTTAGCTTTCTTTTCATCTTCAATTCTTCCAATATTCATGCAATTCTTGGCTATATGACCAAGTTCAGTACATGTGTAACATCTTATGGTTGTATCCTTCTTTCTTAGGTGATGTCTTGCACAGTTTATCCCAATGTGTCCATATTCTCCACAATAGTGACACCTACACCAAGTATTATAGTCCCAACCAAATATTTCTTTGATAATTTGTTCTATTGGATTGAATATTTTTTATTTGCATTCAGATGCCTTGTGACCTTGTTTCTTGCATTTGTGACATTTGCCTTCAAATTTTGGTTTTTCTTTGCATTCATTAGCTTTGTGACCATGCTGATTGCAGTTGAAGCATTTACCATTAAATTTTGCCTTTCCATTACTCCAACATTTGTTTGATGTATGACCTATCTTGCCACAGTGATTGCAAGTGGGTCTTTGATTCCTTTGTGCACCTTGTTTGGAGGTTTCACCTTCTTCCTTATATCCAGGACTAGCTTTACCTTTTTGTTTATGAAGATTCTACTCATTTTGTTGATTCAATTGGTTCATGTCTACTTGAGATTTCATCATCCTTTCATTGACTTGCTTTTCAACATTTAGGTCATTTTCCAAACTTTCATTGATTTGTCTTTCAGATCTCAGATCACTTTGTAAGCTTGCATTGATTTGTCTTTCAATGATTAAATCATTTCTCAAACTTTCATTCTCAGATCTTAGATTCATAATTTCTTCATTTGCATTAGATAGTTGACCTACAAGATCTTCATGCTAAAGGGATTGATTATTTCTTGCCTCTAAGTCTTCATTTGCCTTGTTTCTTTGTTCCAAAACTTCACATAGCCTGATTGATTGGATTTCTTGTTCTCTTTTAAGATTTCTTACTTCTTCTTGCAGAGAACCATTCTTTGCTAGGAGTTCTTTGATTGCTTCATTAGCTTCATTTGAATTGCTTGATGGTAAAAGGTCTTCAATCTTTTCTTCAACATACTGATGATCATTCATTTGTCTTGCAAGTTCCTTCCTTATTTTTAGAGATTGAGAAAGATGCTACTTTGCTTCTTTGAGTTGAGTTATGGCCATTTCCAGATCTAGCTTTTCATTTTCAATAGATTTGTCAAGTTTGAATATCTCCATAGTCCTTGATCTTTGCTCAAGCTGTCAAACTTTATCCTGAGAACCACAAAGCTCTGATACCAATTGTTGGAAATATTCAGGATAAGATAGGTTACTAAGAGGGGAGGGGTGAATCAGTAACTTATAAAACTTTTAAACAATTCAACATTTTAACCATTCATCATTCATTCATCTAATCTACTGCATAAATGAAAGATCAAACATTTATTGCACATGTACACAGAGATTTGGTGACCCAAAAACCTTCCAAATAGAAAGTAAAACTAGGGTGGGGATGATGTTCACAAAATTTCAATACTGCAACATAAAGTTGGCCTGTTAAGGCTTACAATGATCACTTCTGGTGATCTACCCTGTTAGGAGCAAGTAGGACTGCTAGGTCCACCTTGTTAGAGGATTTACAAACATACAGTGAAGTATGCACTCTGTTAGGAGATTTACAAAAAGACTATTAAGTCTACCCTGTTAAAGGATTTACAAACTGATTCACCTATTAGGATGAAGCAATGGATCTGCTTAGAACTATTTGCTAATAAGATCCTTTTTGCATTGATCACCTGATGCGATAGATATAACTTTTCTGCTCCTATGTTGACCTTGCTGTATTCCTTTTACTCTGCTACTGATTTGCTTTTACTTTTCTCAAAATATAGCAATACCTTCTTTACATGTGAACATCACTCCTTTTTTCGTATCCACCATACTGCAAATGATATCATACATTACATATATACCATTCCAATATTTACAATTGCAAGATCGGCTAAAACAGAAGTGAACAAAATATTACTGATTCGGCTCAATAGTAAATAACTTGGGTTCATTGAACTGACTCAGTGACCTTCTGATACTTGGCATCCACTACATTACTCGACATCATCATGCACTTAGTAGGAGTAGAGGCTCGGTTCATACTAGTCACACAACATTTCTTGGAACTCAGTAACCATTGGTGACTCGATAGATATAGTGTCACTCAGTAGAAACTAACTTCTTCATTTACCTTGCTTTACTCGGTGAACACTGAGTCCTTCATTTACCTTTTTCACTCAGTAAACACTGAGTCCTTTATTTACCCTTTTCACTTGGTAAACACTGAGTCCTTCATTTACCTTTTTCACTTGGTAAACATTGAGTCCTTTGTTTACCTTTTTCACTCGGTAAACATTGTTGAACTTCTCATTCACTCGGTATCCTCTAGAATGCTCAATGAGAACTATTTACCTGCTAAACTTATAAGGTAATCATTAAATGATCAGTATACATTGTAGACTAAGTGATGAGCTAGATAAGCATTTAGAATTGAATAAGTGTTTGCACTAATTACAAATATATCATAATTCAAATAGCTTGACATCCAAAGAGTCACTCAACATTAGCTATGAACTGAACATCCTCCAATGCTCAACAACCATGGAGGACTTGGAAACCAAAGGGTCACTCGGTAACCAAAGGAATCACTCTACAACCAAAGGGTCACTCAAAAACAAAAGGATCACTCGACAACCAAAGGAATCACTTGGCAACCAAAGGAATCACTCAACAACCAAAGGATCACTCGACAACAACTAATAGAATAAAAAAAAGTGTAGGATTACATGGCAACCTAGGATGCTCTTGTATCATGTCAGAAGTAAAAAGGATAAGTCTAAAAGAAGTTATGTAAGTTTTGGTGATGTGCATTTTGAGATAAAGTTTACAAAGGCATGTTCTAATAAACTTGTAATATCTCCTAGTAGAGTTGATTTCTTGAGGATTGAGGTTGATGACATGAAGAAGACATGTTGAGAATGACATGGCTAAGATTGCTCATTATAATATTGCATGTATAGAAAGTTATTCAAGTTGCAAGATGGAAGATTTGTGTTATTGCTAAGTGTAACATGTTCTTAGTGAGGTCCTATACTAATTAATTGAGAAGGACTAATAGCTAACTTAGGAATTGTTTTATAGACTCAGTATAAAGGAAGGACATTTTCCTTTATCATGGTATGGATGAAGTGAATTGTGAATGTTCAAAAAGTAGTAGAGAATGTGGAATGCAAAGTTGAGCAAAGTAGTGAAGAAGTGAAGGAAACTTCATTATCAAGGTTTTTCTAAGTGATCCAAGGTTTGATATTTGGATTTGAGGTTCATGACTTGGTCTACAAGGTCTAGTAGTGATTGTTCCAATTGATAGGATAGAGGAAAAGACATAGGAAAGAAGAAGTTACCAGTAAATTACTTGTTTGAGTAGTGACCTCTTCTTGTAGTTGAAATTGAATGTTTGGGTAGTGGGCTCTTCTTGCATACATTCTACCACAACTCTTAATAGGATTTGAATCTCCTACTAGGGATTCAATGTCTCCTAATAGAGACTCATTGTACTAAATGTTGTAATAGACTCCTTATAGGGTCTATCCTCTAACAAGGAATACTTATATTAGTACATCATCTTGTGGGCATCATTCCCACCAAGGTTTTCTCTCTGATCAACAATTTCCCTAGTCAACATATCTAGTGTAATTATCTGTTTGCATCTTTGTATTATTGTTTTTTACTTTGGTTGAATGGTTAAGTTTTTTTAATAAAGATTAGTGGTTTAATTATTGGATAAATGATTCACCCCACACCCCCCCCCTCCTCCCTCAGTTATCTTGGCATACTATTATTTCTAACAATTGGTATCAGAGCATCAATTCCTTGAAGAAAAAGTTTAGCAACTTTGGGAGGTCCATGAAAAACATGTTTATGAAAGATAGTTTGAAGTTTGATGAAACAAACTATGATAGTTAGAAGGAAAAGATGAAGACACATTTTTTGAGTATGGGTTTGGGATATTGGATCTTGACAAAATCAATGAAGACAATCATTAAAGAAAAGGATTTGAAAATTTTCATCAAGATAGAAAGAGATATTTTCATGTGCGACATGAGAGCTAGAGAAGCACTATTGACTGTACTTCTTGAAATTAAGTGCAATTAGGTAGAATCACTCCCTACTTCACATTTGATTTGGAAAGCTTTGGAAAATAGTTTTGAAGATGATGCACACTCTAAGAAGTTGAGGCTAAAAAGTTGGATTTGTGTGTTTCAAGATGCTAAGATGATGGAAGATGAATTTGTAAGAACACATATAGGCAAGAAATTGGAAATTACTGTAGATATTAAAGCTCAAGGAAGAATCAAAGAAGATGATGAGGTTATATGGAAGATATTGAAAACTCTAACACCACCATTCAAGCCAATAGTTTAGATGATACAATTTTTGATATCATGTACCAAAGATTTCACAAAGGAGACATTTCTTGGAAGACTTGAAGCAGTTGAGAATGAACTTAGACAGTCTAGAGAATTAACTAGAATAGAGAAAGTGTTCAGAGCTTTGAATAGTTGACCTAACCTATCAAGGAGAACAAGTGCTAGAGGAGATTTTGATAGCAACAACATATATAAAGAAGAAAGAAAGATTGATGAAGTAGTAGCCCTTCTAGTAAGAAGAGAAAAGGGAGGTAAGAAAACCTTTAAGTGTTGGACTTGTAATGAATATGGTCATTATGCATTTAAGTGTCCTAAAAGGGAGAAAAAATATAAGGGAAGTCATAAGCTTAGAAAAGATAGAGATTGTTTGTATGTAAATGAAGATAATGATTTTGATGATCAAGCATTAAGTGCTAGTGATGATGAAATTGGATTTGTGGTAATTAAAGAGGAAATTCTAGAGAAGATAGCTTTGGTATCACAAGTTGAGAAGAAATTTAATTGGATAATTGGTAGTGGTTGTTCCCATCATATGACTTGTGATATGAACAAGTTTGTTAACTTCAAACATTAGGATGGAGGGATTTTCAGAGTTGGAAATAATGCAACATGCCAAGTAAAAGGTATTGGATCTATAACTCTTGATGGTAGAACTAATAATGAGGATGCATACTTTTTTGATGGTTTAAAGAAAAATCATTTGAGTTTTGGAAAATTAGTAGACAAGGGTTATCAATTGCAGTTCACAAAAAAGACATGCAAGATCAGGAACTAGATTTAAGGTAATGTATTTTAGTTGAACCCTATTGGAATGACATGTTTGGTTGCAAAGATAGATGATAGTTAGTTATGGAAAAAGAGATTCTGTCATATAAACTTTGATAGTATTGTGTGCACTAGTAAAAATTTTATTGTTAGAGACTTGTCAAAGATTGTAAAGCCTGCTAACACAATTTACAAAGAGTGTATTTTGGCAAAGCATAACATAACTTCTTTTCCCAGCAAGAAGTTTACCACTACAACAAAGTTGGAGATTGTACACACAAATCTCAGCGGTCCTACAAAGACTAGATGATTTTATGGTGAAAGGTATTTTATGATTCTTGTTGACAATTTTTCTAGAATGATGTGGGTTTCATTTATTAAGGAGAAATTTGAGGCATTTGAAAAGTTTAAGATATTCAAGAATAGAGTTGAGAATGAATCTAGTGTAAAGATTAAATGTTTAAGATCAGAGATTAGATAGAGGGGGAGAATTTACTTCAAATGAGTTTAACATGTTTTGTGAGGAAAATGGAATTAAGAGATAGCTAATAGCTCCAAGAACCCCTAAATAGAATGGCATTGCAGAAAGAAGGAATGATTTTGTAACGGAAGTAGCTAGAGCTATGTTAGTAGAAAATGATGTATCCAAGACATTTTGGAGAGAAGCATTGAATACAATAGTCTACACTATGAACACAGTTCAAGTTAGGAAGGATACAAACATGACACCTTATGCACTATGGTTTGGTCACTCACCTATAGTTAAGTACTTCAAAAAATTTGGAAGTAAGTGTTACATTAAGAGAGATGATGATATTAGTAAGTTTGATGCTAGAAGTGATGAAGGTATGTTTCTTGGTGAGAATTGATGAGAAATTCAGAGTACAAGAGAGAATAGTTGATTGCAATTCAAATGATGATGTTGTTACTAAGCCAAAGAATGATGAGGTATTTCTAAGATTAACAATGATTTGTAGAATTAAGGAGAGCAAAGGTAGGAACAAAGCTCAAAATCTTCAATGGAGCCAAGAGTTGAGATAAAAACTCCTACTTCATGAAAGAACATGATAAAGAACCACCCATCTAAACAAATCATTAGAAGCAAAGAAAAAGGTGTGATAATAAGAAGTAGAGTCGATGAAGAACTATGCTTGATATCTCAAGTTGAGAAGAAGAATGCAGATGAAGCATCTAAAGATGATTACTAGAAACATGCTATGAAAGAAGAATTGGATTAGATAGTAAAGAATGAGACATGGGAATTGGTTCCCAGAATAATAGATAATAATGTGATAGGAAACAAATGGGTATTTAGGAATAAGATGAATGAGCAAGGAGAAGTTGTAAGAAACAAATCAAGACTAGTATGTAAAGGTTACTCACAACAAGAAGGAATAGATTAGGAGGAGACTTATGCTCCAATGGCTAGAATAGAAGCCGTAAGGTTATTCTTAGCCTATCTAACATAGAAGAAATTCAAAGTATATCAGATGGATGTCAAGTCAACATTTTTGAATGGAGAACTTGAAGAAGAGGTATACATTGAGTAGCCTTAAGGATGTCCTTTGATAGATGTCAAGGACATAGTATACAGACTAAGGAAATCATTGTATTGATTGAAGCACACACCAAAATTTGGTATGCAAGGTTGGATAAGCATTTGACAAAGCTTAGATATAGCAAAGGTAATGTAGATAGTAATTTGTATTGGAAAGAAACTAATGATGGTTTGATGATTTTGGTAATATTTGTTGATGATATCATAATTGAAGGAAATGATGAAGAAAGTAAGAAGTTTGTAAAAGAAATGAAGAAGTATTTGAAATGAGTATGATATGAGAGATGAAATATTTCCTAGGATTGTAGATACTATAGAATAAAGAAGGAATCTTTATTTCTCAGACTAAGTACTTGAAGGATTTGATGAAAAGGTTTGGTTTGAAAACATGTAAACTTGTTGGAACACATATGGTAACTAGACACAAGTTATCTACAAATGATGAGACACCTACTATTGAGAAGAAGAAGTAAAAATCTATGATTAGAGGTTTGCAATATTTGACTAACATAAGGCCAAATATAGAAAATGTAGTTGGAATTGTTGAAAGATTCTGGGCTAATCCTAGAGAAGAACATTATATAGTAGTGAAAAAGATACTTAGATATCTGAAAGGAACTTCAGAATTTGGATTATTGTATGATAGATCTAATGATTTTAGTCTAAGTGCTTATATTGATGTAGATTGGGCAGGCAATATGGATGACAGAAAGAGTACCAATGGAGGAGCTTTCTTTCTTGGAGGAGGATTGGTTTCTTGGTTAAGAAAGAAGCAAGAAGCAAGATTGTACATCTCAAAATGAAAAAAAAGTAAAGTATGTTGTAGTAGCAAATAGTTGCAATCAAGTAATCTGGATGAAGCAGATGCTAAAGGATATAAGAATAGAAATTAGTGAACCAATTTTTATACATTGTGACAACACAAGCACGGTAAATATGTCTAAGAATCTAGTATTGCATTCAAAGACTAAGCATATTTCTATTAAGTATCATATGTTGAGAGAAAAAATTGTAGAAAAGGAAATAAGATTGGAGTATGTAAGCACTAAAGAGAAGATTGTAGATATATTCACTAAGCCTCTTCCCAAAGAGACTTTTGAGTATTTATGAGTTATGCTTGGGGTTATACCCCTTTCTAAATTAGAGTAAGAAGATGTAAGAGTGCATCAGTCTAGGGTAATAGAGCACTATTTTTTGTCTGGACTAGATGTTGATGCTTCCTATATGGGGGAGTCTCTATGATGGGTAGAGTCACTCAAGACTCTTATTGATTTTGATTTGAATAGTGTCAATTGACACTTGAGCTGAACAAGCACTAGTTGTTGTAGAGGTTGATGCATATATGTTGGTTTCAGAAACCTTTGACATTGGTGTTAATGGGGGAGAGTTTGGCATGAAAAACATAACATTATGGAGGAGAGATTGACATAAAAAAAATTATGTTGAGTATATGGGAGAGTTTGACATGAATTTGTAATAATAGTTTGGTATAGAGCACATTGAGGTACATCAATGGGGGAGTATGATTGATAAAGAGGATTTGAAGAATGTTTACCTTTTGTTGGTATTCTTGGAACTAGATTTTTTCATCTATGTTGCCATAAATGCCAAAGGGGGGAATTGTTAGAAGATTGGAAAGATTGGAAGATTGGTTTGATGATGATATGTTACATTCATGACTATATTTTTCAATGATGTCTTCTATGGTATCTGATAGAAGAACAATGGAAAGATCAAGTTGGTACAAATGGCTAGTTGAGTATAATAACCACCTAAGGTTATGGGAGATACTTTGGAGTATCTAGTATATGCAATCAACATCAAAAGTAGAAAGGATAAGTCTAGAAGAAGTTATGTAAGTTTTGGTGATGTCTATTTTGAGATAAAGTTTAGAGAGGCATGTTCTAGTAAGTTTGTTATATCTCCTAGAAAAGTTGATATCTTGAGGATTGAGGTTGAGGACATGAAGAAGACATGTTGAGGATGATGTGGCTAAGATCGCTCATCATAATACTGTGTATATAGAAAGTTATTCAAGTTGCAAGACAAAAAATTTGTGTTATTGCTAAGCATAACATGTTCTTAGTGAGGTCCTATAATAATTAATTGAGAAGGACTAAAAGCCAACTCAAGAATTGTGTTATGGACTCAGTATAAAGGAAGGACATTTTCCTTTATCATGGTATGGACAAAGTGAATTGTGAATGTTCAGAAAGTAGTTGAGAATGTGAAATGTGAAGTTGAGTAGAGAAGTACTGAAGTGAAGGAAACTTCATTACCAAGGTTTTTCTGAGTGATCCAAGGTTTGATATTTGGATTCGAGGTTCATGAACTAGTCTACAAGGTCTGATAGTGATTCGTTTGGTTGAAAAGGGAGGAAAAGATAGAGGAAAGAAGAAGATACCAGTAAATTACTTGTTTGAGCAGTGAGCTCTTCTTGTAGTTGAAATTGCATTTTTGGGCAGTGGGCTCTTCTTGCATACACTATACCACAAATCTTAATAGGGTTGGAATCTCCTAATAGGGATTCAAAGTCTCCTAATAGAGACTCATTGTACTAAATCTTGTAACATACTCCTAAAAGGTCTATCCTCTAATAAGGAATATTTATATTAGTACATCATCTTGTGGGCATCATTCCCACCCGAGTTTTCCCTTTAATCAATGGTTTCCCTAGTGAACATATCTAGTGTAATTGTCTATGTGCATCTTTGTATGGTTGTTGTTTACTTTGGTTGAATGGTTAAGTTTGTTTAATAAAGATAAGTGGTTTAATTATTAGATAACTAATTCACCCCCCACCCACTCTCATTTATCTTGGTGGATTTTTATTTCTAACATATGTTACACTTAGTGATAACATTAATCTTTTGCCTTGTAACTTGAATAAATTTTAGTATGTGTAACATTATGATGAGAAAGCTTAGCTACATCATCTTCAAAATGGCTTCTTGATGTCTTTGACTTCGATTTCTTAGAATAAAAACTCTGATAAGAGATATAACAAGTTTACTAAAATATGCTTCTATAAACTCTATCTTAGAATAGTCTTGATCAAAACTTGCATACCTTCTTCTAGACTTAATATCTTATGATTTTGAGGTTAGCTACATATACTAGACAATTAGTATTATCTCCCTTTAACCTTAATGAAAATGCTCAACTATATTTCCATAACAACTTTTAATCTTTATCATTATTCTTCTGTCAGATACCACATAAAACTGCTATATTGACATCAATGAAAAACACAGTCATTAATGTAATATATCATCATGATAATGATCTAATCATGTTTATACAATACTCCCACATAGAAGTATCATCAGCATTCATTCTTCCAACACAAAATTTTTGAATTGGATGAAGCCATCATTTTTGGCAATTAGTATGTTGAATAGTCAAAGTATGGTTTCTATGTCACCAAGAAAAGGTAAACCTTGAGTAAAGATGAAAAATATTGGTTCATGTGGAGAAAATTTGAGTAGAGGTGGTCAATTTCCTCCAATCATGTTGACCTAATAAGTTTTAATTTCTTCATCAGTTTGTTGTGGAGAGTGATGATGTAGCATGACCTATTCCTTAAACAATTTTTGTACTTGCATTTCCAAATTGTATGTGTTGTTGATCATAGTTGACCAATTGATGATAATGTAGTCTATGGATATAACTTCCATATCCAATTCAGAATCCATCATAAAAAACCTTTTCCCTAATCTAATTGTGTCATCCCTATTTGATTTGTTAACACAAAGACATAAATTGTAGGAAAAATAACTTATTTACTATTATTTTACTCTTATTCATATACATGCCAAATATCTACTCACTACTACATACTACCCAACCAAAAAATGATATATGGACTTGTAGACTAGTTTTCAAAGGCAAGTGAAATAGGGGAAAGTTGACTTCTATAATATGTTTCTCTATCTTAAACTTATAAGGAATCTTAAATAAAATATTTCATTTTCAATTAAAAGAAATGAATTGAGAAACTAGAATACAATGATTACTATATGCACCCTACAATGGTCACCCAAACTATGGGCCCCCATTATTCAATTTATCAATTTATCAATTTCTTGAACCAATGGTTTGCAATATTTTATTAAATCAATTCAAATCAATTTCTTTGATCAAATTATAATTAATAAAATTATTTCAATATTTCCTAAAGGTTTGATCATTTTATCTTAAGTCTTATTTAATTAAAAGAAAGTTTCCTTTTTAATTAAATAAAATAAGTCCTCATTTAATTAAAAGAAAACCTCTCTTTTAATTAAATAATTCATCCATATTTAATTAAATAAGAGAAAAACCCCTCTTTCAATTTAATTAAAATAACTTACTCCCTTTTAATTAAATAAATCCCCACTTAAAGAGGAAATAAAATAAATAAAAATTTAAAATTCCTCTACACTTAAATGCACACATTTCTAAGTGGGATTCCATTTAATTATTTTCCTATTATCTCATTGGTGGATCTTTATTTTACATGGATCATTCTTTCTTCACCTTTGATTAAATATTTTTGCCTCTTAATCTTGATCATCCAATCTTCTTTATAAGGGAGAGCCCTCTCCTCATTTTACATACACACACTCTAGGCTATTGTTATGCTATAGGTTTGGAGAGTGATTTTTGAAGGAGGAGTTTGAATACTAAAGCTTTTTGTGGAGAACTTCTATCTTGTCTTTTTCTCTCATGCATCCATGACTTCCATCATCATCATCCATCCTTGCATTTTCATTTTAGCTTAGATCTTGCTTTCATAGATTAAATCTTGCATTGATAGATTAGATTTTGCATTGTTTTGCATTGTTATCATATATATTAGTTTTCATCTCCATTTGCATGTATATTGGATCTTGGAATCTCTCATTTTATTGTGTACTTGCATGGGCATAAACTAGGTCAAATTGAGGGCCTCCATTACAAACCCTTGCACTTTAGGAATAGAGAGTTATGAGCTGCCATTCAAGACCTCATTCTTGAGCAATCTTGGATATAATGACTGAAAGAAGTGTGCTCACATTTTAAGCACACATTTTTGATGCCCACCATGGGGAAACCCACCTTTACTTGCTATTTTTATATATTTTTGGAGCTAACCACCTTGTACAGATTTGTTTGGAGACAAAAAACCCTAGATCTGAAAGATTTGATCATATATCTCAAATGGCTTAGTGTTTTGGTTTGATTTTTTTTCCTGGTTGATGATAGATCAGAGAAGCTTTAGAGAAATTTTCATTTTTTTTGAGGTATTTTATAGTTTTAATAATTTTTTCTTTATTTTTCATGAAAAATCATTTTAGGGAAAAAATTAACACATTTTTTAGAAACATTTGCATTTTTGGAAAGGTATCTAAATTCTAAATAGGGTTGGTTCTTTGTGCTTTGATTTTAGAGATCATATTAGGGCTCAATAATTCAATTTGCAAAAAATGGTCTATTTTTAAAAAATGGCTCTCTAGGGCACAAATGAAAAGATCTTTTCAAAATTATGACATTTTTGGAAAGCTCTCTGATTTTTGACAGGGATCTCTATTCTACATTTAGGGTTTTGGATCCAAATTTATAGCATATAGTTCCAATCTTGTTGACTAGGTTAAAAATCATGATTAAATTGCACTTTATTTATACAAATTTCAATGCATGATATGAGTTGTCATTTTTCATGGAATCAAATATTTTAATATTTTTTTTTGTGAATTTTCCTATTTCTTCATGATTTCATGCACTTGATTGAAGTTTGTGAAGGTAACTTGGAGGTCTAAAGAGCAAAAAATGGAAAAATTTGAAAAGTGTGAAATCAAGGTGCACACATTCCAAACCTTCTCATTTGAATTATAAAAAGTGATCATTTTGTTCTTTTTCATTGTGCAATGATTTTCTTTCTTTTTTCAAATTGTTTGATGTGTCTTCCCAACATTAAAAAAAGGGCTTAAAATGAATCATTCACATTTGGATTTGAGCTTAAAATAAGAAACCCTTTTTGTCTTTTAATACCCAAGATTTTCTTATTAATATTTTCTTCTTACATCCTTGTTAAGGAGTTTGAGGGGAATCTAAATAAGGGATCTTGATATTTATTTTTTCTAAGGGGGCCTACCTAGAGAAGTGAACACTCTAGGGGATGACCTTAACTCTCATGTTTTTGTGGAGTATAAATAGCGTGACTTGAATCTAAAGACATGTCTCTTGAAAGTAGCAATATTGTCAATGTTGGCTAAGCCCCAAAGAACTCTATACCTTTGGGAAGTGAAGGTGGAGATTGGGTTACCATTTCCTCTAGGTTGTTTGGTAGTATTCTCTTTCATTTTAGATTTGGGCCTCATGTACCTTGTGTATATCAAGGACATCCCCTAGTTGAGCTTGTGCATCCTTATTGAAACCTGAATAGGTTGTTGGTGTGTTTGATGTGCTTGAATGTTTAGAACCTTCCCCACCTTGGACAAAAGGGGACACATCCATCAAATTGAGCCTTAAGGATTCTATCCTTTTATATGCTTTCAAAACCACTATGGGCTTCAAACCCTGTGCTACCAAACCTAAATCAAGTTTAGATGATTATGAGTTCTTCTATGCCATTAAAAAATATCTATACTTTCCTACTAGTTTCTCTTTTTCAAGGTCTACATCTTCTTCTCCAAGACATCAATTATCTTCATCTTATAGATCCAAAGACCTCTTGAGAGAGAAAGTGAGTAATAACTCCTTTCAGAATATGCCAATATTTCATGATGGGCCTATCTTTGATCGACATGAGAATGACAAAAATGGTCCTAGATATACTTTTGAGAAAACTTTTACTCCTTTGGGATTTTCATATGACATGGTGCTTGAGACCTTAGTTGCAAAAAAGATCATTAATTTACCATACAAATTTTCTAGACCTTATGAACCTTAGGTAAAACCTTATTAGTGGAGAGATGATCATTATTGTGGCTACCATACATGCACAGGTCATAAAACTGAAGATTGTACTACATTTAAACATATAATTCAAGATCTTATTGATGATAGAATCATTGATGTTGAAATTCCTAAAGAACTATGCAATGAAGATGCTTCTCTTGAGAAAGATCATGTTGATGAACCTATGTCTAGTGATGGTTTCCTTGATACCTCCATTTCTTCCAATACTTACTCATCTCCCAAAACTTTAAAGCTATCCAACATTCTTCCATCAAACAAAGGTCCTAATGCTTTTCATGCAGTTCCCTATAGTTATCCTCAAGGGCTACCTCTTAAAGAAACTCAAGCTAATATACACTTGGCTAAAAACCCTTTTCATGCTTCTAAGACTAAACATCCTCAACCTTTATGTGACGCTATGTCTACTATGCCCACTTCAGCTAGTCTTTCATTACCCCTTCAAGATCCTATCATGAAAACCTCATATACTCCCTTGTCCTTAGAAGTGGATCCATGCCAAGAGGACTCTCAAAAAGATAAAAATAAAAATGCCAAGAAAGATCAAGATGCCACCCCTCCATATCTTACGTCTTATCCACCTCCTAAGTATGATGAAGACACTACTTCCACTATTTCCCTTGAGCTTACTGAAAAATGTGAACAAAGTTTTATGCTTATTTTATCCAAAGAAACTTGTCAAGATCAAAGTCTTCCATATTTTTGTTCTACTTCTCCATAATAACTTCAAAAATATGCTCAAGCTTCAAATGCTCCTATCAAAGGTGTTGCTCCTATTAAAGATACTCATAGTCTATTCATGGCCTTGGTCACATTGGTCACTCTAAAGATGCTAATATCCCTATTCACTATCCCTTCGCATCTCCTAAATCTATCCTTGGTCCTTATCCATCAAAGATAAAGCCTTCAAACCTTCCATGTATATTGGGACCTTATGTTCCTGCATATCCTAATTTCACTCCTATCTCATCTCGTAGCTCTCCTATCATATCTCAAGATCAACAAAGACACTCATCCTTGATGAATTTGCATTCATCTATCCATATGAACCTGCCATATAATCCTTATTCATCCACAAAACCCAAGTCTTTTGGAAGCAATTTGGATGATCAAATTAAGAAATCCATTGAAAAATGAATATCACTATGTGCCATCTAATCCACATGTGAATGAAAAGAAAGAACATTTATTCAAGAGACCACATAGGTCTACTATCCAAAGAGCTAAATCAAAGAAAATATGGATTCCTAAATACATCATTGAAGAAATGCATTCTAAAGCATCTAAAGGAAAAGAAAAATCTAAAGCTATATGGATTCCCAAGTCTCTTTTGAAAGACTTGAATATTGAAAATACTTCAAAGTTGGCATTCAAGCTTCCAAAGTGTTCCACTCCATCTTCTTCCAAAAATCTTCCTAAGAAGCTTCCAAAGACTTCTACTCCATCTCCTTCCAAAATTCTCTTACTTCCACATACATCTAAACCTCAAACTATTTCCTCCATGATTACTCCATCATTTTGCAACCCTTCAAGTTATGTGTTGATGTTGATCTTGCCTACTTTCTCACCTACCCTTATGCAATATTTTCAAGCCTACACATACTTGCTATCCATATTCCTTCTATCTTTCCAAAGCATAAAACCTTGTCCTGCATATACATTATTTTCCATCTCCTTTTCATCACCCTATTAGAATCTTTGAGCATACCTATTTATGGACTTGGCTTATCATGACACATCTTTCATATAGGAGCACTATTTGAATTGAAAAATATCTTGACTTCCAAAAATACAAAAAAAAATTCAAAAATTCAAAAAAAATGTTGTTTCTTGTGTTGTTCAGCTCTCTTTGATATTCAATAAAAAATTTACCCCTCTTTTAGTTGGAAAAAAAAGAAAGAAAGAAAAAGTGCCTTGGTGAAAACCTAGAATAGGCACCTTAGTAGCAAAAATACAAAAAATCACATGTTTCAATCCAAAAAAATGATATATTGTGAAAATTCTAAAAATTGGAAAATGTCCTAAAAAAAATGATAATCTTAGTGAGAACCTAGCAATAGGTGCTTTGATGTATCTCCAAAAAAATTATATATTCTAAAAAAATAAAAAAATAAAAAAATCCAAGTGGTGAAAACCTAGAATGGGTGCTACTTGAGGCCTTTGCACCCCTATTTCTTAGCACACACCCTTGACACTTGGCCTTTATCCATCATACCTTGTTCTTGTTGCCTTGGTTTGGAATTGGTCTTTATCTAGGGGGCATAGCTCTATTCTCTTTGGTCTATTGGCTGTGTTATTCTTTAGGACACCTTGCAAATGATGTTTTTCAACACCACCCCATTGTTTTCTTCAATACAACTGCTGGTGTTGAGTGTTTTTCAACACTTATTTGTTTGGTCGTACCCTGTTTTGTCATGTAATCTTACCTATTTGTAAGCATTTGATCCTTATCCTCAGAATTTGATATCAATTAACACACTTAAATTTTTAAACATAAACACTTAATGTTTGAGCTATGTAATGATCTTTTCTTTATGTGCTGACTGTTATTGATTTTTGTTTAGTGTCATTGTTCCTAAGTCTCTTTGAGATGCATAGCTAGAGGACTTGGGGCATGAGGCATATGTTTTATTCGCTACATTAAATTGGGTAAGCTAACATCAAAGTCATCTTGATCATTGTGTCTTTGATGCATATGTTAGAATATTTTCACATTCCAATCCAATATAAATCACATTCATATCTTCATAGTTGCACTTGTGACTAGTGATGATTGTGTGATTTATTGATGTTCGTTAATAATGGACCAATGATGAAAATAAGTTCCTTTACATTCTCTAATGAATGATGAACACAAAATCCTATGGTATAGTTGTTCTATTGCAAGTATACCTTTGCATTTTCATGTAGCTTGCATTGTTAGGCTTTATGTTAGTTTGCATTTTTAGGCTGCATTATGAGGTTGAGAGGGTTTTCCCTTCATCTTTCTTGTGGACTTTTAATCAATTGTGGTCTTTTTTGACCTTCATTTCCTTATCTTCTTTCATGATCTCAATCAAAATTTTCTATCTTAAACAGTTGATTGATTTTGGAGCATTCTCTTTCTTAAGAAAATTCTCTTTCTTCTTTCCATTTCTTTCCATATCTTCCAAATTTATACCTTCTGTTCACTTTCACCCCACTTCTTTTCTTCTAATTCAACTTTAGGACATAATTTTTCATGCTTAATGATCTACCTTGATTCTGTGATTCTTATATCTTTCATCTTACATCAAGAACTTTATCTTTTGTTCGATTTTATCAAATTTATTAATTTATTGTTTCTCCTCTATCTCATTTTGATTTTGATCATGAGGGGTAGTACTTATCAAACTTCAATCCTTGATTCAGTTTTATCAAATTTATCCTCAACTTTTTCAAGTCAGATTTTTTTTGTATTCTTTGTCCTAACGTGTTTCTAAATTGACCATACATCTGGGTTGTTTTGTGATCCTAAATTGAACTCACACTTTAATTTATTTCTTTGACTACATGTGTTCCTAAATTGATCACACATTAGTCAAAGAGGGCCAAATGTATGCACCCTACAATGGTCACCCAAACTAGGGGCCCCCTTATTCAAAATTTCCTGAATCAATGATTTGCAATATTTTATTAAATCAATTCAAATCAATTTCTTTGATCAAATTGTAATTAATTTAATTATTTCAATATTTCCTAAAGGTTTGATCATTTTATCCTGTCTTATTTAATTAAAAGAAAATCTCCCTTTTAATTAAATAAAATAAGTCCCCATTTAATTAAAAGAAAACCTCTTTTTTAATTAAATAATTCATCCACATTTAATTAATTAAGAGAAAAACTCCTCTTTTAATTTAATTAAATATTTTCTATTTAATTAAAAGAACCTGCTCCCTTTTAATTAAATAAATCCCCACTTAAAGAGGAAATAAAATAATTAAAAATTAAAAATTCCTCTACACTTAAATGCACATATTTCTAAGTGGGATTCCATTAATTCTTTTCCTATTTTCTCATTGGTGGATCTTTATTTCACATGAATCTTCCTTTCTCCACCCTTGATTAAATATTTTTGCCTCTTAATCTTGATCGTCCAATCTTCTTTATAAGGGAGAGCCCTCTCCTCATTTTACATACACACACTCTAGGCTATTGTTATGCTATAGGTTTGGAGAGTGATTTTTGAAGAAGGAGTTTGAATACTAAAGCTTTTTGTGGAGAACTTCTATCTTCTTGTCTTATTCTCTTATGCACCTATGGCTTCCATCCCTACATTTTCATATTAGCTTAGATCTTGCTTTCATAGATTAAATCTTGCATTGATAGATTAGATCTTGCATTGTTTTGCTTTGTTATCATATAGATTAGTTTTCATCTACATTTGCATGCATATTGAGTTTTTGAATGTCTCATTTTATGTTGTACTTGCATGGGTACAAACTAGGTCAAACTGAGGGCCTCCACTACAAACCCTTGCACTCCATGAATAGAGAGCTATGAGCCACCATTCAAGACCTCATTCTTGAGCAATTTTGGATATAATGACTTGTAGAAGTGTGCTCACATTTTAAGCACACAACTATAGGTTGATGAAGAAGTGATCAATAAATAACTCTAGAGTTAGTACACTCCCACCTTTTCCAACTTCCTCTAAACTTTTTACATATAATGGGAAGCCATACCTACAAGTAACAAGACCATAGATTGAATAATCATGGCACTATTCAACATAGCTATAAAAAGAAAGATAAGCATATCATTGAGGAAATTGAAATAATTATGAAGTGATCATTCTTGGTAAGTTGGACAAAAGAACTAATGGTATAAGAATTTTTATGTAGAATATATAAAATGAAATACAATGGTAAACTATAGTGGATTCAAAATTATTGTAAATAAGATTCATTAGGCTTTTAAGTAAGAAGAATAATTTAAGTTTTTCTTTCTTCTAATTCTTTAATGAGAATAGATTCATTAATTAAACAACACCATTAGAATCTATAGCCATAACTAGCTTATCTATATCCATGAATAACTTAATTTTCATTATGTAAATCCAAAACCAAAACCATGGAAAACCTAAGCTAGACACTCCTATCAAACAATGACACTCAAAAAATGAGCCATGAGCACTCTCCAATTAATGCAAAATATTATTACGTACTATGAATGGTAACTACTAATCTTTTTTTTCCTTGTATAGCCATTATAGAACCATGTCTTTGTTAAATTATTGCTTCTTATATTTAGTGTAAATAGGAAGAATAGCTATAACATAGTTTGTTAATGTATTAGGAAACACCCAATAGTTTCTTGATATCTTCCTGCAAATGTAAGGTTACATATACTAACCATTATTCCTATAATGATGTGTCATCAAACAAATAAAACTAGTTTGAAAAGATTGTAACTGCAATTTTCATAGAACAAATTGAAAAAATAACAAAATATGATTTTCAAGTACCTCAATCTTCAATAGGTATGTTATGGGTGCATATCTATCAACTACATTTCCATTGTTGTCAACCAAAAACTTAGTGAAATTCCATTTTATGCTATCACCAAAAAATCTACCTTTGATTGATTTCAAGAACTTGTAAATAGGGGTTGCATTACTACCATTGACCTTAACCTACATCATTAAAGTGCAATACAAACACAAAAGATAAAATATAATAACTTTTTTTACTAGTTAAATACAACTTGAAAAAAAATCAATTATTTTACAATAACATTGCCCCTAAAATATCTAGTAAAGATATCTAATAAGCAATCAATATATTGCTAATATGCTAACCTTTCCAAAAATGGAAAACTCTACTATAAAGTGAGTACATGCCACATCAAAGAACCAAAAGAGGGGAGCTATTCAAAATTAATTTCCAAATCACTACCTAATACCTAAACTACATATTGTAATACACATGCTAATTACACTATGATTTATAAAAGAGCCCAATGATTATATGAAGACAAGTTTTAATCTAGTCATTATCTAATGACAAAATGAACACTAGAGACCCAAGCCAAAAATGGCATAAAAGCCACCCTATTGATTTTGATCTAAAATTCAAATTTTAACCATGACACTAACAAAAGCCATCTAATGTAAACACAAACTAGATCCCTAAGTTGAATACAATATCTCCAAAAAAAAGTGAGATCTATAAAATTAAAACATGTGAGATCTCAGAGAAGCCATGATTTACTATGAAGCCCTTTGAAGCTAGCAATTACCAAGGTAGGCACATTCAAAAAAAAATGCAAACCTCTGACTTCTTATTTATTGTATGAAAGAAGCCCTAAAAATTGGGCGTATCCAACATATTTTAAACTCCAGTAAATTTTAAACAAAATTATATACAAATAGTCTTCAAAATAGAAGTCCCCTAAAAATTGGGCTACATTGCAACATGAATATATAATATCTAAACTTAAAAAAAAGTATCACAATTTGAAAAATATCACATGACCGACCATATCAAAATTTCCATAAAAAAGAATGACCAAGTTCATTCTATTTCTATTTGTTCAAAAGAATCTTAAAAGCGTTCCACTTCCATATCAACATCATCAAATGATAAAGATGGAGGGGGAGCCTTAGAAAATATAAATTGCCAAACATATTTTGCCAAAATAGGAAAACCAAAATCAATAAGAAATGAGGGTTGAGTATGTATCTAGTCAAATAATTCCTCAAAAATAGGAGGGGAGGAGTAAAAATGGATATTTGGATACATCAAAAAACTGTGGACAATGCTCATATCATAATCAACTGTTGGGGAGATAGATATTATCATTTTATTAGACCTTTCTTTTAAATCTTGCATGGAATAAATTTGTTTTGAAATAATCTATTTCCTTTATTTATGTAAATGGGGATAAGACTTTTATAAAGAGGTACTTTTAATGGGAATATTTGTTCTTTGAATCTAATAGCTACCATTGAGGACTTATAGGTAGTTTTGTAATCGATATGTATGAAATGATATCCTTACCTAGGACTAAGATCTCAAATCTCCATGGCATATGTTTAGAAGCATAAACTAGGTCCAGCTATAGTTCTAATATGAGAGTTGAACACTTAGTGCATTCATGTTCCTTTTGTGTTGCCATATATTAGAGATTGAGAAGTGTGTGTGGATTTATGATCCTTTTGTGTTTCCATATATTAGAGATTGGGAAGTGTGTGTGGATTTAAGATACTTTTGTGTTGCCAAATATTTAAGCATAAACATAAGTTATAAATTTTGACATAAACATAAGATATGGAACTAGAAATCAACATAGAAGCTTAGATTGGAAATGAGATACAAAAGAGAACATGTAGCTTTCATCTAGAGTAGAATACATTGGACTAGGGGATCTAAGTTCCCTAGTCTTACAATGTATTTGTCAAGAGACGTTACTAAAATTTAAATAAGAAGGCTACGTAGACCTCTCTCTAAAAATCAAATGAAAAGTACTACACACTAGTGTAAAGTAACTTAGTCTATCTTATTTAGCTATTTGATATCTAAAAATATCTGCCTCAATCTTCTCTACTCACCTATAGCTCCTCTAGAGTCAAAAGTACACATACACATAGAAAAAGAGAAAATTAATTATGTTGTATATAGGCTTGCTTGAGTCAAACATTATATTAGCATTCCCACCTCCAAAACAGAAATGATAGTGTAAAGAGATTTTTTGCCCATAACAGACGAAGACTAAATTATCATGCTAAATTGATAAGATCATACCTTATGGATGATAATGGTAGTGATGCTCTATAAAAAAGACCTCCTCCAAGGCTTGATGCAATAACATGATAAATCATGACATAATCATGTTGGATACAATTATCTAATTATGTGTTGTCTTTGATGTTACACAAATGTCATATGAGTTGGTAGATAGTGCTTACTGAACTCAATTTGTTAGCAAAGAAAATTTTAGATTCTATCGAGCATTCCTGGAAATTACTCTATGGAAATAGTTTCTACCAAGTTCATTTGAGTGTTGAAGGATTTTTTGGTAGAAGTCAGTATTAACCGAGCTCACATGGTTAACAAAGGAAAGTTAGTGTTTACCGAGTTCACTCAATCTCTAAAGGATTTTGCAAGATTCACAGTGTTAACTGAGCTTTTTTTGGTTAACACAAGAAATTAGTTCAAGAAAAATGTTTACTAAGTAGGGTTGGCCAATGAAGGATTTTGTTTATTTGAGAAATAAAGTTTAATTATTTTATGTAATGATTGTAGCTAACTAAGTTAATGATTATTGGTAATTGTAAATTGTAATTGGGCTGACTTGATAATTTGTACGGTATAAATAAAAGGTCAGTTTGAGAATTCTAAAGTGTAATGATTGAGCATGCAAGTGTATTGATTAAAGAAGAAAGTGTGAGCAAACTTTGAAGGATGATCAGATATCCTTGAGGAGTAGCAAAGATTTATTTGATCAGGAAGGATCTAGTGGGGTAGAATAGAGATTTGTATTAGAAATTCAGTTGCATCTTATTCAGGTCATTTCATTGTTACTTTCTCACCATTATAGTAGTGATTCCTAAATCTCTTCATAGAGTTAGTTTAACAACCATTTGTAAATCCTTTAACAAGGTGACAGTTCTATCGAATTGTTCTAAAGACCTTTTGTAAGGCCACTCCTAACAAGGTCATTAAATCCTCTATCAAGGTCACACCTAACAGTATGTTTTGTAAACTTTAACCAGGTTTGCTCCTAACAGGGCCCACTTCAGAAGAGTGAAAATGAGTAGCTAGTTACTTGGTGGTTTTTCCCATATTGGGTTTCCATGTTAAATCTAGTGTCTCATGTGTTCATGTTATTTCTTTTATGTTTGCATGTTAATCATTATGAATGTTTAAGATGTGTTAAAGTTAACATACATTGCATCTACCAAGTTACAACATTTTCTATATGTTTACCGAGTGACAACAGTAACTAGTTTTATCAGACATCTAAGGGATTTGTGGATTTATTTTTTGTGGTAACTGATTCACCACCACCCCCCACCCACCCCCCCAGTTACTTCATCTATATTACCAAAAATTGATATCAAAGCTTTTGGTGTTTTCAGGAAGAGTTTCAAGGACCTAAGTTAAAGATCAGGATGTCTTACAAGAAGGAAATTCCAAGGCTTAATAGGGATAACATTTTAGCATGGCAAGGTCTCATGAGACTCCATCTAGCTTCCATTGGAGATACATGATTGCTGTATCTTGATGAAGAATATACAACTCCTTCTGGTACATTATCTGCTAATGACATTGCTAAGAAGAAGACTCATAACACCATGATGATAGACATTGCATCTACCCTAAGCTATGAAGAATTTGATTTTATCAAGGACTACAAAAATGCCTTTGAAATGAGGAACAAGCTGAAGGAAATCTATGGAGGTGATGACAATGTGAGGAGAGCCAAAGTAGAAAGTCTAGGAGGACAATTTGATCAAATGAGGATGAGAGAGGATGAAAACATTGCCAAATATGTTGAAAAGATCAAAGCAAGTGTCAGTGCAATCAAAGCTTTTGGACAAGATATCGAGGAGGAAATAGTTGTAAGTAAAGTTCTTAGAACATTGCTTCCCATTTATGCAATTAGAGTATCTAAAACTCAAGAAAGAAGATGTGAAGCAAATCATAAGATAATTTTGGATGCCATAGTAGGAAGGTTGACATCATTTGAGCTGGATAACTATGATAATTATGTTCTAGCTTCCAAGAACATTCAATCAACATTTGAAGCCAAGCTTTCACTCAAAGAGAAGGGCAAGAAGATAAAGGACACTCAGTCAAAAAGTGAAGAAGAATCAAAAGAAAGTTCTAATTGTGATCTTGAATTTGTTGAAGTTTAACTTGCAAGGAAATATTCCAGGGGCAAAGAAAAATAAAAAGGTAAGGTTCCCCTAATCTATTTTTCATGTGAAGAAATTGGTCATATTGCAACTAGGTGCCCAAACAAGCAAAGCAAGGATGAGAAGAAAGGTCATTAGTGCAATGGGAAGAAAGACTTCAAATAATTCAAAGACAAAGGCAAGAAAACATGTTTTATGGCTAAGGACTATAATTATTCTAATAATAGTGAGGATGAAATTATTTACATTGCTATAAAAGATGAATCTAATGATGATGAGCAAGATAAGATGGCACTTATCTCTCATGTGAGCAAAAATGATAAATGGATCATAGAAAGTGGTTGTTCACATCATATGACTGGTGACAAAACAAAGTTTGAACATTTTGAAGACTATGATGGTGGTAGTGTAAGATTTGGAAATAATGAACCTTGTTGCATAAAAGGAAGAGGCTGAATCTCATTAACCAAAGAACTTGTATGTGATAATGCCTATTGGGTTGAAGGATGAAAACATAATCTATTGAGTGTGGCACAACTAATCAATATTGGATTCAAAGTGGAATTCATGCATGGAATGGAAAGATTGCTGGATGACAAAGGAAAGCTGACTAGATTAGACATACAAACAAAAGGTAACTTGTTTTATCTTGAACTTGGTGAGTGCTCATGTTTTTTTGCTCAAGTTGAAAAAAGTTGGTTATGGCATAGAAGGTTATGTCATGTGAATTTTGATAACATGGTAAAGATAAGCAAATTCAAAAAATTAAGAGGCATTCCTAGTATAAAGAAACCTGATGTTGGTCTATGTAAGAATTGTCAAATTGGTAAGATGGGAAAGACTAGCTCTAAAAGTAAAAACTATTAGCCTGAAGATATTTTGTAAATTGTGCATACTAATTTGTGTGGACCTATTGGAATTGAGAGCTATACTGAAGAAAATTTCTTCATTCTTTTTGTTGATGACTACTCTAGAATGATGATTGTTATGTATCTAAGAGAGAAGTTAGAAGAATTTGAGATGTTCAAATGGTATTTGGCCAGAGAAGAGAAGGAAATAGGAAAAATACTAAAATGCTTGAGATCAGACAGAGGTGGTGAGTTCATTTCCGATGAATTCAATAACTTTTGCATTGAAAGAGGAATCAAAAGATGGGTATAGACCCCTAGAACTTCTGAGTAGAATGGAATAATTGAAAGGAGGAATAGATCTATAATGGATTGTGCAAGGACTCTAATGATTGAAAAGAACATTGCTATCACATACTGGAAGGAAGCTATCATCATTGTAGTTCATACCTTGAATTTAGTACAGCTGAAGAAGGACTCATTCAAAACCCACTATGAGTTATGGTATGGCTATAAACCCAATGTAAGTTACCTGAAAGCATTTGTAAGTAAATGTTATATCTTGAAAGAATCTAGAAAAGGAAAATTTGATGTGAAAGGTGATGAAGGAATATTTTTGGGATATTCTTGCAAGAGTAAGGCATATAGATGTTTGAATTTGTCTACTCACAAAATCATAGAAAGTGCACATATGAAAGTTGGCGAGTTTGCAGAAAGGACTAAAGAAGAAAGCAAAAAGGAACCAAAATATTACAGGAGATTTGTTTTCATTGAACTTGATACAGTGCTAGACACATCTGTCATTCATGAAACTTCTACTTCCAAGTCTTCATCAGTCAACGAATTACAAGAAGTTCAAACCGAGTTGCAGGAACCTAAGTCACATTCTGAAGCTATTGAGCCAATACCTACCAAGTCTGAGTAGCCAAAACTTGAAGTTGAAGTTCAAGAGGATGACAATGCAATTCATTCAAGAGGTAAGGAACCTGTATTGGCCAAGTATGTGAGGAGACATCATGCACCATATTAGATTATTAGATACAAATTAGAAGGTACTATGACAAGAAGTAAGCTAAAAGGTACTTGTTTAGTTGCTGATTTTGAACCTAGAAATTTCAAAGATGCATTAGAAAATGAAATTTGGATTGAGGCTATGAATGAAGAGATAGAGAAAATAGAGAAGAACAAAACCTGGACTATTGTACCTAGGCCTACAGATAAAAATGTGATTGGAACTAAATGGGTATTTAGAAATAAGTTGAATGAAGATGGTAAGGTATCAAGAAACAAAGCTAGATTGGTAAGTAAAGGATACTCTCAAGAAGAAGGAATTGATTATAGAGAGACTTTTGCTCCTATTGCTAGATTGGAAGGTGTCAGGATCTTACTTGCATATGCTACATACAAAGGATTTAAGGTATATCAGATGGATGTCAAAACTACATTTCTCAATGGTATTCTAGATGGAGAAGTCTACATTGAGAAACCTAAAGGTTTTGTTAATCTAGACAAAAAGGATATGGTCTAAATGTAGTGCCTGCCCCTAGTTTACATTTTTTGAGCTACATTTATGTTATGATTGCCAAACTCTTTTAGGCCAATTTATGTTTGATGAGTAGTATTATTATTTTAGAGATTATCAGATGATGTTTACACTCAGTTATTATATGATGAGATTACTTGGTACTCTATATTTCATGCATGTATGATGATTATTCAATGGTTTTAGTTATCGATGATGATTAGTTGGATGGCTTATTATTTCATGTGCCTCTTATGGATACTTACCCCATACTGCATGTGTATGGTGTGCGTGCTGTTTTATTTATGTATGGTGTTTCTGATATGGTTAAGGAAGGGAGTCGTAGTCACCTGCTAGTCGAGATCTACACGATGCACCACTTCCTGCCATTGCCTGTTTAGCTTAGAATATTGTGTTTGTACATGCGTGGATTTTATGCAGGTTGCAGGTACCGGGTATCGACTTCCCTGAATTGTCAGGATGAGCGTACCCTATCGCACTATCTCAATGGTAAGAGAGGGGAGATAAACTCTTAAGTCCAAATCCTAAACCCTCTAGCCAATTGTCCTAATTGATAATTAGGACAAGTATCTGAGTTAGTACCCTCCGAATGCATCAAATGATGTAATTTTGTGATTATAACCCTTCTGTTTGATTTGGTATGTATTTTTCTATGATGGGTTTTCGTATGTTGCTTTATGAGTCCTTGGTGTATTTTCTATTAATTAAGTCTAATTAAAAAGACTAATTAATGATTTAATTTAATAAGGAATTATTATGATATCTTTATATTTAATTAATTAATTAATTAAATAAATAAAAGAATTAAAATTGGAAATTAAAGTTTAAGATATATTTAGAACAAGATAATATTTATTTAATTTAATAATAATATATTTGGAGTTCATTTTTAAATAAATGCTAAATATTATTGTTATTTAAATTAATTAAATATGTTATCAATTAAGTTCTAAAATAAATTAAAAAGTTGAAAGATATAAATTTATTAAGAATTCTAGATCGCATGATCTAATCATGAGTTAAATATAAGAATTAAATTAAAAGATTAAATTATAAAAATTAATAATGTTATTTTAATTTCTTAAAAGTGCACATAAGATTTAAAGTAATAAATTAATTAAGAATTGAAGTCAAGTGAAATTTTAAATAAAGTTATTTAATCATTCAACTTATTGTGCATGAAAGTTGAATGCAAAAGAATTAGAAAAGATAATAAAAGTTAATTTGAGTTAACTGAGTTGTGCAAAGAGTCTTCTCGGGTAAATGCACAATTAGTGCCCCGAATTGAGGAGAATTTGCTTATCACAACTTTGGGGGTTCATTTTTTTGATATACGAATTTGGACGAGAATTTTTGGGAGGAAGACAATTTTTGGAAGCAAATTTCAGAAGGCTGATACGAAGAAAGTCTTGAAGGGGAAGGTTATTGAGAGGAGCGAATTCGCATACAGTTTTCTGGAGGTTGCATAATAGCATCAGGATCAGGTAGGGTCTTGTGTTTTTTATCCATTAAATATGCAATTATCCCTTCCTGTCTTCTTCGTGTCTGGGGTTTGTAGATCTGAATTCTCTGTGATAAAAGTTTTAAGCTTTCAAATCTTGTGAAGTTATTAATTATTCGTCAATAATTTTTGTATCCATGGAGACTGGATGAATTAATTAGAACCATTGTTTTCTTGATTTAGAAATTAAGATCTAATTTAATAAGGGTTTTGTTTTAATGAATTGAAAAGTTCTGGATAAAAAAAAAATATAAGAAAATAAAAAAATAAATATATATATATATAAATATATATATATATATATATTTATATATTACATCTTTACCCCTTTGGAAGAAATTGTTTTTATTAAAAAAAAAAAAAATAATTAAACAAAATTAATTTTTAAAATAAAAACTAATTTTATTTGTATTAGAATAAATTTAATTTAAAAAAAATATATATATATATTTAAATTTAATAAAGTGGGGGGGAGGGAATTACCCCGTACCCGCCCCCACTGTCGGCGCAGGCCGACAGTACCTGCGTCGCAGGTACTGTGATGGCAGGTACAGAGTACCTGCCGCCGCAGGCCCTGCGACCGCAGGCCTGCGGCCAAAGCCGACGGGCTATAAACGTTGGGAATTCGGTTTTTTAAATTTTTTATTTTATTTTTTTTTTATTATTAAAAAAAAAAGAATTTTATTTAATTAAAAATTTTAAATAATAAAAATTATAATATATTTAATTTTTATAATATATTAATTTTTTTTAATATTTAATAAATAAATATTAATTGCATTGTTATAGTTGTAAATTGTAATTTATTAATAATTTTGTTTAAATATTAATAAATTAACAATTATTGGTTGGATTAAAATAATTAATTAGATCTAATAAATATTAATTAATTTAATTAAAATTAGTTTAATTAAGTTAATTAATAAGGAATGTTATTTGACTAAATTATAAAATTGGATACTGATTTAATGTAAATTATTATAGAACTGGGTTATTCGAAAAAGGGTAGTTGTGAAAACTTTGTTACTTGAATTCGACATTGAACTAAAACACAAACCTTACCTTAACTTAAATAATATACTTTCAGATCCAATCTCTGAGACTTTGATGTTGTCTTTGTACTTTGAATGTTTTGGGGTTGGTTTAGCGTTGACCAGTTCAGGTTGTTACCAGAGGCTCGGGGTTTGTGAATGTGATGTCTTGATGATTTGGTCTCGATCTTTCTTAACCTGACCATGGTAATGTGATGAAGTGCTCTATGACATGATTGTGTTTACTGTTTGTGATTGCTTTCTAGTTTCCTTGTGTGAAGCTGAGATGTATGTATTTGAGAATACCTAACTTAACCATTTCTGAGTCTCGATCAGTTATACTTGTATTACTTTCTGGTTGCTCATTAGAGAACCATTGGATTTTGTGACTTATCATTGATGCCTTCAGTTGCTAATAGAGAACTGTCGTGATTACTTGATTACTATTTGATGTTATCTGTTGCTCATGAAGAACTGATATATTTTGTGGATTATCTTTTTATGATATTTTCAGTTGCTCGCATAGGACTGAGATGGTTTTATTATGATTCTTTGATTTATGAGTTCATGAGCTAGGGTAGGTTATCTATGTGTAGAGTCGGGAAGTGGCTTGCAATGGGGGTCGGAGCCCTAAGTGGCTGCCTTGAGAAACCCATTGTAAGTCATTTTTAATAAGTGAAAACATTTACACTAAATGAGAGAAAATGAACCTAACAAGATAATTGTATGTTCTCTCCCATGCCATGAGTGCTAGTACAGACTAGGATGGGGTAGAGAGGACGCTTGGTTACGACCTTGCATACCATAGTATGCCTCGTCAGTACGAGAGGATACTAGTGGCCGCAGGATCAGTAGGGACCCGGGATTCCTAAGGGATTGCTCGGGTAACTTCTACATGACTTTTGCGATGACACTTTCCCGCTTGCATATTAGGTTTCCTACGTGTCTTGTGGTACCTCTGGGATTTAGATGTCGGTCATTTTAGGAACCCTTGAGTTAGCATACTTATAGGATTTCCTGGACTTAGAGAGTATTTATGATTATAGGTTTTGTTATCCTATTTGGGACTTGAGACTATCTCCTCAGCACGGTGGGAGTGGACCATTTAGGTTCCACGCGGTCGGGTGGTAGTGCTTTTACTCTTACCAATGAGATCCGTTTCGTGGTCACCGTGGCTGGAGATTTCGTGATTGGCATTTACCTTCACTATGTTCTTGGATGTATCATGTATGGCGAATAGTTTCATATATTTTATGATAGATGTTTTATCATTATGGATGTATGGATGTATCATGTATGGTGAATAGTTTCATATATTTTTACTGTACTTTATATCATGGATTTAAGGATGTTGTATCTTGATCTTTACATATGTATATTCTTTTAAGCCTTTCATACCCTGTGACTTGTACAGAGGATGATTGAGCATTCCGAATTAATTTGCCAAGGAGCATTCGAAACAAATGTATATTACGGACATTGGAGTTTTTGATTATTCTTTCATATGTATGTGATAGTTGTTAGACTTAAATTTAATTAAATTTAAACATGACTCAACGTCTTGGGATCTTTAAGAAATGTAACTTGCAATGTATGTTTGTCGATGATTACATGTTATTGCTTCCGCTACTATGTGTTTGAGGTGTATGTCATACTTTCTTACTTAAAAAAATATTTTTAAAAAAAAAATGTTTAGCAAACTTAGAGAAACTTTAGGTTAATTCTTTTGGATCCCTTGGCGGGGCGTTACATCTGGTATCAGAGCCCAAGTTTCTACATTGGGAGCTCTGGGTATATTGGAACGCCACTAGTGTTAACTAGTTGAATAAAAATGCAAACCTTAAACTAAAACTTGAAGCTAGTTGAACTGAAACAGTATATAAACTATTAGTTACCTATTTTATTCATACTTCAACACTCAAAACTTCAAAACTGAAATTATACTTAAACTAAAATTATAGGTAAACTGAAAACTAAAAATATCTTGGTTGCAAAACATGTGTCTTTTATCTATGTATTTCAGTAGTATGTTTCATGGTTATTTTAGCATCTTGTGTCTTGGATATTATTGTAGGATGGTATCTGGGATGAGATCTTCCGTTAGGGGCCGTAGCCTTGGCCGTGGCAGAGGCCGTGGACGAGGCAGAGATGTTAGTGTTCATGAGTCTATCCATGAGAGCCCCATTCAGGAAGAGAATAGGGAAGAGCATGTCAGTGAGCATCAGGAAGAGAACCACGAAGAGGGACATGCCGACTCTGAGGAGGTTGATCTAAGGAAAATGATGCGAACCCTTATTGATCGCTTACCTCCTGTTCTTGAGCAGGATAGAGCACACCAGGTTGGACATGAGCATAGACGCAGATCTAGGAGTCCTCAGAAGGACCGACATAGATTCATAGTATCTTCTTAGATGAAGGATCTTCAGAGGTCCAAGATCAAACCCTTTAATGGGCAAGTTTCTGGGTATGTAGCTGAGCAGTGGATTATTGCCCTTGACAGGATTTTTGCTATGCAGAACTTTGACAGTAATGTCAAAGCGAGGTTTGCCATTACCAATCTAGAGTTATTTGGAGCCACCTGGTGGACTATTGAGGAGAAGAAGTTGGGCATTGACATGGGTAGTGTCACTTGGGAGATTTTCCTGAAGAGTTTTCATGAGCGATTCCTACTAGAGGAATGGAAGCAGCATAGAGTAGATGAGTTCCATAACCTGAGACAATTCACTATGACCGTTGTAGAGTATGAGCGCAAGTTCTATGAGCTCATGCCTTTTTCGGGATTCAGTGACAACCCAACACAGTTGGCACAACATTTCATTCGAGGCTTGAACAACCGTTTTATTGGGGGTGTTAAGGTATTTGAACCTAAGACCCTCAAGGATGTGGTACATCGAGCTATCCTGGTAGAGCAGAGTGTCAACTTTGGGCAAGGAGGATTTGTGGGAGCGCCTACTATAGCAGGACCTAAGGGCAACCACAATTCCGGTGGAATCAGGAAGCCTCCCTTCCCTAGGAGGAATCAGTATTCTCAGCCGCATTCTCATCAGCATTCTCAGCAGCAGCCTCAGCAGCATAAGGGATTTTACCCTCAGGCACAGAGTGGTGGCGGTGGATCCAACCCTAGGATCAATCGCAATGCTCAACGTAATAGGCAGAATCAGCAATCTCGGCCTGCACAGAGCAACCAGTCTTTTGCTAGCAGGGGTAGCCACCAGTGATCGAATGCACCACCTATAGGGAGAGGATCTGGCAGAGGCACGGGATGTTATTCATGTGGACAGATTGGTCATATTGCAGCATACTGCCCACAGCGAACATCTCAGTATTCAGGACCCAGGCCAGCAGCATCTGAGCCTACAGTCGGAAATACAGGTGGATCTCATAGAGTATTTGCAGCGGTGGATCACCGTCAGGCAGACCATCAGGGGACAGTAGTTGAGACTACAGGAGCTATCCGAGGTACACCTCTCTCTGTATTATTTGATTCAGGTGCTACAGATTCTTTCATTTCTCCATCTCTAGTTGATAAGTGTAAGCTGGAGTCGGTTAAGCAAGACCATGGTTGGCAAGTGGAACTAGCCTCAGGTGCTAAAGTTTCCACAGATTCGGTAGTTCACAAGTGTGGACTTAGCATAGGAGGGTTTGAGACTTCAGTTGATTTTCGAGTTATTCCTCTTGGCTCCTACGATGTGGTCTTAGGCATGGATTGGCTTGGCTCTCATAGGGCTAGTATTGACTGCAGAAAGAAGACCATTTTGTGTCAGGATGACCAAGGGAAGGATGTGGAGATTGTGGGGATACCGAGGCCTATATCCCTACGGATGATCTCTGCTATGCAACTTAAGCGAAGCTTTCGTAAGGGGTGTCAGGTATTTGCCGTTTCGGTAAATGAGCTTGATGAGGAAGAATCTACGAGGAAGACCCTAGATCACCCTATTTTACAGGAGTATGTTGATGTCTTTCCGAGCAAGATTCCAGGCATGCCTCCGAAGAGAGACATTGATTTTAGCATTGAGCTCACTCCAGGAGCGGAACCTATCTCTAGAGCTCCTTACCGTATGACCACTCAGGAGCTAAGTGAGTTGCGTTTGCAGTTAGAGGAACTTTTGGCCAAGGGTAGTATTCGACCTAGTGTATCACCATGGGGAGCTCCAGTGCTCTTTGTGAAGAAGAAGGATGGTTCTTTGCGCCTTTGCATCGATTACAGACAACTGAATAAGGTGACAATAAAGAACAGGTATCCTTTACCAAGGATTGATGATTTATTTGATCAGATCAAGGGAGCTACAGTGTTCTCTAAGATTGATCTTAAGTCAGGATACCATCAACTTCGCATCAAGGAGGCTGATATTCATAAGACCGCCTTCCGAACTCGCTACGGGCATTATGAGTTCACAGTGGTACCCTTTGGGCTGACAAACGCTCCATCAGTTTTCATGTGCTTAATGAATGGGGTGTTCCGTTCCTATCTTGATAGATTTGTTCTTGTGTTCCTCGATGATATTCTGATATATTCTAAGTCCCAAAAGGAACATGACGAACATTTGAGTTTAGTTTTGTAGTGCTTGAGAGATAATCAACTTTATGCCAATGCGGCAAAGTGTGATTTCTTTCAATCAGAGATACAGTATTTGGGACACGTTATTTCAGGCGAAGGTATCTCTGTAGACCTTGCGAAGATCCAGGCAATAGTAGATTGGCCTACACCCACTACTGTGTCGGAAATTCGTAGTTTCATGGGTCTAGCTGGGTATTATCGCAGATTTGTTTAAAACTTCTCCAGAATAGCACACCCTATTACCTCCCTTCAAAGGAAAGGAAATAAGTTTCTTTGGATAGAAAAGTGTGTAGAAGCTTTTCAGAAACTCAAAGAGCTTCTGACTAGTGCACCGATCTTAGCAGTACCTGATCTAGAAGGTGATTTCATGGTGTGTACAGATGCTTCCCTTGAGGGTATTGGAGCAGTTCTAATGCAGAATGGTCGAGTGATTGCATATGAATCACACAAACTCAAGGATCATGAGTTGAATTATCCTACACATGACCTTGAGTTAGCAGCAGTAGTTCATGCCTTAGTGAGATGGAGACATTTCTTGTTGGGACACAGATTTGAACTACATAATGATCATCGTAGTCTTCAGTACATATTCACGCAGCCTAATCTGAATGCTAGGCAAAGGCGTTGGATGGAGTTTTTGTGCGAGTATGACTTTGAGGTGAAGTATATCCAGGGGAAGGAGAATGTCGTAGCTGATGCTTTGAGTCGCAGGAAACATGTGATATCATCTATGACCCTTAGTGTCGATTTGAGATGTCAGATACTTCAGGCACTCCCCACTGATTCATGGTATCTGGAGGTGTGCAGTGAGATCAATTCAGGGAGATCCTTGGAGGGAAAGTTTTTAGGCTATGTCCTAGAGTCAGATGGCCTTTTGAGACTTTCAGGAAGGATCTATGTGCCGCTACTGGATGAGCTTCGCATATTGATCCTATCAGAGGCCCATCGTGCACCTTACTCGGCACATCCAGGTGTCAAGAAGATGCATGCAGATTTGCGACATTTATTCTATTGGTCCGGGATGAAGCGCGACATTGCTGATTTTGTGGCTAGATGTCTTGAGTGTCAGAGAGTCAAGGCAGAACACCAGCATCCGGCAGGACTTTTGCAACCGAATCTCGTTCCTTCATGGAAGTGGGACATCATCTCTATGGATTTCATAGTAGGATTACCTATGACTCTTCGTCGTCATGATGCTATCATGGTCACCATTGATCGGTTGACCAAGGTGGCACATTTTGCACCAATCAGGTCTTCCTACACTGCAGCTTCAGTAGCTAATGTCTTCATGCATGACATTGTGAGACTACATGGTATTCCCCGAAAGATCATTTCGGATAGGGATCATGTTTTCACGTCCGCATTTTGGACATCACTACAGCATGATCTTGGAGCACAGTTGAACTTCAGTTCAGCATATCACCCAGAGACAGATGGGCAGATAGAGAGAGTGAATCAGGTTCTCGAGGATATGTTGAGGATGTACGTGATGGATAGGCAGACCCATTGGGAGGACTATCTCTACCTAGTGGAGTTTTCTTACAACAACGGGTATCACAGTTCTATTGGCATGGCACCTTTCCAAACCTTATATGGACGCCCTTGTCGTACACCTTTGAGTTGGGATAGCCTTGAGGATCGCATCCTGTTGGGCCCAAAGATGCTTCGTGACATGGAGCAACAGGTGGTGCGTATCCGAGAGCACTTGACAACGGCATAGGATAGGCAGAAGAAGTATGCTGATGCACATAGGTCAGATAAGCAGTTTGCTGTGGGAGAGAAAGTTTTCTTGAGAGTGCGTCCGCAGAAGAGTCTGATCTGTTATGGAAAGGGCTCGAAGCTAGCACCTCGCTTTGTGGGACCATTCGATATTCTTGAGAGGATTGGTCCAGTTGCCTATCGTCTTGCTTTACCGCCCAGCCTTGCTCGCATTCACGATGTTTTCCATGTTTCAGTACTTAGACAGTATATTCTTGATGTTGTACATATTCTTGATTGGAATGCATTACAGGTAGAGGACGGGCAGCTGGCTTTGGAGCCAATACGTATTCTGGAGTAGCGGGAGTTGACCCTTAGGGGTCGAACCATAGAGCAGGTAAGGGTCCAATGGGACCCTACTGATGACTCTTCAGCGACATGGGAGGATGCATCTAGATTACGGGATTTATATCCCTATTTGTTTATAGGCTTCTAGGAGTAAGCCTAAGTCTAGGGGGGGTGGATGTAGTGCCTGCCCCTAGTTTACATTTTTCGAGCTACATTTATGTTATGATTGCCAAACTCTTTTAGGCCAATTTATGTTTGATGAGTAGTATTATTATTTTAGAGATTATCAGATGATGTTTACACTCAGTTATTATATGATGAGATTACTTGGTACTCTATATTTCATGCATGTATGATGATTATTCAATGGTTTTAGTTATCGATGATGATTAGTTGGATGGCTTATTATTTCATGTGCCTCTTATGGATACTTACCCCATACTGCATGTGTATGGTGTGCGTGCTGTTTTATTTATGTATGGTGTTTCTGATATGGTTAAGGAAGGGAGTCGTAGTCACCTGCTAGTCGGGATCTACACGATGCACCACTTCCTGCCATTGCCTGTTTAGATTAGAATATTGTGTTTGTACATGCGTGGATTTTATGCAGGTTGCAGGTACCGGGTATCGACTTCCCTGAATTGTCAGGATGAGCGTACCCTATCGCACTATCTCAATGGTAAGAGAGGGGAGATAAACTCTTAAGTCCAAATCTTAAACCCTCTAGCCAATTGTCCTAATTGATAATTAGGACAAGTATCTGAGTTAGTACCCTCCGAATGCATCAAATGATGTAATTTTGTGATTATAACCCTTCTGTTTGATTTGGTATGTATTTTTCTATGATGGGTTTTCGTATGTTGCTTTATGAGTCCTTGGTGTATTTTCTATTAATTAAGTCTAATTAAAAAGACTAATTAATGATTTAATTTAATAAGGAATTATTATGATATCTTTATATTTAATTAATTAATTAATTAATTAAATAAAAGAATTAAAATTGGAAATTAAAGTTTAAGATATATTTAGAACAAGATAATATTTATTTAATTTAATAATAATATATTTGGAGTTCATTTTTAAATAAATGCTAAATATTATTGTTATTTAAATTAATTAAATATGTTATCAATTAAGTTCTAAAATAAATTAAAAAGTTGAAAGATATAAATTTATTAAGAATTCTAGATCGCATGATCTAATCATGAGTTAAATATAAGAATTAAATTAAAAGATTAAATTATAAAAATTAATAATGTTATTTTAATTTCTTAAAAGTGCACATAAGATTTAAAGTAATAAATTAATTAAGAATTGAAGTCAAGTGAAATTTTAAATAAAGTTATTTAATCATTCAACTTATTGTGCATGAAAGTTGAATGCAAAAGAATTAGAAAAGATAATAAAAGTTAATTTGAGTTAACTGAGTTGTGCAAAGAGTCTTCTCGGGTAAACGCACAATTAGTGCCCCGAATTGAGGAGAATTTGCTTATCACAACTTTGGGGGTTCATTTTTTGATATACGAATTTGGACGAGAATTTTTGGGAGGAAGACAATTTTTGGAAGCAAATTTCAGAAGGCTGATACGAAGAAAGTCTTGAAGGGGAAGGTTATTGAGAGGAGCGAATTTGCATACAGTTTTCTGGAGGTTGCATAATAGCATCAGGATCAGGTAGGGTCTTGTGTTTTTTATCCATTAAATATGCAATTATCCCTTCCTGTCTTCTTCGTGTCTGGGGTTTGTAGATCTGAATTCTCTGTGATAAAAGTTTTAAGCTTTCAAATCTTGTGAAGTTATTAATTATTCGTCAATAATTTTTGTATCCATGGAGACTGGATGAATTAATTAGAACCATTGTTTTCTTGATTTAGAAATTAAGATCTAATTTAATAAGGGTTTTGTTTTAATGAATTGAAAAGTTCTGGATAAAAAAAATATATAAGAAAATAAAAAAATAAAAAAATATATATATATATATATAAATATATATATATATATATAAATATATATATATATATTTATATATTACATCTTTACCCCTTTGGAAGAAATTGTTTTTATTAAAAAAAAAAAAAAAAAAAAAAATTAATTAATTAAACAAAATTAATTTTTAAAATAAAAACTAATTTTATTTGTATTAGAATAAATTTAATTTAAAAAAAAAATATATATATATTTAAATTTAATAAAGTGGGGGGGAGGGAATTACCCCGTACCCGCCCCCACTGTCGGCGTAGGCCGACAGTACCTGCGTCGCAGGTACTGCGACGGCAGGTACAGAGTTCCTGCCGCCGCAGGCCCTGCGACCGCAGGCCTGCGGCCAAAGCCGACGGGCTATAAACGTTGGGAATTCGGTTTTTTAAATTTTTTTTTAAATTTTTTTTTTATTATTAAAAAAAAAGAATTTTATTTAATTAAAAATTTTAAATAATAAAAATTATAATATATTTAATTTTTATAATATATTAATTTTTTTTAATATTTAATAAATAAATATTAATTGCATTGTTATAGTTGTAAATTGTAATTTATTAATAATTTTGTTTAAATATTAATAAATTAACAATTATTGGTTGGATTAAAATAATTAATTAGATCTAATAAATATTAATTAATTTAATTAAAATTAGTTTAATTAAGTTAATTAATAAGGAATGTTATTTGACTAAATTATAAAATTGGATACTGATTTAATGTAAATTATTATAGAATTGGGTTATTCGAAAAAGGGTAGTTGTGAAGACTTTGTTACTTGAATTCGACATTGAACTAAAACACAAACCTTACCTTAACTTAAATAATATACTTTCAGATCCAATCTCTGAGACTTTGATGTTGTCTTTGTACTTTGAATGTTTTGGGGTTGGTTTAGCGTTGACCAGTTCAGGTTGTTACCAGAGGCTCGGGGTTTGTGAATGTGATGTCTTGATGATTTGGTCTCGATCTTTCTTAACCTGACCATGGTAATGTGATGAAGTGCTCTATGACATGATTGTGTTTACTGTTTGTGATTGCTTTCCAGTTTCCTTGTGTGAAGCTGAGATGTATGTATTTGAGAATACCTAACTTAACCATTTCTGAGTCTCGATCAGTTATACTTGTATTACTTTCTGGTTGCTCATTAGAGAACCATTGGATTTTGTGACTTATCATTGATGCCTTCAGTTGCTAATAGAGAACTGTCGTGATTACTTGATTACTATTTGATGTTATCTGTTGCTCATGAAGAACTGATATATTTTGTGGATTATCTTTTTATGATATTTTCAGTTGCTCGCATAGGACTGAGATGGTTTTATTATGATTCTTTGATTTATGAGTTCATGAGCTAGGGTAGGTTATCTATGTGTAGAGTCGGGAAGTGGCTTGCAATGGGGGTCGGAGCCCTAAGTGGCTGCCTTGAGAAACCCATTGTAAGTCATTTTTAATAAGTGAAAACATTTACACTAAATGAGAGAAAATGAACCTAACAAGATAATTGTATGTTCTCTCCCATGCCATGAGTGCTAGTACAGACTAGGATGGGGTAGAGAGGACGCTTGGTTACGACCTTGCATACCATAGTATGCCTCGTCAGTACGAGAGGATACTAGTGGCCGCAGGATCAGTAGGGACCCGGGATTCCTAAGGGATTGCTCGGGTAACTTCTACATGACTTTTGTGATGACACTTTCCCGCTTGCATATTAGGTTTCCTACGTGTCTTGTGGTACCTCTGGGATTTAGATGTCGGTCATTTTAGGAACCCTTGAGTTAGCATACTTATAGGATTTCCTGGACTTAGAGAGTATTTATGATTATAGGTTTTGTTATCCTATTTGGGACTTGAGACTATCTCCTCAGCATGGTGGGAGTGGACCATTTAGGTTCCACGCGGTCGGGTGGTAGTGCTTTTACTCTTACCAATGAGATCCGTTCCGTGGTCACCGTGGCTGGAGATTTCGTGATTGGCATTTACCTTCACTATGTTCTTGGATGTATCATGTATGGCGAATAGTTTCATATATTTTATGATAGATGTTTTATCATTATGGATGTATGGATGTATCATGTATGGTGAATAGTTTCATATATTTTTACTGTACTTTATATCATGGATTTAAGGATTTTGTATCTTGATCTTTACATATGTATATTCTTTTAAGCCTTTCATACCCTGTGACTTGTACAGAGGATGATTGAGCATTCTGAATTAATTTGCCAAGGAGCATTCGGAACAAATGTATATTACGGACATTGGAGTTTTTGATTATTCTTTCATATGTATGTGATAGTTGTTAGACTTAAATTTAATTAAATTTAAACATGACTCAACGTCTTGGGATCTTTAAGAAATGTAACTTGCAATGTATGTTTGTCGATGATTACATGTTATTGCTTCCGCTACTATGTGTTTGAGGTGTATGTCATACTTTCTTACTTAAAAAAATATTTTAAAAAAAAAAATGTTTAGCAAACTTAGAGAAACTTTAGGTTAATTCTTTTGGATCCCTTGGCGGGGCGTTACACTAAAAATTACACAAAGAATTGTATGGTTTGAAACAAGCCCCTAGAGCATGGTATGCGAGATTGCATTACTACCTTATTCAGATTAGTTTTCAGAGAACTAATGATAATAGTAGCTTGTATATCAAGGAAGGACCAGATAACAAGATTGTTTTGGTAGAAATATTTTTCGATGATACTTTTTTTACAAGGAATGATGATCTATGCAAAGAATTTTTAGAGCAAATGAACAAGGAATTTGAAATTTTTATGTTTGGTGAGATAAAATTCTTTGTTGGTCTTCAAATTTAGTAGAACAATAATGGTATCTACATCACTCAGTCTAAATATATCAAGAAGATACTCAAGAAGTTTGGTATGGAAGATTCAAAACTAGTTGGAACACCCATGTGTACTGTACTAAAACTTACCAAAGATGATGATTCAAAAGAGGTAGATGAGACCTTATATAGATCAATGATTGGAAAATTGTAGTATGTAGTTCATACAAGGCCTGATATTGCTCTTATAGTTGGTATAGTGGCAAGATTTTTATAAAAACCCAGAGAAAATCACATGATGACAATTAAGAGGATCTTGAGATACTTGAAAGGCACTGAAGATTATGGATTGTGGTATAAATTTGGAAGAAATTTGGACTTGAAAGTGTTTATTGATGCTGATTGGGTAGGAAACATTGATGACAGAAAGAGTACAAGTGGTGGAGGATTCTTTCTTGGAAAGAGGTTGGTATCTTGGACAAGAAAAAAGAAAAATTACACATCTCAATCTACAATAGAAGCAAAGTATGTTGTAGCTACAGTGAACTATTCTAATATTGTTTGGTTCAAACAGTTATTGGAAGGCATGAAGGTTGAGATCAAAGAACCAGTTGTTATGTTTTGTGATAATACAATGCAATTAAAATATTAAAGAATCCAGTGATGCATTCCAAAACCAAGCACATTGTAATAAAATACCACTTTGTTAGAGAATTGGTGTATGATAAAGAAATCAGATTGAAATATGTACATACAAAAGAATAGATTGCTAACATATTTACCAAGCCATTACCTAGGGATGCACTCCTGTAGCTAAGAGGTAAGTTAGGGGTCATTCCCCTATCTAAAGCTTACTAAAATAAAGTTTTAGTGGTGCATCAACAAGAACCAAGTTGAAAATCTATCAGTTGATACAACATAGTCATGGGAACATTGCATATGAATCAGTACATAAGGTACATTGTTACTCATTTGGTATGTGTTGTCAAAGAGGGAGAATTTACTATCATATCTTTCTAAAATTTGAATTAAGGGAGAGTTTTTTCCTTCAAGAAGAAGCTATGTAATTCCTTCATAGAGGGAGATTACTGCATTAGAGAAGTTTGCGGCATGAAATCTAAGAGGGAGAGAATTTTCTATCAGAAAATGACTTGTTTTCAAATTTTATTGTGCTATGACATGTTGTGTTTCCATCAATGCCAAAGAGGGAGATTGTTGGATATAATTGTCTAATTGTATGTTGTCTTTGATCTTACACAAATGTCATATCAGTTGGCAGACAGTGCTTACCAAGCTCATTTGGTTAGCAAAGCAAATTTTAGAGTCTATCGAGCATTCCTAGAAATTACTCTGTGGAAACAATGTCTACTGAGCTCATTTGGGCATTGAAAGATTTTGTGGTAGAACCTAGTATTAATCGAGCTCACATGATTAATGAAGGAAAGTCAGTGTTTACTGAGCTCACTTGGTCTCCAAAGGATTTTGTAGGATTCAAAGTTTTAACTGAGCTTCTGTTGGTTAACACAAGAAATCAGTTCAGGAACAATGTTTATTGAGTAGGGTCAGCCAATGAAGGATTTTTTTTATTTGAGAAATAAAGTTTAATTATTTTATGTAATGATTGTAGCTAACTAAGGTAATGATTATTGGTAATTATAAATTGTAATTAGGCTGACTTGATAATTTGTAAGGTATAAATAAAAGGTCAATTTGAGAATTTTAAAGTGTAATGAGCAAGAATGCAAGTGTATTGATTGAAGAAGAAAGTATGAGAAAACTTTGAAGGATGATCAGATATCCTTGAGGAGCAATGAAGATTTATTTGATTAGGAAGGATCTAGTCGAGCAGAATAGAGATTTGTATCAGTAGTTCAGTTGCATCTCATTTAGGTCATTTCATTGTTACTTTCTCAACATTGTAGCAGTGATTCCTAAATCTCTTAACAAAGTTGGTTTACCAACCATTTGTAAATCCTCTAACAAGGTGATAGTTCTATTGAATTTTTCTAAAAACCTTTTGCAAGGACACTCCTAACAGGGTGATTAAATCCTCTAACAAGGTCACACCTAATAGTGTGTTTTGTAACCTTTAACTAGGTTGGCTCCTAATAGGGCTCACTTCAGAAGAGTGAAAATGAGTAGCTAGTTACTTGATGGTTTTTCCCATATTGGGTTTCTACATTAAATATAGTGTCTCAAGTGTTCATGTTATTTATTTTATGTTTGCATGTTAATCACTATGAATCTTTAAGATCTGTTAAAGTTAACATACACTACATCTACCGAGTTACATTATTTTTTGTATGTTTACTGAGTGACAGCAGTAGCTAGTTTTATCACACATCTAAGGGATCTATGGATTTTTTTTTTGTGGTAACTGATTCACCCCCCTGCCCCCTCAGTTAATCCATCTATATTTCCAAAAAATCAATCATGAAATCATACTTGAAGATACGTGGTTGTAGGTTGTTGTTCATTATTTGTAGATCTATTCTTGACTTGAAGGAATCAAGAATGCTTGCAATGGAAGGATTGAGTGGATAAGTGGACAAAGCTAAATTTTCACAATGAGATACATGACAAAACAAAACAAGTTGAAATGTTGACACAATAACATGATAAATCATAAGATAATCAATTATGGAACCATACTTGAAGATAGGTTGTTTTAGCTTTCTCCTCCTTTTACCTAGATTTTCTCTTAAATTGAAGAAAATAAGAACACTTGCAAGGCAGGCATTGACTATAGAAGTAAATGAATGATAAATATTGTTTTACCACTATTAGTATTTGAAGCTTGGATGAATGATATAGAATGCTTGCCACACACTAGATGCTCAACACCAATAGCTCCAATAGCATGTGAAGATGAAAAGATGAAAATAAGTAACAAACAAAGTTTTTGATTTTGTTATTTGAAACCTGAGTTGGTCAAAATTTTGACCAACTCGAGCATAAAAACAAAAAAAAAAGTTTTGAACAAGTCTCTTGAGGAGTTGGTAAAAAATTTAGGTTAAAATTTTACCTCTTATGTATTGGTGCTCCTTTCATAGGGATTGATGATCCTCTATTATATTTGTAATTGGCTCCTTGATTAACTCCTCAATCTTGAGAACATACTTCCATCTAGACAAAAATAGTTTACATCAATGTTTTTGTCATTCCAAAAATTTATACAAAACTATGTTACTCAACACATATACCTTTCTAATGCTTAGTGCATATTGATTCTTCATGCTATCCCTTGGCTCATTCTATTCTCAACTTCTATTATTTAACTTAGCCTCCGTATCTCTCAGATCAAGTGTTACCTCTTATAAATCTTGGAAACCATAGCAATACTTGATGATACTTGGTTTGCTTGATAGTTACTACTACTCATAAACAATTGAATATTTATACTCCTCCTTTACATAGTTTGACCTATGTAGAGTAGCTTGGTCACAGTGATGACTAACCAACTCTGCCTTGTAAATGAATAAATGTTTTGCACTAACTGACAATACTATATTTCCTTTAGGTTCAATAGTTTCATTATTGCTTGAAGGTTTTCCATCTTTTCAATTGGTATTGTATGGTATATCTTGTAATATATACCTGTAGGGCTTATCATTTCTATTAGGTTTGAAGAATTCAATTTTGTTCTATCTGATCTGTAAATCCTTGATCATAGTTAATAGTTTATCAATATTATCTTCATCTTTATTTTCTTTTGGATCTCTAGGATTGGAAAACTTAGGATCTTCTATTTTCGCAATCTTACCAACTTCTTTTCTATCATTCTCAATAGTTGCTACAACATTGAAGGCTTCTTGCAATGTGTTGGGTCTATGAGACCTTATCTTATAATGGGTTTTGCTATTAAAAGCACTCAAGTAGAAGTTTATCAAGAAAGACTCCACAGGTTGGATATCTCTTTCTATCCTATTCAAAAAACCTTTAATTTAATTCTTCTAGTAATTTATTTGAGTTCTATTTTATGCTAGTTAGTTTGTGAGATGCAAAAGATGTATGAATATGATCTCCAAACTACTAAATAAATAATTCAACAAATTCATGCCAACTTGAGATAGAATTTTAAGGTAGTCCCCTATACCACCACCAACATCATCAGTGAGGGATTGTACAAATAACTTCATAAATACATCTTTGTGATTTTCTTCCAATTCTTCAATAGTGTTTTTTAGATTAATGACATGTGCTTCAGAAGATCGGTTCTCTTGTCTAATAAATTTCAAGATTAAAATCCTCAATTAATTTGTTTTAGGATATGGATATCCCACAATTCTTGTGAAATCAAGCTGCCTATATCTTTGAATTACCATAGGGCTCTATCCCTCTATCCCACATTCAACTATTTTTTTTTTCTCTAATAATTTGTAATGTTCTATTGATTTCTTTGAAGATTGTTTACATTATTGCTATTTCTATTCATTTGATTATAACTTCCATTTTGGTGACAATCATTTCCCATGTTGTGATTCTTTCTCTAATGTCCATTAATTTTCTCTCTCTTATTTTTTTTATATAGGGGATTTTTATGTGAAATATTGTAAACAAGATTTTTTTTATGAGGTAGATTGCATTTAGTTGCTTAACTATTTTACTATTTCTATCATCATCAATTTTCTCAGAAGTTATAATATCATCTTTCTTTATGCCAATTCTTTCAAGCATCTCATTAGGAACATGTCTCAAATCCTTGATTGCTTTATTGGGTGCAACAATACACAATATCTGAAAAGCTACATCGAATTTGTGAGCATCCTCCTAATTTTATTTATCATCATCTTCTTCATCTTTTTCATCAACCTAACTTTTTTCTAGTTGATTCTCATCATCTAGTGTTCTTATGTTATAAAAAGGATATTTATCCTGTCTTATCACCAGATGTCTCACCTTCCTCAATAAAGGCTCCATCTTCCCTATCAACATACTTCTTGTACCTAATATACAACATATATAATGATTGGTTCTTTTTATTTTGAGTTCATTTCTTTAGAGTCCACTCTATAAATTATTTCTCTTAGTGGATAGACCCCCTATCCCATATACACTTACTAGAATAATGCCTATAATTTCCTTTTCTTTAAAAATAAAAAAATTGGTCATAAATAAAATAGAGTCATCACCTCTTTTCTTTGAGGTTATTTTAGCACATATTCCACGTTTCTTCTAGCAAAGTGCATTTCAATTTATTTTTCTAGTCTATAAACTTGAATATTTTGAATTAAATCTCCAACAGAGTCACCAATTTATTGGTTTCTTAAATTTTTGGTTGGAAAACCTATGAGCTTTTCTTTCTTAATGTTGGGTAATCTAACACAATTTGGCCAATGACTAGGATTGATACCTTAGAGATCAAATCGTCTCCAATTTAGTATCTACTAAACTAGCTAGGTATTACCTAATGGAAATTATTTGATATAGCTATTAGAAATTTTATTGCTTGTTTCTCTTTAGATAACAAGTTAGTCTCAAGGAAAAATCACAAATGTAAGGTTTGAATTCCCTTTTGAATACTTAAAGGAGTGTTTCTAAATGTGTTGAAAATATAGGTTGAAGAATTGTAGAGAACTTGAGTGCAATAAAGAACTCCGCCAACTTCAATTGATAATATAATTTTTTGAACTTAAATTTGACCAATTCCTTACCCCAATTGGGAAAAATAGAGTCAATTCAATAAAATTCAAGATCAGCAAAAACTCTTAAGAGATGGTGTGCCCTTACCATCAATCACCAGACATAGAACTTAAATACAAAATGAAAAGTCTTCAAAAATATTCATAGATATAGGCTATGGAGCATTTCCAACATGTTATTGAGATATTCATGATCACTCGGTTGCTCTTGTTGTTGGGAAAAAAATTTTCAATATTGCCTTTTTCCTCCTCCATCTCAAGCTCATGGAAATCAATCACATAGCTGACATAAATCCTTCTAAGGTCCCACACCGCTTGGTACATACTATTGATGATGTCAAAGTAGTTTTATTCTATAGTAGAAAGATTAGAATACATTTTTGGTTATTGTTCATGGCCTACTTGATGATCTTGTATTGGCAACCCCATTTTGCACTTGCAATTAAAAATCTTGCAACTTGACGTATTTGCCAAAGAATGCACACTAAATTTTTTCTTTTACATTCAACTTGCGATGAGGCCTCAATAAAATAGTGGCATTTAATGACTCATTAACTCAAATATTCCATGGATGGCATTGCACACATGTTTGATTATTTAAGTACAATATTTATGTCATTTCTATGCTTCTCAAGATATTCTAACAATGTCCATTTCACCTTTTTGCATGCTTATCTGACTCCTTCTCAAACTACAATGATCATTAATGCACTACAAACCTCACTTTTCCATTTTGAGGCATATTAAAATATCACCTGTGATTTTTTGAAAATTTTCTATTTCACACCATACCATTGTATGTTCCTTGAAACCTCAAAAGTTACCAACTTTCAAGGTCAGATCAACATCATTTGCAAAGTCCAAACAACTTGCTATTTTGCAAGCATTTTTGTTTTCTTTATCCAAAATTAGGACATTGCATGTTCCATAGACAATCTACTCTGAAATAGTGACAAATCACATTTTCATACCATGTTAAACTTCTTTCATACAATTTGGAAAAAAATTCCATTTCACACCACCTTCTGCATTATTCCCATGAAATCCCAAAATTTTGTTGTTTTCCAAGTCTCTTATGTATATCCTTCTGAAATAGATAAAAAAAAAATTTAACATCAAATTTTATCATAAGTTTAAAGATTCCACCAAGATGTTTATAAGTATGTAAGGAGTTGTGGAGTTTTTCATGTTGCAAAAGGAGTAAGTAAAAATATTGGATTGTATACATATATTTCAGTTCCGAAAAAAATTTGCAGTTATTATAACATGGATTTGTTGTTGTGGATAGATTTTCTAAGATGATGTATTTTGTACCATGTAGGAAAACATCTGATGTAGTGTATGTAGGTGAAAATTTCTTCAAAGAGGTTATTAGATTGCATAGATTAGTGAGGATTATTGTATCTAACTAAGACAATAAGTTTGTTAGTTGTTTTTGGAAGATGTTATGGAAGAATCTGGATACAAAGTTGAAGTTTAACTCTACATTCCATCCATAGACTCATGGAAAAATAGAGGTTGTGAATAGAAACTTGGGTAATTTGTTGAGATGCTTAGCTAGGGATAAACCAAGTAATTGGGATTTAATATTGGCATAATAAGAGGTTACATATAATAATTATGTGAGCAGAAGTAATGGAAAAAGATCATTTGAGATTTTTGTTTAAATGCAACCTAGTGGTATATAATATTTGATGGATATTATTGGAGAAGAGAATAGGAGTGTTGAAGGGGAATCATTTTTTGAAGTTATGAAGTCTTTGCATTAGGAAGTGAAACATTGGTTGGAACCAAGTAATCAATTTTACAAGGAGAATATAGAAAAGTCAAGAAGACATGATTATGCGATTGGTGATGAGGTGGTGGTTTATTTGAAGAATGGTGGATTTCTTGTTGGCAAATATAGTAAGTTGAAGATGAAGAAATTTGGTCCTTGTCAGATGTTGAGGAAATTTGATAGTGGTAATACATATGAAGTTGAGTTACCTAATTACATGGTTATGTCTTCTATATTCAATGTTTCTAATTTGATCAAGTATCATGAATCTAATGATGAGCTGAAATTATTAAGTGATTATCGTAAGAAGCCAATTAAAGAGATAGATTAGATTTTGGATTAGACAGTTGGTAAGAGCATAGGAGGAAAGTATTATTTTGAGTATTTGGTAAAGTGGAAGAACAAGCTAGTTGAAGATGCTACATGGATTTCCCAATCTAAGATGGATTTAGCTTGGATTGTGACACTCATTTTTTAATATAATCATTTCTTTTTAACCCCATTTATCTAATGCATAAACATCTTGGGTTGGACTGCTATTTTGCTTAGTAGATATGTGCTCAATTACATTTGTGAACCTATTTGGTGACTTCATTGTTGTTGGCTTGATGGATGCATTTATTTCTTCATTCACTAAGTGGCTCAAGTTCCTTATTTGCTAAGTAGTTTTATTCTGTGTCCATTGAGTGCTTTGTTGACTCTCTATATCTATTATTTGGTGATGTTTTTTCCTTCTTTCATCGAGATGTATGTTTGGTTCTTATTTAAGAGTTGAACTTTATATTTTTAATTTTTTTTATCATGATTTCATGTATTATATTGATCATTTAGATGCATGTAGGCTTTTATGTCATCGACCTTCTCTAATATGATGATCTAAAAACTTTTGTAAGCCATTTTGGCAAGTATAAATTGAGGATCTTGGTCTAGGTTTTGGTATAAGGTAGAGAGGGAAGAAAAGTAGATGAGGAAATCATAGATCTTGCATGTTGGAGGATAATTTATGTGTGTTTGGATCTTTATATTAGCCTTAATCTAGAAGGCATCATATCTAGACATGTATGATGAAATGTGATGAATAAATGAAAGATTACTATTTCTCTCTCCTTTTGGTGTTGTCCTTTGTGAATTTCTTCGATTGAGTAAGTCATCGAGGGTTGGTTGATTTTTAGGTGATCCTTTTTTCCTACCTTTTGATCTATCTCCTCACATCAATCAATTAGGAGAAAATTTAAACTCAATTATGTGGGGATATTTCAAGGAATTTTAGGAGAAAATATATAGAAGATACAAAATTCCATGCCACATTGTAGAAAAGTACAAAGAGCTCATCTTCTTCTTGGTACATAAAAATTCATGTATAATTTAAGTAATATAACCAAGGACATCCTAGATGCCACATTTATGAAATGAGAGTTCTGAAGATGATTTAGTTGTAATATTGCTCATTTGTTAAGTTTACCAAAAGACATAGAAGCTATATAGTTTTGAAATTATGAAGAAGTATACAAGAAAGATATATTATAAAAAATAAGACAAAAATATAGAAGAATAAAATAAAATTGAGTAAAAATATAGAAGCTAAGAAAACTATAGGTGAAAGGAGCATTTCAAAGTATAGATATAAGTCAACAAAAACACTTGAAACATATGGAAAAATAACGAGAAGAAAATTTCAAGGCAATCTACTGATAAAGAAGTTGAAGAGGAAACACCTATAAAGAGGACAAGGTCTATAACTATCAATTCCCCAATACCTCAACATAGGAGAACAATAAGAAGTAAAATCTAAAATAGAAGAGAAGAAGGCCAAAATTGTAACACTTGTAAATCAGATGGGCATTATGAGGACATCGGTAATGACACATAAAATACAAGTCAGAGCATTATCTTACAAAGTGCAAGAGATAAGAAAGGAAGAAGATAAAATTAAAAGAAACTTAGGCAGAAATGTGAGATGCGATGATACCAATTATGGATATAATGTAGAGACAATTGAGTAAAGATAAAAAGATAATTGGTACACAAGAACATAATATTGTAAGACATATGGAAGAATATACAACATATTTTTTAGAGCACACATCATTGCACTAAATGAACTCAAGTAGTCATGAAGTAAATCTTTGATGCACATCAAGGTAAAGTAAATAACTATTTTTGATAAGATATAAATAGGAAATTACCCCAATATACATAGTTTTTCTATACTATTTGACATTACTACCAAAAAAGGGGGAGGTATATATACCAAAAAAATGGGAGAGAAATATATCAAAAGATAGAAATATATCACAATTTTAAAGTTAATGAAGAAATACAAAAAAGAGGGAGAGAGATAGAGAGAAGAAAATATATAAAGGGGATCATATTGGATATTATTATCTTAAGATAAATAATTTTTTAAGGAGAAAAAATTGAAAATTTTGAAGTTTTCACCATCAATGTGAAAGGGGGAGATTGTTAATTGAAAAATTCATTTAGATATCATTGCTGAATATTTTGGAACATACTTCTCAATGCTAGAAAATCATGATGAGTAAAAGATCACTATTGAGAAACTAAGTCAAAAGGTAAATAGGCCAAGACAAGAGGTAAATAGATAAGTTTAATCAAAGAATAGAATACACTAGCAATAAAGACAATAAGGAGAATACTATCGATGAGATGGATACCTATAAACTATAAGCAAAATGGAGAAAGGGTCACTATTAGTAAACTATTACTATTGATAAATAATAATGAGAATGGATAGGTAATAAAAGGATTTGATTTGGTAGATTAGATGTATGATCATCAAGGAGAGAGATTCATTAAATCTAGAAAAAAATTAAGTATAGAAAATGAGTCAAAGAATTAGAGGAAAATATTTATCGATAATTGTGTAAATATTTAAGCAATCAATTTAAAGAAGATTTAGTGAATGGAAATAAAGTTAATTTTATTGTGAATCAGAAAGAAAGAATTGATAGATTAAACCTAAAGACAAAACATAGTATGGAAGATTCAAGAAGAAACTACAAGGAACCATAATTATATCATGAAAAATTTTCAAGCACGAAAGAAGGATAAAAAAGACTGAGTAAAAGAGTTAGGTTGATGAAAGAGAGAAGTTGGAGAAAGCTAAAAGTTACAAAATTGAAGAGCTATCATAGAGAAGAGTATTTATAGAGTATAGGAAGAGCTTAAGGGATATGGAAATTATTTGGAGAAAGAAATCACAAATCAAAATGTTATTGATTCATTAATAATACTTTAGTATCAATATTTTCATATCTCTTAACCAAGTAGTTCTTGATAGGACTAAAGGTATTTTGTGTGAGATTTCTTGTAAGTCCTCTAACAAGGTGAACATTGTATAAGTGCAATAAAATATATTTAAAAATTAGTCTTTAATAGGAGCATAGATACTTCTAATAGGGTATCAATCACTTCTAGTAAAGTGATTCACTTAGAATGTAACAAAGATTTTAAGCTCTTAAGAAAACAATCTTATTACTATAGTGATGACTTCTAGATATCATCCTGACCACAACTCTTCCATCTAACCAAGGGTTTTTGGCAAGACCAAGATATTGTGTTATGATTTATATGTGTAATTTCATGGTGTAAGTTAATTACTTCACATTTTAGAAATATGTAATCTATTATTTTATATTAAGAATTTTATCAGTTTGTGATTAAAAGGTAAAATTGGTCAAAAGGTTTACAATATTGATTCACCTATCCCCACCTCCCCCAAGAACCTTACCTAAATTTACAACACTAAGCATGCTTAAGGATTAAAATAAAGACATACACATTTGTGAAGGAAATAAAAAAATTACATTCAAGGAATTCATCAAGTTTTCAAGGAAATCTCAATCTCTTCTCAAGATCCAAGGATTCATTGTGAGCATTTACTCTAGAAAATCTAACATTTGTTGGCCATCAAGGGAGGAGATCTACATGGTGACATTCATATTCTTATTCATTTGTGTACATTTTCATATATGGGTCCACTTACTAATTTGTGTATATTTTCATATATAGATCCATGATTTGGTATTTGATTAGATCTATTGCATTTATGGAGACTTCCTAAATTCCTATTTAAGACATAAACAACATATGGTATTAGAAAACTCTCCTTAGAAGGGATTTCATCAAGTAAGGTGAATCATTGAATTGATCTTACTTCTTTACATGATCATACCTACTTGTTTGTTTCAAGGTCAATTCCTAAATAGGGGATTGACCAAGGCAAGTTTTCCCCCCAATAACTCTCTATTTTTCTTACATACAAGAACATGTTATCAAAATTGTGAATTTGGAATCAGAAACATACAACTAGGAGCTATTGGGATATTTGAGGTTGATTATGGTTCTTTCTTCCAAGAACACATCTAATTGGTGGAAAATATACTAGTATAGGTTTATCAAGTTAACCCATACCTCAAAATATGCACTTTTAGAGGTTTTGGGATTTTTTTTGGTCTTGATTCTAGATTTAGTCTCAATTTCAATCTTTAGTTTTTTGAGAATAAAGGTGCCTTCTACTAGCCTCCTTAAAGTTTAGTCACTTTCTCCCTCTTCCCATATTAAAAATATAGTTTCTTCCTTTGGTATGTGTTTCTTTCTTTTAAATCAACTAACCTTAGGATAGTTAATCAATCTAGCACTAATTAATTAAATCAATCAACTCAATTTGAATCAAAAATATAAAGGTTAATGAACATTACAAGAAATAAGACTTGTTTGCATACTTCCTTGATATAATTTTGGTTTAGTATTGGCATCCATTCATCTTACTTAGGTTGTGCAATCTAATGTGGGTTATATTGAGAGTTATGTTTAAAAGCCCCTCTTTCTCTTGTATTGAATGGCTTAGGGTGAAGATGTTTAATTAATTAAATAATATTATCTAGTTTATCTTAACAAATTTATATCTTCCATTTCTCCCCTTAATAAGGTAAAGGTAACTATCTCTTGGAGTTACTACCAAAGACATAGGTATGCACTTAGATCCTATAATGAGGATGAATGTTCCTAGTACCTATTTTGTAAAAAAGAAAAAAACAAGTAAAAATACTTAATATTATTGAAAATAATTATTCAATTGCATATTTTTATTGATGTTACACAAATGTCACACCTTAACCAAGCTCAGATGACTCCAGTGTTAGCTAAGTAGGAGGTCATAAGAAGCCAAGCTTAGTGATCAAGTGAAAAATGAGCTAGGTTAGTCATTAAAGGATTCCTATGTAAATCAAGTTAGGTTAGTTACCAAATAGGTTCAGTGTCAACTGAGTCACATTAGTTACCAAGGAACTTAGTGGTAACTGAGTGACCCAATTTTAGTGTCAACCAACCTAGATCAGATTAGTTTTGTTTATGATTTTGGTTTATGCAAGATGACTTAGTGGATGTTATTTATTTGTTTGAAAGGGTATTCAAGCTAACTTGACATTGGGTTTCATGTATATGAAAGGTCAAGTTGTGGATTGAAATATGGAAGTTATGGAAGAAGATGAGACATGAATAAAGAATGATATTTGATTAAAAGTAGAACATCTAAGGAAATGCAAAGAATATTCTAATTAGGAAGGATCTAGAGGATAAACCAAAAGAGTGATCTGACTATGCAAATCATTTTTACTCTCTAACAATTTTAGTAGTGAAGAAATCTCTTAACAATGTTTTGGCAAAAGAGAAAAGCTTGTTGTGACTTTGAAACTGATGCAAGAGCATCCAAAGGTATAAGGGAAATCTTGTGTCACCCAAAAAATATACCTAGAAATAGTTTTCATTTTATGTGTTTTCATTTCTAGAAACCCATTTGGGTCAAATAAAGGTTCCAACTCTCACAGTTCCACTATCAGTGTTCTGGGCTAGAGTATTTAAGCACCTTGGGATACGTATAAATGCCAAAAAAATAGGACTATGTAATTGAGTCATAATTATGGTGGATTAGAATGTGTAAATTAGAGGGAGGATTAAAATTGTAATTTAGAATATTCCAGAAAAAGAATCAGGTCAAAAGGCTGCATGGTTTGAAAGTTATCACAGTTTTTCAATTTTTGGAGACCTCCTAAGAATGCTTCAAAGTTAGGTTTAGGGCATTAAATGACCTTGTACAGGACCGAAAATGGGGGACGAGTGACACTTGTCCATAGAGCTATAGAGAAATTTGAGAGCTTTTTGGAAATGTAAACGGTTCGTCAATCGGAGCTATGGTTCAAAAGTTATGCCTTCTAGAAGTTTGGTTACCATTTTTAGATTCTTCTAGTTTTGTACCGACTTTTAGCATGACTTTTGGAGCCTTCTATTTGGTCGATGGATGCCAACTAGAACTTTCTAGAATGTATTCCTAATCCTTAAACCTTTGGGTTCTATTTAAGGACATTTCTGGCATTGTAAAAGGCAGTTCGGAGTGGAGTTTGAGAGAAGGTACTGGGAGAAGAAATTATCTCCAGATTTATGCTATTGTAAGCCCATAGGGCATGTTTTGGAGTCTTTTTCTCTGCACTAAGTGTACTAGCATATTTTCATAGTTGATAAAATTTTCCCTTTCTTGTTGTGTCCATTATGTTCTTGGGTTGTGTCCCCATCAAGTGGTATCAGAGCGAGGTTTTCTTGAGTGTGTAGACAGAGCGTCGATTGTGAGGCAGTTTGCACCAGGACTCTGTGGTTGTGGGTTTGAGTTAAGAAGATGCCTCCACAAAGAGACCATGGAGGAAGGGCTAGAGCTATTAATCTTGAGGAGTGTAGGTTCAAGCATTGTAGGAGGATCTCTATACAGGAACAAATGTTGCCGCAGGTGACAAAAGCGAGGATGACAATGAAGATGAAGAAATTGGACTAGAAGGGGAAGTTGAAGGGGAGGTTCTGAATCATGTAGAGGAGAGGCTTTTTAGGGCCATTACTAAGTTTGGAAAAAGACCTATAATTGATGTGGGTGTATTTTCAAGAAACCTAAAATCGGATGAGTTGATCGAATGGATCAATGAACTGGAGGAGTACCTTGAGTATGAGGATATTAGGGACCCAGATAGGGTTAAGTTTGCAAAGGCCAAACTAAAAGGCCATGCCAAAATTTGGTGTCAAGAGGTTCAATTGGAGAGAAATAGAAGACGAAAGGAGAAGATCACAACACGGGATCGCATAGTGGACAAACTAAAGAAGCAGTTCATTCTTGTTGACTATGAGATCAATTTTTTTAAGAAGATGCATGGGTTAAAGAAAGTTGGAAAATTGATCCAGGAATATACAGAGGAGTTTTACCAACTTTTGATTAGAGAAAAGCATGCAAAAGCAAATAAGGAGAAGGTTGCTCGTTATATCAGTGAGTTACGACCTAGCATCCAGGAGGAATTAAGTTTGGTAAGAATGACTAGTGTTGAAGAGGCATACCAATTTTCCCTATGAGTTGAAGATAAGCTAAATAAAAAGTTTGAAGGGAGAAAAAGAGGGTGTGGTAAAGGAGGAAGGGGTAGTGGTAGGTCATCTAGAGGTAAAAATGAGACCTAAAGGAAAAATGAAGATGTAGGTACTAGTAGGAACCAAAGGAATGAGAATTTCAACCACTCCTGTGATCAAAACTTTGGAGATCAAAGTGGAAGAGGTAGAGGAAGTGGAAAAGGTTTAGGAAGAAGAGGTTTCTATGGTACTTGTTTCCATTGCAATGAACAAGGCCATCATGCCCTCAACGACAAGGAAGAACAGATAGGAGAGCTAAGGGCCAAGCTAGGGTTCCTCATGTGGATGAGGATGCATAGTCATCATATTCAGATGATGCAAAAAGAGAAGAGACTTTAGTTAATGAAAGGGTTCTACTTAGTGGGGAGATTGAACTGGGACAAAGGAGGAGTCTATTTCATAACAGGTGCAAATATGAGAATAAATGTTGTAATGTGATCATTGATGGTGGTAGCACTAACAACTTGGTGTTAGAACAGATGGTCTCCAAGCTAAAGCTCAAGAGGGAGAAACACCCCCAGCCCTATCGGATCACTTGGGTGAAAGATGATCATAAGGTCTTGGTAAGTGAACAATGTTTAGTAAAGATTAAAATTGGGAGTTACCATGATGAACTTCTCTGTGATATTATTCTGATGGATGTCTGCCATCTATTGTTGGGAAGACCATGGCAGTTTGATAGGCATGCAGTAAATGATGGTCATGCAAACACCTACTCTCTAACAAAGGATGGAGTTCACCACAAACTGAAACCCTTGAAAAAGGAAGGTGAAAAGGTATACAACAGTGCTAGGATCTATCTTGTTGATGGAAGAAAGTTTTTAGATGGCATGAAACATCAGTGTATGTGCTATGCTTTGATTCCTAGAAAAGATGAAGAAAGTAGTAATAAAATATGACTTGAAGTTTTAGATTTTTAGGTGAATTTTGAGATATCATCTTTGATAATGTTCTAAAGGATTGCCACCAGTAAGGAAAATTAGTCATCAGATAAATTTAATTCCTGGAGCTAGTTTTCCTAACAAGGCTGCTCACAGGATGACTCCTACTGAAACTAAGGAGCTAAATAGATAGGTTCAGGAGCTATTGAGGAAGGGGTTGATTTGAGAGAGCTTGAGTCCATGTGTAGTACCTATAGTATTGGTACCAAAGAAGGAAGGAGAGTGGCAAATGTGTATGGACTCTCGAGCTATAAATAGGATAACCATCAAGTATCGATTTCCTTTGCCAAGAATGGATGATCTTATGGACTGCTTGAGTGGAGCTCAGTACTTCACAAAGATAGATCTCAAGAGTGGCTATCACCAGATATAGATTCAAGAAGGAGATGAGTGGGAAACTACCTTCAAGACCAAGGAAGGTCTTTATGAGTGGCTAGTCATGCCCTTTGGATTGACGAACGCCCCAAGCACCTTCATGCGGCTTATGAATGAGGTACTTAAGAAGTTCTTGGGAAAATTTGTTATTGTCTATTTGGATGATATTTTAATTTTCAACAAGACTTTGGAAGAACATTTATTGCATATTCGTAGTGTCCTTGAAAGGTTAAGGGAAGAGAAACTGTTAATTAATATGAAGAAGTGTATCTTTCCAAAAAGGGAGTTAGTCTACTTGGGGCTTTTTATATCACCTAAAGGTCTTAAAATTGATCTAGAGAAGGTAAAAGCCATCTTGCAATGGCCTACTCCAAAGTCCACTACTGAGGTGAGATCATTTCATGGTTTGGTTAGTTTTTACAAGAAGTTCATTAAGAATTTCAGTGGCATGTGTACATCCTTGACTGACACAATAAGAGGGGATAGAAAAGAGTTCAAATGGACTGTGGTAGCTGCAAGAAGTTTTGAATTATTGAAGAAGAAGGTGATAGAACAACGTGTGTTGGCACTTCTAGATTTTAGAAAGGTGTTCTAGGTGGATTGTGATGCTAGTGGTAGTGCTATTGGGCCTGTATTAAGCCAAGAAGGTAAGCCTATTGCATATTTTAGTGAAAAATTGAATGATGGGAAAAAGAAGTATTCTGTTTATAATCAAGAGTTCTATGCAATAGTTCAAGCCTTAAAGAAATGGAGGCATTATTTATTGCAAAAGGAATTTTTTTATATACTGATCACTAGGCATTACAGCATCTAAATAGCCAAGGTAAATTGAATCAGAGGCATATGAAGTGGGTAGAGTTCTTGCAGAGCTATACATTTGTGTTGAAGCATAGAAGTGGAAAATCTAACAGGGTTGCAGATGCATTAAGTAGGAGGCAGCTGTTGCTTACAGTAATGTAGGTTGAAGTAGTTGGGTTTGATAAACTCAAGAATCTATACCTTGAGGATTCTAATTTTGTTGAAGCATGGAAAGCTTGTAAAGAACCTATTGCGGTAGACAGAACTAAGTGGTTAGACTATTTGATTTAGGATGCTATGTTGTTCAAGGGTAGTCAATTGTGCATTCCAAGGAGTTCCATGAGGGGAAATTTGATTAAGGAGAAACATAGTGGAGGGATGGCAAGACATTTTGGTCGAGATAAGACCATTTCCTTTCTTAGAGAACATTATTTTTGGCCTCAAATTTCACAAGTTGTGAAGAAGTTTTTACAGAGTTTTCAGATTTGTCAAGTGGCCAAGGGATTTAGTCACAATACTGGAATTTATCAGCCATTGCCTGTTCCATCAAAGCCATGGGAGGACATAAGTATGGATTTTTTTCTTGGATTACTGAGGACACAAAGGGGTAATGACTCAATATTTTTGGTGGTTGATAGGTTCTCCAAAATGGCACATTTTATTCCATGCCATAAAACTCATGATGTTTTCCATATTGCTAACTTGTTTTTCAGAGAGGTGGTAAGACTACATGGCCTCCCAAAGAGTATAGTTTCTGATAGAGACACTAAATTTGTAGGGTATTTCTATAGAACATTGTGGAAGAAGTTGAGAATGGACTTGAAATTTAGTTCCGCACATCATCCGCAGACTGATGGCCAGATAGAAGTCTGGGCAATTTGCTGAGATGTTTAGTTGGGGATAAGCCCAAAGGATGGGATTTGATTCTACCAAAAGTGAAATTTTCTTACAATAAATCTATAATATAGGAGTACTAGTAAATCACCATTCCAAATTGTATATGGAAGTAGCCCAAGGACTGCACCAGAATTGAGAAAGATGGAGCATGGGGAGAGGACAAGTGCTGAAGTAGAAGAGTTTGCTGAACATATCAAACACCAACATGAGGAGGTCTAGGCACACATTATCAAGATGAATCAACAGTATAAAGGTAGATCTGATCAAAGGAGAAGACATAAGGAGTTCCAAGTAGGGGATCTAGTCATGGTACACTTAAGAAAGGAGAGATTTCCAGTAGGTACTAACAACAAGCAAAAGATGAAGAAATTTGGCACCTGCAAAATTTTGAAGAAACATGACTTAGGAAATGCAAATGAGGTGGAGTTTCCAGATGGAATTTACATTTCTCCTATTTTCAACATTTTAGACTTAACAGAGTATCGTGATGATGGTGCGGATGAGGAGCTGATGTTAGAGCCATGTCCAATTCCTACTTCTAAGAAGGACTAGATAGAAGAAATTTTGGATCATTGTGTGGGCAAGAATACTAGAAATAGGTAGTATGAAGAGTATTTGGTCAAGTGGAAAGGATGGCCGATAGAAGACTCAACATGGATGTCAATAGCTGAGGTTTCCCATTTGGGATTTCCTCTACCATCCATAAAGTGACAAGGTCACTTTTCAATCTACCTTGGTTGTCTGATGTAGGAGCATCCAGAGGTATAAGGGAAATCCTGTGTCACCCAAAAAATGTACCTAGACATAGTTTTTGTTTTATGTGTTTTCATTTCTAGAAACCCATTTGGGTCAAATAAAGGTTCCAATTCTCACAGTTCCACTATCAGTGTTCTAGGCTAAAGTATTTAAGCACCTTGGGATACATGTAAATGCCAAAAAAATAGGACTATGTAATTGAGCCATAATTATGGTGGATTAGAAGGTGTAAATTGGAAGGAGGATTAAAATTGTAATTTAGAATATTTCAGAAAAAGAATAGGTCAAAAGGCTACATGATTTGAAAGTTATCGCAGTTTTTCAATTTTTGGAGACCTCCTAAGAATGCTTCAAAGTCACATTTAGGACATTAAATGACCTCATACAAGGCCAAAAAATGGGGGATGAGTGACACTTGTCCATAGGGATATAGAGTGCTTTGATAGCTTTTTGAAAATGTAAACGGTTCATCAATCGAAGCTACGGTTCAAAAGTTATGCCTCTCAAACGTTTGGTTACGGATGCCAACTAGCACTTTCTAGAATGTATTCCTAAACCTTAACCCTTTGGAGTCTATTTAAGGACATTTCTGGCATTCTAAAAGCTAGTTCAGAGTGGAGTTTGAGAGAAGGTACTGGGAGAAGAAATTATCTCCAGATTTATGCTATTGTAAGCCCATAGGGCATGTTTTGGAGTCTGTTTCTCTGCACTAAGTGTACTAGCATATTTTCATAGTTAATAAAAATTTCCCTTTCCTATTGTGTCCATTCTGTGCTTGGGTTGTGTCCCCATCAGAAACAAATATTTTTCACTTGCTCAAGCTCACTAGTAAGAATATAAATTTATACAGAATTAGTAACATGGAAGGTAGGAGAAAGAGGTGCAAGATAGGAAATTGTAAGGAATGGAAGCAAAAAATGGAGAGATGGGAAATATTGGAGCAAGGGAATTTTATCATATTTATGGAGAAATTGAAGGAAGTAACTCGTCTATTACCAGATAGTTTATCAAAACTTGGAAGAATGACATCAATCTAGTTGGAAATTAGAGAATGAAATTCATAGAGGATATCATTTCCAAAGCCATTGGCCTAGACATGGAAGTGATTAAATTCTATAGAGACATGAAGATGTTTAATAGAGTTGTTGAAAAGTTTGTAGGGTTGACCAAGGAGAGAAATAGGTTGGTCAAAATTGACAATTCTTACTTCAACCCTCATTTTATTTCTAGACCTTGGAGGTTTATTATGTTTGTTGTGATTACCCTAGATGGCCATTTTACTAAGATTTATGGCAACCACTTCATGCTGGCTAATCACTTTAGACATAGGGTTTAGGTTAACATCCCCTTCTACCTTCACCAGTCTTTGGATAATACCATATTAACCTTTTAGAATGATCTAGATGGGGATCATGCTTGCCATGAGAGTTTTGATGGTGCTGATTATGAATTTTCTTAAGTTAAAAAAGTGGACGTACCTCATATAAGAAAGAAGACAATGGAATGTGATACTAAGAGGAGTGATTCAAATTAGGCCTATGAAGAGGAAATAGAGGAGGAAGAGGTAGAGCTTATAGAAAAAAAGAGAAATAATTTTACCCCTAGGGGCTCTTCATCTAAGAAAAGGAAAAGAAATGAGGTGGATTATGAGATGGAGACTAGGACAGATGAAGAGAATGAAGAGGAAAAAGTGAAGAAGAGTAAGGGTAAATGTAGCTGAATTAAAAGTATAAATAATTTGAATAAAAATGAGAGATGCATGAACATCCCCTAATCCAAAAAAATGAGAAGGATTTGAAAGGTAAGAATATTATTCTTCAAGAAGATTGAGGATAAATATATTAAGGATGTTGATGCATGGAAAGATAATCTAGACTTGGATAAGGATAATATGAATTAAATCAGTGCCCAAGATGATCAAGGGTATATGAAGGGTGTCTTGGGAAACTCTGGTGTGATGAGAAGGGACATTAAAATTATGAAGGAAAAAATGTAGGATATAAGAAGGGATTTTGAGCATCTCAGCAAAACAAATAGAGGTGAGAAGACTTTAGGCTAGCATTTGAATAAGCTCTCGGATGTGATTGGAAATGCTAGAGAAGTTAAGAATTTGATGAAGAGAGTCCCACCTATTGAAGCTAAAAATAGAGATATTGATCAAGTGGTGAAGGATATGTAGAAGAAGATGGGCATTTTGGAGAACAAAGTTGAGGGCACTGAGAATGTTTTGAAAAAACCTGATGACCAAAGTTGTTGCATAGTGAAAGTTGTTGCAGAGAATATCAAGAATTTGCTAGATAACATAGAACAGGGGAGAAATTGGGGTACAAAGGGGATGAAGCATGATCAAGGTCCCAATAAATGCACAAAGGAAAACTTGAGGAAGATAGAGGTTATGGATGATAAAGAGAACGATGAGTCAAGGGCCTTTGATGTGAACATGAATATTTTAACTTATCAAGAAGTTTACCTACTAAAGAATTTATAGTTGTCCTATTGCTATCTCTTTATTGTCTTTTTTGCTGTCTTTTTATTCTTCTTGATGTTTTAGGGCCTTCTATTTTGGCTTGTTCAGTCTTTTGGTATTGATATACAGTTTATCCCGGGCTTTTACTACTTCTTTTCTTGGTTCTTTGTAAAAGGTTTCAGATCCTTTTAAAATTTATTTTTACTTAATCAAAATAGTCATTTTGTAAATCCTCTAACAAGGTGGCATTTCTTGTTTGAAGTGTCCTAAGACCTCTAACAAGGCCACTTCTAACAAGGTGATTCAAATCCTTTAACAAGGTCACACTTAAAAATATATTTTGTAACCTTTAATAGGGTTCGCTCGTAATAGAGCTCACTTCAAAAGAGTGGAATCTTGTAATTAGTTGCATTTGTGGTTTTCCCAAATTTGGATTCTATCTTAAGTCTTGGTGTCTCATGTGCTCATATTATTTTCTTATTGCTTTATCTTTTTGCAAGTAAGTTACTAAAGGTTAATACACATTAATATCTTAAGATTGCTTTGTTAACTAAGTTATAGTGATTATTTATCTCTAAATGAGTTGTGCAAGGATTTGAGTTAATAAGAAGTTTGTACTAACATCTAAGGGATTTGGAATAACTTTAGTGGTAATTGATTCACCCTCAACTCTTAGTCACTCTTATATTTCTAATGATTTGTATAAGAGTTTTGATTACATTAAAAAAGGTTTTAAATGACCTAAAACCCTAAAAAATGTTTAGAGCAACAAGAACATAATAGTTCAAAGAATAGAAGGCCTCAAAGCCATAAGAGAACAAAAAAAATAAGCTGAAAAAAAGAGGCCAAAAGAAAACTATGAACTAAAAGAAAACAAAAGAAAATAAAAAAGATAGCCCCCAAAAAACTATAGCATCTTCAAAAGGTCCATTGCATGGTCTACCAGGATATTCATATTTTTTGCAGAAGCTTTCATATCATCCAAATTTTTAAGTTTCACTCCTTTATTCTTCTTGGATTTAGCCATTGTGCACTTGATTGGGCCCTTGTCCTCATTCACAACATGGGAGTCTTGGCATTTATTCTATTCCAACTTGTTTAGCATAGTGTTGAAGTTGTTAGCCACAGTCTTCAAAATAATTAATGCAATTTCAATCTGCTAGTTACTTGACTATTTTCTCCATGTTACTCACTCTAGAATCCATACCATCCATCCATTTTTGAAGATCTTTTCCTAACTGATCTATGTTCCTATACTTAGTTTCAATTGTTAGCACTCACTTCATCAAATTATTTACCTCTTGCACATTTCCAATGACCTCAGAGAGTCTATCAATGTGTTGACCTAGAGTTCTCCCCCCCCTTGTCATCTTGCTAAGCTGATCAAAGTCCCTTGAAATATCCTTCATTTGTTGTTTTAGGGTACCAATATCCTTCATCATTCTCCATGAGTTACCCATGACTCCCTTTAGGAACCCCTGATCATCCTCATTCCTGTTATGCTCAAACTAGTCCTCATACTCCCCCATTTGTTCCTATCTAGGTCCACCTCCTTGATATCATACTCCACCTACATCCTGAGAAAGCTCCTTTTTTCTTTTTCTTTCAACCCTCTTAATTAAGAGTTCATCATTAGAGGGGACATAATCTCTTTCAACATTCTTTCCCCTATTTCCTGAAGCCTTTCCCAACATTCCTCTCTTCTCAAAACTCTTTTTCTGCTCCTCCTTATAATCACTATCTTGTTTTGAATCACTCTCATTTTCCTTTGTTTTCTTCTTCGAATAACTTCCAAGATCACCTTTCTTCCTCTTCTTTATATCAACGTCATCCACCTCATCCTCCATTTCCTCATCAAATTTCTCTTCAGAATCACTACCCTCAATCTCATAATCAAGCAATTTCTTACTCTACTTGGGCCTATCCACCTTATTAAACTTTAGAAGGTTCATAATTAAAACCATTAGCCCCTCATGGTAGGCATTATCTCCCTTAGGATCATTTTTAAAGGCAAGAATAGAATTACCCAGAGATTGTTTGAGGTAAAAAGGAAAATTTATCCTAACCTATGCCTAAAATGGTCAACCAACATGAAATGGTGACCTTATATCTTAGTGAAATGACCATCTAAGGTAAGATATTCAATCACCACAAACATAATTAATCTCTAGGGGTGTGAAATTTAATTGCGTAATTGCATGGTTGCTTCCTTTCAATCTTTCCATTTAACTAGTAAAATTCCCTTGCTCCAATATGTCCCAAATCTCACTCTTCTTCCTCCACTCTTTGTAACTTTCCAATTCAATTCTTTTTCTCCTTCCTCACATCTTCTTGTCTCTAAAATAGATATTATCTCTTCTCAAAAAACCCTCTACAATAGAAAATCAGAGTCAAAATTGTAGCTAGGGAAATTTGTGGGAAAAAAGACCCATAATTTGTGTGGTCATAAGCAATTTGTGAATGATTCTATAGTGATGGGAGAAATTTTAGTTAGTGATTCTAGAAATAAAAAGAATTCTTTGGAGGATTATGGGCAAGCTTATGGTCAAATTATTAACTAGAAAAAAAGTGTGATATATTTGATCAATGTTAATGATAATAGGTAGAATAAAATTAAAAGAATTATTGGTTGTGAGATTTGAACCTTACCACATTCTTATCTAGGATTTTCCCCTTTGTATGGACCCACCTAAGATTTTTTGGAGCTCGCTAGTTGATAAAATTTATTTGAAGTTAGTAGGGTGGAAAGGATCCTTCCTTAGTTAGGCCGATAAGGTTATTGTTCTCAAATCCATATTATACAATGTTGCACTGTATGCCTTGAGTGTTTTTAAGATCCTTAGAAAGTTTACCTTGGTAATTGAAAAATTTAAAATCTTTTCTTATGGATTGGTATGGAAAAAGTATAAGATTTTACTTGATTACATGGGAGAAAGTTTGCATTCCTTTCAATAAAGGTAACCTTGGCCTTAGAAGGGTTGCCACTATTGATGATTCTTTTCTTTCCAAGTTGTTGTGGAGATGGCACAAAGAGGAAGGAGAATGGTGAGATATTTGGAATGATAAGTACAATAGGGAGAATCAAGATCTTAAACACTTCCTTAACAATGAGACTTTTCAAGGGGATTCAATGATTTGGAAACATGCACAAAAAATAAAAAAGATTATTAAGAAAGGGGTTAGATGGAAGGTAGAAAATGGGAGGATTTTTCTTTTCTCAGATGATATTTGGATTCTTGATCACCCCTTTAGTGCTGATCAAAGATGGAATGGTTTTATGGAGCAGTGTAAGAATCTCTTTGGGATTTTTGTAGAAGACAATTGGGAGGAGAATAAGTGGTTGGACCTTAATAGAGTGGATAAAAACCTTAATGATATCAATAAGATTTTGAATGCTATCTTTAAAAGCCATGAGGAGGATACTTTAATATGGAAATATAATCTTAATGGATTTTTTTTTGTGTCCTCGGTGTATGCTAATGCTTTTGAAGAACATCATGAGCCTTGCTAGGCTAAAGCTTGGTTTAAAGGTATGACTCCCAAAGTTAACATATTTTTTTGGATTCTTTTGTAGGATAAAATTTTGACAATGAATAACTTATTGAACATAGGGTTCAACATCAGTAATAGATCTTATCTCTGTAAGAATGTTGATGAATTAGTTAATCATTTGACTATTGTTCTTATACTAGAAGAGTATGGGAAAAGGTTTGTGGCTTGCTGAATATTAGCTAGGTTGTTCCCTACTACTATTTAAGATTTTTTCAATGGTTGGAAGTCACCCTCTACTAATACCTTGGTTATGAGATTGTGGGGTTTTATTCTCCTATTCCTTTCCTCGGGAATTTGGAAGGAACATAATGATAGAGTGTTTAGGGGTATAGAAACTAATCCAGAGAGTTATGTTGTAAGATTAAGAATATGGTGACTAAGAATATTAGATCTTCTAGAAAAGGACACCAACCCCAGAATGTTTGGGAAGAATTGGTGTTTCAAAATTGGAATTTGAATGGCCTTAGTTTGATACAAAATGGTCCTAACCCTAGGGATCTAGCAAGATGGAATTGTCCTCCAATGGATTGGTATAATATGAATTTTGATGGGGCCTTGAAGGGCAACCCAAAAATTGCTAGTTGCGGTATCATCATTAGGAATATGAATGGGGATAGAGTGGGTGGAATGGCCATTCCTATTGGAGTTCATACTAACTATGTGACAAAAGCAAGTGTGGCCCTCTATGGCCTTAGCCACGCTAAAATCTTAAATTTGAATAAGATATGGCTTCAAGGGGATTCCCTTAATATAATTAATTGTCTTAATAAAGTTACTAATACTCCTTGGATTATTAATAATATTATAGGTAAGGCCATAGATCTTATTAACTCCTTTGAAATTTGTGTTGTCACTCACAATTATAGAGAAATGAACCAAGTTGTTGATTGGGTGGCTAATGTGGCATGCAAGAGTGATGAAAAGTTAATTTGGAATCATAATATTATCATCCCTATTGAGGGGTGTTTATTGATTGAGCATGACAAAGCTAGAAGTAAGCAAAATGTTTCATTAATGATGAATATGCCAGTAAGGAGCAATTATTATATGGGCAGAATTGGGAAGTGGTGGACTATTATGATAAGGACAATGTATTACCATTCAATAGCACACAGATTATGGGTCTTCTTTCCCACAAATTTCCTTCACTATGATTTTGACTCCAATTTTCTATTGTAGAGGGTTCTTTTGAGAAGAGAGAATCTCCATTTAGAGACAAGAAGATTGGAGGAAGGAGAAAAAGAATTGAACTAGCAAGTTGCAAAGAGTGGATAAAGAAGAATGAGATTTGGGACATACTGGAGCAAGGTATTTTTATGGGTTATATGGAAAGGTTGAAAGGAATAAACCCTACAATTACTCGATAATTTATCAAAACATGGAAAGATAAGATTGTTTTGGTGTGGAATCAAAGGATGGAGGTTTCTAAAGATATCATAGCTAAAGAAATGGGGCTTGATACAGAGGGTATTAACTTCTACCAAGATAGGAAGCTCTTAGATCAGGTGGTTGATGAGTTTGCGAACTTAGCTAAGCAATGCAACAAACTAGTGAAAAAGGTAATTCCTACTTTAGCCCTAGTTCTATTTTGTGCTCTTGGAGATTTGTTATGATTATGGTGATTGATTATCTTACCTTAGATGGTCATTTCACTAAGATATACAGTTACCATTTCATGTTGGTTAACCATTTTAGGCATAGGGTTAGGATAAATTTTCCTTTTTACCTCAGATAATCTTTGGGTAATTCTATTCTCGTCTTTCAAAATGATTTTGAAGGAGATCATGCCTACCATGAGGGGTTAATGGTTTTAATTATGAACCTTCTAAAATCAAAAAAGGTGGATAGGCCCAGGAAAAGTAAGAAATCACTTGATTATGAGACTAAGGGTTGTGATTCTAAGGAGAAATTTGATGAGGAAATGGAGGATGAGGTGAATGAGGTTGATATAAAGAAGAGGAAGAAAGGTGATCTTGGAAGCTCTTCTAAGAAGAAAAGGAAGGAAAAGGAGAGTGATTCAAAATAGTATAGTGATTATGATGAGGAGTAGAAAAAGAGTTTTGAGAAGAGAGGAATGTTGGGAAAGGCTTCGGGAAATAGGGGAAAGAATGCTAAAAGAGGTTTTGTCCCCTCTGATGATGAACTCTTAACTAAGAGGGTAGAAAGAAAAATAAAAAAGGAGCTTGCTTAAGGTGCAGGTGATGATAATGATATCAAGGAGGTGGACTTGGATAGGAAAAAATAGGGGGAGCATGAGGACTACTTTGAGCATAATAGGGATGAGGATGACCAAGGGTTCCTAAAGGAAGTCATGTGTAACCTGTGGACAATGATGAAGGATATTGGTACCCTAAATAGAAAATGTAGGATGTTTCAAAAGACTTTGATCAGCTCAACAATATGGCAAGGGGGGAGAGAAATTTGGGTCAGCACATTGATAGACTCTCTGAGGTCATTGGCAATGTGGAAGAGGTAAAGAATTTGATGAAGTAAGTGCCAAAAATTGAAACTAAGAATAGGAACTTAGATTAGTTAGGAAAAGATCTTTAAAAAAGGATGGAATGTCTAGATTCTAGAGTGAGTAACACTAAGAAAATAGTCAAGAAACCGGCAAATCAAAACTGCATTATTTTGAAGACTACAACTAGCAACTTCAACACCTTGATTAACAAGTTGGAACAGAGCAAAGGCCAAAACTCCCATATTGTGAATGAGGACCAGGGCCTGAGCAAGTGCACAAGGGCTAAGTCCAAGAAGAATGAAGGAGTGGAAGAAAAAAAGTTGGATGAAATGAAAGCTTCTATGGAAAATATGAACATCCTAGCAGACCAACAGTGAACCTTTTGAAGACACTATAGCTATCCAAGGGCTGTCTTTTTGCTTTTCTTTTGTTGTTTTTTAGTGCATTTTTGTTTTCTAGCCTCTTGTTTTTTTGATTATTCTATCTATTCTCTTATGGATTTGAGGCCTTATGTTCTCTAAACTTTTATGTTCTTGTTGTTCTGATACTTTGTTTAAGGTTTTGGGTCCTTTAAAACCTATTTTTACATAATCAAAATAACCAAAGACCTATAAAATCTAGAAAATAGCAAGTGACAACTAAACAAAATGACCTAATCACTCAAATAGTAAGAAAATTCAAGCAAAGTGATAGTTTATGCTGGAAGAATATCACACGATACTTCTTAGTATTCACGTGCAACTATTTTCTCTTACATGATATTTCTTCTTAAGCCAGGTGATAAAACTTACAATACTGAGGCAATTAAGTTACTAAGAGCATGTAATACTTTTACTAGAAAATTATCTCAGTTCAGTACAACAAATGTCACACAATACTGGCCAAGTATCACCTGAAAGTTACGACTATAAAAAAAGAAAATGTGAACAAAAATGCTGAAAATACAAGAAATACAATGAGCTAAAGAGAAAAACTAGGACATTTTTCTCCATGGTGGGTAGAAAAATGTACACTAAGAAAGTAATGCTTGGATGCTGACTTAGAGCTCCCTATCCACTAAGTGCAAGAGAGTATGATTCAAATATAAAGGCTCTTAGTTGAGCCTTAGAGATATTCTTCTTGCTAGTAAACCATGCAATGAGAGGTTCCAAATATGAGATGCAAGAATAAAAATGTCTACAAGGAGCTCCTTAAAGATGCAATGCAAATATGAAGTAAACTAATATGAAAGGTGAAGTGTAGCTATGCTAACAAGATGAGATTATTACAATATCCAAGATAATTATGCTATGTGAGCTATACTATTGCAACAAAAGAACTAAACTTCCATTCAAGATTCTTCTAAACTAGTATGCAATGGTGATGATAGAATGAGACAAGGAAATGAGAAGCTCTCCATGAACCTCCAAGGAAACCTACTCGAAAACCTATAGGATAACAATATTTAAAAGGTGGATGGATCCTCAACAAGGGGAGATCTCTTTCTTTTAAATCCTTATAGATAGGAGAGATCAAGGTCAAGATGATTGAATATCAATGGTGGATTTTGAAAATAGGAGTGATCCATGTGCACACACAAGTCAACCAATAAAATAGAATTTGACTTCCCACATAAGACATAAAGTCACAAAGCCTTTTCTTTTAATTTGTAAATTAAAAATAAGACTTTATTTGTGCACATTGAGTGGGTTACAAGAATGGGGGCTTTTATTTAATTAAAAGGGGACATGTTCTTTTGATCAAATAATGGATTTAGGATAGCATAGTTAAACTATAGGTTATGATCAAGTTAATTGATTATTAGCAATTTGGTCTAGGTAAATGTTTAATTAAATTAGCCAAAATGCTGAGAAGGGGGCTAATAGTCTAGAAGACCATATTTAGGTGATTACACCTATGCTCTTAGTCTCTTCAAAATATTAGCAAAATTTTCAAATGCTACTGATAGAATACAAATGAACTTTTTATGGTTTAGCTCTAAAAAAAGAAAGAGGATGGCACTAATTTATTGGGAAAAGGTTTGTAAACTTAAGATTGAAGGTGGAATGGGTATCAGATCTCTAAGCAATATGAATAAATCTCTCCTTGCTAAAAAAGGATAGAGAGTGTACCAAGATGATAAGGAATGGAGTTCTATTTACAAGTATAAATATATTTATAATGTTCCATCTTTGTTAGATTTTCTATCTTACCCAAATATTTCCAATTATTTAGGTATATGGGGTGTAGTGCAGGGTACTAAAGATATTCTTAATAAATAATTTATGTGAAAAGTTATGGATAAAATAAAGGTTAAGTTTTGGCAAGATGTGTGGTTATTGAATCATCCACATCTGAATTGCTTTAATGATATCACTTCTATTGATAGATGTAAACAAGTTTTGGGGTTTTTATATGGAACTAATGGAGAAATAATGAATGGGTTAATCTTGTAAAGGATTTCAACAACTTTAAATGTATTCAAATATCTCTCGATTCCTTTAATCTTACTCCTAATATGGAGGATTCCATGTGTGGGATATAGAACCAAGTGGAAAATTTAAGTTAGCTTCTGTGTTTAGATCTAATTTAAATGGCAATCCTCCCCCTTGGGATAAATCTTAGAAAAGGGATATTATTCCTAAAATTAATATTTACTTTTGGATTGCCCTTCAAAACCAAATTTTAACTCTAGATAATCTTCAAAAAAGTTGTATTTATATTGTGAATAAATATAGTTTATATAAGATGGAAGTTGAAGATATTGTCCACCTTTTCATTGACTATAGATTTAGCCAGAATGTTTGGGTAATTCTCCTCCAGTACAAGAATATATTTTGGGTTCAACCTAGTAATCTTGTGGAGTGTTTCTAAAATTGGAAATGCCCTATTAGAAGCCCTGATATTTATTTCCTTTGGAGTATTTCTCTTCCTCACCTTTGTTGGGATATCTGGAAAGAAAGAAATAATAAGATTTTAAAAAATAGAGAACATTCTCAAGGAGCTATTAAAGAGAAATTCATCTTTAGAATAAAAATATTGATGATTTGACAATATGTGACCCCCAAAAAATTAAAGAAAATAAAATAATGAAACATAATGATAGCAGAGAGGGTGTCATATGGAATTCCCCTCCTATGGAATGGTTGAAAGAAAACTTTGGTGGGTTTGCTAAAGGAAATCCAGCCCAATCAACATCAGTGTAGGATCTCAACTCAAACTTCTAATTTTTCTTATAGTATAGAACATATTCTTATGTTCCTTTTAGATATCTCATTATTCTCTTAACAACCATCAAATGATTCTCCCTAGGATTAGCAGAGAATCTTGTAAGTATCCCAATAAATAATGCAATATGAAGTCTACTATGCACTACATATTGTAATTTTCCAATGATAGACTTGTACAATGTTTGATTCACCTCAGCTAAATAATAATTCTTTGACAATTTATGTCCTATCACCATAGGTGTGCTTACTAGCTTGGAATCTTCCAATTCAAACAAATTTAGTATCTCCTTTACATATTTAGACTGAATGATGTATATACCATATTGCATCTAATGTACTTGCAAACCAACAAAGAACTTGATCTCTCCAAACATAGACATCTCAAATTCTTTCTTTATTTCATTTTCAAAAGCTTTACATAAAGTATCTTGACCACTAAATATGATATCATCAACAATAAGTGTAGATAGTAAAATACCTTTTCCTTCTTCTTTCTTCAAGTACATATTTTTGTTATCATTAGTCCTCTTAAATCTAATCTTCACAAGATAATTGTAAAGCCTTTCATACCATGCTGGTAGTGCTTTCTTTAAACCATATAAAACTTTGTGTAGTTTACATACCATTTTTTTGTTGTTAGGATCAAAAATTCCTTCTGGCTATTCTATATAGACCTCTTCTCCCAATATGTCATTCCAAAATGTAGATTTAACATCCATTTGATAAACTTTGAAACCTTTGTATGCAGAGTAAGCAAGAAGAGTTCTTACTCCTTCCAATCTTTCAATAAGGGTGAATTTTTCTCCATAGTCTATCCCTTCTTCTTGTGCATACCCCTTGCAAACTAATCTTTCCTTATTCCTTGTGACTTCACCATTTTCATTTAACTTGTTTCTATACACCCACTTGGTGCCAACTAGATTCTTCTCTTCTGGTCTTGGAACTAGAGTCCATATCTTGTTCTTTTCAATATGTTCAATCTCTTCTTTTATGGCTTTACTCTAGTCCTCATCTTCTACAAAATCTTTCACTATCTTAGGCTCATGCATGCTAAGAAAACATGAATCACTTCTCAACCTATCTCTTGTCATTGGTATTGCATCTTTATCTCCAATAATTTGTGTAGCAGGGTGATGTCTTTTGACATACCTTCAAAATATTGGATATGCTCTATTTTATTTATTAGGCCTATTAACTTTTGAATAACTATGCACCTCTCTATTAGGTAATTCAACATCTCTTTCATATATACTAATCTTAAAATCATAATGTGCCTAACCTTCATTCTGCAACTTGACACCTAATTGTATCTCAATTCTTGAATACAACTCGACATTGATTGTATGTGACTCGACCATCACTGAAACTTGTTGTTGATTTACAACATCTTCATTAGTGGGCACACCTTCATAAAAGTATACAAAATATTTGTATTCCTTTGGTTCCTTCATAGGTTTAGCCTCATGTAATTTTGTATTTTCATCAAATTTCACATTTTCCCTTTCCACAACTTTTTTAGTGTTAGTATTTAAACATTTATGAGCTTTAACTATTGTGGAATAGCCAAGCAATACACCTTCTTGACTTTTTACATCTAATTTACCATTCTTAAAATCTTTGAGAATATAACACTTGCTTCCAAATACCTTAAAATATTTTACTTTGGGTGAGTATCCATAACATAGTTCAAAAGGTGTTGAATGAGTACCTTTCTTGAATTGCACATGGTTCAAGGTATAAATAGTTGTACTCATAGCCTCTCTCCAGTATTTCAAAGCAACATTATTCTCCATCATGAGTTTCCTAGCATAGTCCATTACAAATTTATTTCTCCTTTCAACAATTCCATTCTGTGGAGGGGTCCTAGGGGAAAATTTCTATCTTTTGATTCCTCTATGATTACAAAACATTTCAAACTCATTTGATGTAAATTCTCCTCCTTTGTTAGATCTTAGACATTTTAGTCTTTTACTTTTTTCCTTCTCAACTCTTTCTAAGTACTACTTAAATATTTTGAAAGCATTAGATTTCTATTTTAGAAACATAATTGTCATCATCCTAGAATAATTATCAACAAATAGCATAATTTACTTGTCATCTTTGTAGCTTTGCACATCAATTGGTCCATAGAATTTAGTGCGAACAATCTCAAAAATTCCTTTAGAGGTGAGAAACTTACTCTTAAAACTAGACTTTGTCATTTTTCCTAATTGACATTGTTTGCAAATTAGATTTCCAGGTTTCTTTAACTTAGGAAAAACCTAAGGCTCTTCTCATGTTATTGATACTAACCAAGTTATCAAAATTAACATGACATAACCTCTTGTGCTATAACCACACATGTAATGCCCCACCCGAAGATCCTTGAAAACAAGGATGAAATACAAGCTAGAATTTGTTTTTTACAAGTATGAATGCACATGACATCATATAGGGATCACAAAGATCGCAATGGAAGACTTCACCACAATCCCAGCAACCAACGAATCTCCAAAAGCCATTACCAAACTGACACAAGAAAACAAAAGCCAACAGTGACCACGCACATGATGAGGGCTCAAAGAGATGACCACTCATCAACAAAACACCAAGTTGGGGTAAAATGCATAATTCTAAAATTTGGCTAATCCTGAAATCCTAAAGCCCTGAAAATTGGCTAAGTCTGGATTTCTAAAGCCCTAAAATTTCCTAGAATATTTATCTCATCTCTGAGAGGTCTAAAACCTATCTCAAAAGATTTGTCGCATATATTAAAATATATCTTAAGTATAAGAAATTAAATATACGTAAACATGTACTTAACAAGAGATTGACTACAGAAACACATACAATGAAAAACAAAAAGCAACACCAAGGGATAGAAGAAAACCTAAGAGGGTACCCCGAACCATCCCTGAAAAGTTTAGATCAGACTGAAAAGTGCTTGCAATCCACCCACGTAGGTTTCATAAAAACCATGCGACACTTTATCAGCATTGTGTGATACTTTACTAGTATCGTGCAACATTTCTTCAGAAGGAGGGCAACACAATCAAGAGTTGGGCAATACTTCTATAGAGGGCATGTGATACTAGAAGTGTATCATATGACATTTCTTCTAAGGGAGTGTGATGCTTTAAATTATTGTACGACATTCCTCAAATGGGCATGCGACATAATATTGTATCGCACCATGCTGACACATGGTTGCCAGAGAAAAAAAATATGAAAACTCAAAGGACAAAGAAAAAGCTAAAACATAGATAAAAACCTCCACATCGAGGAGTACCAAATCTACATAGATCGAGGAGTGAACACTCGAGTGCATAATCAACAAAAGAAGAGGAACATCTATCCATCTAAACCATAACAGTAAAGAACATACTGAAATAAACATCACAATAAAAAAAAGCAACATTGCAATGTACATAATTAACATCACAAAAACAAAACAACCAAACTAAGTACATGGTTCCTCCCAACCATCAATAGCATCATAAGACCATCATGGGTCCTAGCCATCCCCCTCGCATAACATCCCAAGCCATCGACCAAATCATTAGTATTATCGTAATAGGGACATCACTACTAAAACATGCAACAATATACGCATAAGGAATCTAACATGCTAGTAGAAAAGCATAAGATAATGGTACAGTAGATAACATCACCTATCACATGCTAAACATCAATAAGCAATAGATATGCTACTACAGTAATTGACATCATCTAATCATATGCTAAACATCATAATATGGGAATGCATCAAATAAACTAACATCATCTAAACATGATATCCAAGCATTCCAATGAAAGCATAAATCACAAGAAAGCATACTCTAGAACTTGAACTACCAAGTGAAAACATCCAGCAATGGTCGCACTAGGACAAAAGACCGTCTCTATACACTTATCCCTAGTAGTGGTGAAGGTAGCTACGCCTCCCAACCACATGGAACCCGTAGGTCCACACCCACTGTGCTGATAGAGATAAAGATCCAACCATAAACACACAAAACAACATCTACAGCTAACACTCACGCCAGACAGTATGATGGCTGCAACCAAGAACCTAAGACAATGCAAGGAGTATAGGTCCTGGTCAGACACTCAAAAGGCTACTAAGTAGGGGCTGACATCCTGGAGAGTCGCTTGGTATTGAAAAGCCCAAGCTCAGATCATGTGTGGCAACACTCTTAAGGGACTCCCTTGGAACCATGACATGAATGAAGATCTTTTCATTATCTTATGTTTTATTAACACTCACAGATTTTAATTTAGTTATCACTTATTTAAAACTTCCTATCCTTCGTCAACCTCCGGAGCCATAAACATCGAGCTATGAGATAGAAGCCCCCTCTAGATGCTACCCTACCCTACCCGTGCTCATCCTACAATAAGTTCCCATAGGCATGCATACTCCCATCCCAACCCCCAATGATCAAAACTTCCAGAAATGACATGGAAGGTTGAGACCCACAAGTCCTTTGAGAAACATACTTGCACATACTTGTGTGTGGCGTACCACCGTCATGAAGATCATAACATAAGGACAAGATGAGAACACAATGCAAAGAAAACACCCAACTAAAAGCAACATAGGAAGGATGGATTCTACACAAATCCCAAAGCCAATAAAACCATACATCATAAAATCACTCAACCGGCCTCAATCTGAGAGTATGGATTCTAAACGAATCCCAATGATGTAACAAGACCAAAAGTCATGAACTTACTCAATCGGCCTCAATCTGAGAGTATGGATTCTACACAAATCCTAGTGTCCATGAAACAAAGCAAAGGTCCAAAAAAAACCATAACAACAGGTATAAAATCACTCAACCGAACACAATGTCAAGAGTATGAGTGTGACACGTATCCCAATGCAACAAAAAGTGCAATAGTGGTCTAACTGATACCCAAAAAGATCATCAAGGTCCACGACCCACATTGTGCCAAGAAAACCTGAGAAAATAGAGTGGCACACAAAATGAGGTAAAAACCCCAAATTTTGGAAAACTTCAAAATTAAAACCCATTTGACCTTTGGGCACAAAAACCTCAAAAATCTAAAAATAAATGAGTTCAAACACTGTATGCAAAAATGGCCAGCATAATGGTGCAAAACCCCAAACCCTCATCTCAAAAAATAGGAAAATGTTTGTACCTACCCAACTAGGTAGAACTAACATACAGAAACAGAGGGGAACACTAGTTCTCAACCTCCAAACAAACAGTTACCAAAAATAGAAATGAAAATAGAGTAGAAACAATAAAATAGGAAAGCCCTACCTCATAGCCAAAAGGACAAAACGAGAATCTTAGCCATAAAATAAATAACTCGCAGAAGTAGCTAAAACTCACGACAATCCAAGGTTTCCCCGAGCTGGATCCAATGAGCCCAACCTCGTGACGATCCCACACCCGTAGCTCCCACAACGAACAAAACAATAAATCCTCATGAAGAAGATTTTGGGTTTTACTCTCCAAATTTCTAATTCAAATGTGAGAAGTGAGGAATTAAATTCCTTTTGGATACTTATTCACTTTTCGAGTGAATAATCAATTTGGGCAAATAACTAGCCAACCTAGTTAAAACCCGAATCGACCCAAACGAAAATAGGCTATTCCTATAAATAGGAATTCATCTATGGAAAAGTTTCCAGAAATTAAAATAAATCAATTAAAAAGTCTGAAAACCCAAAAACACAGAAATCTCCTTAACAACTTTCGCAACAATGCGAAACTCTAAATGCATAGACATGCTCATTGGTCTAATCACATAATGCAAATGAGTTTGGATTAATAATCACCGAGAGGTTCAAATTAAACATTTAATTAAGGATATTAAGGATACGTCGACCATATAAGGATGACATTGGTAAAATATGAAAGGTCGAATCACTAACTCCATGTGCCACTGCCAGAGATATAAATCCTGTACACTAAACAACATGATCAAGTGCAATTTCATATAATAACATAGCTGAAGCAATAAATGTATTAAATCACCTAATTTAACCATTTATTTAATTTTATTAAAATAATCTATTTACATCACTCATGTTCGCATAAAGCATAACAACGTAGGAATAAAGTAAATAACCATAGCATTAAATCTATCACCTAACATAATCAGAGGTATGTCCGCAACACATAACCAAATAATCTAACATGAACAATCCATTCTAATTACTTAAGCATTTAATAATGATTGATTATAAAATCAAGAAAAAGACACTTAAAACACATAAGCAAACACAGTCATAAACATGACTACCCACTGCTATAGGAACCTAGTCCAGTGTAGCATGGTAATAGTACATAGTTAGAATCTCTGCACACATCTTAGGGTAATCACAGAACAACCTAATGATACCACATCGATCCTAGTAACCACTAGCACAAACCTCAGTGAACCATCAATCACAATCTCATAGATAAGAAAAAAGCATAATCAAAGCGACTGATATAGAAACATAAATCCAAACACCTCAACAGTGTAGACCACTCATGGTCACAATCATGATCCCATCACAAAAAAAGATCAACAAGGTTGCATCCATAAGGATGACTCGTAGAAGTCAAATGGGAGAGGCATTACAACACATCATCAAATTCTACAACCAGACAAGTAGAATCATTCATATCAAGGTAGAATATATTACCTCTAGTTTGATCAACTTTTCCAATTTGTTTTCCATCAGCATTATATATCTTAGCTATCTTGTTCTCAAAATCAACCTTGTAACCTAAATTGTTCAATTGTGACACACTCAAAAAATTATAGTTAAGTCCTTCAACATGATAAGCATTTTTATATAAAATCTTTTTTGTGAGTTTGTTACATAAAATCCTTTTATCAAATAGGGTGCATCATTACCAAACCTTACACTATTTCCATCATAATAATTCAAGGTAGTGAACTTACTTTTATCTCTAGTCATGTGATGTGAACACCCACTATCAATGATCCATATGTCATTTTTTCTCGCACAAGACACTAGTGCAATTACCCCATCCTCATTAGAATCATCTTTCATTGCAACATACACCACTTCATCATCATAATTGGTATATCCATCTTTAGTTTTGTCTTCTAAAATGTAGCAAGACTTCTTGCCTTTGTCTTTGTAATCTTTGTTGTCATCATCCCTCATACTTTTTTACTTGTCTCCACCTCTATAGTTCTTATTTTCTAGACATCTAGCAACAATATTACCAACCTCATTATAATTAAAACTCATGAGAGGTAACTTAACTTTGAATTTGCCTTTACCTTTGTGAAATCTCCTTGCTAGTAGTGCTTCAAGATGTTCTACATCCTCCTCATCTGTATCATTGTCACTGGAAATATATTTTACCTTTTTCTTCTTCTTCTCATTAGGTTCCTTCAATGACAACTTATCTTTGAAAGTGGATTCAACATTATCAGATTTGAAGTTGTCAAAATTAGATAGCTCAAAAGTTGTGAGCCTACCTACTAGACCTTCAAGAGTTAGATTAGAACTTGATATGCATCTCAATTTTTATATTGCAGAAACTCTAATAGCATAGATGGGTAGTAGTGTTCTCAAAAAATTTCTTAATATAGTTTCATCATCTATCTTACCAGTAGATCCTCTTATAGCATTAACAACATCTTTTAGCCTAGAGCAATATTAAGTAACATTCTCACTTTCTTGCATCCTCATATCATCAAAATTACCTCTAAGACTTTCATATTTAACTCCCAAAAAAATTTCACATCCTCCATTGATGGTGTGGAGAGCATCCCACATCTTCTTTGCACTATCACAACCCTTGATGTCACCGAACTCAGCATAACTTAGGCCAGAGAAAGTATCCAACATTGCTTGATTGTGTTCTTTCTTCTTTTTTAGATCTTTAGTAGTTAGGGCTCTAGCATGATCAACATGCTCAGTGGGGATGGTAGATTGTGCATGGTCTCCAAGACCTCCTACATTTAGTTTCATTAGACTTTTCCATACAAGAAAGTTATCCCTATTAAGCTTGGGTACCTCTCTTTTTGGCATCTTATTCTTTTTCTTCTAGTTCCTTCAAACTAGTCCTCTTATGCAAATGGCTTGGATATGAATTATTGGAATTTTTTATAATAATTTGGGGGGGGGTGGTGGGGTGGGGGAGGCGGGGTTGAATTAGTTATCTATGGTCTAGATGTACAAATAATTTTTTCTACAACTTAGTGAATCCATATCCATAAAACATATTCATGGATGCATCCATTAGATCATACAATCAATTAAACTTTGTAAGTTACTATCAAATCAACTTTGCAAAAATGTAAGCATGAAACATAATATATTCAATACCACATTTGAGACAATGATTTTACACAAAAATCCAATTTGGAAAAACCAACAATAACATGCTACTCATTCTCACTCTTCTAAAGTGATGCCCTGTGAAAGGTCAACCCTATTAAAGGTTACAATGCACATTGTTAAACATGACCTAGTTAGAGGATTTCAATCACCTTGTTAGAGGACTTTAGATCATTCAGTTGGACTGTAACCTAGTTAAAGTATTTAAAAATGACTATTAGGTCAACCTTAATCCAAAGGATTTATAGACTAGTATAATGATTAGAATGTAATAGTAAGACTTGATGTGATAACAAATTACAAGTCACTTGTAGATTGAAAATCTTTGTTTTAGTCCTCCATTCTTCTTGGCTTTCATAGACTTCATCTCTGATATCTTGTTCACCCTTCAAGAATTCATACTCTTAAGCCTTCTTTCTTTTCTTTCCAATAGTAGTCTCTTCTATTCAGTCATTGAATGAAGCAATACATTAGACCTCTTGTCTAACTTAGGTTCTCAAACATTGACCAACCTTGCTTCTAACCAACCATCTCTATAAGTAGAAAATTAAGATCTTGTGTTGTTCATCCTCTATCGTCCATTTTAGAGTTAGGTAGGATTCAATGAATCTACCAATCTTTTCATTTGAGTCCCTTCTAGAAAATTCTCCTTCAATCCTCTTTGAATTTGCCTCAAAATGGTTTACCATGAATTTAGTGCCACCAACTCATCATAGTTATCTTCCACATTCTTCACAAAATTCAACAAAACAAAATAGTTAGCTCAAATTTGTTAAATATATGATTTAACAAGAATACTAGTACTCGACATTAATATGTTGTCACTTGGCTTCCAAACTATTCTGCCACTCATCATCCACTAGATAACTTTGAAAATATTAAAGTTTACTAGTACTCGACATCAACTAAACTTTACTTGGCTTACACTATATCACTCAACATATACTAAAATTTCACTTTTCTTAGCTCCAACTAATTTTCTGCTTGGCTTGTACTAACTTTTCTTGGCACCTACTGACCACATGGTCAAGGTTGGCATACTCAATTCTTGTTACTTGTTCTTCTAGACTTAGTTAGTGTATCCAGCCTTTACAACCTTAAGTAGATAATCAATGCACCATAAGATCACCGTCTTAATTGATATTTGTACTCAATTTTATTGGCATAACTCAACTTTTCCTCTAGGTGCTTTTGTTATCTCATTTTATTGAATCCTCTTCATCAATCAAACAAATGATAGTACTCAAATCAACTAAGCAATTATCTTACCAGCAAGTGGAAAGTTTGACATTAGTGACAAAACAATGATTGAAATGCATTCTCATTCTTGTATCAATATGCTTTCAACACCAATTGGTTTCTCTACTAGCCATAGAGTAGAATCCATTGTTGCACTTTATACTATTAGAATGGAAGTGGAAATTGGTTATTAGAAATTATGCCTGGAAGGAGTCTCCTTAAATATTATTATTATGCTAAATAATATAAATATGGTGACATGGAATATTGAAGGGAGTATTTTGGAAATTAAAAATCTTCTTAATAAGTTTGATAATGTTAGCATGTATCATAATTATTGAGAGGAAAACAAAGTAGCTGATTGGATTTCCAATAAAGAAGCAATTTTGAATAGTAAGATGACGTGGACTGATAACCTTAGAAAGGAAGGGCAGTTAATGGTGATCATTAATTATGATATGATTAATGTAGCTGAAGGAAATATTATTTGAGATTTTGAGGATTAATATAGAAAGTGGTGACATTAATAAAGGGCATTATCATTTTATGAGAGAGTACCTTTTCATTATTGCCAATGGGACATGACACATATTCTGGGAAAAAAGTTTCTTTGAGTTAAAATAAAAATGTTCTTTTGTGCTTGTTATTGTTTTTTACAAAGTTATCAAAACTAGATGTATCATGGGTGGTGAGCCAAGGAAGTAGGAGCCATCTAACTATAAAGAATGGAAGGAAAAACATTTGGTGTCAAAAATTCTTAAAAAGGGTAAGATTGCTTATATTGAGAAGTTGCATGGTTTTAAACCATATATTACTGAATATTTTTGTATGAATTGGTCTGGGGAGATGGTTTCTCTTCATGGGGTCACTATGGACTTGACAAAGGATTTCATTGTTGTAATCACTTGTCTCCCATGAAGGGTATGCAGTTTAAAAAGGAAACCAATATATCTAATGCAACTATCAAGAAGTTTCTCAAAAATGAAGAGGAGGAAAAGAAATTGGTAAAGAAAGGGAATTTCTATGAGCTAGATTAGATTAAGTAAATTTGGCAAGATGTTTTATCTTGTGTTTGTGAGTACTTTATTTTGGATGGAAGGTCAAAAAGGGTTCATAAATTTCACTTTTTTTTTCTGAACCATTTCAAATATAAGGACAAGTTATCCTTTCCCTTTTATTTGAAGTATTTTCTACTTAATAGCCTCAATGGCCATAGAAACAAATATAGTAGGCATGTACTTCATGAAGGTCTTATATTGTTAATTGAAGAATATTGTAAAAAGAATGTTGTGAAACCTTCTCTTGTGTTGGGGAAGAATAGGAAATATTTTGGGAAAGAGCCTCTAGATAAAATGAATGCCAAAAAACAAAAATGTCACAATGTAAAAATTGAGGGGGTTCATAGTGAGATATCAACACTAAGTCGATGTTGAACTTGGAGGAGCTTTAGAAGAAAGTGAAAAAGGAAATAGTGAGAAGGGTAAAAAGAAGGACACTGATGTCAAAGATATTTTGAAGGTTAAGAAGTGTGTCATATAATCTAAGAGTGAAGAAGAAGAGGAGGGTGGGACAGAGACTAGTGATCTAGTTCCAACTTTGATGGGTACTCTGGTAGTTAGGTGAGCTTCTTTGGCTAAAGATGATGGGAAAAGTAGCAATGATGGGTCCCTAAAAATGATGATTAAGACTCATTCTAATATTTTAGGTCCTACTGTAGATAAAGATATCACGACTCAAGGGCAAGGGTCTATCCAGATGAAGACTCAAGAGATGAAGCTTTTGGTTAACTTTGAAAAGGAAAAGCCTGATCATAAAAATGCCCTTGTTATTAATAATTAAAATTTGAATAAGGATAACTAGGAGGAAGGGACTGGCTAGCAATATTTAAACAAGGAAAATGAGTTAAAGAAAGATGATATCCAGGATACTACTTTCAATCCAAAGAATTTGGTTAAAGAAGGGGCCAATAAAGAATGGAAAAATAATGGGAAGTTGAATTTCCTCTACAAAGCTGAATTGAAAGTTGATGCTTGTCTCCACATTGATTCTTGGCTCTACAATAAGATTATTATCCTTAAGAAAAATATGGGGGTGCTTCATAATAACCTAGATGAAGAGAGAGAAAAAAGAATTTAGCTAGAGAATCAGGTGGGTAATATCCCTAAGAAGCTAAATCCCTATGAAATGGAGTTTTGTCAACTTGTAAACGACAGTGGTCAAAGGATAGATATGGTTACCTTGAGTTTGTTTGTTGGTTCTGTAAACATTGGTAGAAGAAGCAACAAGGAAATTATTTCCTCTGTTATAGTTTAGCTGATTGGTGGCCTTAGAAAGAGAACTAGACAAAGTGCAAAGGAAGTTGTTGGAGCTAATCTTGGATCAATAGTGGAGTACATCATTCAAAGGACTATGATAGATTGTACTGAGATGGATAAGGTGATTAAAGAGATAGCTTAATTTCTAGTTCTGGTTGCTAGATTGGTTGTTGGTCCTAGTTCTCTCTGTGTCTATTACTTTTTCCAATTTTTGTTTAATTTGATAAGCTATTTTTAGGTTCTAGGTCCTTGTAAAACTTGGTCTTTTGCAATTGTTTTGACTTTGCAGGTTTTGGGTCCTTGTAAAACTTAGGGGGAACTTTTAACATTTTATCTTTTTATTTTGTAAAGGGTTTTGGGTTCCCTCAAAACCCATTTTTTCCATAATCTAAAATATGTAAAAAAAAATATGACAAATATTTTGACATCAATGAAAAATAATAGAACTCATTATCATGTTATCAATCACATTCTAACCTTTCTTCATCATAAAAAACTTGACTACTTCATCAACGTCAGCTATACTAAAGAGCTCCTAATCAATTATGTCAACATACATAGCTCTATTAGCATCATGTTTTCATCTAGGTACCATGGGGATTTGTGAAGTAAAACATCTAATCCTCCTACTTTGAGATATTTGAAGGTAGGATATTTCATGAAATATCTTCCAAATTATTTGATGATAGTGGCAGCCTTGATGGAAATCCTCTTCCTTGGACACCCTTACAACTCTTTGTACATCCTCATAGTGAAAGTATCATTTAATTTTTAAAAATTGACATAGATCTTATGTAGATGGAGGAACATGTAGAAATTATATGTTTTTACATCATCATCAAATTTCTTTATGTGAGGAAGCCAAAGTCATATTTGGCTAGTTCTGGGGCATAGATCAAATAAGACTTAAAGAGCACATCTTCTTAGATAAAGTAAGGTGTAGGTTGATATTTTCACCAATAAAATTGGCCAATCAATATACCTATCCTTGAAATACATAGTTTTTTTTAGAAAGAATACCCATTGATCAAAATTTATGGCCTTTTTGCTATACTTGACCATATGAAGCAGAACTAGGATGTCCATATTCTCCCTCATCAAATTATTAAAATATATAATTTTTGGAAAATTTGGCTTGGGGCCCCCTCCTAGTTTGGAACTATTTAATTGACATTATTTTCCTCCAAGGTAGAGTCCATGAATAAAAATCCATATTCTATAAAATCTCCCCTAGCATGAAATTGAAAGAAATTGTGTATGGTATCCATATCCATAGTTGGCTAGACTTCATCATTTGAAAATTTGATCTACTTTATCTTAGGGTCATAACATGCTCTCTTTACTACAACGTGAAACATTCTAGCTTTGACCAATATTCTCTCTTTGAGATTCTTTGTAATGGGGTGAATGGATTCCATTAGTAGTCATCTATGCGAATCTTTGAGATCAAAACGAGTCACTTTTATATCACCAAATTTTGTACATTCCACTTCAATCATCACATCTATAATACTTTAGGCCCATCTTTCATAGATGTATATGTAGTAGAATGAAAATTTGGTTCTTTCTAACACTCTATTTTTGACTACCTAGAAAGAAGATGTTATATGCAGTGCTAATTATAATTCATGGATACATTATTTTATAATTTTCTTATTTGATCGATGTGTTTGGAATTGGTACCAAAACAACTAGAATTTAATGCATTGATTTGGATAAGACATTCTTTGATCTCCAACCAACTATAATTATATAATCGTTAAATTTGGTAATTGGGAAATGCCAGCATGAAATTTGAATTTACCATCTATAATTGGGATTTTGGAGTTTGACCTCCTTAAGTTCTATTTCTAGTTTGAGTAGTAAGGTGTTTATATCTCCAACCCAACTAGCCTTTTAGCTCCTCTCTTTGTTTCTCTTTCAATATTATCTCCTTATTTGTATAGTTTTTTGGATGAAAGCACCTTAAAAAATGATTTCATGTGGCATTCATGATTAGTATCCAAATCTTCCTTTTTTAAAACTATCTAGCATGCTAATACCTCAAATAATGACATACACATTACTTCAATTTTAAAAATAGTGGGTCCTTGAGTACATATTTAGGAGAATATCCAAAAGAATATTCACTTTCCCCTATTGAAGAATTTTTTTGTAATAATTTTCCATTGAAGATGAACAAATTTGGGATTAACACTTTCGTGCTTTCTTTTCAAATCAGACTTAGTAGCCAAGATGCATCATTTGGAACTTTCATACTTAAGTAAACTTTTAGATGATTATGACTTACTACTCTTTGGCTATAGTGCCTACCCATAGTTTACTTTTTAGTTATTATTGCCAAACTCTTTTAGGCTAGCTTTATGATTATGTTTGATGATTAGTGGTTTTTTTTTCCAGATTGTTGGATATTATTTGTTGTTCAGTTGATTAAATGATGAGATTACTTGGTACTAGTTATTTCATGTATGCATGATTATTCCTTGATGATGAGGATTGTTTATAGTTATTTTAATTATTTCATGATATTATTTAGATGGATTATTTATGTGTTTTTTACGGATACTAATCCCATAGTTGCATGTGTAAGGTGTACCTGTATGTTTTATTTTATGTATGATATTTTTGATATGGATGAGGGAGGGAGTTGTAGTCACCTGCTAGTCAGGATATACATGATGCACTAGTTCTTGCCATTGTTTGTTTAGTTTAGAATATATGTTTATGCACATGTATGAATTTTATGCAGAATATAGGTACCAAGTATTGACTTCCCTGAATTGCCAAGATGAGCATACCCTATCACAATATCTCAATGGTAAGAGGGGGCAGATAACATTTGAGTCCCAATCCTATCCTTAAACCATTTGTCCTAAGAAAAAGGGCAAGAATCTAAGTTGTCTACATTTTGGAATTCATCAAGTGATGTAAATTCATGATTTTAACCCTTGAGTTTGATCTAGTTTTCTATACTTTATTATGAGTTTTCTTTTCAGTTTTGTGGGTTTGTGATTATTTTCTATTATAATTAAATCAAATTAAAAGAATAATTAATTATTTAATTTAATAGAAATTTTATAAGGAAAATTTGATATTTAATTATATTTAATTAATTAAGAAATTAATTAAACGGAATTAAATTCAAAGATTTAGTTAAAGGCTAATTTTGGGCGTAATAATGTTAATTTGATTTAATAATAATATATTTAGCAATTCATTTTAAAATAAATGCTAGATATTATTATAAATTAAGTTAATAAATTTTATTTTTTAGACGTCTCAAGAATTAATTCAAGAGAGAAAGAAAATTATTTAATAATGATATTTTAATTAAATGGCAAAAAGGTTGTGCATGAATATTAAAATATAATTAAATAATAAAGGAAAAGGGATTTTTGCATGATTGCACAATCAAAGCCCTAAATTGGAAAAGAAATCTTTATTAACAATTGAGAGTTCATTTCTTGAGGACCTAGTTTTGGAGGAGCAATTTTAGAGAAGGGCATTTTTAGAAAGAAAGGGAAATACTTGTGTGCTCTGTACATTGTCAAGTTAGCATCAAATTTAGGTAGAATCTTGTGGTTAATTTGCATAGTAGATTTCCATTCTTAAAATTCTTATCTTCTTCATGTCTAGATAAATTCATTCTCAAAATTTTAGATTTGGTTGATATCATTATGTTGTAATTTACTAGTTTTTATTCTTGATTTGATCTATGAATGAATTAATTAAATTGAAACCCTTGTCATATATTTTCATATTTCTTTGTTTCAAAATTTTTTGCATATGAGTTTTGAGAATTTAGAAACCCTCATTTTAGTTAATTAAATTGAATGTTTTAATCACATAGGATTTGGGAAGAGAAATTGCTTTTTAAGATGCGAATTCTATATGGTCATTGAGGTTTTCCCTATCAGATTTGATTTCATTGTTTTCTAAAAAATATATTAAGAAAAGATTTGTTTCAACAAATTTATGGGGGGCCATATTGTTTGTTTTTATAAAATTTTTTTTTAAAAATATATGAAAATTGGTGGGCGGGGCCACCAACCCCCACCCACCTCTTTCTTTCTACCCCTGCATGGCGGCGAGAAGTCTATCAGTAACCATTTGGCTATCACATGATAGACTTTACTACCATGAGAATAGGTATTGTCATAGGCAGTACTCTGCTATTGCATCAGAGCTACCATAACAGTGCTTTGACCTACGGGCTTTGAAAAAGAAAAAGAAAAATGGTAAGTTGTTTTTTTAATTTGTTTTACTTTATTATTAGTTTTATTAAATTAAATTTATTTAACAAATTTTTTATTAAATGTTAGATTTAATTAAATAAATATCTATAGTTATTAAATATTAAAATATTAAAATATTATTACTATTATTTTAATTTAATAGTCATTATTTTATTATTAGATTAATAATTACTTTATTAATAATTTAATATAAGTTATTTTATTAATAAATTAGTACTTATTATCTTCAATAGTCTAATGATTATTGATTAAAATTTAATAATATTTAATTAAAATTGGAATTAATGTATTATGAAATTATGTGTAAAGTAAATTCAAAAATTGTAAACTCCATCAAACTGAAAACTTACAAAAAAATGAAAACTTGAAACTTACTATAAACTCAATCTATTTGTTTTCAAAACCAAACAAAACTATTAAACTACACAGCATATTGTATGTTTTCTAGTATGTTGGGTTGGGGTTGATTTAGAGTATTGACTAGTTTCAGGATGTCTACCAGAGACTGGAAATTATTATTTTTATGATATCTTATGATGTCATGATTTTGTAAATATGTACTTAATTTTGAATCAGTCCTATTAAGGATGATTATATGAGTAAAATCTATGATTTTGATCAGTGATGTATTTTCAGTACTTTCCAGTTGCTTGCTTAAGGACTAAAGAGTATTTATGGTTGTATGAGACCTTCTGCTTTTGTTGAGCCTGGGGTAGGTTATGTGTATTTTATGTTGGGAAGTGGCTTACAATGGAGGTCGAGGCCCTAAAGAGGCTGATAGGTAACCCATTGTAGGTTATTTTAATAAGGATAATATTTTATTAAGTGAGAGTAAAATAAATTAATAAGAGTCATTATTTTTCCTCCCTCATGCTTCAATTACTAGTAAAGATTAGGATGGGAGTAGAGAGGATGCTTGGTTGTGACCTTGCTTTGGTAGTATGCCTTGTCTGTATGAAAGGACACTGGTGCTACATAGAGACACTAGGGGTCCAAAGTATTTAAAGACTGCTAGAGTAACCTTAGAGTTGTCTCATGTGATGACACTTTCCCACTTGCATATTATATTCCCTACATGTCTTTATTTGCCTCTAGGTTTAGATGTCACTTGTGTCTTAGTACCTTGAGTTAGATTTTTTTCAAGTTTTCCTTGACCTAGGTGTTGATTTTGGCTTTTGGGATTGTTATCCTATTTGAAACTTGAGACTATCTCCTCAATGCAGTGGGAGTGGACCCTTTTTTGGTTACCACGAGGTCCAGCGGTAGTGCTTTTTACTTTTACCATTGAGATCCATTAGTTTGATGTCATGGCTAGAGTTCCTTGCTCTACATTTCCTTTCATTCTATTCTTGTGAACTATGATGGATGGTTATACCTATTGTATTGTATTTTATTTCATGGATCTTAAAGAGATGATTAATCTATTTTATGATGTATATTCTTTCAACCTTTCATACCCTGTGGCCTATACAATGGATGATTGTGCATTATAATTATTGCCAAGTGGCATTCGAGATAGTTGTATATTATTCAAATGGATTTGTACTTGTAGTTATTATTTAATGTGGATGTGTTATATATTGGTTTTAGTATTAATTAAAATTAAATGTGATTCAACGTCATGGGACCCTTAAGAATTGTAATATTCTTATTGCATGCATTTATGTGTATGTTAATGCTTCCACTCTTTTATTTATGTTGTTGTACTTATCTTTAAAAAAAAAAGTTTGGAAAACTTAGTGAAACTTTAGGTTAGTTTCTTTTGGGTTTCCTAGTGAGGCATTACATTGGGTTTTGACCTTCCTTAGAAACTTAAGGTATTGATCACAAAATCACTGCAAATACAACCTTCTGATTCTATTGGCTCAACTCAAATTATAGTAGGTCAGACAAGTAGCTTGGGCATTGATTTTCTAGGAAAGAGAATAAGAAGGTAAAATCCTACAACTTGATAAGTAATTAAGCTTCCTAAAAATTGAAACTCACACTCAAAATTATGGAAATGGGTTTTGGAAAAGATCAAAAAATAGGTAAGGCAATATTTATACCAAGGGATAAAAAAATGTGGCAATAAATGACTTTGACTAGGTGGACACAAGTGACAAATAAATGAAATTTAGAATCTCTAGTTTTGAAAAATAAAGAACTATAAAAGACTCATAGAAAGACTTGAAAAAATACAAACCTATTCTACTATAATATAGATACAAGGATTTGTTTTCTTTCTATCTTACAAATTGTTAATCATGAATGTTGTATGACAATGATAGGACCATCTAGACAAGAGAGTTTGAATAAATTTTTTTTTCCATGGGATTGATATATCTTATAGGGACGTTTTTGTAGTGAATCAAATTTGAAGAGAAAACCCTTCAATTTCCTCCTCTTATCCTAGAAATACCATGTCTCTCTCCATTAAAATCCCTAGCCACATTCTTCTATCAAAGCCTTAGTTGGTATTAGAGCCAGGTTAATCCTTGTGAAGATTGGATTGTGTAGAAACCTGAGTTGATTTGGTTGTAGGGTAGCAAATCTAAGGATTTGACTTACAAATTGTAGAAATTTATGATATTGTGGGAACCTCATTATAAAGATAGTTCCAAGTAGAGGAAATGATGACAATGTTGTATTAGATACATTGAGACAAATTGTAGCCAAATTAGATATTGTAGAGATAGCCCAAAAGAGAGAAGTGCATCTTGATGATGTGAGTGATAATAAAGCAAAAGCAACAAATCCTAATCTAGAACTTGAAGAAGATCAAGATGAGGCAAAATTGTTGAGAGTATTGTCTAGGAAAAATTCAAAGCCTATTGTAGAAGTTGTTCCTTATGATGGGAAATTAGATACCAATGCTATGTTGGATTAGATCTCTAATATGGACAAGTTCTTTGAGTATGAAAACACTCCTAATAATAGGAAGTTGAAAATTGTAGTTACGAGGTTGAAAGGTCATGTATCATTATGGTGGGAGTATTTGAAAACTAATAGACAAAGGAGAGGAAAGGAGAAGATCAGGACTTGGGTGAAAATGGTGAACAAGGTGAAGAACAAGTTCCTTCCTACTAATTACCGAGTTATATTGTTGAGAAAAATGCAAAATTTAAGATAAAGGGATATGACTATAAAGGAGTATACTAAGGAATTCTCTAGATTGGACATTAGATCTAGACAAGTGGATGATGATGTTGAGAAAATTTTAAGGTACATAAATGGATTGAGATCTGGCATATAATATGAGATAAGTTTTGTGAAATTGGAAAGTGTGAAGGAAACATATCAATATGCCTTGAAAGCTGAGGATGACGAAGAAGCATAAATAAAGAAAAAGAGGGAGAGGTGGTAGATTCTAGAGAGGTAGAGGTAGATCTTATGGAGAAGGTGGTAGATCTAACAATTCTGTGCAAGATAAGGGGAAATCTAAATGGAAGAAGGGTGACAAAGGCAAGAACAAGTGGAAAGGTGGTGATACTTACTGAGGAGGTATTGGTTCTTACCTAGGAAAGGGCAATTCTTATTCTTGGGGTGGTTTACATGGTAATTGTTTCATATGTGGTAAAGAAGGGCATAGATCCTTTGAGCGTGGATCCTTTAAAAGTAGGCAAGGTACCAAAAATGTTGTGGTTCAAGGAGACACTGAGGGTTCACCTAGTGGACCCAAGGTTGGAGAAAATCTGATGGTGAGAAGAACCTTATTTAATAAGGGAAGTGATGAGGAACCTATCCTAAAGAGAAGTCTTTTCAAGCCCAGATGTAAGATAACTAGAAAATGTTGCAAGGTGATCATTGACAGTGGAAGTTCTACAAATTTGACATTAGGAGAATTGGTTACAAAGTTGTAGTTGTAGAGGATGAAGCATCCTAAACCCTATCATGTTTCATGAATCAAAGTTGAGCACAAGATATTGGTAAGTGAAAAATGTATTGTGAAGTTCAAGATTGGACATTATTTTGATGAAATTCTATGTGATATTATGCCTATGGATTATTGTCATATTTAGTGTGGTAGACCTTGGCAATATGATAGATATAGTATACATGATGGAAGATTGAATAGATATAATCTTTGGGTGAATGGGAGAAAGAAAATATCGTTGCCTTTGATTGAAAGTCTAGATGAGGTTAATTGTACTACTATGTGAATAGAATGAAAATAAGGCTTCCTCTATTAACCCTAATATTTAATGTGATGATCCAAATTGATTAAGCACAAGAGAGTGATCAATGTAGAAATGGATCATGTGATGGAAAATAGGGAGAGAGGAGGTTATATAATCTTTCTATTATGCGGGAGTATGTGCATAAATCCTAAAATAGATAAAGTACAAATACTAACCTTGAATTTGGAAAGTGTTTTTTTCTAATGTTTGTATATAGTTTCTAGAAAATTTGCAATCCGTTCTGAACTAGAAATGTTGAGATGGAGAAAACCCATAAATCTTTTGTCTTTTTGAAGGGAGGTTAACCTTGACCGTAATAGTAGGGTACAATCCTATCCTAAGGCCAAATTGTACCCCAAAAAGTTGACCTTGACTTGCATTGCTCTGACAAAATTTATGTTCACGAATCTCCCAAGTTTGACAAAAAGGGTATCTAAATATGCTCTTCAATTCATTGTTCCACACCTCTATCTGCAAGAAAAATGGTTTTTTTGTTTGGATGAAGGGTTTGCCTTGGTTAAACCCTAGTTTGGAATCAAAATTAATAATGAAATTGAAATAGAGAATGCTACTAAGTAGTAGAAGTAAATCTAACAATGAAGCTATGATACTTAATAGATATGCAATTGTATTTTAAATGTAAACAAGTGTATTGATGTGAAATCTTGAACATAAAATTAAAAAATGTAAATCAAAACCTCCATGATTTTATGCTTAGAATCCACCTTGATAAAAGAATGAATAGATCTTGAAGATGAAAAAATAATCTTGAAGGAAGATCACACCTCCATGATAGCTAGATCTAGGGTTTTGAATGATGAATCTTGAATGGTTGAACCAAATCCCTTTAAAGGTTTGAATGCTTCAATCCTTAATCTTCAATGGAAAACTTGAATACTTGAATGATAGAATGCTTGCTTACTTGAATATTAGGTAGTTGCTTATAGATAGTATTCATTTGTGTGTGATAGATCCTTGATGGTCTATAGATTTTAGATTCTCTTCATAAAAAGTAGATAATAAATTTTGCTCATAGATAGTGGATGTCAAAATGTAGGAAGAAGGCTTCCTTATATAGTAATCTAGGGAAAAAACTCTTAGAGAAGGCCAACATAGGAGCATTAAATATTATTTAACCTTAACCCCTAGAAATGAACCTAAATTAAATGTAATTTAAGAGTCTACCATTCCAAGATCTGAAACAACCAACCTAGAAGCGGGAAAAGAAACTTTCTAAAGCCCAAGATCCAAAACTCTTGGAATTTAAAATGAGACCTAAGGTCAAGACAAGATCAATCATACCCTAGGTCAGGGTCAAGGTTTTCTTTTTCCTAAGACAGGGTCAAGGTTGACCTTGACCCAGAAGTCAAAGTTCTTAGTTTCACAAAGTAGGTTGTTAGGAATAGGCTAGAAATAGAAAGAGAGAAGCAGAACATGGGTAAAACTACCAGATCCATGCAACAACCCATTCAAGTTGCTTGGAATTACCCTAGAACACTTACTCAAAGGGCTAAACACTCTTAACATGTAAGTGCTTCCATTTTAAGACAATACACTATGAAGATTTGTGTGGTTAATGGGAAACAATTTGAAAAAAAAAGTGAAGAAGAAACAAGTCTGTTGTGCTATAATTCTTAGGAAGCCAAGTTGTACTAGTAGAAGCTAAGTGATAGAAAATAGTGATGACTAAGTAACATCTAGTGATGGGCAAGTAGTAGAAACTAATAGAAGTTGAGTGCCAAGAAAAATTGAAAACTTGATGAATGAATATAAAGAAATTGTTGTAGAAGACATTCCTAATGGTTTACCACCTATAAGAAGTATAAGTCATTGTATGGATCTGATTCCTATAGCTAGATTTCTAAATAAAGCACTATATAGATTGAAACCTATAGAGAATGAATAACTTAATAGACAAGTGCATGAGGTTGCAGAAAGGTTTGACCACAGAAATTTTAAGTCCATGTGTTGTACGTGTTGTATTAGCACCTAAGAAGAATGGAGAATGTATACTAATTCTAGAGCTATTAACAAGAACAAAATAAAATATAGGTTTCCTATGTTGAGAATAGATGACATAATGGATTATTTTCATGGAGCAAAGTATTTTTCCAAGACTGATTTGAAGAGTGGTTATCATCAAATCAGAATCAAAGAAGGTGATGAATGGAAGAAAGCTTTCAAGAAAAAAGATGGTTTGTATGAATGGTTGGTAATTCCTTTTGGTTTGGCTAATGCTTCTAGTACTTTCATGAGGTTGATGAATGAGGTTCTCAAGAGATTTTTGGGCAAATTTTTTATTATTTATTTGGATGATATTTTGATATTCAGTAAGAATGAGGAAGAAAATCTTGAGCATGTTAGGAAATTATTGCAAAGATTGAAAGAGGAGAAGTTGATGATTAAATTGAAAAAGTGTTCATTTATTCAAGAGGAGATTGTCTATTTGGGATTTGTGGTTTGAGAATGAATCTTGAGAAGGTTAAAGAAATTTTAGGATGGCCTACACCTGAGGATATGGGTGTGATAAGATCATTTGATGGTTTGGGTAGTTTTTACAAGAAGTTTACAAAGAATTTCAATTCTATTTGTAATGATATGACTAAGATAATGAGAGGAGATAAAAAGGATTTCAAGTGGAGACATGGAGCTGATAACAATTTTGAGACTTTGAAACAAAAGGTTGTTGAGTTACCTGTATTGGCTTTGCTCGATTTCAATAAGGTATTTCAAGTTGAATGTGACACAAGTAGTAGTGCAAAAGGAGCTATATTAAGTCAAGAAAGTAAACCCATTTCTTTCTTTAGTAAGAAGTTGAATGATGATAGAAGGAAGCATTCTATGTATGATCAAGATTTTTATAGAATTGTTCAAGCCTTGAAGAAGTGGAGACATTATTTTATTCCTAAGGAGTTTTTGTTGTATACTGCTCATAAACTTTATAGTACTTGGAAAGTCAACATTAATTGAATCAGAGACATATGAAGTGGGTTGAGTACTTGTAGAGTTTCACAATTTTTATTAAACATAAGAATGGAATCACTAATTGATTTGTTGATGCATTGAGCAAAAGACACTCTTTATTGACCAAGATGAAGGTTGAAGTTCTTGGTTTTGATGAAATGAAGGAGTTGTACGATACTCACCCTAATTTTTTCTAAGGCATGGAGAGAGTGCAGAGCACCAAATCTATTAGATCACATGAGTAAGTATGATGAGTAACCATTCAAGAGGGTATGATGTTCAAAGGAATTTAGTTATGTATACTTAGAAGTGATATGAGAGTTAATCTAATTAACAAAAATCATAGTGGTGGATTGGTTGGACAATTTGGAATTGATAAGACATTGAGTTTGCTAAAGGATAATTATTATTGGCCACAAATGTATAAGGATGTTTATAAAATTGTAAAGAGTTGTGGATTTTGTCAAGTTACAAAAGAAGTATGTTAGAATACTAGTTTGTATACACCTATTTTTGTTCTAGAAAAACCTTGGAGTGACATCAGTATTAATTTTTTTCTTCGATTACTTAAGACAAAAAAGGTGTCTTATTCTATATTTTTTGTTGTGGAAATATTTTCTAAGATGGCTCATTTTATACCATGTAAGAAGATGTCAGACGATGAGGATATTGCTGAGATTTTCTTCAAAGAGATCGTTAGATTGCATGTATTACTAAGAAGTATTATTTTTGATAGAGACAATAAGTCTTTTGGTTATTCTTGGAAGACTTTGTGAAGAAGATGGGTATTGAGTTGAATTTTAGTTCTACATTCCACCCACAAAAAGATGGACAGACAAAGGTTGTGAATAGAAGCTTGGGTAATTTGTTGAGATGTCTAGTTGGAGATAAACTACATAATTGGGATTTGGTGTTGACACAAGCTGAGTTTGCATATTATAATTCTATGAATAGGAGTACAAGGAAAACACCTTTTAATATTGTTACTAGAATGCAACCTAGAGGGATATCTGAATTGAGGGATGTTTCTAGTAAAGAAAAGAAAAGTGTTGCAGGGGTAGAATTTGCTGATTTTATGGATTCTTTGCAAAAGGAAGTGAAGTTGAGGGTGGAATAAAGGAATAAAAAGTATAAGCAGAATGTTGATAATTCTAGAAGACATCATGTTTTTGAAGTTGGTGATGAAGTAATGGTTCATTTTAAGAAAGGTAGATTCCCTAGTGGAACATATAGTAAGCTAAAGATGAAGAAGTTTGGACCTTGTAAGATCTTGAGGAAGTTTGAGAATGGAAATTATTACGAAGTTGAGTTACCTAATGTCATGGATATATCTCCTATAATCAATGTTGCTGATTTATATAAGTATCATTAGTTAGATAATGAAGTTGTTGTATCAGATGATTATCCTAAGAAGCATATTGAAGAGTTAGAACAAGTATTGATTCAGTGAGTTGGTAAAAGTACAAGAGGAAAGGATTACTATGAGTATTTGGTGAAGTTGAAGAAAAAACTAGTTGAAGATGCTATATTGATTTCTCAATCTAAGTTAGATTCAAAACAAGCTATGACACTTACATGATTCAAGAAAATCATTTCTTTTCATCCTCAATTGTTTGATGTAGGAACATCCTGGGTTACATTTCTATTCTACATGTTTACCTTGCTTCTAGTTTTTTCTAAGCTCTTTGCTGCTATCGAGCTCCTAGTTTTTGCCTTGTTCTTTGTTGCTACCAAGATCTTAGTTGTTTCTAACCTCGTGGTTGGTTTCAAGTTCTTTATTGTTTCCAAGCTCTTAGTTGATTTTGAGTTTTTAGTTTCTTTTGAGTGCTTGTTGGTGTCAAGTTTTCTATGGTTGAAAATTTTTTGTTGGTACCAAGTTCATGTATGTGCCGAGCATTCTCGAGTGCTAATTTTTCCTTGATCCTTCTTTGATTAAGTTGTTTGTGTTTGGTTCTAGTTTGAGACAAATTTTTGCATTTATTTTTAATATTTGTTCAGAGTCAAATTGTGGTTTAATTTGTATTTAATGTAAGGGTTTATTTAGACAATAATTTATAACAGTCTATCTTGTGTCCATGCAAGTATTTTAAAGGGGTCTTGGGTAGTGTCTTAAGTAGAATTCATAGATCGTGAGGAGTCAAAGTAGAGTAGAAATGTGAAGATCAAGTTTGAATTGTAATGTTGGTTGTAAGCCAAAAGGCCTTATAATTGGGCATGTATTTGGATGATTTTATGAATCAATAAAGTGTTTTTATCTTCTATCTCCTTTGGTTATTGTTCTTGTGTTGTGTTTACTCTTGTAGGTGACTTTGGTAGCTAAGTGTACCTTTGGCCCTTATTATCCATCATTATCCCCATGTCACTAAAGAACATTCCACTTGTATTTTATGGTCATAGAATAATTTTGTGATATTGTTGAAGAAAAGTACATAGCTTTGTCCTTTACTAATTTCACATGTACCCTAAATCTTACTAGAATGTGTTCTTTCAAAAACTCATAGATGACCTTAGAAGTAGTTTTCTTTGTAGCTTTAGATTCCACCACTCCGTCAAGTAGTCTATCATAGTTAGGATGTAGATATAACACTCACTAGAGTGAGAGTTAACTAGGCAAAGGAATCTACCCACCATTATTTAAAACGTCCTTCTATCACCATAGGCTTTAGGGGAAGATTTTCCAACTAAGGCTTTCTTGCAAACAACTTTAGTTTTTCACTCTTAAATAGTCATTTGTAGGCATCCTTGAAAATACTAGGATAATAATAATATTTCCTAAGGATCTTAAAAGGAGTAATTATTAATGAAAAAATGCCCCCCATAAGCTTAATTGTCAAATTGTTTTAAGAGCTCCTAATGAAGCTTGTCCATGCATTTATGGAAGGTTCCATCAATATAACATATGTATAAGGATTCCTCCCAAATGACACATTTTTCATCTTTCATCCCAAGATTTTTTCTCTATTAAGGAGTTATCCCTTCTAGACATTCACCATAAGTAAGGAAATAAGTGATGTCTAAGAGACATGGATCTTGCAATCTTACTACTAGTACTCTTAGGACATCTTCCTCTCCTTATAGTTTATTTTTAGCCATCATTTTACACATACCATTTCCTCTAAATATCTTGGTGGGTAAATTTCTATACCATATTCTTCCATTTTAGCTACTCCAACCCCTCTTTTATTGTGATCCACATCTTTTGTGTTAAAATTCTCTTCACTATAGGCTATAGCATGTATACAATAATATGTGAATTTAGTATGTAGAACCTGGTAGAAATTTGGATAGGGTAGATGGTATAAATTTTTCATTTATGGAAACATATATTCAAAACTTAAGTTAGGAGATCACAACGATAAAATTTTGATAAAAGGACTTGGAAAAATTTCTAAGCATTAGGAAGTTTATCTGTCAATACATGCACTATTTTGATTAGTGTAGTTCATAGAGGCAATTTTGGCATGTGCTATCTTACCTACAATAAGTACAATATGTCAAGATACCACATATATTTGCGCAAGATTGTATAGATAGTAAAAACAAAGATATAATGGTTTTCTAGTTACCATAAGTGAGAAAAGTATAGTTTTGTATTTTAGCAAACATGTGAACTAATGTAGGCCAACTATATAAAATAATATGGTATACATGACATAACATGGTATGTGAAGTTGTGTGAAAATGCAAATATAATTGTAATAAATTATGATGATATCTATGCTATTATTTTGAGATGTGAATTTTTATGTTAGATTAGAGAAGCACATATAGATGATCAATTTTATGAAGAGCAGCAAAGGCAAACCAAATATTGAAGATATTAGCAATAGTAAGAGGTTTTTTACTTGTCTCTTCTATTGAATAATATCATTGTATATCTCATTTTGGGGTAGTGGGCTCATCTTTCATAGTTTATATAATTGTAAAAATAAATTCTAGCATGGGTGAGGCTTCTAAAAAGGCCCAGTCCTATAACAGAAATATACTATACTGATGTAATAGACTCCTAATAGGGTCAATATCTTTCATAAGATACTTTTTATTAGTGGATCACTTTGTGGGTACCATCCCTACTTGGGTTTTCCCTTGGAAGGAGTTTTCCTATTTCACAAAATATGGTGTTATGTGTTGCAAGTTATAAGATTATTAATGATATCCATAATTGGGATTTTTTTGTGAAATATTGATTCACCCTCTACCCCCCCTTTTAGTATTTCCTATTTTTAACAATTGGTATCAGAGAACAGTTACTTAGATAATGGCTAACCATTTGAGTAAGATCTCTATGGATATGGATCAATTATAGAAGAACCTCTTGAACAACTTGATGTACTTACAAAAGAGAGAGATAATTTGAAAGACAAGTATAAAGATTCTAGGGACTACATTGAGAATATCAAGGACAAGATAGAATTAGATATTAAATTTAAGAAATAATATAAAGATAAGACCAAGGACTTTAATGAATTTTCAAGGATTAAGAATTAAAATGAGATCCTAAATCATGATCTAGAGATTACAAATCTAAAATTAAGCTTGAAGAATGATGACAAGAAGATTAAATAAGATTTGAAATTTGAGAATGCAAATCTAAGATCTAAAATTACAAAGATGACATCTAAACTTGAGTATTCAAAGTTTCAATATGTAAAACTTGAGAAATATAATACAATTGTAAAAGGAGAGTAAACACAGTCTAAGCATCATATTGAGAAGTAATATTCTAACAATGAAAAACTTGATGAGCATATCTATATGCAAAGACCTTCTTATCATAAGATTGGTCTTGGATATTTTGAAGGAGAATAATCTAATAAAAATGATGTTACAAAGGAATAAGATATTGTGATTCAACAACTTGAGCATGAGAAAGAAGATCTGAACAAGGTTGAGTAAAATCAATGTGAAGGTGTACCTAAGCAACCTGAACAAGATGAATTGCCTAAAGAAGTAAGGAATAAATTTAGAGGAAGATATTATGCCTATAATGAATTTGGTCAAATGAAGCAAGACTATACAGGTAATTCTCTTAACCCTTTCTTGTTATTATTATGATTGTCATGGTTTTGGTCATAGAGATATTTAATGTAAGAAACCTAAATTCAATAATGATAATAATATAATGTTTAGAGATACTAACCTTGCAGCTAGTAGACCTATTGGAGGAACCAATATTATTAGGAATGGTATTATTTGTTAGAAGTGAAAAAACTTTGGGCATGTAGATAGAGATTGTAGAGTACATATCAATTAGTCAAGACCTAGATATGGAAACTATGTTATAGTTTATCATATTAGTAAAAAATTGGTCATCAAATAAGATTCTATAGGATGAAAAACACAATAATGCCTAAAAATATGAAGAACAACATGTGAAACCCTAATCCTAGAAGGAATATAAATAATAATAAAAGAAATGAAAATATCGACAATAGTTAGAGAGAAAATTTGAAATATCTTATAGGAAACGTTGATGAGTTATTTTCTTAAACCTAAGGATCTTGCAAGTTCATATGTAGTGTTGGAAAGTCAACCAAGTGAAGCATTTGAAAATAGATTGATGTCAGTGATAGTCACCTACCAATCATAATTTGATTGAGAAATTTATTTTATTAATTACTATAATAGAATTAGCATCAGAAGAATGTAGAAACTCTTAGGGATAGAATTGAGACTTGTGCAATTAATATGAGGTAGAAAAAGATGTAAGGAAGCTATGACTAACTGTGAATGAGATTTGGAGTTTATATGTAAGTGCGTAAAGTAAATGAAGTTCACTGGTAAATAGAAACAACTTTTTATTGCTCATGTACTTGTGCAATTAATGCAATAGGTAAACGGAACTGATTTAATGATCAAAATTGGATTTTTGAGTACTAGTTGATCATGAAAGAAATTAAGAAGTTATTGAAGTGAATTTAAGAGAAAGATTGAAGTTTTTTGGAGTAGAATTGAAAGTGAATTCAGAAAGCTCTAATTTCACAATGTTGAGGTATTTAACGCTTGCATTGTCATAATTTGAAAGTTTAATTTGGAAAGAATGGAAACCCCAACTATTTGTGATTTAAGTGAGGGACCCATATATAAATTTAAGTAGCATCCATACATTTCACTAGGAGATGACCCATCAAGAGCATTTTCAAAATTAGTATCTAGTAGGGTTTTGCACATAGAAGATAAATGTGCTTATACATACACCAAAAGTTTGAGTCAATAGGAGATAATAACATTCATAAAGATATGAACCTAGTGTACAAAAATGACCTAACACTTAAACAAGGGTTTGAACATTTGGGAGACCTAAAAATCACAAGGCATATGTTCTTTTTGAAATTCACCATGAGTGGAAAAGGATAATTCAAAGCCGTATTCATGAAGATAAGTTCTAGCTAGGAGACATACTAACTATTATTAACAATGACATTATTATTAAGTTAACTAGACTAAGAAATGATGGTAGTAACCCTGTGACTACAAAAAATGTTAGAAATTAGTTGAAACCAACTTGGAAACAGTGTCCAATGGAAGACATACAAAGCTAAACATGATTAATGAAGTTGATGTTAGACTTTTTAGCAAAATAATTAGATATAAGATGAATTAAAATTCTAGATTAAACTATGTACTTAGTGGATTCTTCCATGTAGCATATATGATGATTGTTGAAAGAGAGAAAGTTAATATGTGTGAGATTCTTAGGAAATAGCTACTTGAAAAAATAGATAGAATAAAGAAAACCAAGAACACAATATTCAGATTTTAATCTTTATTGACACATCTATTCTTTCAAGTAGTAATAAGATTTCCTAGTATGCCAAGTTATGAAAGTAACTCTAACAAGTGCAAAATGGACCTAATCACACACTATTATAAATAATAACCTAAGGAAAGAATGACACAAGATATAACAAGGATGATGAAAAGTTTCCAAGAAAAAATGAAGCAAAGATTTAGGGTTGAACCATCCTTAGTGGAGAAATACAAAGATGAGATTTGTTTCATGGTAGAAACTAGTGTTACATGCATGGAGGCAGTAGAACCAAGAGTGAAGTTCATTGATCCTATGGGATATGAAATGAAAGAGAAATTGATTGAGGGTAATGTGAAAATAATTTTGGAATAAAAAAAGGATAAGGAGTGTCCTAGATGGGGTACCCACAAAGAAAAAGTCAAAGAAGTAGACAATTAACTGCACAATAAGGACATTTAGAAATGAGTTGATAAGAAAATTGATAGTATACTAAAGGAAAATTGTATAAACAAGGAAGAATTCAATGAATCCATGGGAATCAAAATGGAAATGAAAGAAAGTGGGCAATCTGACATTCTTATTGCCAAACCATTAGCCATTTTATTGTGAATCTACAAAGGGAGTAACACTAGCAATTCTATCTGTGCAGACACCTATTGCACCATATGCAATAGCTACACTAGTACAACCACAATTTGTTCCACTAGTTTAGACTAGAGAGAAAGAAGATGTTAGTATTATAAAGTTTAGATAAGAACACTACTAACTACTAGAAGTTTTGTGAGGTTTGCATAAGTAAAAGAAGAACCATATGAGCTACCAAGATATGAAAGAGTAAAAGAAATTGCCTTTCATCCAGGAAGAGAAAAAAAACATTAGTTACATATGTAGGTAAGAAAAAGAAGAAGAGCTCAGAATAATAGGTAGAGAAATAAGAGATTGAGGAAAAAGAATCTAAGAAAGAAATAGAGAAATTTAAACTTGAAGTTTCCACTAGAGAAAGGAAGAAATAGAAACCAAAAATCAAAAGATTAAATTGTATGATAATTGATGGTGAAGAATTTGCACAATTGAACAAGTAATACTGCCTATATAATAATCTTGACAAATTTTAGTTGGAGAACACAATTATTAGACAAATGATCTTGTCTAATAAGAATTTTCAAGATATTCAAGGTCATATTCCCAAAGATATGTATGAGAAATTAATTAACAAAAAAAGTGAGTTGTTGAAGGAGACAAGGAAATAAGGGAAAGATTGATGAGGAAACTATGTGAGATAGAAAATGATGAGAACCTTGAAAGAATAATGAATAGTACTGATCCTTTACTAAGAAAAAAGACAAGAGCCATATTGATAATGTAAGGAAATTATGAAGAAGTTAATAAAGAAACTGAACAAGCTATTGTAAATTTTATGACTAAAGTACAAAAGACTAAACCTACCACAAGAACAATAAAGAACAATGATAGGGGAGAGGTTCCTACACATTCTAAAACATAATTATAAGATAGAGAAAAATATAAAGTAGTTTCTATAGTAATAGAAAAAATTAAACACATATATGGAAGATGCATAAGCCAACAAAATTTTAGAGATACCTAGGTTAGAAATGCCACAAGTTACAATTAGTAAAGATATAATGCATGTCGACAACACTAGCATCATAGTGGACACACAAAAAGAACCTTTTAAGGATTATGGCCATATTGTTTTTTAAAATTGGGTAGGGTATACTAGTTCAAATAATGGAGAACCAATAAAAAGGAGAGGTGGAAGAAGACAGGAAGGATGAGGAAGGAGAAAGTAAAGATGAGGTAGAAGAGAAAAAGAAAGACGAGGAAATAGAGGAAAATAAAGATGAGGTATTAGAAGAGAAGAAAGATGAGGAGGAGAAAAAAGAGGACCAAACATAAACAAAGGAAGAAATTTATACCAAAGAACAAGAAGACAATTAGAGTAAGTAGATTTAGTTAGCCACTCTTGTTCAAACACCTAGTTATGAGATTGCAAGCACTAGTATGTCAAAGACTCCAATGGAGTCACTATTAGAAATCATGACTTTAAATACACCCTTGACATCTACTAGTGATCCATATATTGACATATTTAGTTAGATAACTACACTAGTTACCAAAAAAATAGTTGAGAAGACCAAGATCAAAAGGACACAAGAAGTCCTTGGCAAAGTGACAAACAAACTAAAAGATATTATCCAAATAAATGTCACTGAATTAGAACTAGAGAGGAAGCAAAAAGAGGAAATTGGAGGAATTTTTAGCTACTAAGGTACATGTAAAGCATGAAGCACAACTATTTAATATTATTTGCAAGAACATCATAAAAGACCTAGCAAGTCTTGATTCTTACATGAAAGAGTTGAGAGAATGTTTTGTTGAAGGAAGAACTTTGTATGGACAATGTGCTTTTCCATACAATTTCCTCAGAGATGTTAATGGGGAACTGAAAGGGAAACAAAATAAGCTAAAAAATCCTATAAATGAAGTGCAACTACCAAATAATCAAATTGTGGATTTATAGAGAAGAATTGGATAGGTCTATAATAGCATAAGTTTGCTAGAGTTGAAGAGGAAAGGATATTTAGAAGATTTTCACCATTGAGGAAGAATCTCACTTTGAAGATTAGTAACATTCAAAAGAAGCTAGATAAATTCCTTAAGGATAAGGCATCATATGAGAATTGTTTTCATTTGTACTTGAATGTAGTGGAAGTTGAATCTAATGGATTATGCACTATTATCACTGTACCTACAGTAGTCCAAGACTCATGGAAACAAATATTTCAAGAATCTAAAGAAAAATGTCTCTAAATATATTACATGCATATCAAACTCAAAAGCATGAAAAATAGAGGTAATCAGACAATTTTAATTTGTATATAGTCTTTGCCTCACCTTTGTCATTGATGTCAAAAGGGTAGTGAGTAATGAAAACTATATGTCTAAAGGGGAATGAAGTATGTAATATGTAGAGGAATTATAAGATAGAGTTAATCAAAGGGGGAGTAATGATGTATAATGGTATGAACAAATGTGATCCACATTTTGGAATTTTGTAATGGCCATGTGAAGATTCACAAGTTTTTGAGATTTTGTTTGTGACACACAACCAATTTCTCAATATGTTGCCATCAATGCTAGAGGGGGGAGATTTTTGGAAATTTGGCTAAAGTAGAGGGTATAAGGTTGTTATTTATGACAACATATATTCAAAGTTAAGTGACAAAATCATGAAGATGAAGTTTTTATAGGACTTAGAAAATTGTCTTAGTATTAGGAAGTTTACTTGTTAGCACATGCACTATTTCAATTAGCATAGTTCATAGAGGCACTATTGGCATGTGCGCTCTTACCTACAATAAATAGAGTATGCCAAGATACCACAATTATATGTACAAGGTTGTATAGACAATACAAACATAGATAAAATAGTTTTCTCTTACAATGTTGAATAGACATAACATGATAAAGATAAGAAATTGAATATTTCTAAGTTAAGAAATTATTTTGTTAAACAAAATAAGTCCTTGACTAATTAGGGACAACATCCTAGATGTTAACTCTAAGTGAGAAAAAAGAAATTTTATATTTTTACAAATGTGTGAAGTAATATAGGTTGACTGTATAGAATAATATGGTATAAAGGAAATAAATCAAAATCCAAAGTTGTGTGAAAGTACAAGAATAATTGTAAGAAATTATGATAATATGTATGCTATTATTTTGAGATGCAAATTATGATGTTAGATCAAACAAGTATGGATATATGATCAGTCTTGTGAAGAGAATCATGTTGGGAACTTATAGTTGCAATAATTGTTGTTTTGTCATTGATGTCAAATCTATGGATGAGACATACTTCTACTTAATGTAAATGTCATATCTATTTGATTGATGAAGAGCATTTGAGAAATTTCTCATAACTATAGTACCTAGAGGAAAGATTGAAGTTATGAAAAGGAAGTTGGAATGGACATTTGATTAGATAGACCTTGATAAAGAAAAGTAATTATTTATTTCAAGAAAGTTGAGCCAAGCCAAATAAAAGTGTAAATACTAAGGAATTCCAAGTAATGCTAGTGTCAAATGAGCCATAGTGAGTGCTGAGAAAATCTAGTGTTGACCAAGAATTACCATCAACTGAGAAAGTTAGTTGATGCTAATATAGAAAGAGTTATAGTAACAAAGTATTTCAGTATTAATTGAGTATCAAAATTTAGATATTGTTGAGTGGCAGTAAAAGAACAAGTTCAAAAAAATGGTAAGATCAAGCCAGCTCAGTTGATTTATTGGGAGACATAAAACTTGTTGAAGATGAGATTGATGAGTTGGATCATTAAATTTGAGAAAGAGATTAGGTAAATAACTAGCACATGGATTCAAGTGAATTTTCTATACGATGATCTTGAAGATGGATAGATACGTTGAAACAAGTTGAAGTTGATTGTAAACCCTAAGATCTACAATGGGCATAGCAAATGATAAATCATGAATTTCCTATTTAAAGAAGTACAAATTTGAACAAATTATGATGGAGGAGGAGTACAAGTGTATACAAAGCAAGGTTGATCAAAAGCACACAAGTGAGTTTGAATGTGAAGCTAAAGGAGAAAGCTTGTAGATATGATGTTGTTGTTGATAAGTGAACTAGAGCACAAGGCTTAAGTGTTGATGAGAAGAGTGAATTGATTTCTTGAAGGGTGTCCAAGAAGATCAAGATTAGAGGTAATAATGAAAGGCTTATTAGTGAACCATTATAAGGACTAAATAGAGATTTGAACCATAAAAAGTGAGTTGTAATCACATAGATCAAACTTATTGTTTTCTTTCCTATCATTATAAATAGTTTGTATTGAAATCCTTTTAGTAGAGGTTGACCTAACAATCATTTGAAGACTTAGCAATCAACATAAATCCTTTAGCTATGTGACATTCTAAATGGAATAATCAAATTCCTTTTATAAGGTCACTCCTAATAGGGTGATTAAATCCTCTAACCAGGTCAAATTTAATCATGTGTATTGTAACCTTTAATAAGGTTGGATCCTAATAGAGCTTACTTTGAAAGAGTGAAAAAGAGTGACATGTTGCTGGTGGTTTTTCCCAAATTGGGTTTCCATGTTATATCCTAGTGTCAAAATTGTGATGAATGCCTTATGAATGTTTATGCCTGATAATATTTTCATTATGCAATGCAAGTTAAAGTTTATGCCAATTTTATAGTAGAGACCAAGCAAAAATAGGATAAGAAGAATAATGAAGTGTTTAATGTTAAATTATTCAAGTGGTACATATAGACCTTGAGTAACTGATTCACATCCCCTCTCAGTTATTCAAAATATTTCTATAAATTGGTATCAGAGCCCATTGCTTATAGGGAAAAGGTTTCAAGGTACTTAAAGCTAAAGATCATGATGAATAAGATAGATGTACTTAAGTTAAATAAAGAGAAATTTCCTGCATGGCAAACCTTGATGAAGCTACACATATCTAGTATCAATGATGCTATTGCCAAATTTCTAGACAATAGATTTGTAGAAGTGACACCTTCTCCCCTAACTACTAAACAATTGAAAAAAAAGTTAGAACACAACCAAGAAATGTTGGAGATAGCCTCAGCCCTAACCTATGCCAACTTTGATGACCTAAAATATTGCAATATTGCAAAGAAGATGTGAAATAGATTGAAGAATATACATGGAGGTGATGTTGTAAGAGACAAAGTAGAAGGTCTGAGAAGTAAGTTTAATGAAATGAGAATGATGGAAGGTGAGAACCTAATATAGTAGTGCACAAGAGTTAAAGAGGTTCTTAATTCTATTCATGGTGCAAATGCATAAATCAAAGATGATACAATGATAGCAAGATATTAAGGACTCTACTCCCTATCTATGCCATTAGAGTCTTTTCAATCCAAGAATTGAGATGCATACTAGGTAACACATTAAACTTAGAAGGTGTAATTGGTAGACTTACTACATTTGAGATGTCTAATTTTGATAACTACACACCTACTACCATTAAATTTTCTTTCAAGTCACAACTAATTCTTAGTAAGAATAAAATAAAACATGTGAAGAGTGAAAGTGATAGTTCTAATGAAGAGATTTATGAACTTGAAGCCCTCACTAAAAAAAGGTTTTGAAGAAAAAGAGGTAAATACAGAGGTAAATTACCTATCATTTATTTTTCATGCAACAAAGTTGGTCATATTGCTACTAGATGTCTTGATAGAGAAGATAATTAAGGATTAAAAGAAGGAGAGCAAGTACAAAGGAAGAAGATATGGAAAAGACTATAGGAGAAGAAAGGATGACAAAGTTAAGAAATATTGTTATATTGCTAAAGAAAAGATTGGTAATGAATCTGAGAGTAATGATGATGAAGTTGTCTATGTTGCTATGAAAGAATATTCTAATGAAGATGTAAAAACTGCATTAATTTCTTATGTGAACAAAAGCAATAGATGGATAATTATTAGTAGATGTTCCAATCATATCACAAGTGACAAAGAAAATTTTGAAAATATTGGTCCATACAATGGTGGATGTGGTAAATTTGGTAATGATATCCCATGTGACTGATAAGATAACATGTGACAGTGTTTAATGGGTTGAAGTACTTAACTACAATTTGCTGTATTTTTTACAGCTAAGAAAATTAGGTTGCAGAGTTGAATTTCAAAATAGAAAGGCCAAGATACATGATGATAACGGTAAGCTAATTGGGACTAGTGAGTAGACAAGAGTAACTTATTTTATCTAGATCTATCAAAAGAGACATGTACGTTTGCACAATAAGAAGATGCTTGGTTATGAAAAAAAATATTATGTCATGTGGATTTTGACAATTTAGTGAATATAAGTAAGATGAAGAAGGTAATAGGGTTTCCTAAACTAAAGAATCTTGACAATGCTATATGTAAATAATGTCAATTGGGAAAGATGACAAGTCTAGTTTTAAGAGTAAAACATATACTACTAATAATATTTTGGAATTGGTTCATACTGACCTATGTGGATCCATTGGTATTAAAATTTAGTATGGAGATCAATATTTCATTCTATTTGTGAATGACTACTCTAGAATGATGATTGTGATGTTTCTTAAAGTTAAATCTAATGCTCTTCAATTATTCAAGTGTTATTTAGCTAGAGTTGAAAAAGAAATAGGGACAAGTCTAAAGTGTTTGAGATTTGATAGAGGTGGTGAATTCATCTCGCATGAGTTCAATACATTCTACAATGACAAAGGAATGAAAAGACAAATGTCAGCACCGAGGACCCTTCCTTAGAATGGGATAGCTAAACATTGAAATAGATCAATAATGGATAGTGCAAGAACATTAATGATGGTGAAAGGTGTATCACATAAATATTGGAGAGAAGTGGTTAGTATAGGTGTCTATACCCTAAATAGAGTTCAAGCCAAGAATGGTACAAATGCTACACTTTTTGAACTGTGTTATGGTTATGCTCCTAATGTCAAGTATTTCATAATCTTTGGTAGTAGATGCTATATATTGAAAGATAATAGGAATGAAAAACTCAATGAAAAACATGATGAAGGCATATTCCTAGGTTATTCCACAAAAAGAAAATCTTATAAGTGTTTAAATACTAACACTAACAAAATTGTGGAAAGTACAAGTGTAAGAGTTGATGAGTTTGTAGAAAAAGGTGATATTTTATGTAATGAAGAACCTGAGGACTGTCGTACATTCATGTATATCAATGATGATTCTCCCAAAAATCAATGTAAACAAAAAATCCAAGCTACAAGTTCCTATTAGACAAGAAATGATGGAGTACAAATGCAAATTTTTGAGAAACAAACTATAGATACCAAGTTATAGACAGGCAATTCTAACCATTAGACAATGAATGTTGAGAATTCAAAACCTGAACCAGAACTAGAACAAGGAAGAGGAAATGATCCTTAGATTATTTTTCTAGATGAACCTGAAGAAGAACCAAGAAGAAAACTACATTTTTTATAAAATTATGTGAGAAGACACCATAAACCGAATCAAATCACTGGAGATGCTTAATCAAATGTTATGACAAGAAGAAAACTAAAAGGTGACATATGCTCAATATGTGAGTTTGAGCCCAAGACAATAAAAGATGCTTTAAACAATGAAGACTAGATATGACAATAAAAGATGCTTTAGACAATGAAGATTGGATACAAGTAATGAATGAAGAAATTGACCAGATTGAGAAGAATAATACTTGGACCCTAGTACCAAGACCTAAAGACAAAAATATCATTGGGACAAAGTGGGTTTTTAGGAAGAAGCTCAATGAAAATGGTGAAGTAACAAGAAACAAAGAAAGATTGGTAAGCAAGGGTTATGCACAAGAAGAAGGAGTTGACTATGGAGAAACTTTTTATCCTATGGCTAGACTTGAAGGAATCAGAATTCTTCTTGCATATTCAGCTTACAAGAATTTCAAGGTATATCAAATGGTTGTCAATTTTGTATTTTTAAATGATATACTAGAGGAAGAAGTATACATTAAATAACTCGAAGGACTTGTAGATCCAGACAAAAGAAACATGGTATGTAAACTGAACAAATCTCTTTATGGATTGAAGCAAGCCCCAAGAGCATCGTATGAAAGACTACATTACTACATAGTGAAAACTAGTTTTAAGAGGACAAATGATAACAACAATGTATACTTGAAGAATGGTAGAAATAATGAAATATTTTTATCTGAGATATTTTTTGATGATATTATATTTGGAGGAAGAGAAGCATTACATAAATCATTTGTTGATGAAATGAAAAAGGAATTTGAAATGTTAATGTTTGGTGAAATAAAATTATTTGTTGGATTACATGTCAAATAAAGTTTGGTATTCTCATTTCACAATCCAAATACATCAAGGAAATAATAAAGACTTTCTCTATGGAAGATTCAAGGCCAGTGAGTACACCTATTTCTATAGGACACAAGCTATCTAAGAATGATGATTCTACTGATGTGACCTAGACCCTATATAGATCCATGATAGGAAAATTGAAATATGTCATTTACAATAGGCTAGATATTGCATTGGAAAGTGGGAGAGTTTCTAGATTTTTAGAAAATCCTAAAGAGAATGGCATGGTAGCTATAGAAAGGATATTGAGATCTCTAAAAGGTACACAAGACTATGCATTATAGTACAAGAGAAGTGATAGATTTGAACTAAAGGTTTTCACTGACTTAGATTGGGTAGGAAATATTAATGACAAAAAAAGCACTAGTGGAGGTGCATTCTTTCTAGGAAAGAGATTGGTTTCATGGACAAGCAAGTTCAAAATAATTGTATTTCACAATCAATAACTGAAGCTAAGTATGTGGCAGCTGCAAAGAAATGTTGAAACATAATATGGATCAAATAGTTATTGAAAGGTATGAAAGAAGATATTACATATCTAGTAGTTATTAATTGTGATAACACAAGTACTATCAAAATTTCAAATAATGTAGTGATGCACACTAAGACAAAGAACATTGCTATCAAGTATCACTACTTGAGAGAATTAGTTCAAGACAAAGAAGAAAAGTTAGAGTATGTGAATACAAAGGGAAAAATTGTTGACATATTCACAAAACCATTACCCAAATATTATCATGAATATCTTAGAGGTAAACTAGGGGTGATTCCCATAACTAAGGATAATTAATAAGCCATGGTGCATTGTATCACATGTGCTAATCAGAACAATCTACATAGTGGTGCAATACAACTCTACTTTGGGACAAGCCTAAGGTAGAATATTTCAATACAACATAAAAATTAATCATAGACAGGTGATAAGTATCAGCCAGAAATGCATAATCTATGTAATTTATATGTTTAAAGAGTTTGAGGCTGAGATATCTACACATATTTGGAATTATTGGCAAAAAGGGAGAGATTACTAAATAAGAGAGAGAAAATCATGGAAGTGAAGCAAATTAATAGAGGGAGTTTGAATGGATGAGAATCAGAATGAAACTAAGTTGGTCACTCATGGAAGTGAAATTTTCTAGATTGTATGGTAACCTAGATACTACTAGTATTCAGATGTTTGAGACATCATCAATGCCAAAGAGGGAGATTTTTGGAAACTTACCATTGGAACAATTGTTGTTTTATCATTAATGTCAAATCTATGGATGAGACATATTGCTACTTAATCTAAATGTCATATCTATTTGATTGATGAAGAGGATTTGAGAAATTGCTCATAACTATAGCACCTAGAGGAAAGGTTGAATTTATGAAATGGAAGTTACAATGGATATTTGATTAGATAGACCTTGATAAAGAAAAGTAATTATTTATGTCAAGAAAGCTACACCAAGCCAAATAAAAGTGTAAAAATACCAAGGATGTTGAGCAATGCTAGTGTCAACAGAGCCACAATGGGTGCTGAGAAAATCTAGTGTTGACCAAGCATTAGCATTGACTAAGAAAGTTAGTTGATATTGAGCTAGAAAGAGTTACAGCAACTGAGTATTCAATATTAATTGAGTATCAAAATTTAGAGATTGTCAAGTGATAGTAAAAGAAAAAGTTTAAAGAAATCATAAGATCAAGTTGACTTAGTTGATTTCTTGGGAGATATAAAATATGTTGAAGATAATATTGATGGGTTGGATCATTAAATTTGAGAAGGAGATTAGGTAAAGACCTAGTAGATGGATTCCAAAGAATTTTCTAGAGGATGATCAATAAGATAGATAGATACATCGAATCGAGTTGAATCTAATCATAAACCCTAAGATCTATGGTGGATGTAGAAAATGATAAAGCATGAATTGCCTATTTAAAGAGGTACAGAGTTGAATAAATTATGATCAAGAAGGAGGGAAAGTGTATATAGAGTAAGGTTGATCAAACACACACAAGTGAGTGTGAATGCAAATCTAAAGGAGAAAGGTTGTAGATATGATGTTGTTGTTGACAAGTAAGCTAGAGAAGAAGGCTTAATTGTTGATGAGAAGAGTAAGCTAATTTCTTGAAAGGTGTCCAAGCAAATCAAAATTAGAGGTGAAAATGGAAGGCTTGTCAGTAAACCAACATAGGGACTAAATAAATATCTAAACCAAAAAAAGTGAGGTGTAATCACATAGATCAAACCTATTATTTTCTTTCTTATCATTGTAAATAGTTTTTATTGAAATCCATTTAATAGAGGTTGACCATACAGTCAATTGAAGACTTCATTGTATATGTAAATCCTTTAACTAGGTGAAATTCTAAATGGAATGACCATATTCCTCTTACAAGGCCACTCCTAACAGGGTGATTAAATCCTCTAACTAGGTTGCTTTTAATAGTGTGTATTGTAACCTTTAATAGGGTTGGCTCCTAATAGAGTTCACTTTAAAAAAGTGAAAAAGAGTGATATGTTGCTAGTGATGTTTTCTGAATTGGTTTCCATATAATATCCTAGTATCAAAACTATGATGATTGTCTTATGAATGTTTATACTTGATAATGTTTTCATTATGCAATTCAAGTTACAATTTATGATAATTTTATTGTAGAGGTCAAACAATAGCAAGATAAGAAGAATAGTGAAGTCTTTAATGTTAAATTGTTCAAGTGGTACATATAGACCTTAAGTAACTAATTCACCTGCTCTTAGTTATTCTAAACATTTCTAACACATCAAAGTCAAACTAGATCTTGAAAATATCAACAAATGAAGAGGTTTTGTAATTATATCTTGTATTGAAGAATATCATTGTATATTTCATGGTTGGTCAGTGGTCTCATCTTGCATACTTTCTATAATTGTAAAAACAACTCCTAATAGAATTGAGGCTTATAACAAGGCTTAGTCCTCTAACAAGGATATTGACATTATACAAATGTAATAGAATCCTAGCAGGATCAATATCTTTCACAAGATACTTGTTATTAGTAAATCATTTTGTGGGTACCATTCCCACCAAGGTTTTCTCTTGGCTAGGGTTTCCCTAGTTTACAAAATATGGTGTTATATGTTGCATTGCTTTATGGTTGTGTTTACTACTTAACATAATCAATTTACTTTTGTATGTAAGTTATAAGATTATTAATGATATCCATAATTGGAAAAAAGCTTGTGAAATATTGATTAATCCCCCCTCAATATTTTCTATTTCTAACCTTAATTGCTTCACTACTCTGACCATAAAATAGGCATATTTTCCATTTGTTAGAATCTAAGATCATGATTTTTCAAAGGATAGTGATGAATAATATAGGTACTTTGACATATTTCTTATTTTGTTGCAATAAAATAATAGACATAGTTTTTAAAACTATTTCTCCCTTTACACCATCAAATGTTTATTTACCTTCACCATTACAAATAAAACCATGGTTTCCCTTTATCATAGCCATAATGTTTATTATGATTGTAGAGAAATCTAGGAAAAAATTTCCTTTAGAAGTTGGCTTGTTAGAAGAAATATTTGATGCATATTTTTCTTGAGGGAAGGATGCATTATTTAATTGTCCTTACCCTTTCTAGATCAATTTAGATCCCTTATTGTTATAAAATTTTGGAAATCAATTCTCTTTAGTCACATAGAAGAATAATTTATTTGTATTTAATGAGATCTCATGCTCTCTATCACTTTGGAGATATGTTTCTATATCTTGGAGTGATGTAGAAGCATACTAGGTTGCCTTGTAATACTACTAATTTGTTCATTTGGGTAGTTTTAACCAAGTTCCAATAGTGTTAAATGAGTTCCAATAGTGCTAACCAAGTTCCAGTAGTATTAACGGAATTAGTGTTAACCAAGTTCAAGTTTTAGCTGAGTTACATTATTAATTGAGTTCTAGTGTTAACCAAGTTATCCAATATTGATTGAGTTTTCCTTCATGCACTGAGTGAACCTATTATTTTGTTGATGATTGGTTCCTTCATTGATCAAATTTGTCTGTTATTCATTCTTAGTTTGAGATGACTTAAGTATTTAATTTAGATTGTCAATTTAATAATAGGATCTTGTCTTGGGATGAGTGCAAACCATTTTAAGGTCAAATTTTCTATTACATAATGATCTAGAATCTTCTATAAGCCATTTTGGCATGTATAAGTAGAGGTTATTGGTTTAGGTTAGAGAAGAACTTAGAGAGTTCAGAGCATATATTTTTGGAATTGGGAATTTGAAACTGGATCATGGATCTTGAAGTTGTATTTTGTATCTGGTCATAACCTAGAAGGCCTTACGACTGGGCATGTATGTTGATAATTGATAAATCAATAAAAAAAATTTATTCTCCATGTGTTTTCCTCCATTTTATTTACTTAGCAAGGTGTTTTGATAGTTAGGTGTGTGCCTTTGGCCCTATCTTTTCAGACCCTCCTTGCCTCAGGTAGTATCAGAGTTTGAGGTTCATCCTTATGGAGATTGGATCGTGTAGAACTCTAAGTTGGATTTGGTTGTAGGGTGGCAGATCTGTGGATTTGACCTATAACTTGTAGAGGGCTATGATCTTGCTAGAACCTATTTGTAAAGATGGTTCAAGGGAGAGGAAATGCTAACACTACTATTATAGACATGCTACAATAAATTGTATCTAGACTAGATGTTTTGGAGATAACCTAGAGTAAAGGAGAACATATTGATGATGTTAGTGATGATGAAGCAATGGATCCAAACCCTAATCCAAAACTTGAGGAAGATCAAGATGAGGGAAGATTATTGAGAGTAATGTCTAGGGCACATCTAGAGACTATTGTAGAAGTTGTTCACTATGATTAAATATTGGACACCAATGTTGTGTTGGATTGGATCTCTAATATGGAGAAGTTCTTTGATTTTGATGCACTCCTGATAATAGGAAGGTGAAAATTATAGTCAATAGTTTGAAAGTTCATGCCTCATTATGGTAGGAGCATATGAAAACTGATAAACAAAGTAGAGGAAAGGAGAAGATTAGGATTTGGCTGAAAATGGTGAACAAGGTGAAGAAGAAGTTCCTTCCTTTTGATTACTAAGTTAGCTTGTTGAGAAAGTTGCAAAATTCAAGACAAAAGGACATGAATATGAAAGAGTATACCAAGGAATTCTATAGATTGGACACATATAGATGATAAGGTGTAGAAAGTTGCAAGGTATCTAAAAGGATTGAGATCTAGAATTCAAGATGAGATAAATTTTGTGAAATTGGAAAGTGTAGAAGGAGCATACCAATATGACTTGAAAGCTAAGGAGATTCTAGAGAGGTAGAGGTAGATCTTATGGAGAAGGTGATAGATCTAAAAATTCTATGCAAGATAAGGGAAGATTAGAATGGAAAAATGATAACAAAGGCAAGACCAAATGGAAAGGTGGTCATTCTTATCAAGGAGGTACTAGTTCTTACCGAGGAAGAAGTACTTCTTACTCTTTTGGTGGGTTTCATTGTAATTATTTTAGATATGGTTAAAAAGGGAATAGATCCTTTGAGTGGATATCCTCTAGTGAGAATGAATAAGGTAATGGAAATGCTATGATTCAAGGAGACCTTAAGGGTTCACCAAGTGGACCTAAGGTTGAAGAAAATCTCATGGTAAGAAGAACATTGTGTAATAAGGGAATTGATGAGGAACCTATTCTAAGGAGAAGTCTTTTCAAGACCAGATGTAAGATGAATGGAAAATGTTGCAAAGTGATCATTGAAAGTGGAAGTTTGAAATAGTTGGTATCAGAGGAGATAGCTACAAAGTTGTAGTTATAGAGTTTAAAGTATCTTAAACCTCAAGTATGAGCATTAGATATTGGTAGGTGAAAAATGTGTTGTGCAGGGATAACTTTAAGGAACCCCCCCCCCTCCCAAAATTTATAAAATTGTGGCAAATCACATGTCATTTGGGTGAAGAAAAATTAATAGCATTGGCGAATTATGCGTCAATCGATGGATATTTGGTAGCAAATTTTTTAATAGTTTAAACAATTTTTATAAAATAATGGCGATTACAATTTTTGTTTTTAATAAAATTATTAATATTGATGGAAAATTATGTTTTGAAATGTATTTATGTTAAATGTATTATTTGAGAACTCAGACTGTTTGATGATCCGAGATCAATGGCTGAGGTTTAATTTTGGCCAACATTTCTTGAAGGAAGAAGAATTGTCAAGGTAGTCATCAGAATGTTGACACGTATCAAGGTAAGTTTTCTATGGAGTACAATGTCACTCATAAAAAAAAAATCACATAGGAAAATGGGAATTTGGTGAATGATGATCATCAAAAGAGACACTCAATTAATTCCATGGCGAATAAGAGTAAAAATTAAAGAGAAATATGGGTGAAGAACCCGACTACCAAACTGAAATTATGTAATAATAGTGGCGAACGTTTCAACCACTATATGAGTTTTTTATAAAATCTGGATGAATCGGTCAACTAGTATATGGTGTTTTTAAAGCCAATTTTTATAGCCCAATCGAGACATATTAGGCAATTGGCGAATAATAACCACTAAAAAAATCCCTGGTGTTGTGAAGTTCAAGATTGTAAATTACTATAATGAAGTTTTGTGTGATGTTATGCCTATGTATTGTTGTCATATTTTGTTGGGTAGACCTTGGAAATATGATAGATATGTAATACATGATGGAAGATTGAATCAATATACTATTTGGGTGAATGGAAAAAAACATGTATTGTTACCTTTGATTGAAAGTCTAGATGAGGTTAAAATCTACTACTATTCAATTTTGTATAGTCAATGAGAAGCAATTTGAAAAGAAAATGAAGAAGAATCAAATTAGTTTTTTCATAATTCTTAGAAGATCGAGTTGTGCTAGTAGTAACTAAGTGATAGAAAATAGTGATGGCCAAGTGCCAAAGAATAAAAAAAGAGTGAAAAAGGTTAGTAGTAACTGAGTGATAGAAAAAGCTAGTAGTATTTCCTGAGTGCTAGTAGAAATTGAAAGGTTGTTGAATGATTACAAGGAGATTGTTATAGAAGATATACCTAATGGTTTACCACCAATAAGAAGTATAAGTCATTGTATGGACCTAATTCTTAGATCTAGTTTACCAAACAAAGTACCATTCAAATTAACACCTATAGAGAATAAAGAACTTAATAGAAAAGTGCAAGACTTATTATAGAAAGGTTTGATCAAAGAATGTTTGATTCCATGTGTTGTACCTACTATATTAGTGCCTAAGAAGAATGGATAATGGAGAATGTATACTGATTCTAGAGCTATTAACAAGATCATAGTGAAATATAGGTTTCCTATGCCAAGGATGGATGACATAATGGATTTTTTGAGTGGAGAAAAGTATTTTACCAAGATTGATTTGAAGAGGGGTTATCATCATATCAGAATCAAAGAAGGTAATGAATGGAAGACTACTTTCAAGACAAAAGATGGATTTTTATGGATGGTTGGTTATGCCTATTGGTTTGACTAATGCACCTAATACTTTCATGAGGTTGATGAATGAAGTTCTCAAGATATTTTTGGGAAATTTTTCTATTGTTTATTTGGATGATATTATGATATTTGGTAAGACTAAGGAAGAACATCTTGAGCATGTTAGACAAGTATTACAAAGATTGAAAGAGGACAAGATGCTGATTAATTTTTAAAAGGTGTTCTTTTATGCAAGAAGAAATTGTGTATTTGAGATTTGTAATTTCAGCTAATGGTTTGAGAATGGATCCTAAGAAGGTTAAAGCAATTTTTGAATCACCTATACCTAAGAATGTGGGTGAGGTAAGATCATTTCATGCTTTGGCTAGTTTCTACAGGAAGTTTATAAATAATTTAAGTTATGTTTGTAATGCTATGACTTAGACAATGAGAGGAGATAAAAAAGGATTTTAAGTGGACACATGGAGTTGGTAGTGCAATAGGAGCTATGTTGGCTCAAGAAGGTGAACTTGTTTCTTTCTTTAGTGAGAAGTTGAATGATACTAAAAGGAATTATTATGTGTATGTTCAATAGATTAATGCTATTTTTCAAGCCTTGAAGAAGTGGAGACTTTTTTTGATTCCTAAGGAGTTTGTATTGTATACTGATCATAAAGCTTTATAGTATTTGGGAAGTCAACATAAATTGAGTCAAAGACATGTGAAGTGGGTTGAGTACTTATAGAGTTTCACATTTGTGGTCAAGCATAAGAGTGGGGTTATTGACCAAGTTGCAGATGCATTTACTAGAAGATGTTCTTTGTTGACCAAGATGAAGGTTGAAGTTCTTGTTTTTGATGAAATGTAGGAGTTGTATGATACTGACCCTAATTTTTCTAAGGTGTAGAGAGAGTGTAGAGCACCAAATATATTAGATTACATGAGTAAGTATGATGAGTATTTCATTCAAGAAGGTATGTTATTCAAAGGAATTTAATTATGTGTACCAAGAAGTCATATGAGAGTTAATTTGATTAAGGAAAATCATTTTGGTGATTTGGTTGGACATTTTGGAATTGATAAGACATTGAGTTTGTTGAAGGATAAGTATTATTGGACACAATTGTAAAAGGATGTTAAAAATATTGTAAGGAGTTGTGGAATTTGACAAGTTGAAAAAGGAGTAAGTTAGAATACTAGTTTATATACAGCTATTTATGTTCTTGAGAAACCTTGGAGTGACATTATTATGTTTTTTTCTCTTAGATTACCTAAGACAACAAGAGGGTATGATTCCATATTTATTGTTATGGATAGATTTTCTATTATGGCACATTTTATACCATGTAAGAAGATGTCAAATTTTGTGCATGTTGCTGATATTTTTTTCAAAAAAATTGTTAGATTGCATGGATTACCAAAAAATATTATTTCTTATAGAGACAATAAGTTTTTTGCTTATTTTTGGAGTGAAGGATTTGAGAGATACAAATCCACAAAGCTTGAAGAATACCTGCATGTAAAAACTTGTCATGGAGAAGTAAAAGACAAGAGGAGGCAAGGGTTTTGCTTTGAAAATATGCAAATTGTATTCTCAAAAATGAAAAATATGTTAGATAATTACAAATGATAAATCCTCATAGAAGGAGATTGAAACCTAAAAAGGGTAACCTAAAACTTAAATTTTGTTTAATAATTACTAATTAATTATTAAATGATAATGCAAAAGGTGCATAAAGTGAAATTTTAAAAATGGAGAAAAAGGTAATTTAATAAATAAAATAAAATAAACCTTTTTCTCTAACACCCCTCCTTAAGATGAGCAACAATGCAAGTACAAACAATGTAGATAGAGAAAGAAAACTACAATGCAATGTAAAAAGAAAACTTGGGTCCTATAAATAAGGCTTGATGAGGTACCCAATCACAATCAAATCTCTATGAAATAGAGAAATAGAGAAAACCTAGTAGGAAAAACTCTACTCTAAAAAGAGATAGAAAAGGATGCACAAATGAAACATCTCAAGAGAATCTCTCAAGACCATAAGTACAATGAAAGCCTCCATGATAGAATCTTAAGACTCCATAGCCCCCCCAAAATGGTAGAACTCCTCTGTCGATTAACATACCAATGTGGCTTCAATTTGAAGGAAACAAAGGTAGTGGACAAGGATGATAAAACTCATGTATGTAAGGTGCAACTAGAAGTCCTAGCTAATGCTCAAAGGAGAAAGCATGAGAGTGTTGAAATGGAATCTCCAATGGAGGTGGGATAATAATGTGTTGAATCTATCATATGAAAGGAGATGCCTATCCTCTGATATATCCTCAATAAGTGTAATAGGTGGCTCAATGACTAGAGCTGCAATAGTAGGCAATGTTGAAGAGTAATACTATGCAAGAGATGGATCTGAATAGAAGTGGAGGTGTAGAAGTCACCACATTGTTCTCAAAAAGAACACATAAGTTCAAGCAACCTAACTTTACCTCAGTAGACTCTTGTAAAAAAAGAGAGCGAGTCTCCACTAGTGGAGATGGTGGACCAAAATGTGAGAAGGAATATAGGTAGGAAGCATGATCAATAGTCCCTATAGAAATAATATTTCCTAACTCACTATCTTTGATGTGGAATAAATCTTGTGTAAATTCAACTGTCTTCCCTACCCCATTGTGTGTAATCTGATAAATAGAGAGAAGGTTAGAGGAGAAAGATGGAACACAAAGTACATCATGAAATGTACCATCATCAATATCAATAGAACTTTTCCCACATATAGCCATAACAATGTTGTTCTCCATCAAAAAATGTGGAGTAGGAGAAGCCTCAAAAGAAGATAACAAATCCTAAGAAGATGCCATATAGTGTGAAGCACTTGAATCTAGTAACCATCTAGAAGAATGGGGAACAATAGTTTCACATAGTGCATGAACCTATCCTATATCTTTACCATCAGACTAAAATGATGGTGATGATGATGAAGCTTTGTGAGAAGTAGAAGAAATATCAATATTTCTCTTCTAAAGGAAAGTTGTCAAATTTGAAACCTGTTTGGCATAGCCATCTAACTTCTTCTTATAGCAATATGACTCATCATGATTGGGCTGATTACAATAAGCACATTTCAGCTTTCTTACTTTGATTTACCCCTTTTAGGAGGAAGTGGCTTTGATGAGCTATGGATACTAGAATCAATCTGAGACTCTGTAGAATGAGATTTATGAGTCTTCTCCTTCATCCCTAAAGATGGTCAAGCTACCAATGCATGAGTCTAAGAGCTGGTGACAAAATCCAACTAAGAGAGCTTAGCTTGCTCTAGAGTCAAATGATGACAAAAAACCTCAAAGGATGGCATGGAAAATCTATTACCCAAAGAATTTTTGGTGGAATAGAAGGTAGAAGAAAAAATTTGAAAGTTTCCACAGAGCTTAGAAAGAATCAGGTAGATGCACTCAATATCAGTCTTGGTCTTCCCACAACCCTGCAATAAGGATCTCTATTAATTGAACTTCATCAAGAAGTTATCAATGGAAGGGGGAAAAAAATGAAGCAAGAGAGGTAAGCTCTACCCCAATCTAAATTTCCTTAAACTCATTCACTATACCAAACAATCCTTCAAGCTTGGTCCATATAGTTAGAGGGGTATTGCACCCATCAAGATGAAACTATAGACTATCAGAGACCTGTAAGGAAATCAATCCTATTTCCTCATCCATCTTGCTCCTATGTTATATGACCTCAAATGGCCTCTATAAAATTGGCTACATTGCATCTAAACAAGACCACAACTCTTTTGACTGGAGAAGTCATTGTCATCAAGATCTTCCATGTGTAATAGTTATGAGGGGTCAGAAGTTCTAGATAGGAAGAGGTCTTGGCTATTGTTTTAGAAGCTTTTGAATTTATTTTTAATGTATTTCTTGTTTACACAAGTAAAATAAAAGAAGCATTATGACAGAACACCCCCCATAATGCAAAAAACTAAACTCCAGCTACTAGAAGGAATGCACAAATGAGATAAGAGAAATAATTAAGAAATAAGTCAAAAATACTTGGTACAAAATACTAGTGAAATGACAAAGAATCTGTAAATTTTTGTAGAAGCACTTTCTGACACTTTTTTCAGATTGGAAAATGGAGCTATAATAAAGAAGATATGCCCCTTAGAAGATAGAAGTCATACATAAGTTCAAGCACAATAACACGTACCAAACTAGAAAAAGTTCCCAAATATACCTATTCCATCATCTACATCTCAAAACCATCTTTCTAGCACTTCGTTCAGATTGAAAAAGACCCCCATATGCTCAAGATATGACAAAAAAAGGACAGGGTAGCCTAGTGGTGCATTAGTAATGAAGGTGTCTACGGTGGTGCATTAGTAGTGGTGGAAGGTTTTCTAATGATGGCAAGTGTTTCGATAACGGTGGGGAGGATTCTGGCGATGATTATTGTGAGTCAGCTATGATGACTAAGAAACAAAAAAGTGTGCTAAAAAATGTACGAGTGTCAGAAAACTTTAGCAAACACTAGAAAGAGTCCATAGTGCTAGAAAAATGGCTAGTGGTGCTAGAAAAATGGCTTTGTAAGATGATTTTTTATTATTATAAAAAATTCACGTCAATCTATGTGCTAGAGGTCATATGACCCTAGTATGCAAATTTTTTGCCTCCCAAGTCAATGTTGTGCAAAATTGACAAAATTTATATGAAAATGAGGGTTTTGATGTCTTTTGAATCCAACCATGAGGTTTGTTTGGCCTCAAAGTGCTCTTAAAGTCAAAGACTCCCTATTTTCACAAAAAAAAACCCAAAAATACTATATTTGGTATGTCAAATCCTCATTCTCCTTTTTCTCCAAATATTGAACAACCTACTATAGATCTGGCTTTGATACCAAGAAGGATTTGAGCAACACAAATCCACAAAGCCTGAAGAATACCTAGATGTAAGAACTTGTCACAAAGAAGAAAAAGACAAGAGGAGACAAGGGTTTGTCTTTGAAAATATGCAAATTGTATTCTTAGAAGTGAAAAAATAAATGATCTATCGTTATAGAAGGAGATCAAAACCTAAAAAGGGTAACCTAAAAGGTAAATGCTATTTAATAATTATTGTTTAGTTATTAAATAATAATGCAAAAGGTGCATAAAGTAAAATCTGAAGAAGCAAGAAAAAGGTAATTTAATAAATTAAATTAAATTAACCATTTTCTCCAACGTGGAGGACTTTGTGGAAGAAGATGAGTATTGAGTTGAGATTTAGTTCTACATTCCACCCATAGGCAAATGGATAGATAGAGGTTGTAAATAGAAGCTTGGGTAATTTTTTGAGATGTTTAGTCGGAGTTAAGTCAAGAAATTGGGATATGGTATTGGCACAAACTGAGTTTTCATATAATAATTCTATGAATAGGAGTACAAGGAAAAATCCTTTTGACAATGTTACTAGAATGCAACCTAGAGGAATATCAAATTTGAGGGATATTTTTGGTGAAGAGAAGAAAGTTTTGAAGAGGAAGAATTTTTTTTTTTTATGATGTCTTTGCATAAAGAAGTGAAGTTGAAGTTGGAACAAAGTAATTAGAAGTATAAGGAGAATGTTGATAAGTCTAGGAGACATCATGTTTTTGAAGTTGGTGATGGGGTAATGGTTCATTTGAGGAAATGAAGATTTCCTATTGGAACATATGATAAGTTGAACATGAAGAAGTTTAGACCTTGTAGAGTTTTAAGGAAGTTTCATAGTGGTAATTCTTATGAAGTTGAGCTACCTAATGACATAGATATATCTCCTATATTCAATGTTGCTGATTTTTATAAGTATCATGAATCAAATGATGAAGTTATTGTATCAGATGTTTATCCTAAGAGGAAAATTGAAGAGGTTGAATAGATATTGGATTAGAGGGCTAGTAAAAGAACAAGATGAAAAGATTACTATGAATATTTAGTGAAGTGGAAGAATACAATAGTTGAAGATGCAACATGGATTTCTCAATTTGATTTGGATTCAGCTCAAGTTATGACATCTCAATGATGTAGGAAAATCATTTCTTTCAACTCCAATTTTATGATGTAGGAGCATCCTAGGTTGCCTTGTAATCCTGTGCATTTGTTCATTCTAGTAGTTTAAACCAAAATATAATAGTGTTAACTAAGTTCCGACAATGTTAACTAAATTAGTGTTAACTAGTAGTATTAACTAAGTTCTAGTAGCGTTAACTAAGTTTCAAAAGTGTTAATTGAGTTAGCATTAACCAACAATGTTAACTGAGTTAGTGTTAAAAAATAGTGTTAAATGAGATAGTGTTAACCAATAGTATTAATCAAGTTCTAGTGTTAATTGAGTTCTAGTATTAACCAAGTTCTAATGTTAACCAAGTTGTTTAGTGTTGACTGATTGTTCCTTCATGTGTTGAGTAAACCTATTATTGTACTAGTGCTCAATTCCTTCTTTGACTGAGTTTGTCCATGATTGGTGCTTAGTTCAAGCCAACTTATGTATTTAATTTGGATCATGAATTTAATGATAGGATCCTATCTTGGGATGACTGTAGACCATTTCAAGGTTAGCCTTTCTATTATGTAATGATCTAGAATCTTCTTTAAGCCATTTTGGCAAGTATAAGTAGAGGTAATTGGTTTAGGTTAGATAAGAACTTAGAGAGTTCAAAAAATATGTTTTGGGAATTGTGAATTTGATGTTAGATCATGGATCTTGAAGTTTTATTTTGTATCTGATAGTAACCTAAAAGGCCTTACAGTTGGGCATGTATGCTAATAATTTGATTAATCAATAAAAGTGTTTTGTTATCTCTCTTCTTGGTGTTGTTCTCTATATGTTTACTTCCATTGTATTAATTCAACAAGGTGTAGAGATAGTTAGGTGTGCATTTGGCCCTAGTTGTTCATTCTCTTCTTGTGTCATGGAGATATGTATTTTTCTTCTCTAAGAATACTATCAAGTTATTGAGGAAAATCTCTATTAAGTTTTTTCTTTAGATCCCAAAAGGATAGGTTCATAGACCTTTGGAAGTTTTCCCCTATATTAATGATCCCACAATGCATTTTATCATAGGTAAAGGTGCCTCATTGAGAAGAAAATGTCATTTTATGTTGATCACTCTCCTCTACCTCTATCTAGTTATACCAAGAGAAACTAATGAGAATGACCATCATTTTTATCTAGCCACCATTTTTTGGAAGTGATCAATGTTTGGTAAGGCATAATTATCCTTCAAAGATGCTTGCTTCAAGTTTCTAAAATCAATATAGATCCTTATCACTCTGTTCCTTTTCCTAATAGGGGACAATTTTGGTGACCCACATTGAGTGATGGATGGGGTATATAATTCAAAATTTAAGAATCTTATCTATTCTTTGAAAAATAGCATCTACAATTTTGGGGTTATAATTTATGTTCTTCTATTGAAAATGGACAACCTTTATATTTATGGGAATTTGGTGTTTATCAATTCCTTCCCATGGTTATTTTTTGCAAAATATCCAAAAATTTACAATCCTTGAGCTTCTCTCATCTCCAATGTTTAGGCTCTCATATTCTCTAGTACACTTCCCTTTTCCTCTCTCTTTTTCTCATTATATTTTCCATGCCTATAAAATATATTCTCTAAGAAAAATTGAATGTGATGGTATTTTATTTCTCTTTCAGCTATATTATGTATTTTTCTAGTTATTTCTTATTGTTAGGGGTAAGATTATTGTATGGATTCTCGCTACCTTCAAAATATTGTTCTAAAAACATATCTATGTTTTCTAAGAAAAATTGAAACTTGTGATAATCTTCTTATAATCAGTATTAGGGACATTGGGTCTATGTACCAACTCCAAGGTACATTCACAATAAATGAAATCTCGTATGGGGAAATAATAAAGAAGCCAAAAAAACTAAAGAATTATCTTACATATTCTTTTCTCTAGATACGACCATGATGGAAAAATATTTGAATCTCTCTATCTCACACATGCTCTATTCTTATAGTTCACTAGGAAATGATTTTTTATAGAGAAGAGGCCTCTCACCTTTTATAAAATTATTTATGCATCTCTGAGAGCTTGTAAATCCTTGAGCCCTCTCTTTATAATATGCAAGGTCTAATATGAGAGATTCATACTCAGATGTAGTGTTTGTATTTTAAAACTTTAGATTATATGTGAATTGTGTTATTTTGTCATTTGGGTAAATTAAAACTACCCATGCCCATGAACTAGTAGATGTACAACTTCCATCAAACAATAGCATCCATATTCAAGTATTCTCTCATGTGTCATTCTTTTCTATAGAATTTGAGTTATCTATAACTAGCATGTAGTTGCTAAAGTATAATTTCCCATAAATTCTATCTATAAGTGTACATCTAATTTTAGAACTATGTATTTTTCTTTTTTTCTAATTCTAACTTCAGCTTTTGGTTCCCCATGGGTATCAAGGAATATGTCCAATCTATCTTGACCTCTTCTCCCATATCCCTTTGGAAGGTTCTACTCAAAATAATGTTATACCTTGCTGGTATGTCTAAAACCAAAATCATTAGTTTAAGTCTTTTCATAGGATGAGTCACCAAAGATACATGAGAATCTTTGATTTGGCCCACAAGGGAACTAATTTTTTATCCATTGTATTTAGTGGAAAAATGGAAGCACTTTAATAGGATATATGCCTCCACATTGGGAACTAAGCCATTCAAATATGTGTGTGTTGGGAAAGAGAGAATATCCAAATATGATTTTCTTTTGAATACAAATTAGATTAGCAAGGCTCAAAAGGAAAAGGATACTAATACTAAGTTTGAATTGTGAAAAGGAAATCAATATAAGTAAATACACTCTTTGGCCCATGTGTGATAACATGTATACAAAATTGAACTAACTGATTGTTACCTAGGGTTTTAGAACCCTAAGTATTACCCCTCCCAAACAATTAAAAATTAAAATACCTTTAAAGAAAAAAAATTATAAATTATTTTACATTATATTTGATTATTCAAATAATTAAATATTAATACTTGCAAAACAATTAAATATCATACTTCTAAGATAATATGGCTTTCACATGATTAATTCCAAAAGAAATAATTATTACTATTGTAATATGATATTGAAATTAAAAATGATAAATGGAAATTTGGTGAAGGGTAAGGTAAATGTAAAAAAAAGAGAATTTGAAATAATTAATTCTTTTATAAGAATTAATTATTATAGTAAAGTGTCAGAGAAGACAAAAGGAGTTAGGTAAGAAGTTGTGGTGGTTACCCAACTTCTTTGAAAATTTATTTAATGAGGAAAATCATCTATAAGAGGTTCATCTTTTTTTGTTCTAGAGTTCTATAGCTATAGGAGGAGGGACAACAATATTTTCTGTTTGTAGTAGGGAAGAGAGATTTGTTTTGCAATCTAATTGTAATGGTAGGGATGGAATAATACTATTGTTATACTATTATATTTATGAAATAAAAGGATATATGTGTGTTTGATCCTATGGTCTGTGCTCTCATATTTCTAGTTTAAAATGATCTTGTGGTCTTTTATTTCCTATTTTAGATACAGTTGTGTGTTATTATGCTAGATTTGTGATGTATGTAATCTTATGGTTCATGTACTCACATTTTTGCATAATGATATCTGTCATCCCTCTTAACTCTTCTGTAATGTGGGAAGTTGAATAAGTGATCATAGGGTTATTTATTTGTCTTCTCTCTTTATTCATAAATTTAGTAATCACATTCATCCCATGTTGGTGGGTGGATGTTAGAAATCCTTTTGTGTCTTTAGGTTAAAGACATAACCAGATATCACATTCATTGAATATCATTTATGAGGGAGATGTACCTCTCAATTCAAAGAAATATTATCAATGAAATGATAATCTATCCAATTTTTAGTACATTTTATTCTTCTTTCAAAGCATATTGAGTCATTGTTTGCATTTCTTTTTGAAGGAAAAATCTATTCACTAACAGATTTTTGGCAACTTCACCGGGGATCATAAGAGAAGTTCTAGTGCTTTCCTTTCTTGGGATATCTAAAGGTACCTCTACAAGGATGGAGGTTGGTGACTATAATTTAATTTGGTAAAAGAAGTCTAGTATTATGGCTTTGGTGGCAACCTAGCCATCGAAGGCTCAAATTGGGTCATTTTCTTTATCTTAATACTTGGCCTTACATAAAAGATCAATGCAATATCTCCCAAAGTTTCCCGATGACACAAATCAAGACCCTGATGATCACATCAAAAAAACTATAGTCACTCGTGGAATTCTTGGTGTGGAGGAAGAGAACATATTTGTCAAATTATTTGTGGTGATTATCATTAGAAGCATAGCTGATTGGCTTTAGAATTTGCATAGTGGTTGTATCACTTGCTACATAACCTTGAGGTAAAATTTCTCCAAAGATTTAGGCTTGCAGTTGATGTTGCTAAGTTATTATTAAATTTCTTTCAAATTCAAAAGAAGGAGATTGAACCTATGAGGTATTTTGCTGATAGGTTCAATAGGTGTGCTGGTAAAATTCTCCAAAACAACCAACCAAATGAAAGTAATCAACTGTGTGTTTTCATTGATGCTTTACAAACTAAAATCAAGTTTTTGTTAAAGCACTAGAGAGTACAAACATTGCAAGGTGCATAAAGGGAGGCTATCAATTTAGATGATGACATGATTCTAAGTGGAATTAAGGGTAAAAAAATTGCACAAGGAGGAGTTTGTCTCTATGAACAGTAGAATTATCTAAAGGTAAAGCCTAAACAGAAAAGGCTCATTCTCAAAGAAGTAAAACCAGCACCCCCTACCTCTTTTTATCAATGTCTAATATTTTTCAATGATGAAGATCTCCTATTCCCTCCTATGATTAAAAGAACTCCTTGTAATGTAGCTAGAGCCTACCATCTACATGTTGATTATGATGATGAATATGTCTTATAGTCAACTCTCAATGATTGACCTTGATATACCTCCCATTGAACAAAGCCTGGAGGGTGAAAGATCAAATGAAAACTTATTTGGAGATTTTCAAACTTCAAAATTTGATTGTTTTATATTTGGTACTTCTATTTTCTTTTTCATCAAATGATATTACTCAGGAAGGTAGGAAAGATTAGTATATACAAAAAAATATTGATGATGTATACTGTTCTAAAAGTACAATTGATCACACAATGCAATATCTATCAACATGCTTGGATGGCTCTTCCTATGAGAATGAAGTCAATTATGAATTTTTCTTGTTTGATCTCTTGGAGACTAATTAAGCATTACTATAGCCTAAAGCACCAAATGGTAGCCAAGAAGTAGAAAAGGATTAGTGCATCTTTTAGTCCCTTGCAGATCTTTTCTCATCTCTTCCTTTAGAAGAATTGGTGTAGCAAATTACAATGGAAAAATCACATGGGAAATCAAAAAATAAAAGGACTCAAGGTATGACAAAAATTCTTGATATTTTACCTATATTTGTGAAAGGAAATGTTGATATGAATAATGCTAAGGAAAATTTTGAATCTCGAATCATTTTGCCCCCTTTGCATACATTTCCTGTATATGAAATGAAAATCATAGTGGTGTTGTTTCTTACTACTCTTCCTCCATATCACCAAGAATGGATTCAAAAAGGCTCATACTCATTCCAGCCTATAAATGGTCACATTTAGTTTTTAGGTTTTGTCCTGTCCACTGTAAATAACCATTTCCATTTAGCAATTTTGGCTTGCTTGTTCCCTTTTTTTTTTCTTTGTTGTAACTCTTTAATAAAGGTTGTATCATCTTGAATCTTCCCTTTTCCTGGAGTCAATCCATATCTAGAAATAAAGGCCCTTATGAATTGATGGAAAATACCTTATGCATATCTAGTTTCACTTCCAAAATTGCCAGTTTCAAATTCCTTTGTATTTTTGGAAACTTTTATTAAAGTTCTCTATGCAAGTTCCATATGTATTGTGGATTACTCTCTATTATTCTTGGCATCAAATCAATGAAAAAGTTAGATGGTTTTCTTTTGGTATCATGGTGTACAAGAAAATGTAGAAAAACACATTTGGGAACTATCAAGAAAGTGTATCAACAAATGTAAAACCATATTCCATGGCTTTTCAAAGATTTTTTTGGGTTACATGGAAGTTGAAAATGTGAAAGAGGATTAGTCATCTGTGAAAATTGAGCCCATTGCTTGGGAAACTAGAGGTCTACACCACAATCTGGTACCTATACATTATGTTTTGATTTCTCAAAACATAGGTCTAGTGAAGGAGATATTGTTCATTACATCAGTATTTCCTTGAATGGAATGAGAATTTGGCTATAATGTTGACAAGAGGACCCTATTAAAATCAAATGCTTCATCAAAATCTAGTAATAAAATGATGAGAGACTAGGATCACAGTCATAAAGAGGGGTGAAAATGCAGTTCTCACTATTTTATCTAGCTTGACTCTATGATATTGAAAGGTCCTTTAGTTATGGTGGCACAATAAAAATGGGATTCCTAAAGTAATAAGAGAAAATTAAAAAGAGAAAAAAAATACTTCATGACATTTTAGGGTTGATATGTAGTGGAGAAGATGGCACTCGAGATAGGAAGTTTCTGTTGAGAGTAATTTTATGTCTCGTGATTTACCTAAAGTAAAGAAACAACAAAAGGAAGCCACTAAGGAGAGACTAGAAAATTCACATTCACAACATGGAGGAGTCTAATTTACTATGTTTAGAATTTTTCTTTCATCCAAGGCAGAGAAATGATATAAATAAGACATGTTTTAGGAGGAGTTCATTGGATTTGAAGGATGTCTTAGCAATTCAACTTGTGTGGTTGAGGACTTCACTTTTGAGAATGCAATAGTTATTGCACGAGAATGTCTCACATGTTGATCTTTATCTCCCTCTTGAGAATGGAAAGATATGTGATGTTGTCACATTAAGATATAGAGCTGCTAAAAAAAAAAATTTTTTTGACATGCACTGAATTTTTCCACCAACTGAATTCACCTCAATGTCATTAGTTTGCCCAGTTCTTGATTGTACATTTGGTAGATATCTGATATGAAGCATATATATGAAGGAAGACCCTATCATATGACAATGGCATGTGCAAGAATGTGAGAGCTTGTTTAACACAATATGGTGGATGAGTCATCAAAATATTGTATTCAATATATACATAGTCTTCACTACTCAACCAATTATTAAAAAGATCATATCTAAACATTCCCTAATAGTGGGAATCGAGGGACATGATGAGGAAAGAGGAAATGGTGCATGTACAAGGCATTTGTTATGGGAGTTCAATATAGGTTTTGTGGAAAAGGCATGCTCAACAATATTCAAGGACATTATTTTTGCTATATTTTCACCTCCTATTTATCTCTAAATTGAGTGAATTAGTGTTCGGTATTTTACAGGCATGGAGAATGAGTTCTACAACAACCAATCTTTTCCAAAGAACATATATATTCCTTCAAAAATCCTAATTGTCAAAAGAAACCCCTAGATCTATCAAAACATTTCATTGCACTCTCTTGGTAAAGGCAATGTAATTCATTTTTCATCAAAGCATCTAGAAATTGAATTGTCAAATGGCATGTCATAAACACTAAAGGCATACTTTTATTTGGACACTTGTTTCTTGTCAAAGGTGCATTGATGATAAAGGAGAATTTTGTAAAAAAATTGGAAATGGAGGAGATCCTCTCTCTTGCGATGGTTGCCCAATGGGCCTTTCCCACGAATTGTGCATGACTACCTGCAATTTGCAGTAGAAGCATTTGGTATTGTTTTCACTATTAATATTAGTCTAGAACATCAAAATTGGAGAAATCATATGGGTGATACATTCTACATTTGTTCAAGAAGTTGCAACAGACATAAATATGTCAAAATTAGAGAGCTCTTGAAGAGACTAATGATTATGGTCAAACTTCAACCTTGAACCCAAGATGGCAGCTTTTAGTATTCAAGACTAATGACTCTATGACCAATGGATAGACAAGGGATAGTAGTAGTCAAAGATTTTGGAATTCTCTGCTTCCTAGAACAAAATGTAGCCCCCAAGAGAGAGCCACTATTACCTAGGGTTTTAGAACCCTACGTATTACCTCTCCCAAACAATAATATATATTTTTCTTTATATTTAATTATTTAAATAATTAAATATTAATACTTTCAAAATATTTAAATATCAAACTTCTAAGGCAATATGACTTTAACATGATTAATTCCAAAAGAATTAATTATTACTATTATAATGTCATATTGAAAGTAAAAATGATAAATGATAAGTTGGTGGAGGTAAGGTAAATGTTAAAAAAAGAGAAGTTGAAATAATTAATTCTTTAAAAAGAATTAATTATTTTTGTGACATGGAGCTATGGGAAAGTTTGTATAGGTAAAAGCTCTTAGGTATTTGATTAAAATGATTGTCAAAATAATTAATTATTTTATAAGAATTAATTATTATAGTAAAGTGTTGAAGAAGACAAAAGGAGTTCGATAAGAAGTTGTGGTGGTTGACCAACTTCTTTGAAAATTTATTTAATGAGGAAAAATCATTTGTAAGAGGTTCTTCTTTTTTAGTTCTAGAGTTCTATAGCTATAGGAGGAGGGAGAAGAATATTTTCTATTTTTATTAGGGAAGAGAGATTTTTTTTGCAATTTGATTGTAATGGTAGGGATTGAATAATACTATTGTTATTCTATTATGTTTCTAAAATAAAAATATGTGTGTGTTTGATGTTATGGTCTATGCATTCATATTTCTAGTTTAAAAAGATCTTGTGGTATTTTATTTCCTATTTTTGATACAATTGTGTGTTGTTACACTAGATTTGTGATGTATATTATCATATGGTTCATGTACTTACATTTTTGCATAATGATATATATAACCCCTCTTAACACTTCTATAATGTGGGAAGTTGAATAAGTGATCATAGGGCTATTTATTTGTCTCCTCTCTTTATTCATTAATATAGTAATCACATTCATCCCATGTTGGTAGGAAGTTGTTAGTAATCCCTTTGTGTCTTTAGTTTAAATACATAACTAGATATGACATTCATTGAATACCATTAATGAGGGAGCTATACCTCTCAATTCAGAGGAAGATTATCAATGAAATGATAATCTATCTAATTCTTAGTACCTTTTGTTCTTCTTTCAAAGCATATTGAGTCATTGTTTGCATTTCTTTCCAAAGGGAAAATCTATTCACTCATAGATTTTTGGTGACTCCGCTGGGGATTGAAAGTGAAGTTCTTGTGCTTTCCTTTCCTTGGATATCTAAAAGTACCTCCCCAAGGATGAAGGTTGGAAACTCTAGTTGTAATCACTTAAAAATGGTCATCTAGACTATTAGCCCCCTTCTTAGCATTTTGGCTAAATTAATTTGATCATTTATCTAGACCAAATTGCTAATAATCAATTTATTTGATTATAACCTATAGTTTGACTATGCTATCCTAAGTTCATTATTTGATTAAAAGAACATGTCCCCTTTTAATTAAATAAAGCACCCCATTCTTCTAACCCACTTAAAGTGCACACATAAAGTCCTTTTTCTATTTTACAATTAAAAGAAAAGGCTTGTGAGACTTTTGTCTTATGTGACAAGTCAACTTATATTCTATTGGTTGACTTGTGTGAACACATGGATCACTCCTATTTTCGAATTGAACCATTGATCATCCACCATCTTCATCTTGATCTCCACCGTCCATACATCTTTAAAAGGGAGAGAGCTTTCCCCCTCAAACGATCCATCCATCTTTTGAATATTGTTATGCTACAGGTTTTCTAACAGGTTTCTTTTGAGCTTTGTGGAGAACTTCTCATTTCTTTTCTCATTCTCTCATTCCATCATATTAGCATAAGATCATATGGCATTCTTACCATAGTTGCATGTTAGTTTAGCTTTTATTCTTGCAATAATCTCACATAGTTTAAATAATGGTATTGTAACACTCTCATTCACATTCTAGCATAGCTACATCTTGCATTTCCATTCAAGTTTAGTCTTCCATCTTGCATTGAATCTTTGAGGAACTCATTATAGACACTTGCATTCTTTCTCTTGTCTCAAAGTACCTCTCGTTTCATGGTTTACTAGCAAGAAACACATTTCTAAGGCTTGGCTGAGAGCCTTCATGTTTGAATACTAGCTTCTTGCACTCCGTGGATAGGGAGCTCTAAGCCGGCATCCAAGCATTCCAAACTCATGGAATCATTTGGATGGAATGGTTTAGAGTGCGACACAAATCAAGTGTACATTTTTGGCACCCACCGTGGGGCCGAACTGTATGTTTCGCCCTACATTTTCTTATTTTTTCTTGCATTTCCCTTATTGCTCTACATTTTTTCTTTTTTTACTGTCGTAGTGTTGGGTGACATTTTTTCAGTATTGCACGACAGTTCACAGTACTATCATGCGACACATTTTTTCGAAATAGTGTCGCACTTGTAGCCTGCAGACTGTCACCCTCTTTAAAAAATTCTATCGTATGGCTAAAGGAAATGTATCACCTGAATAAAAACTATCGCCCCGCTATACTATGAAGTATCGTGTGACATTTGTTCAGCAAAAAGTATCGCCTAACATTTTTTTTGCTCATTCCTTGAGGGTTTTGATCAAATTTCTTCTTAACTGGCTGACTGTTGTTTTTAAGCACAGTTCTAAGCTGTTTTATAGAGGTTTAATTCATAGTTTTTGTGATTATTTTGTGCTAACTTGTGGGCTAATGAGTTGTGATTGTAGGTTACCCTCTTTGTGAAGAAAAAAATTGAAACCTTGCATACAAAAGAACGCATGTCAAAGCTTCAAATGCGCAAGGGCTACTAACATTGTTTACAGGGTTGCCCAAAGCATAAAAACCCAAACTTGCTTGATTTTTGTTTCCATGTGTGGCATTGAATAATTGTTCATTTTTATAGGCACATAAAACTTGTGATTGGAGTCTTTTGGTAATAGGAGAGTATGCTCTTCACCCTCGTGGTGAATCAAAAATCTCGACTTTCCATTTGGCTTCAAAATCAAGGGGTAACTAAATTTTCCTGGTGTGTTTGGGAGAAAATGACTGGAATAGGAGAGTATGCTCTTCACCCTTGTGGTCAATCAAAAATCTTGACTTCCAAAAGTTGATCCACTCTTTGTGTAGTTTAGAATCCTTTAGAGGGCCTGCTCTTGAACAACCTGAGAGGAATGACCCAAGTGGGGACAAGAAAATTACCCAGCTCTTCCAACCCACTATAAACTCAAGGCTATCAAGGACACAAAACCTTGGTAGACGTAGTGTTTGTCTTCGCCTAGTGTGATCACTTATGGGATTTTGACCATAGGGAGATCACTAGGAAAGAATGCTTAAGGTACTGTTGTGGTCGCAAGATCGGTTACTCATCGCAAGGTGAGGTGTCCCATAATTGGGGGCAAGAGGAATAGTATGAACAGAAGCCCCATCTAAATACCCTAAGTTAGTAACTACCTTTTTTAGCCGCTCAACTTCTTGGTGCATGGATCGATCCTAGTGGACTACCTGGATCACCCCAATATTTTACACTCACCATCTGTGTTCCCTTGGTTATGCTTATGGAATTGCCATGACAAATCCAATATCTCTTGTGGGAAACCACTTGGTGTGAGGTGAAGGAGCATCAAGAATGGGCCAAGTTGTTGAGTAATGAACCATGTCTTTTAGGTAGATATTGCTTGATGTGTTCTCGAATGTGGTATACCTATGAAAATATTTTGAACATACACATGACGATAATTCTAGGTAATTCTTTTGAGATCTCAGATATGCTTGTATCATGCAAGGTTCCTTTGTCTTTTTCTTGATTGTTTGAAGACTACTCCATGTTTCACTATCTTGCTTGGAAAGAAATTGCTTTTGAACATCAAACTTTCTATGCTATCAACTATTGTCAAACTTTGTCAACCAAGTCAAAACATCAAATGCAAACATGTTCTTGTGTTGCTTGCTAAGGGGAGTCTCATCATTTGATTTTTATTTTCTATGTCTCTAGTTCTTGAACATACTTAAAGTGAATCTTTGGTCTTGGTGCTCTTGGTCTTTCTATCTTCATGGTCTATGTCCACTTGCTAGTTATATTTTTGCTGAAATGGTTGCCTTGATTTCTTGACTACACTCTTGGGTTGGAGAGTTGTTCACTTGTCACCCTACTTGCTCTATCTATTTGGCTATTTGGGCATCTTGCCTAGCTATTGACTTGAGTCATTCATGTCGTAAGTTTCTTGGACATATTGTTTGACAAGTCACTTTAATCTCTCTCTACTATCTTGGCAATTAAAGAATCTACCTCCTATAGTTTCAACATCAAGTTATCTTCTAGGCTCTTTTATGCTTGGTTTTGCATCTAAAACTATGGGATCTAAACCTTGTGCTACCAAACGTAAACTAAATCTAGATGATCATGATATCCTCCATGTCACTAAAGATTTTCAAGATCTATATGCGCAATACAAAGAACTAGAAGAGACAAATGATCTTTCTTACCTTCATCTCTCTAAGTGCATGACAGAAATGTAGTCTAAACTTGAGAAAAGCTTGGAGGAGAAGATTGCATCATTACATGAATCTTCATTAAGGTCTTTACATGCATGTGAGTCACCTTCTTTGAGGTCATCCTCTTCTTCTTGGTCTACATTCTCTACTTCAAGACATCAAATGTCTTCATCTTCTAGATCTAAAGACCTCTTTAGAGAACAAGCAAGTGATACCTCCTTTGAGCCTATGCCAAAATTTCATGATGGACCTATCTTTGACCAAGATAATAATGAAGACATGGATGCATTCTATTCACTTGAGAAACAACCAAAGGACTGTAGACATACTTTTGAGAGAAATTTTACTCTCTTGGGGAATTCTTACAATGACATTTTGAGAACACTTCTTGGCACCAAGCTCATCATGTTGCCTAAGTCTAGCTCCTATGGAAATCCATTCTTGGATACATATTGTGCCTATCATCAATCTAATGACCATGCTACTTCTGATTGTATAGAGCTGAAACATAAAATCCAAGATCTCATTGATGATGAGATTGTTGATCTTGGAACCTCTAGTGACTCATGTGTTGAGGATACTTCTCTTGAGAAAGATTACATTGATGAACCTATGTCTAGTAGTGGCTCCATTACATCTTCCACTTCTTCCAACACTCATGCATCTCCCAACACTTCAAAGCTTTCCAACATGCCTCTATCAAAAAAGGAACCTAATACTTTCCACATTGACTACGTGTATCCTCAAGGGCTACCTCTAAAAGAAACTCAAGCTAACCTTCACTTGGTTGCAAACCTTTTCCATGCTACTAATCTTAAACATCCTCAACCTTCATGTAGTACTATGCCTAATCTAAACACTACTCCATTCACTCTTCATTCTCCCTTGTCCTTAGAAGTGGCTCCATGTCAAGAAGACTCTCAAACAGAAAAAGCTATAAATGTCAAGAAAGATCAAGATCAAGCACCCTTTCATCTCTTTCAAGATTTTTCCCCTCCATATCCTATAACTTGTCCACCTCCTAAGTATGATGAAGATACCACTTCCATTATCTCCCTTGAGCTTACTGAAAATTATGAGAAAAGTTCTCTTCATATGCTATCCAAAGTTACTTGTCAAGATCAAAGTATCCCCTCATGTTCTACTTCTCCACATCCACTTCAAAATTGTGCTCAAGCTTCAACTGCTCCTATTAAAAGTGTTGTTCCTATCAAAGCTACTCATGAGTCTATTGATGGCTTTGACCATGTTGCTCACTCTAAAGATGTTGATATCCCTTTCCACTATCCCTTTGCATCTTCTAAATCTATCCTTTGTCCTTATCCATCTAAGCTAAAGTATTCAAACCTTCCATCCATTTTGGGGCTTTATGTTCCTCCATCTCCTACATTCACTCATAGCTCATTCCCTAGCTCTCCTATATTACCTCAAGATCAACAAAGACACTCATCCTTGATGAATTTTCACCCATATATAAAACTAAACCATTCATATCATCCTTATTCATCCACAAATCCCAAGTCCTTTGGAAGTGAGAATAAACATAAGAATCCATTGAAAAAGAAAGATCACTATGTCCCATCTAATCGACATGTGAATGCTAAGAAGGAAAATGCACAAAAGAGACTACAAAGGTCCACTATTAAGAGAGATAAATCAAAGAAAATGTGGGTTCCTAAATCCATCATTGAAGAAATGAACTCTCAAGCACCCAAAGAATGAGGAAAATCTAAAGCTATGTGGATTCCCAAGTCTCTTTTAAAACACTTGAATATTGAAAATACTTCAAAGTTGACATTCAAGCTTCCAAAGGCTTCCATTCCATCTTCTTCCAAAAATCTTCCTAAAAATATTCCAAAGCCTTTCACTCCACTTTTTTCCAAATCTCTTCTACCACCTCATACATCTAAATCTCAAGCTACTTCATCCATGATTCCTCCATCATTCCAATACCCTTCAAGGTGTGTATCAATGTTGATCTTGTCCAATGTTTACCATTTCTCTTTCATCACCCTATCAACATCTTTGAGCATACATTTCTATGATCTTGTGCTATCATGACTTATCTTTCCTATAGGAGCACTATCTACATTCAAAAAGCTTGAGCTCTTTCTAAAAATTCAAAAAAATTAAAAAAAAAATTTGAAAAAATTGAAAAAGTGCCTTGGTGAAAACTACTTCTTGTGGCACCTTGGTAGCAAAAGTAACGAGAAATAAATGCATCCTATGGTGAAAACTACATCTTGTGGTACCTTGGATAAGTACCATGATGAAACCCTGGCAAACAGGCGTCATGTGTAATTCTTCCACCATCCATCTATCCCCTCTTCTCTCTTTGATCTTTACAATGTTAAGCTATCTTTGCATATTGGCTATCTTATCCATGAGATTCTCTATTTGTGCTTTCCCATTCACTCATAGCCTCTATCTTGAGCTTTATTCTTATTGCTCTATCCCATTGCTATACTATCTAGTTGACCCCTTGGTCTTGATCACGATAAATAAAAATGGTTCTTAGGTCTCTTGACATGTCTACTCTTTTGGACTACATGCTTCATGCTATCTCACTTGTTGGCTTCACTGCTTATTCTACATGCTATCTTTCTCATTACTTCCATTGCTTATCCAAAACATGCTTCATATGAATATTTTACCTCTTTCCCTAGCTTGGGTACTCTTCAGGAGTCAGTCCTTGAGTATCACTTTCACTTGCTTCACATTCCTTTCTTATGCATCTTTGCTTATCTATCGGCTTGTTTCTCCATCATGTCCTAAACCTTGCTAGACATTGGGAGAAAATGATGTGATCTTGCTTGAGAACTAGTGATCTCTAAATTATTCTAAAAAATCCAAAAAATCATATATGATGCTGAAAAAATCCTAAAAATGAGAAAAGGTCCTGAAAAAATGATCATCTTAGTGAAAACCTAGCAATAGGTGCTTTGATGTATCACCAAAAAACTTTAAAAATACAAAAAAAATTGAAAAAAGTCCTGAAAAAAATTTGTCAAGTGGTGAAAACCTGGAAACAGGCGCTACTTGAAACCCTCGCACCTATGTCTATCAATCTCAATCATCCACTTCACTACACATTTCTTGGCTTGGAATTGTTTATTGTCCTCATCTCGGGGGCATAGCTACTTAGCCTATTGAGGTATTCTTGTGCATTAGGGTTTCTTTGACAACTCACAAAATAGTGTTTCTCAACACTACCCCCACCCACTTTGACATCAAGTTTTTTTCAACACTTTATAGATAGTTTACCTATGGTCTCCGATGTCGCGATATTTCTCCCTATCAGAATCAAGTCTTGAAGAAATGGCCGAGTGACTTGCACACATGCACTTTAACACTTAAATGACTGAGCTATGTTGATCTTTATGTACTTTGTGTGCTGTCTATGATGATTTCTTTGCCATGTGTTCCCTCCCTAATAGTCTTTCAAGGATGTCATTGACTAGAAGACTGGGGGCATGGGACATATTTTCTTGATTTCTGCTTGTGGATATACTTTTGTTTTTCTATAGTGTTGTAAGAATTTATGCTGGTCCTATTCAACATATTGACTTACAAATGTATCATGCTTGACTATTTTGCAAGACCACACTTAGGGTTTATCCTGGTGCTTATGCCTTAATATAGGTGTAACCTTCCTAAATTAAACTTAGGGAATCTAATCGTGTAGTTATCTTGACTTACATGTCTATGATGCTTAGATTGGATTTCCACATACCTATCTAATATCGATCATATCCATATCCTCATAGTTATACTAGTGATGGTTGTATGATCTCATGATGTCCCTAATAAATGCTCAATGATGAAATTAAGAGTCTAAATGTTATGAGTTTCTTGCTGGTAAACCACTTTGCATAGTAGCTTGCATTTTAGGTTCATGTCATTTTTTCTAGTTGCACATTCCTACATTTGGGAAGAGCTCTCTGTCTTCATCTTTTTCATGGACATATCAACTAGCTACTTTTATCTTTCACTTCTACTTGTCTTTTCACCTTCTTAATCTTTCGCTACATTTCTTTGCTAACCTGTCATCACAAGGGGTTAATCCAAAAATCATCACATACAATCTATCCAAGTGTCACATTTTCACAAAAACATTTAAGTCTATACCACCCATATGAGAGATCAAAATCAATACACATAAGCATATACACATACATGAGCTGAAAACAAAAACTGAAACATCACATGAATGCTGAAACATACATTTTGAGACAAGTACACAAGAATATCGATAAACCCAGTATCTCATATATATATCAAATGTGTCATGGTACATATACAAACGTGAGATCCAAAATTTGGATATATGTCTCAAAAATACATGAGGTACAAATCAAAACACAATGTCATGTCTGACTGCCACCCTCTACGGCTGGTGCTAGCCTTGGTGGAGGAGCCTGTCTCCTATCCAGTGCCTGCACTGCACCCTCTGATCTACCCACTCGCTCTGAATAATTAGGAAGACCCTATCCTGGTGGTACCACACTCCTATAGGCGGCATAATAGTATGCAGCTCGAGCACCATGATGTGCTACCTCTCACCTCGCAGTATCTCGCTCTCGGCGTAGCTCATTTACTCGTGCTCGCTCATCCATCAACTGCTGATCCTGTACTGCAATGGTCACCCGAGCTGCTTGCAGCTCTGCCTCCAAGGCACGGATCCTCGCACCCTGCTCCTCTCCTCCTGTTGGCTGCTCTGCAGGTGCCTCTACCCTAACCGCTCACTGTCTCCTCAGGTGCACCTCCTCCTCTCCACCATCATCACCATTAGACTCTGATGACTCCTCCCCCTCTTGCATTGCCTGTGCCTGCATCCTCCTCCGCCCTGCTCGAGAACTCTCCCCCTCCATCTACCTACCACCTCTCCCCTCCCTCTCCCTCTGCCTCCTCCTCCTCTATCACCACCTCCACCTCCCACTCCTATAGGTGCTGCATCTGGGTGTGTGAATCGGGTGAACGGGTGTCTCTGCATCTCATAAAGATACCCCAGATCAGCCCTTACATCTGCCACATAGGGGCAATAATCCCAGGGATTCGCCACTAGTGCTGCGATATCCTGAACTACTATCTAATAGTCCAGCATCGGTAGCCATCCCAATCCCTCATCTATGCACATTCAGGCATAGGTAGTAGTCTCCACTAACACCACCTATCGCTTTGCAAACTACCACCATACGCGACTGATCACAAACTACTCCACAATGTTTGTGCTCTAACCCACCAGCGGTTTGCTATACCGTATGTAGTCTAACTCCCATGAATTTGACCACCGCTGACACTCCCAGTATGGTTGCCATGTGAATGCTGTCAGCTCATCAAAAAAGAATCAGTAATAGGTCACATCTCCACTATGCCTCTTTGGGATGAAATCTCTATAGTAAAAAATGTACGGCTGGCTGCGCTCTCATGGCTGCACCCATGGTCAGATCACAGCGATGTGCTCCCGAGCCCAGATCTGCGCTAACACTACTCTGCATGCCCATGACCCACCCTCATGGTATACTATCTCATGAAGCTCATGGTACATCTCTACCAATATTGCAGGCCCCCATGCCATCCTACATGGTCAGGAGATCAGATCATATACCAGTCAACCCCATCCTAGTGGAAAGCCCTTCTGGCCTCGGTCTGTCACCAGGGCCTGGGCTACCAAAGAGCATAAAAAGCTGGGCAAAGGATAATCATATCCATACTCATTCATCAATCTCTCCCAACTTAGGTGATGGTCCAAAATGGTCACATCCTGGAAAAGCTCCTGCACTTGCGCTCGCCCCTTTGTCGAGGTCGTATCATAGTACACCTGTGCCATCACCAAACTTAACATCAGTACAGCTAGCATCCAACATTGAAATGGCTAAATCAACAAACTACTAACCAAGTAACTTACTGGCTCGCCATGGCATGGCACTTGTAGAATTTGATATACATCCTCCAAAGTAATCGACGCCTCGTTGGTCAGTAAGTGAAAGGTGTTATGCTCGCTATGCCACCTCTCTACTAGCGTAGATAGAAAATTGTGGTTTGCTCGAATATGGGGCATCCGTACAACCTAGCGCAAGCCCATAGCCACTAGTGTAGTCTTCTCCTCATTACTCAAATGCTCCACAATGCGCAAACCAACCACCCTGGGAGCTCTAATCTGTAATGTCAAGAATACCTCCTGTCTAGGTAAAACAAGCAATCATCAGTAATAGTCACATGATGAAAAAAGCATTCAGAAAAGAAAAAAAACTAGCTGTGCAACACTTTTTACAAAAAGAGTGCAACACATTTTTTGAAACAGTGTCGCACGACACATTTTAAACAAGGAGTGCGACATTTTGCACCGCGTCGTGCGACATTTGGGTATGGCCGGGGCGACACTTTTTTTCGAATGGTGTGATACTTTTTTTGGAAAAAAGTGTCGCATGACATTTTTTCTATTCCTGTGCAATACTTTAAAAGTATCACACAAATTTTTTTTAAAAAACTTTAAAATGTGTGAAAAAACTCACAAAAAGCTTGAAAAAGCAACAAAAAGATAGTCACTTACCAGCGCCCCATATCGCTCTGGCCGGTTGTGCAACCGGCTGCACTCGAAATGGTGTCGATGAAGAGGAATGTTCGCCTGAGCCATGATGCTATGTGGACCACACAAAATCTCTCAAATCACAAAAAGACAAATGAAAATTGAAAATGACACTTGGACCCCTTTTATAGCCTCCAATCTCATTTTGACCTAATTTTTAAACTCCTCAAAATTGCACGAAAATTGCACCCCTAGCTAATTTCAATGTCTTGGATCCATCTTCGAGATTGAAATCAAAATTCAAGTTCATCTTGATGGTCAAAATCACATTTTAAAATTTTACCTTCTTCTGAGCAGTTAGCTGACCATTTGAGGTCTACTCTTTGAATCATCGCTGGGGCATCTTCATTTCTTCATGACTTCATCATTTATATGCTTCATATCTACTTCTATTCACCTTTTCACATCTAAATCCTCTTTCTACTCAATTTGACTTAATTTTTCTGATTTCTTTTTCACGATCAACTTTGGTCAAACTGGGGCATTTTATCAGTTTCTTATAGTCATTCTTGGGTTCTAATCATTTATCTATCATATTAGACATTTCTATATCTTGATTTTCTCATGTCTAGCTACTTTCTGCTTCCTCTTACCTCATTTCAATTTGGATCTCGAGGGGGTAGAAATACTCTATTGCTGATTGTTACAGCTATCTATTTCTTAGGAGCATTTGTTTGACCTTATCACTTGCTCTCGATCTATTCGCTTCGCTAGATGTTAGAATTCCTTTTGAATCCTAACATCATCTTCCTAATGTTCAGTACTATCGCTATCAGGCTGTGGATTCAGGATTTGCTATCTATTTCTGCATTTCATTCTTTGGAATCAGATATCTATATCTATCATCACCTACTTGGCTTCGATTTTCTTTTGACATAATGTGTTCCCAGATCGATCACGCATTAGTCAAAAAGGGGCAAATCTAATCAGTTAAAAATGGTCATCTAGACTATTAGCCCCCTTCTTAGCATTTTGGCTAAATTAATTTAATCATTTATCTAGACCAAATTGCTAATAATCAATTTATTTGATTATTGTACACTCGAAAGTGTCCCACTCTAAACCATTCTATCCAAACGATTCCATGAGTTGGAATGCTTGGATGCTGGCTTAGAGCTCCCTATCCATGGAGTGCAAGAGAGTATATTTCAAGAATAAGAAAGCTCTCAGATGAGCCTTAGAGATACTCTTCTTGCTAGTAAACCATGCAATGGGAGGTTCCAAAGACAAGATGCAAGAATGTAAATGTTCCAAGGAGTTCCTCAAGAATGCAATGCAAATGAAGATTAAGCTAGAATGAAATGCAAAGTGCAGCTATTCTAAGCATGGATGAGAGTGTTACAATCCAAATATTAAGCTATGTGAGATTAATCTACATGTAAAAATGAAAGCTAAGCTAAGATGCTATGGTATGAGAGAATGTAGACAAGAAATAGAAGTTCTCCACAAAGCTCCAAAGAAACCTGTTAGAAAACCTGCAGCATAACAATATTCAAAATGAGGATTGATTGAGGGGGAAAGCTCTCTCCCTTTTAAAGATGTATATATGGTAGAGATCAAGATGAAGATAGTGGATGATCAACGGTGGAATTTGAAAAGAGGAGTGATCCATGTGCACACACAAATCAACCAATAGAATATAAGTTGACTTGTCATATAAGACAAAAGTCACAAAGCCTTTTCTTTTAATTGCAAAATAGAAAAAGGACTTTATGTGTGCACTTTAAGTGGGTTAGAAGAATGGGGTATTTTATTTAATTAAAAGGGGACATGTTCTTTTAATCAAATAATGAACTTAGGATAGCATAGTCAAACTATAGGTTATAATCAAATAAATTGATTATTAGCAATTTGGCTTAGGTAAGTGATTAAATTAATTTAGCCAAAATGTTGAAAAGGGGGCTAATAGTCTAGATGACCATTTTTAGGTGATTACATTTGCCCCTCTTTGACTAATGCGTGATCGATCTGGGAACACATTATGTCAAAGAAAAATTGAAGCCAAGTAGGCGATGATAGATATAGATGTCTAATTCCGAAGAGTGAAATGCAGAAATAGATAGCAAGTCCTGAATGCACAGCCTGATAGCAGTAGTACTGAACACTAGGAAGAGATGATGTCAGAATTCAAGAAGAATACTAACACTTAGAAAAGCAGATAGAGTGAGAGCAAGTGAGAAGATCAAACAAATGCTCCTAAGCAGTGATAGAGTATTTCTGCCCCCTCGGGATCGAAATTGAAATGAGGTAAGGGGATGCAAAAATTGGCTAGAAATGAGAAAATTAGAATATAGCAATGTCCAAGATGACAGATAGATGATTAGAACCCAAGAATGACTATATTAAAAAATTGATAAAATGCCCCAGTTTGACTAGAGTTGACCTTGAAGGATATAGCATAAAAATTAGGTCAAAACGAGTAGAAAAGTGATTTTAAACATGAAATAGTGAATTGAAGTAGATATGAAGTATGGAAATGATGAAGACATGAAGAAATTAAGATGCCCCAGTGATGATTTAGAGATTAGACCTCAAAAGGTCAGCTAACTGCTTAGAAGAAAGTAGAATTTTTAAAAGACAATTTTGACCATCAAGATGAACTTGAATTTGGATTTCGATCCCGAAAATGAATCCAGGATGTTGAAATTATTTAAGAGGTCAAAAATTTATATAATGTGATGATAAGATAGAAAAGAGATGAAGTGAAAGATTAAGAAGGTGAAAAGACATGAGCAAGAAGAAAATAAAGAAATATATGAAAGGAGTTAGTTGATATGTCCACAAAAAGATGAAGAGAGAGCTCTCCCCATATGCAAGAATGCAAGACTAAGCTAGAAAAATGAACTTAAAATGCAAGCTAATATGAAAAGTGGTTTACCAGCAAGAAGTGCATAACATTTAGACTCTTAATTTCATCATTGAGCATTTATTAGGGACATCATAAGATCATACAACCATCACTAGTATAACTATGAGGATATGAATATGATCGATATTAGATAGGTATGTGGAAATCCAATCTAAGCATCAGAGACATGTAAGTCAAGATAACTACACGATTAGATTCCATAAGTTTAATTTACCAAGATTACACCTGTATCAAGGCATAAGCGCCAGGATAAACCCTGAGTGCGGTCTTGCAAAACAATCAAGGATGATACATTTGTAATTCAACGTGTTGAATAGGACCAGCATAAATGCTTACAACACTATAGACAAACAAAGTATACCCACAAGCAAAAATCAAGAAGACATGCCCCATGCCCCCAGTCTTCTAGTCAATGAAATCCTCGAAAGACTATTAGGGAGGGAACACATGGAAAAGAAATTATCATAGACAGCACACAAAGTAGATAAATGTCAGCATAGCTCAGTCGTTTAAGTGTTAAAGTGTGTGTAAGTCACTTGGCCATTTCTTCCAGACTTGATTCTGATAGTGAGAAATATCGCAACATCGGAGACCGTAGGTAAACTATCTGAAAAGTGTTGAAAAACACTTGATGTCAAAGTGGGAGAAGTGTTGAGAAACACCATTTTGTGAGTTGTCCAAGAAACCCCAATCCACAAGAATACCTCAATAGGCTAAGCAATTGTGCCCCCAAGACGAGGACAAGAAACAATTCCAAGCTAGGAAATGTGTAGCAAAATAGGTGATTGAGACTGATAGACATAGGTGTGAGGGTTTCAAGTAGCGTTTGTTTCCAGGTTTTCACCACTTGACAAATTTTTTTAGAACTTTTTTCAATTTTTTGTATTTTTGAAGTTTTGATTTTTTTTGGTGATACATCAAAGCACCTATTGCTAGGTTTTCATTATGATGATCATTTTTTTTTAGGACATTTTCTAATTTTTAGGATTTTTTCAGCATCATATATGATTTTTTTGATTTTTTAGAAGGTTTTAGAGATTACTAGTTCTCGAGCAAGATCACATCATTTTCTCCTAATGTCTAGCAAGGTATAGGACATGATGGAGAAACAAGCTAGTGGATAAGAAATAATGCATAAGAAAGGGATGTGAAGCAAGTGAAAGTGATCCTCAAGGACTGACTCCTCAAGAGTACCCAAGCTAGGGAAAGAGGTCAAATAGTCATATGAATGATATTTTGGATAAGAAATGGAAATAATGAGAAAGATAGCATGTAGGATAAGCAATGAAGCCAACAAGTGAGATAGCATGAAGTGTGTAGTCCAAAAGAGTAGCCATGTCAAGAGACCTATGAGAACCATGTTTCATTTATTATGATCAAGACCAAGGGGTCAACGAGATAGTATAGCAATGGGATAGAGCAATAAGAATAAAGCTCAAGATGGAGGCTATGAGTGAATGGGAGAGCACAATAGAAAATCTGGTGGATAAGACAACCAATATGCAATGACAACTCAACATTGTCAAGATCAAAGAGAGAAGAGGGTATAGATGGATGATGGAAGAATTACGCATGATGCCTGTTTGCCAGGTTTTCATCATGGTACTTATCCAAGGTGCCACAAGAAGTAGTTTTCACCATAGGATAAATTTATTTCTCTTTACTTTTGCTACCAAGGTGCCACAAGAAGTGGTTTTCACCAAGGCACATTTTCATTTTTTTCATTTTTTCTATTTTTTTGAATTTTTAGAAAGAGCTCAAGCTTTTTGAATTTAGATAGTGCTCCTATAGGAAAGATAAGCCATGATAAGCCAAGACCATAGAAAGGTATGCTCAAAGATGTTGATAGGGTGATGAAAGGGAAATGGTAGTAGGAAGAATATATGGAGGATAACAGTTCATGTATAGAAAGGAGGTGTAAGCTTTAGAGAATTTCATGTGGGTAGCTGAAATGTTGGACAAGATCAACATTGACACACACCTTGAAGGGTATTGGAATGATGGAGGAATCATGGATGAAGTAGCTTGAGGTTTAGATGTATGAGGTGGTAGAAGAGATTTGGAAAAAAGTGGAGTGGAAGGCTTTGGAATATTTTTAGAAAGAGTTTTGGAAGAAGATGGAATGGAAGCCTTTGGAAGTTTGAATGTCAACTTTGAAGTATTTTCAATATTCAAGTCTTTTAGAAGAGACTTGGGAATCCATATAGCTTTAGATTTTCCTTTGGATACTTCAAAACACATTTCTTCAATAATGGGTTTAGGAACCCATATTTTCTTTGATTTATCTTTTTGAATAGTGGACCTTTGCAGTCTCTTTTGTGCTTTCTCCTTCTTAGCATTCACATGTCGATTAGATGGGACATAGTGATCTTTCTTTTTCAATGGATTCTTATGTTTATTCTCACTTCCAAAGGACTTGGGATTTGTGGATAAATAAGGATGATATGACTGGTTTAGATGTATAGATGGGTGAAAATTCATCAAGGATGAGTGTCTTTGTTGATCTTGAGGTATTATAGGAGAGCTAGGGAATGAGCTAGGAGTGAATGTAGAAGATGGAGGAACATAAGGCCCCAATATGGATGGAAGGTTTGAATGCTTTAGCTTAGATGGATAAGGACCAAGGATAGATTTAGAAGATGCAAATGGATAGTGGGAAGGGATATCAACATCTTTAGAATGAGAAACATGGTCAAAGCCATCAATAGACTCATGATTACCTTTGATAGGAACAACATTTTTAATAGTAGCACTTGAAGCTTGAGCACAATTTTGAAGTGGATATGGAGAAGTAGAACATGAGGGGACACTTTGATCTTGACAAGTAGCTTTTGATAGCATAGGAAGAGAACTTTTCTCATAATTTTCAGTAAGCTCAAGGGAGATAGTGGAAGTGATATCTTCATCATACTTAGGAGGTGGACAAGATATAGGATATGGAATGGAAAAATCTTGAAAGAGATGAACGGGTGCTTGATCTTGATTTTTCTTGACATTTATAGCTTTTTCTTTTTGAGAGTCCTCTTGACATGGAGCCACTTCTAAGGACAAGGGAGAATGAAGAGTGAATGGAGTAGTGCTTGGATTAGGCATAGTAGTGCATGAAGGTTGAGGATGTTTAGGATTAGTAGCATGGAAAAGATTTTCCGCCAAGTGAAGGTTAGCTTGAGTTTCTTTTAGAGGTAGCCCTTGAGGATACACGTAGTCTATGTGGAAAGCATTAGGTTCTTTATTTGATGGAGGCATGTTGGAAAGATTTGAAGTGTTGGGAGATGCACAAGTGTTGGAAGAAGTGGAAGATGTAATGGAGCCACTACTAGACATAGGTTCATCAACGTAATCTTGCTCAAGAGAAGTATCCTCAGCACATGAGTCATTAGAGGTTCCAATAATTCCATTATCAATAAGATCTTGGATTTTATGTTTTAGCTCAATGCAATCTGAAGTACTATGCTCATTATGTTGATGATAAGCACAATATATATCCAAGAATGGGTTTCCATATGAGCTAGACTTAGGTAACATGATGAGCTTAGTTTCAAGAAGTGTTTGCAAAATGTCATCATAAGAATGTTCCAAGGGAGCAAAAGTTCTATTAGAAGTATGTCTAGAGTCTTCTTGTTGTTTCTCAAGTGAATAGCATGCATTCATGTCTTCATTATTATCTTGGTCAAAGATAGGTCCATCATGAAATTTTAGCATAGGCTCAAAGGAGGTATCACTTACTTGTTCTCTAAAGAGGTCTTTAGATCTAGAAGATGAAGACATTTGATGTCTCGAAGTAGAGCATGTAGACCTAGAAGAAGAGGATGACCTCAAAGAAGGTGACTCACATGCATGTAGAGACCTTAAGGAATATTCATTCAATGATGCAATCTTCTCCTCTAACCTTTTCTCAAGTTTAGACTTCATTTTCATCATGCGCTTAGAGAGACGAAGGTAAGAAAGATCATTTGTCTCTTCTAGTTCTTTGTATTGCGCATATAGATCTTGAAACTCTTTAGTGACATGGAGGATATCATGATCATCTAGGTTTGGTTGAGGTTTGGTAGCACAAGATTTGAATTCCATAGTGGTAGATGCAAAGCCAAGCATAAAAGAGTCTAGAAGATAACTTGATGTTGAAACTATAGGAGGCAGAGCGTTCACTTGCCAAGATAGTAGAGAGAGATTAAAGTGACTTGTCAAACAATATGTCCAAGAAACTTACGACATGAATGACTCAAGTCAATAGCTAGGCAAGATGCCCAAATAGCCAAATAGATAGAGCAAATAGGGTGACAAGTGAACAACTTTCCCAACCCAAGAGTGTAGTCAAGAAATCAAGGTAACCATTTTAGCAAAAAGATAACTAGCAAGCATGCATAGACCATGAAGATATAAAGACCAAGAGAACCAAGACCAAAGAGTCACTTTAAGCATGTTCAAGAACTAGAGACATAGAAAATCAAAATCAAATGATGCGACTCCCCTTAGCAAGCAACACAAGAAAATTTTTGCACTTGACATTTTGACTTGGTTGACAAAGTTTGGCAATAATTGATAGCATAGTAAATTTGATGTTCAAAAGAAATTTCTTTCCAAACAAGATAGTGACACATGGAGTAGTCTTCAAACAATCAAGCAAGGGACAAAGCAACCTTACATGATACAAGCATATGTGACATCTCAAAAGAATTCCCTAGAATTATCGTCATGTGTATGTTCAAAAGATTTTCATAGGTATAGCACATTCAAGAACACATCAAGCAATATCTACCTAGAAGTCATGGTGGGCGCCAAAAATGTACACTCGAAAGTGTCCCACTCTAAACCATTCTATCCAAACGATTCCATGAGTTGGAATGCTTGGATGCCGGCTTAGAGCTCCCTATCCATGGAGTGCAAGAGAGTATATTTCAAGAATAAGAAAGCTCTCAGATGAGCCTTAGAGATACTCTTCTTGCTAGTAAACCATGCAATGGGAGGTTCCAAAGACAAGATGCAAGAATGTAAATGTTCCAAGGAGTTCCTCAAGAATGCAATGCAAATGAAGATTAAGCTAGAATGAAATGCAAAGTGCAGCTATTCTAAGCATGGATGAGAGTGTTACAATCCAAATATTAAGCTATGTGAGATTAATCTACATGTAAAAATGAAAGCTAAGCTAAGATGCTATGGTATGAGAGAATGTAGACAAGAAATAGAAGTTCTCCACAAAGCTCCAAAGAAACCTGTTAGAAAACCTGCAGCATAACAATATTCAAAATGAGGATTGATTGAGGGGGAAATCTCTCTCCCTTTTAAAGATGTATAGATGGTAGAGATCAAGATGAAGATGGTGGATGATCAACGGTGGAATTTGAAAAGAGGAGTGATCCATGTGCACACACAAATCAACCAATAGAATATAAGTTGACTTGTCATATAAGACAAAAGTCACAAAGCCTTTTCTTTTAATTGCAAAATAGAAAAAGGACTTTATGTGTGCACTTTAAGTGGGTTAGAAGAATGGGGTATTTTATTTAATTAAAAGGGGACATGTTCTTTTAATCAAATAATGAACTTAGGATAGCATAGTCAAACTATAGGTTATAATCAAATAAATTGATTATTAGCAATTTGGCTTAGGTAAGTGATTAAATTAATTTAGCCAAAATGTTGAAAAGGGGGCTAATAGTCTAGATGACCATTTTTAGGTGATTACAATTATAACCTATAGTTTGACTATGCTATCCTAAGTTCATTATTTGATTAAAAGAACATGTCCCTTTTTAATTAAATAAAGCCCCCCATTCTTCTAATTCACTTAAAGTGCACACATAAAGTCCTTTTTCTATTTTACAATTAAAAGAAAAGGCTTGTGAGACTTTTGTCTTATGTGACAAGTCAACTTATATTATGTTGGTTGACTTGTGTGTGCACATGGATCACTCCTATTTTTGAATTGAAACATTGATCATCCACCATCTTCATCTTGATCTCCACCGTCTGTACATCTTTAAAAGGGAGAGAGCTTTCCCCCTCAAAGGATCCATCCATCTTTTGAATATTGTTATGCTACAGGTTTTCTAATAGGTTTCTTTGGAGCTTTGTGGAGAACTTCTCATTTCTTGTCTCATTCTCTCATTCCATCATATTAATATAAGATCATATGGCATTCTTAGCATAGTTGCATGTTAGTTTAGCTTTGATTCTTGCAATAATCTCACATAGTTTAAATAATGGTATTGTAACACTCTCATTCACATTCTAGCATAGCTACATCTTGCATTTCCATTCAAGTTTAGTCTTCCATCTTGCATTGCATCTTTGAGGAACTCATTGTAGACACTTGCATTCTTTCTCTTGTCTCAAAGAACCTCCTATTGCATGGTTTACTAGCAAGAAGCACATTTCTAAGGCTTGGATGAGAGCCTTCATGTTTGAATAATAGCTTCTTGCACTTCGTGGATAGGGAGCTCTAAGCCGACATCCAAGCACTCCAAACTCATGGAATCGTTTGGATAGAATGGTTTAGAGTGTGACACAAATCAAGTGTACACTAATTTATTTTGGTAAAAGAATTCTGGTGTTATGGCTTTGGTGGCAACCAAGCCATGGGGGGCTTAGATTGAGTCATTTGCTTTATCTCAATGCTCAACCTTACCTAAAAGATCAATGGAATATCTCCCCAAGTTATCTGGTGATGCAAGTCAAGACTCGTATGATCACATTAAAGAAAATAAAGTCACCTATGGGATTCTTGGTGTGGAGGAAGAGAACATATTTTTCAAACTATTTGCAAGGAGTCTTATTGGAAGTGATGTTGATTTGTCAAAATTTCTCCAAGGATTTAGACCTGCAGTTGATGTTGCTAAATTATTATTAAATTTATTTTAAATTCAAAAGAAGGAGATCAAACATATGAGGGATTCTGGTTATAGGTTCAATAGGTGTGCTGGTAAAATTCCCCAAAACAACCAACCAAATGAAAGTAATCAACTGTGTGTTTTCATTGCTATTTTACAAATTGAAATCAAGTTTTTGTTAAAGCGTTAGAGAGTGAAAACATTGCAAGATGAAAAAAGGGAGGCTATCAATTTAGATGATGATATGATTCTAAGTGGAATGATGTGTAAATAAATCACACAAGCAAGAATCTGTCTCTATGAAAAGCATAATTATTCCAAGGTAAAGCCTAAATAGAAAAGGCTCATTCTCAAAGAAGTAACATTAGCACCACCTATCTCTTTTTATCAAAATCTAATAGTTTTCAATAATGAAGATCTCCTAATCCCTCCTATGATTAAAAGCACTTCCTATAGTCTAGTTGGAGCCTACCATCTACATGTTGATTATGATGATGAATATGCCTCATAGTCATTTGGCTCAATGATTGACCTTGATATACCTCCCATTGAACAAAGCCTAGAGCATGAAAGATCAAATAAAAACTTATTAGAATATTTTCAAACTTTAGAATTTTATTCTTTTATATTTGGGACTTCTAATACTTTTTCACCAAACAGTGTTACTCAAGAAGGTAGGAAGGATTAGCATATACAAGAAAAGATTGATGATGAATACTCTTCTAAAAGTATAGCTAATCACACAATGCAATATCTATCAGCATGCTTGGATGGCTCTTCCTATGAGCATGAAGTCAATTATGATTTTTTCTTGTTTGATCTCTTGGAGACTACTAAATCATTACTACAGCGTAAAGTACCAAATGATAACCAAGAAGTAGAAAAGGATTCATGCATCTTTTAGTCCCTTGCAGTTCTTTTCTCATGTCTTCCTTTGGAAGAATTGATGCAATGAGTTACATGGAAAAATCACATGGGCAATCCAAAGATAAAAGGACTCAAGGTATGACAAAAAATGTTGACATTTTACCTACATTTGTGAAAGGAAATGTTGATATGAATAATGTTGAGGAAAGTTTTGAATTTGTATTCAATTTTCCCTCTTTGCATACATTTCTCATATATGAAATGAAAAACATACTATTGTTCTTTCTTACTATTCTTCCTCCATATCACGAAGAATGTATTAAAAAAGGCTCATACTTTTTCTAGCCTATTAATGGTCACATTTAGTTTTTAGTTTATGTCCTCTCCATTGTAAATAACCATTTCCATTTTGCAATTTTGGCTTGCTTGTTCCCTATTTTGTTTTGTCTATTGTATCCCTTCAATAAAAGTTGTCTCATCTTGAATGTTCCCTTTACCTTGAGTCAATCCATATCCAAAAATAAAGGCCCTTATGAACTAATGGGAAACACCTTATGCCTATCTAATTTCACTTCCAAAATTGCTAGTTTCAAATTACTTTATATTTTTGGAAACTTTTATTAGAGTTCTCTATGCAAGTTCCATATGTATTGTGGATTACTCTTTGTCATTCTTGGCATCAAATCAATGCCAAAGTTAGATGGTCTTCTTTTGGTATCATGGTGTATAAGAAAATGCAGAGAAACACATTTGGGAACTATCAAGAGAGTGTATTAACGGATGTAAAACCATATTCGATGGCTTTTCAAATATTTTTTTTGGGCAACATAGAAGTTGAAAATGTGAATGAGGATAACGCATCTATGCAAATTGAGCTATTACTCAGGAAATTGGAGGGCTACACTACAGTTTGTAACCTATATATTATGTTTTGATTTCTCAAAACACGAGTCTAATGAAGGAGATATTGTTCATTACATCAATATTTCCTTCAATGGAATGAGAATTTTTCTATAATGTTGACAAAAGGACCCTATTAAAACCAAATGCTTGGTCAAAATCTAGTAATAAAATGATGAGAGTCCAGGATCATAGTCATGAAGAGGGTTGAAAATGCAGTTTTCACTATTTTATCTAGCTTGACTCTATGATATTGAAAGGTTCTTTAGTTATGGAGGCACAATAAAAATGGGATTCCTAAAGTAATAAGTAAAAATTAAAAAGAGAAAAAAAAATACTTCATGAAATTTTAGAGTTGATATGCAATGGAGAAGATGGCACTCGAGATAGGAAGTTTTAGTTGAGAGAAATTTTATGTCTCATGATTTACTTGAAGTAAAGAAGCAATGAAGGGAAGCCACTAAGGAGAGACTGGATAATTTACATTTGTAGCATGGAGGAGTCTGATTTAATATGTTCAAAAATTTTCTTTCATCCAAGGTAGAGAAATGATAAAAATAAGACATGCTTTAGGAGAAGTTCACTGGATTTGAAGGATGTCTTGGCAATTCAACTCACATGGTTGAGGACTTGGCTTTTGAGCATGCAATAGTTGTAAAATGATTTCTCAAAACAAATCAAATTCTTTTGAGCATACAATAGTTGTAAAATAAAATTCTGGGTCAAAATCTAGTAATAAAATGACGAGTCCAAGATAACAGACATGAAGAGGGGTGAAAATGTAATTTTCACTATTTTATCTAGCTTGACTCTATGATATTGAAACATGCTTTAGTTATAGTGGTGTGATAAAAATGGGATCCCTAAAGTAATAAGTGAAAATTAAAAAGAAAAAAAAATACTTCATGATATTTTAGGGTTGATATGCAATGGACAAGATGGCACTCAAGATAGGAAGTTTCTATTGAGAGAAATTTTATGTCTCACAATTTACATTGGAGAGGAAAAAACTAAAAAATAAATGTGACCATTTATAGGATGGAAAAAGTATGAGCCTTTTTTAATCAATTTTTGGTGATATGGAGGAAGAATAGTAAGAAACAACAACAATATGTTTTTTATTTCATATACGGGAAATGTATGCAAAGGGGGGAAATTGAATACTAATTCAAAATTTTTGTCAACATTATTCATAACAACATTTCTTTTCACAAATGTAGGTAAGATGCCAACAATTTTTGCCATACTACATTCAGAATCATTCCTTCATCCAAGGTAGAGAAATGAGAAAATGAAGACATGCTTCAGGAGGAGTTCATTGGATTTGAAGGATGTCTTGGCAATTCAACTTGCATGTTTGAGGACTTGGATGTTGAGCATGCAATAGTTGTTGCACTAGAATGTCTCACATGTTGATATTATTCTCCCTCTCTAGAATGGAAAGATATGTGATGTTATCACATTCAAATATAGAGCTTCTCAAAAATAAAAATGTTTTCTACATGTGCTGAGTTTTTCCACCAACTAAATTCACCACACTACCATCAATTTACCTAGTTCTTGACTATACATTTGGTAGACATCTGATATGAAGCACTTATGAAGGAAGCCTTTATCATATGACAATGGCATGTGTAGGAATGTGAGAGCTTGTTTAACAAGAGATAGTGGATAAGTCATAAAAATATAGTATTCAATATATACATAGTCTTTATGGCTCAACCAATTATTGAAAAGATAAGATCTAAACATTCTCTAGTAGTTGGAAAATAGGGACATAATGAGGAAAGAGGAAATGGTGCATGTACAAGGTATTTTGGTGGGAATTCAAAGTTAGGTTTTGTGGAAAAGGCATGCTCGACAACATTCAAGAACATTGCTTTTCCTATATTTTCACTCCCATTTATCTCCAAATTGAGTGAATAGTGTTCAATATTTTACAGGCATATAGAATGAGTTCTACAACAACCAATTTTTTCCAAAGAACATATATGTTCCTTCAAAAATCCTAATTTCTAAAAGCAACCATCATAGCTATCAAAAAATTTCATTGCACTCTCTTGATAAAGGAAGTGTAATTCATTTTTCATCAAAGCATCTAGAAATTGAATTTTCAAATGATGTGTCATAAACACTAAAGGCATACTTTTATCTAAAAAAGTTGTTTCTCATCAAAGGTTAATTGATGATAAAGGAGAATGTTGTACAAAACGTGGAAATGGAGGAGATCTTCTCTCCTATAATGGTTGCCCAATGGGCCTTTCACACAGATTGTGCATGACTGCCTACAATTCACAATAGAAGTATTTGGTATTGTTTTCACTATTAATATTAGTCCAACACATCAGAACTAGAGAAATCACATGGGTGATCCCTCCTACATTTGTTCAAGAAGTTGCAGTAGAGAAAAAATATGTCAAAGTTAGAGATCTCTTGAAGAGACTAATGATTATGTTTAAACTTCAACATTGAACCCAATATGGAAGCTTTTAGTATTCAAGATTAATGACTCTATGGCCAATGGATGACACCAGATAGTCATAGTCAAAGATTCTAGAATTCTCTACATCCTGACATAGAATGCAGCCCCCAAGAGAGAGCCACTATTACCTAGGGTTTTAGAACCCTAAGTATTACCCCTCCCAAACAATTAAAAATTAAAATACCTTCAAAGAAAAAACAATATAGATTATTTTGCATTATATTTAGTTATTTTAATAATTAAATATTAATCCTTGCAAAATAATTAAATATCAAATTTCTAAGGTAATACGACTTTCACATGATTAATTCCAAAAGAATAAATTATTACTATTGTAATGTGATATTGAAAGTAAAAATTATAAATGGTAAGTTGGTGGAGGGTAAGGTAAATGTAAAAAAAAGAGAATTTGAAATAATTAATTCTTTAAAAAGAATTAATTATTTTTGTAACATGGAGTTGTGGGAAAGTTTGTAGAGGTAAAAGCTCTTGGGTAATTGATTAAAATGATTGTAAAAATAATTAATTCTTCTATAAGAATTAATTATCATAGTAAAGTGTTGGAGAAGATAAAAGGAGTTAAGTAAGAAGTTGTGGTGGTTGCCCAACTACTTTGAAAATTTATTTAATGGGGAAAAATTATTTGTAAGAGGTTCTTCTTTTTCGGTTCTAGAGTTCTGTAGTTGTAGGAGGAGGGAGAAGAATATTTTCTATTTGTAGTAGGGAGGAGAGATTCATTTTGCAATTTGATTGTAATGGCAAGGATGGAATGATACTATTGTTATTCTATTATGTTTTTGAAATAAAAGGATATGTGTGTGTTTGATCCTATGGTTTGTGCACTCGTATTTCTAGCTTAAAAAGATCTTGTGGTCTTTTATTTCTTGTTTTAGATACAGTCGTGTGTTATTACACTAGATTTGTGATATATGTAATCTAATGGTTCATGTACTCACACTTTTGCATAATGATATCTATAACCCCTCTTAACTCTTCTATAATGTGGGAAGTTGAATAAGTGATCATTAGGTTATTTATTTATCTCCTCTCTTTACTCATAAATCTGGTAATCACATTCATCCCATGTTGGTGGGCACATGTTAGAAATCTTTTTGTGTCTTCAAGTTAAAGACATAACCAGATATCACATTCATTGAATATCATTTATGAAGGAGTTGTATCTCTCAATTTAGAGGATGATTATCAATGAAATAATAATCTATCCAAGTTTTAGTACATTTTTGTTCTTATTTCAAAGCATACTGAGTCATTGTTTGCATTTCTTTCTGAAGGACAAATCTATTCACTAACATTGATTAAGTAGTCTAGATCTATATGTGAAGTATATAGAATAAGCCTAATTAAGTTACATGTCTAAGCTAAAATTATGAATGGAAATGAAAGATAGAAGACTCACCTTGAAATGCATAGAAGGATTTTTTTTAGCTCTAAAAAGTGTGGATCCATATTTGTAAGTGAAAATCCAATTTCAAATCCCTAAATAGAATGATAAAACCCAAAAAAACCCAAAAACTAATTTCCTAGCTAAGGACTATAGAATAGGTAGACTTGGTTGTAATTGTTCTAAAATAGTTCCTATGATTTCACCATGTTCTTGGATCATTGTGAAAAATTCAACCTAGGCTCTTCTAAAAGCTCTAAAAAAGTTATTTTTAGATCTACAATCATTATTTTTCTATCCTACTCATGAACATAGAAAGTAAAGGCTTTTATTATTTAGTGGATGAGGGCTTTCCTTATTCAAACCCTAGATTGAGGAATAAACCTTGAATTGAGAAATATAATTATAAGTGACTAAAACAAGATAAAAATGAATATTCACCTTGCTTGTAAAAACCCTTGTCAATAGGATTTTGCATTGTTGTATGTTGTATGTCAAATTAAGTATATAAATGTAGGAAATCTCCACAAGTTGCAATGGATATGCTATGATCACATAATGGATCCATGGATGTAAGAGTGCATCAATGAAGAAGATGATGAATTCCTCAATGCAGATCTCCACCCTCAATGGGGAATATGTAGATAGATTTTAAAGAGGAAATGGTCACAAGGAAATCTTCAATGCTTGATGAAATCTCCTTTTCTTGAATCCTTAAAATGCTTAAATTCCTTGAATGAAAATTTTTAGTGTAACTATCATGAAAGTGTAATGTGTAAAAAAAAGCCTCAAAGTCTCCTTATATATTATCTTTAAGCTGGGAAAATAATATAGGCTAAGTGGAGAGTGAGTGTTAATGAATTGAAATCCTAAGACCTTTCAATCCATTAGCTTTACAATTACTAGGGAAGAGGTTGATCTTGGTGAACCTCTTCTAGAATAGGTTGGTGGTGTAGAGGCACAAAAAGTAAAATAAAAATTGAGGTTAATAATCTCAATGCAAGAGATCTAAGTTCATTTGAGTCATAATTTTGGCCTATGTCAGGTTTATACAAAAGTTGTAATGTAGAAATGCATAAAGTGCATAAATGTTGTCAAGGTTGCATAATGATTAAAAGAATGTAAGAGGGCGGTTTGGAAATTATAACCAACAAAAGAAGCTATAAAAATGGATGTACGGTCTAACTAAAGCATTAATGAAAGGAAGAGGTACATTTTGAAACAAAATTGGTAATATTCTGAGTTTTTATTTTGATTGGTTTTTCAATTTTAGTGGTGGTTCCAAGTCTTGTATGACCATGTATACCCTAGAAACCATGTAAAATTTGTATTTTTGGATATATTAGTTAATAAAATTTATTTTTTCTTTGTTTTGGATTTATTTCATGTAGAAATGAAGAATTTATGCAAGTTTTGGCAAAGCTTGTGAATTGCAAATTTGAGGATGCCCAACTATAGTCAGATTGAAATGTTTGATATAGATAGATTTTGTTGAAAAATTAACTCTATTTATACTTATTAGAATGATATGTGAACTAGATTTCATTTCCAATTGGTTTGAGTCTTTTTCATTTGTATTTGTGGAAGTTATGGATATTTGAGTGAAGACTGGTTTTTAAGGATCTCCATTGAAGGTGTAGACAAAAATTTGATCTTATAAAATTATTCATGTATTGGATAAATTAATGGATTATTTATTATGAAGCTATATTTATATAGGATCAATTTGAAATTGGTTTGGTTTCATTTGGAGTCATTTTGAGCAAGTTATTGGATGCCTAGGAAGGGTTATCGGTTTTGTTTCTGATTTATGACATAGAAAATAGGTCTTGACACAAAGACCATAACTTGTAATTAGTTTATTGGATGGCTATTAGATTTGGAGATGAGTTACTCCAAATGGTTTGGAAAGAAGAATTAAGGATTAAAAGTTATGAATAAAGGAATCATATGTAGAAATTAGGATATGTGAATGGAGAAGAATTGATGTTTTTGTGTTGGAAAATGCTTTGTTTTTCCTCATGAGATGCCTCTATATAATGGAATTATTTCATAAATTTTGAAGGGATTATAATGCATCCCAATGATTAGTTGATTTGTAATATGGTCTACATCAGTTGACCTAGGTCAACCTATTCCTAGAGAGGGAGAAAGATAGGCCATAGATGTTGGAATTAAAATAGGAAAGGTACACTTCTTGGGGGGGGGTGGGGAGGTTGAATCAGTAGTTTAAAATTTGACCCATAACACCACATATTCATCTCATACATTCAATAAGTACACTAAAATACCATGTAAAGCATGTACATCTAAATCATGTGAACAAGTAAGCACTCACGCATATATGACACCATATATGATTACCTAGAAATCCTCCAATGAGAAGGTAAAACTAGGGTCGGGATGACGCCCACAAATATTCACTACTGTAGTAATAAAGTCTATCTAATGAAGGTTACAATGTTTGATCGTGAGACATGATTTTCCTTATGAAAGGTTTGCCCTATTAAAGGCTTATAAAGACTATTAGGTCTTACCCTATTTAAGGATTTAAATACCTTGTTAGAAGTGTGCCTTGTTAAAGGACTTTACTCACAATTAAGTAAGCACCTTGTTAGAGGATTTCAATACAGCTTGTTAGGACTACTCTATTAAGAGATTTGATTAATTCACCTATTAGAATGACTTAGCATTGATCCTATGGTTAGCACTTTTTTGCTTGATGACAAATCACCTCTAAACTGATGTATTCTTAATCCTTCTTGATTAGGTATCTCTTTGCTATATACTATTACCTTCCTCTATTCTCCTTTAGGTAATTTTAGAATGCATTTTCAATTTACAATACCTTAGCCACCATGAATGCTCTATTTATGCATGCAAACTTCTCTCTTTGCTTCTTCCGCACACATATGAAGTTTAGGGTTTGTCCTCCTTCAGAAGATCTAGGTGACTCAGGGTTAGGTATGAATAAATGGTTGTGATTCATCCATTTTTTCACTTAAACCTTCCCTTATACATGTAATGCATAGGGATTCCAACTTAAGATTTGTCCTTATCATCAAAATATTGTAATTCAATTTGTAAGTCGGCTCAAAAATGGTTTACATAGTAGTTTTTTCCATTACAAACAACTATGACAAAACTATGTTACTCAACATTTGAAGTCTCTAATGCTTAGCATGTACAAAATTCTATATTATGACTTGACATTTGAATGACTTGGCATGCACTGCTTACTTGGCTCTTGTATGACTTAGCATACATTGTCTGCTCAACATTTGAGTGACTTGGCACATAAGTGACTTGGCATTCACAATAGACTTGGCATGCTCTATCTTATACATGTTTTTCTTAGCATATACTACTTGTTCGACATGAACTAAGTAAATGACTTAAGTGTATAGACACGCATTAGTCAAAATGAATCTGAAATCAACAATCTCCCCCTTTGACATGAGTGTCAAAAGCACTTGGTCATGCATTGATATCCTTATTCTTACAAGCATAACATTAAAAAAATTAAAATAGAAAATTTTTGTAACAGCTTATACCTCAAAATCTTGAACTCCCCTTGAGTTATTATAGTTGGTTTTGTACTCAAAATGTTACTCCTATTGAGTAGATATTCCTAAACTAATACTCTTTCATTTTATATTGTCTATGTTATTTATTGATACTCTCGCATGCTCTTACTCTGACTTTCTCCCCCTTATTTCTCTTTTCTCCTCCTTTTTATGTTCTCCCCCTTTGCTCTTACTCTAACATTCTCCCCCTTAGTTCTCTTTTCTCCTCCTTTTTACTTTCTGCCCCTTTATTTTATATCTCCCCCTTTTTGACACTGATGTCAATGGGCTATACACTAATATTTTGTTTATCTAAGAAAGATTTATGGACCTCAAGAATAATTTTAAGAGTTGTATCCCAATTTTCACATTCTACATCTAAAGACTAAATTTGGATAGCTAGCATGGCAACAAGGTGGACTAGGCCATCTAGTGTAGAAAAATTGGGGTGTTTCTTCATAGCCTAACTCCTTTTGCAAAATCTCCATGTGAGGAGTCAATGTGGTTTGGATGCTAATTACTTTGGCCCTTATGTTGGCTTCTTCTATAGATAATGTTGCTAACTAACTCTGGGTTTACAATAAAGTTCTAAAATGCTTATCACTTTGAGTTGGAGTCATTGGAAATTTAGCACCTAATGCATTAACTTGACTTTCCAAGCTCACAATGTGGCTCCTTGTTTCTTGTGTGAAGAGTGTGGGGTTGCATAGTTTGGTGTACAATGAGAAAATGTTCTCAAGTACCTTCTTCACACTCTCTACCTTAGTTTCCAATACAACTTGTGTAAGTGCTATGTCATCGGATATTTTCTCATTTACTTTACTTTGAAATTTATTTTTAGTCCATTATAATAATTTAGCATTGGTATCAAGGCTTGCATCACTCACCTTTTACACTATATTTGTCAATTGTTCAATAGGTGGCTTGGTTTCATCTAGAGTAGGTAGGTTGAATGGATCTCAAAATATTTCTTTAATATCAAGCAATTCTTGCTTCTACCTATGCTCCCTTTTGAGTAGTTCTTGATGTTTCTTTCTAGCCACAGCTTCTTGAAGTATATCCATTTTCTCTGGTGCCATTGTAGTATAATCAAATTTTGGTAAAAAAATTTCTTCATCAAGGTTTACATCACCATATGTTATTACCTCTTCTACCTTTGATGAAGTTGGACTCAGCACTAATATTGCAAAGGTGCTGCATCTATGCCTAGCTTCTAAAGAGTGTGAGTGGAAAGATTGCCAAGTTTTGGTAAATTTACCAGGGCTTGAATTCCTACTTTCTCCTTCAACTTAGGTGTCAAATCGATCTCTTCGAGCTTGTTATTTTCTAACATAATGCCTTGAATTGCACCTTGAACTTGTGCTAGAGGTGTAGATAAATCTATCTGATCTATTTGACTTTGTGTATCAGTAGTGGCTTGAGTTTGTACATTATCTTCTCTAACTATATCAAGCTTTTCTAATGTAGCTTCTACTACTTAATCTAAAGGTTTTACAAAAGTGACTTGAGGGGTGATGGTAGGTGGTTCTTGTATTTTTCCCTCTTCCCTTGTAGTGTCATTCCGTAATTTTTGGATTTCATCTACACTCACTAATATAGGGTTATCACACAATTTAGCCTATAGTGTAGAATTACCAAGTATCTTTTTCAAGTCTTCCTCTATTAGGGGATTGATGTTTTGAGCAGTGAGATTAGAAACATCCTTCACTATTATAGTTTCACACTTGATATTTGTTGAGGGCTAACATTAGGCAATTCTGTAACTTGTACACTCTATTCTTCTTGCTACTCTTTCTCAACTATTTCTTGGTCATCTATATGCATTTCAATACTGTGATGGTAGCGAGATGAGTCTTATCCTACAATAGAATAGATCATCCTAGAATCAAGGGTATCATAGGTCGGGTAGTGTAATGCTTCCACCAGGAACTCATGTCAGAGATCATTGTCGAGCATCTATAGCGAGGAGGCTAAAGTAGCCATTGCATCAGCCACTTTGTTATTTGCTCGAGGAATTTGTTGGAAGGTGATGTGTACAAAATACTTCTTTAGGTCATCAAAAATGCATTTGTAAGGGATAAATTTCTCATCCTTTGTTTGATACACATCATTAACCTGGTTGATTATGAGCTGGGAGTCCCTAAAGATATCTAATTGATAAACTTTTCATTTAGCTACAATCTTCATGCCATTAATCAAAACCTCATATTCAGCAATATTGTTTGTACAAGGAAACATAATCTTGTATGGTTTGGGTAATGAATATGTTTGTGGCATTATGAAGAGTAATCTAGCTCTAGATCCCTATTGTGTTAAGGACTTTTCGAAGAACATCACCCACATTTGGTGTGTGAGTGTTAGAATTGACTCATTAGGGAAATCAATGTTCATCGGGAAAAGACTCTACATAGGTGCATTTGCTAGCTGATCCACAATTGCTTGTCCCTTGATAGATTTTCATTCAACATATTTTATGTCAAACTCACTAAGTAAATGACTGACTTAGCCAAAAATCCTATGAGAACCGCCTTACTGAGCAAGTACTTTAGTGGATCTATTTTAGCCACCAACCACATAGTGTGGGCAAGCATTTAGTCTCTCAACTTTTGGGAAGCAAAGACAACTACCAAGAAAGCTTTCTCAATTATGTTGTAATTATTCTCATAAGAGATTAGCAGGTGACTCAAATAATAAATAGCTCTCTCCTTGTTATCATTGTCCTCTTGAGCTAATAAGATTCCTAGAGATGTTTTAGTTGCTGAAATGTAAAAAATCAAAAGCTTCCCATGGATAGGAGGCATCAAGACTGGCAGATTAGCAAGATATTATTTTATTTGTATCAAGCTTTGATCACAATCCTGACTCCAATTAAATTTCACACCCTTATGTAAAATCTTTGTAAAAGGTTGTGATCTATCTGCCAACTGTGAGATGAACCTATGAATAGATTGGAGTCTTCCTTGTAGACCTATCGTCTAGCTAATGTTACAGGGTAGAGGCATATCCATAATTGCTTAAACCTTCTCTAGATCCACTTCAATTCCTTTCCTAGACACAATGTATCCTAGTAGTTTCCCTAATGTGACATCGAATGTGCATTTCTTAGGATTGAGCCTGAGATTGAACTTTTCCATGTGATCTAGGATGGGTCCAAAATCTTGCAAATGAGTATTGCATTTTGCACTTTTGACCAAGGTGTCATCCACATAGTCCTCCATGGTCTTATGCATCATGTCATGGAAAATTGTAGTTGCCACTCTCTGATAGGTAGCACCAACATTTTTCAAGCCAAATGGCATTACATTCCAGTAGAAGGTTCCCCATACACATGTAAAGGTAGTCTTTTCCTGATCTTCTGGTGTAATTTTGATTTGATTATAACTAGAAAATCCATCCAAATGATTACATCTCATATCCTATTATCATTTCCACTATCATATCAATGTTGGGAAGTGGAAAATCATCCTTAGGACATGATAAGTTGAGATCATGGAAGTCAGTACACAATTTGATAGATTTATCGTGCTTGGAAACTAGAACGATGTTAGATATCCATTCAGGATAATCAATTGCACGGATGAAACCAACTTTCAAAAGCTTATCCAATTTAGCTTTGACGAGTAATGCAACATGAGGATGTATTTTCTTAAAAAATTTGTTTAATTGGTTTGATGTCTGGTGCAATGGATAGATGATGCATAATGAGATCAAGATCTAGTCCTAGCATGTTAGAATATGTCCAAGCAAAATTTATCTTCTTTTCTTGGAAGAAGGAAATGAATTCTTCTCTTTCTCTTGGAGATAGTGAATATGCCAGATGTATCATATGAGGATGTTCTTCTATGCCTAGGCTGATTGGTTGTGTTAGCTCTATCAACACCAATGATATTTCTTGAAAGTGACTTGGAAGTGCATCAATTAACTCATCTATAGGCACCTCAGAGAGGTTTTCACCCTTGGATACATCTTTTGTTTTTACTTTTTTGGGTTTTGACATTGCCATAATGTGGTTTTCACCATCAGACCTTGTATATTTTTTCCTTTTAATTGTATGACTAAGATATTTGATGTTAGTTTCAGTCATGCTGACACTCTATGAAGACATTATAGGTTTGATAATGTTCAAGTAGAAGGAAAAAGCATAGTCATTCTAGAATGTGGGGAATTCACTAGATGCATTAGCATTCTAGTCTATAAGCTCAGGATATGTGAGTGAAAGAGTAGTGGCAGGTTCTATTGTGTTCATAGTATAGTCATTAAATGCTTGTACAAGTAATTCAAGACCTAGAGCAGCTTCATCCACAAGTGTGTTCAAATGCCTTTGAGAACTAATGTCATCAACCGAAGACTCAAGGAAACTACTTGGATCAAACCCATCCAACCTAACCCTAGACACTTCACCCACTTCAAGTTGGTTTTCATAGACATGAACTTGCTCAAAATCTTTATCTTTTGTTGCTTCTAAAAGGGATTCAAATTCATATTCCTTAGAATCAGTGCTACATGGCAACAAGCTATATAATTCCCCAATGATGATAGGGACATACTCTCCTTCATCATCTAGTTTTTTACATAGGTACTCAATATGTAACACCTGACTAGACTTGCCTTGTTCTAAATAGGTAAGGTGTGGATCAATATTTTCCTCAGAAGAATCACTAGTACCATCCATAGTGCTGACACATGGCACAAAGTCATCTAGCTTAGTAAAAAAATTAGCAATATTGTAAGGAATAGGATAAGGATAAGGGTCCTCATCATAAATATTATCTTCTTGAGTATCAGACTCAGCTTGTGACTTATTTCTGGATGAACTGTCAGGCTCTGGTATGAATTTGTTAGCCCCTAAATGGAAGGGAACCTTCTTAAAGCCTAGACCAGATGTATCTTTGTTTATTTAAGCTATTGCTTTGATAGGATCAACTACACCGTTGTTATTGCACCCAATAGGACCAGTTCCCTTATAGCCAAAGCACTTCATGAGTCTAAGACCTGGACCATACTTCTTAGGAGTGATCTCATGGGCTTGTTCTGTTAAGTCTACTGGAGTCTCTTCTTTGTAAAGCCACATAGCAATGGCTCTATTTTTTATTTCATCTTCTAAGGGAACTCTAGCATTTAAAAAAGTGCCATTATACTTGGTTTGAGGTGCCAAAACAAATGGCTTATTTACCTCAGATAGTCTTCCATAATAATGGGGAGACTCAGGAAGAGATGTTAATGAAAACACTAGTTCAATATGGTACTCACCCATGCTAATTTCTTTCAAGTTGACTAACTTCTCAATTTGTTTCAACTTGTTGTCATGATAATCAATAGATTCCTTGTTAGCAAGGACAAAATTCTTAGCATCTTTGAGCATATTATAGGTGTAACTAGTATTGGTAGGAATAGTGACTTTAGAGCCATGAAATTAGAATTTGACACATTGATGGTATATGGAGGGCATAGCGCACATCTCATTTATCCAGGGCCATCCTAGTAGAATGTTATAAGAAAAGGGAATGTTGAGGACCTGACAAGTGACATCCCTTTCTATAGGACCAATGCAAAGGGGCAAGACCACAAGACTAAGATATTTTCATTCAACTTTATCATATGCTTTGATAGTAATCCTACAGTGAGGATCAATAGGTCTTTAGAGTAATTTAATTTTCTAAGCAGAGTAGCAGAGATAATGTTTAGCCTAGTGCCATTATCGATGAGTACTTGATGAACACGTGTCTAATGTATCATGACCTCAATGTGTAGAGGTTGATTGTGTGGATGACTCAGTGAGTTATCATCCTCCTTAGAGAAGGACATAAAGTAGGGTGAGGTTAGGTGACCTACCATAGATTGAAATCGCTCAAGATCAAGATCTTGAGGAACATTTGCCTTCGTGAAGGCTTTGTCTAGAATCTACCTATGAGCAGGCGAGATTTTAAGTAGCTCAAAGATTGTGATTTGAGCTTTAGTTCATTTTAATTGATCGAGAACACTATATCTAGTTGATGTTGAATTTGTTGCAAGTTTTACACCTTTACCAGATAGACCAGCAAGGGTTTTATCTTTATGTTGTTTAAGATCAGAAGTAGAAGGCACATGTTCTTTGAGCACCAACTTGGCACTAGAGCATGGAACAATATTGGCACCATGTTACGGAGATGTGTTGTCCATTACATTGGAAGTAGGACCCCTTAAGACAAATGATGTCTTGGGTTTAGTGGTATCTTGCTTGCCCTTAATGGTAATGATGTCACAGTACTCAAAATCCACAAGTTCAACCATGTTGATCACATTGTTGTCATTAGAGTATGCGTAGGTTACCTTGTTGTTAGGCTTTGGTTTTGAGCTCTGTCCTTTTTCATAAGCTAGGTAAGGCTCTTTGAAAGCCTTGTGATCTAAGTTCTTGTTATGTCTATCAACAACAATGTCACCATCGTCAATCATGTCCTAGACTTTGTGACGTAGGTTTATGCAGTTGCTATTTTTGTGTAGCTTATTTTAATGGTACTCAAAGAATGCAGTTTCATTCCACCATGGTGGGCATGGTTGCGGATCATAAGGATAAGAGATGTCAAATGGTTAAATAAGCTTGTTCTATAAACCACATCCAAAGGTTCACCTAGAGGTGTATACTCTTGTTTAGGGTGTGTAGCCCATGAGTTTCTTGGTCTGTTCTTGGATGTCTTGTTATCAAGAGAAGGTTTCTTAGTATTCTTGGCCACATTGAGACTATCCATGAGATTAAATGCTACCTTAGTAGGCTTAGGAGTGACATTTTCAACAACCCTATCATGTACAATTTCTTGGTTCTTGTTGACATACTTGGGTTTGTCCTTGTTAGAGGTAGAGCCTTGTTTTGTGTCCTTCTGAAAAGTAAGTTCACCCTTCTTAACCATGAATTCCTCTATGTTGATAGCCTGTGTGACCATGTCCTCAAAGGTGCATGGACCTTGAAGTTGGACTCTATACCCAAAATCAGGTAGGAGGTTATCCATAAAGATGTCAAGTTTCTCTATTTCTAGGATTCTGCATTAGTATTTAGTATAAAGTTGTCTCCACCTTTGAAGGAATGTGAGGAAAGGTTCCCCAACCTTCTACTTAAGATTACACAAATCTCAGATGTTAATAGGGTGTTGAATGTTATGAGAATACTGCTGGACAAACAAGTTGGCAATTTCATCAAATGTTTTGATACCAAGAGGCAAGTGTGAAAACCACTCCATAGCTTGACCACCTAGACTTCTTAGGAATAAATGCATGAGATATGTCTAATTATGCATAAATTCCATAGACAAGGCACTAAATTCCCGAAAATAATCTTGGGGATCAGTAGTTCCAAAGTATTTATCATACTTAGGTAACTCTACTCCTCTTGGAAAAGGAGGCATGTATATGCTATTATCAAATGGAAATAGACAAATAGCATCTAAGGTGTATGTTTTCATGGGTTTATCTTTCCCATGCATCATCTGAGCTAGTTGGATTTACATAATTTTTAGTTGTTTTTGGAGTTTGGAAGTCTCAGTTTCCTCTTTAGGCATGATGATAGTTTCCACATTGAAATGATGGGGTAGCTTAGCTCCCTCTTGGGAAAGTTTGAGAAAGTATTTTTCTATCTCTTCATTAAGTAGGATTTCCATGACCTTTTGAAATTTTTTGTCTTTACAATACTTTTCTATATGTTCAGGAAGTATTTCCACCTCTTCTTGCTCCTCATTGATGTCATGGTCTTTTTCTTTGTCATTCCTAGGTTGGTCTTGGTTTCCACTATGTTCACCATGTTCAAGTTTGTAATCAGCCATTGTAGGAATGTGTTTAATTTCAGTATGTTGTGATTGGAAAGGTCCTTTGAAAAAGAATTCAGGTGTGTTGTTTGGAGATGTGGGACCTTTGCTAGTTTTAGGATCCTCTTGATACAAGGGATTCCTAGTTTTTTGCAATTTTATAGAGAATGTTCTATGGACCTGAGATGATCTAATAGGTGAGGGGGATCGTGAAGATTCCTCACTAGATGAACTAGAGGTAGATCATGTATGGACTAAAGAGAAACCTCTACTATGATTAGTACCCCTAGCTCTACCTCATCTAGGTCTTTAAGGATAAAACACTTTGCCACTTCTTGTTGCCACAATCATACATAAGGACAAAAAGTGAAAGCTTAAACAAGGACCACATTAGAACATAGTCTCAAAAATAAAGCAAGATAAGGGTACTTTATACTAAGGTACGAGTCATCTAAGTAATGGTTAGAATAGCCAAAGATTATGACTATCGTGACACGAAGTATGACAAGCACCAAAGACCAAAGACAAAGTGAACAAGAGACAAGACTAATTTATGTGTAGGTCACAAGTCATTAGCTAAGCAAGAAGCCACTATTTGACATTGTTTGTAGACAAAAAAAAGGTAAAATGTTGCAGATAACAAACCAAATTTAGAGCGCAAGTAGATACTGAAATTTGAAGTGATTTTTGAAAGTTTTAGACTATTATGGACAGATTTTTGGTTGTTTTGATGGATTTTAGATAGGCAGTAAGACTGTTTTCAAGTTTTGGACAACATTTTGGTTGTTTTGAATAAGACAATTGGTTTTCAGATAAACACAAGAAGTAAGTAGTAGTTTCAAACAATCCAATCGAGCACAAAGCAACTTGGACGGGTGGGGAGTCTTGATGTTTAGCTTGTTTGGTAGGTTTGGACAATGTTTAAAGACTCAATAACAAACATGCTTTTATCCCTAAAATAGAAAATTGATAGAGAAGGCAAAACCTTTGTCCCACAACTTATGTGCATGCACGCACCTCACACAGCCATGTCACCCCCTAGATGGCACTTGTGTTTTTGGTGTATTCAAAGGGCTCAATAACATATATGTTAAATGAACACCCGGGTCAAGCATGTATGCCACCTTCCAATGCCTAGTTACATGCCTATGGTGAGTTATACAGGAGAGATTCTTCCCCCTCCTTGCACAAAGATTATGCCTCCCTTCAGAGATGAACTGGGTAGCAACTAACTAAGAGGTTTTTACTTGGCTTTCATTCACACTAATCCCCAATGGATTTGCAAGAAAAGTTGAGACCAATAGCCCACACCAACATATGTAAGTGTACACTCTTGACTAGTAAGACTGGGGCTGGCGCCGACCAGTGTAGTTTATGGAGCCCCTTCTTGATATTTGATATCAGAATGAAGAAGAGGAAATTAATATGGATTTGCATTATTTCACTCAACAAAGATTCTTTATTATAGTGAGGTGGAATCTCTAATGAAAGGAGTCTACTCACTGGGGTCTTTCCTAGAGGTTGGATCACTCCAGTAGGCCCTCTAAAGGATTGACTAAGATTGGCGGTTTGGATCTAAGGGTCAAAGTTTTTGATTTCCCTCAAGGGGAAAGAGCATACTCCTCTACGTCATTTCCTCATCTAGACATGCAAGACATGTTAATCACCAAGTTAGCTTAATTGATTCCACCTTGTCCTATTCCAAGACTTTGATCCCCTAAAAGGAAATCATCATCTCTTCATTAAAGGGTTCATTTGGGAGAACCACTAACTTGCTTTCCTCCCTCGGATTCCATCTTTTAGAGGCTTCTAGGTTTTTGATTTACCGTTGGTCATGACCTCCATGTGGTAAAGAGTATACTCCCCTATTCCCCTATCTTGCACCCAATGAAGTTCACAAGCCCTATTTATACTATGTGTGAAAAGAAATAAAAGAAGACACAACATTTATGTGGGTTTGAAACAAATCTCCATCATGCATATCCTTGATAAGCGTCTTGCATTCACATAGTCAGCATATGTTTCAAGTGTTTGGATAAAAGGTATCTTCATCAAGTGTCCTGCAAACCAATGTTAAGCTGTTGAAAACCAGAAATTAGAAATAAAATGCTTTAGAAAACACCATTAGTCAAATGGAAGCTTAACTATGGGAAAATAAAATTTAACTTTTTTTGTTCTTTTTTATACCCATAAAACAACTTTTAAAAAGCTCAAAATGTCCTACAAACCATTGTTAAACTATAGAAATAAATAGAAATAAAAAATAAAAAAGCTTCAAAAAATACCATAAGTCAAATGCATAATGATAAATTTGCATTCTAAATTCTAAATTCGAAATACTATATATGCATATGTTGTTGCAAGATTTTGCACAAGATCACACATAGGCCTGTGTGAGGAAATGCGCATTTAGGCAATTTTTCACATGAAAAAGTGAAATGGAGGAAAAATCCTTAGTTCCTTGTGTGAAAATGAGATTTCTCGTTGAAAAATCTGGAAAATAGTATGGACAACTGCAACAATTTGGAAAATAGAATCATAAATAGTGCAGAAAACACAATAAACGAGGCCAAAAAAATTGATTTTTCCAGCCCCACGATGAGCACTAGAAATGTATATGCAAAATTAGGGAGCCTTTGATCCTCACATATGCTTCAAAATGGTCATTACCTGTGACATCATCCCAAAATAAACATTGTATTGTCTATTCGAAAAGTCTAATAGAGCAACCTGTTGCCTTCTAACTAGAAGGATTATGCCTTTGCTCTCAGAACGAGAAAATAGAAACTAGACCTCTAGAATGAAGAATTTATGCCACTAAATGAAAGTGCAATTAATCTAGATGAGAAATGCAATTATTAATCTAAGAAATGAAGAAGCATAGTATGCTAAATGGATGCATATTTAAAATCTAAATGATATTACAATGAAAGGAATAAATTTATGCAAATGTGAGCAAAGTGAGTAAGAATTTTAGCATAAATTTGACGCAGATTCCAAAATTCATCTTCTTTAATGAGGAATGGAGAGCTTCTTTTATAGAATCCAAGAGGTGATCGATGGTTGAGATTAATTGAAATGGACAATCAAGATTGAAGAGGAGAGCATATCATAAAGATAACTTCCTCATGAAAAGGGAGTTAACTAAGTCCTTTTTGAGTGATAAAAGGAGTTAACTGGTTCCTTTTTTAGTGATAATTTGAGTTAATCCATTTTCAAGAATATTTAATTTAATAAAATAGACTATGACCTCATAATTGAATACCTTTAATTAATTGAATAATTAAATTTGATAATTAAAAAGAGGAGGCATCTTATTAAATTAAAAGTATTTAATTCCTTTTTACATTAGCTAAGGAGGTGATTTTAATTTAATTAAAGTAGAACACTTATAATTTAATTAAATCAATAGGTTTATGTAGCTAATTTGAGTCAATACTTAAGAATTAGATAAATAGTGTGATTAATGCAAATTATGGTTTTTTGCATTTGACACCTAGGTCAAGTAGAAATTATTAGAAATAGAATTGCCTAGTAAAATAGGACTTATGAATAGTTGAATAAACCAAAGTTGGTTAATATTGCAATGTGCCAATTTTGGGTATTACAAGTACCTCCCTCAATTGTTCCTTCATTGTTGTCATCTTCTTCATTATCTTTAACCTCAATGGGCTCATGTTCTCCTTCTTTTACTATAGCTAGCCCATATATAATTTTCCACATCTATGTGGACTTCTTCACAACATCTTCTATATTGTTTTGTAATATGATAAAGGCTCTATATTTGGGGAGAATTCTAACAACATATTTCTTCATGGCTTTAGCAATTTGTGCCTTACTGATTTTAGGCATAACTTGAGCAAGGGATGTCTCCTAATTTGTCTCTCTAGGTTCAAATAATAATGTCATTTTTGCTCCACTCTTTCATATAAACTTTTAGGCATAGATTTTGCAAGCTCTAGAGGGGATTTCTTAAAATTTTCCATCATTGCATATGTTACCTTGTCTACTTGATTCTTTTCAACTTTTCCAAGATTATCAAAATCAATGTGAGAAAATCCTAACAAATTTGCATTATTCCTAACATTCTCACATAGATTTTCTAAATCTAAAGATGGATTGTGACTCACCACTTGGAATTAGTTATTGTCATCAGATTCTATTCTTCCTTCATCAGATTCAACTTTAGAAATATACTTTCTTCTTGGTCTTTTCAATGCTTCTCCTTCCTTCTCTATAGGTTTGATCTTCTCTTTTTCCTTTTGTATAGTGACACATGCACTAGCCCTTGTGGTAGGTGTCATAGGTTTGGGATAACTTTTTTTGAAAATTTTCTTGGATCTTGTCACTGGTTGAGTCTTAGCCTTTCTCTTCTTCTTATCAGTAGGAGTAGGTGCTTCCTTGGCACCTTCTATAGTTTTTACCTCTTCCTCTTGCGGATCTTCACCAAGTCCTTATGTTAATGAAAGTGGTGCTTGGATCTTAATGTCTTCTTCTTGTTCATCCTCTCCCTCTTCATCCTCGTCCTACTCAGATCCTTCACCCAATTTAGCTTTCAACTTCTTTACCAGCTTCTCCTTCTTCTTGATGATAGAGGAAGTCTTTAGTTCCATGGTAATATTAGATTTGGTCATGTCATAGTTACTATAGGTTTCCATAATAGATCAAGATAATCATAGTACTATTTCTCTAACAAGGGGTACTCTATCCATCTTGAGAACTATCTATTTGACTTTGAAAATACATTTGAATTATCAACCTAGGGACATAGGACTTGAAATGGGTCAGCATAGTATGTGCACCAAGTTCCTTAAAGAGTCTTAACACCTATGCTACATGAAAGTAAAATTCATGAAATGGACCTATACTATGGATACAAAATAGAAAGCATACTTGGATTATCAACAGAGAACTGTAGAAACTACAGAAAAGGGAATTCTAAACTAGTTAACAGTTTAAATAATCTCTATGATAGTTTTCCACAAGTGCTATAGGAACTTTCACAGTAACTATGTTGCAAGAATAATACAATAAATCTATCTTAAATAGGAAATTACAAGAAAAAATCTACTCTACCTAAATCTATTCCACCTCCCAAGTGGGTTCCCTTGGTTGGCTTCAACTAACTAAGAACACAATAGGTAATCCAAAATCACTTTGTCATTAGAATTTTGTTTTTGTTACATCATTGAACAATTCATAAGGAATAGAGAAAACAACTTCAGAATCTTTGAATCCCCTCACTAACTCTAACTTTCCATATATATATATATAGGATTGGAACTTATTACAAAAACATAATATAAAACTTGTAAGAAAACATCACCAATAGAAAAAGGGTGGGATTTCAACCATGACTTTAGAACATTGATTGAGTAATAGAATAGCAGCCTACAGATAATATAATCAAGTTAGCTCTCTCAAATAATTTTTTTTGCATATGCAGCTTATCGCCTAGAACTGATATGCACTTCTTATGCCATGACCAGTCTTCATTACTCCTTCTTTAATGCAGTGTTTACCACTCTTTGTACCACTTACTCTTTTCCTACAAATTGGAAACATTCAAACATATGCAATAACATTTCCACTATCATTCAAATATTAAAACATAGCTTAAAATATTGATATGAAATACTGCACTTTATATATAATATTAAGCAAGGTACGTCATATCCACTATCGATAGGTTTAATAGGTTCTGGCTGCATTCAACATAAGATATTTAAAACAAGTATTTGGAAATGTTTTTATCATGGCTCAAAGAGTAAGTTCAAACTATATCAAATTTGAGACATTAATTTGTCTCATCATCTGCCCCCCACTATGCCAATGCTTGTCCTCAAGTATTGTACTTCTTCGCCATTGTTCTAAAATATCCCACTATTGTCTTCTCATGTTTCCCACTTTTGAAGGTGTAGAAGTATCCTCTTGATTGTCTTCAATGCTCACCTAAGTGTTCTTCAACTAATGGATCTAACATGGTAGCATTGCTTTCATATAGAGGCTAGAGGAAGGGTAGGAGGTTGGAAGGTTAGTGGCATGCATAACTCTTTCCTTATTTGCCTTCCCAATTGCATGTATTTAGGAACTCTATTCACTACTACCTTGAAATTAATAGGGTTGTGTGGTTCAGCCTTCCTAAAAGGTTCTAGCAGTTGACTCCACCTATTTCTAAGCCCTACATTTTCTCTATGTTGTGTAAAATTAGGAAGTGTCTAATACTCTCAATAAATTTTTTCTCTTTCTTCAAACACTTTCTCTCTAATTTCTAGATTCAGCCTTCCAGAAGTTAATTTGAACCAATTCCTCAGGAGGTCATAAGGCTTATGGGATTTAGCCCAAAGTGGCAGTGGCTCAGATTTTTCAAGGTTTCTATAAGCATCCAACTAGCTATCATAACTGGTTTCATTGTGTATCCATGACATTAGAGCTCTTACATGAACATCCCCAATGTAGAGTAAGGGATTCCACTCTATTTCTTATGGAATTATGAAATTATGTAAATAGAGCTCACACAACAAGTTTTCTTTCCATGAGGGCAAAGTTTGATACACATTATAAAAATCTGGAGCATTTTTAAACACACAATCAATATTTCTTATTATCATCATCAACTAGAACAACATAAATTATTCTTTCAAACACATAACATACACCCTTGGGGGTGGTCTACAGGCTATAGCCTAATCAGCTAGCTTCAAATCCTTATTCATTTGTTGCTTCTGCTTTTCTAGTTGCTCTTTTAATGATTCAATTTCTTCTTCTCTATCAAATATTGCCGTTTGTGTCTAGTCTCTCTCTTGCTTCCACAAGACTTTCTAAAAAATAAAATTATTAGATAGACCAAACAATATTGACTAAATTGTTGATAACAAGCATTCTCAAGTTTCAGATTTCATCTTTTGTTTTGCTAGAAACTTGTTGGAAATACTGGGTGTACCAAGAAGATTTATTAGGTATAAGGGAGACATTGGAATATTTAGAAACTCATGGAATGGCAGGTTGCTCATTGTTGGGTGCTTCTTTTGGAACAATAGTAGGAATTGTATAACACATTTATGGATTCTCTTGTGGTGTCTCCTTGACAGACTCAACTTCATGTGTTTCTATGTTTTGGGGCTCTACTTGAATAGGAGAATCATCTAGAACATTTTCAACTACTAACCCTATTTGAGATTTTGAAATTGGGCCATTTGGTTTTTTAATAAAAGCTAGAGATACTCGACCTCGCATGTGAGGGCTTCTACATATAGGACCTTCTTTAGCTTCAACCATTTTATGGGTCTGTTTAGGTTTAGGTGTGACTGGAGTAGATGCTACAAGATTAGTTACTATAGGAATAAACCTCTTTCTTTTTGTTACTTTAACCAAGGGATTTTGCACTTCCTTTTCAAGGTTAGGGCTAACCTTACTCTTTCATTTACCCCTAGAAGAGCTTGACATATCTTCCTCTAGATTACGCTTAGAAAACTTATCAGGAGAGGGTTCTTTTTCCTTCTCATCTAGATTTTGAATTGGCTCTATGGCTTCTTCCTCATTTTCTAATTTTGGAGGAACAAGGTTAACTTACAGCTATAAGGTTTTAGTTTTAACAAATTCTTCCCATGAAATAGGGAAAGAAGCTAGAAGAGATTGTTCAATTGGAAGCTTAATGAGGGCATGATGGGAAATAAAATTTGGCTTTCCTTTTTGGGTTTTCTTAGCACTAATACATAACATATTGTAAAGAAAATTGGGAAGATTAACTTGCATGTTATGCCTTATGCAACTAATCAATTTAAACTAATGATCATGTAAGTTTGAAGACCTACCTTTACAAGTTAAATATCTGATAATGTGGGTTACTAGCTCTAGATATGGAGGTGGAAGAGAAAGCCTCTTACACCCTTGTTTTGTGATGTCCATTTGAGGGTCACCTTGTTTTGTAAACTGTGCCCTTGTAGATCTAGCATCATGCTCATTTGGATAATGTCCCCCAATTGATGGTGACCCATTGACCTCTATTATTCTTTCCTCTATAGCAACCACTCTTGATACCCAAACTAAGGCTCTCCTTCATCAAATGTTTTCATGAACTCCATTGCCACTTCCTCACTTAATTTTGTTAATTATAAGAAATAACTGAGCCATCCACAAGCATGGAATCACCACACTACTTCAATATCTGCAAGTAAAATATTATGCACGACTGGCTCATACCTCTTTAGCTATCCTCTCATATTCAAAATGTTTGGCTTCCACTCTTTCTATTGTAACAAAAATTTCTTTTTCTCTGAGCTTCAAAACTTATTTTAAAAATGCCATATGTTGTTACAACTTCTCATAATCAAGACCCCTCTATTTCTAGAATGTAGAATAATGATGCATTAATGGAGTACATTAATGCTTTAACTAAAAATGTTCCCATAATAGCTCTTAGTCCTTTCAATCATGCCAAGTACAAGAGATCTTTTCTTAAAAAATTGCAATAAAAGGTACGGTGAATACAGAAAGATTTTTAAAATTAATGAAATGAAAACTATCAGACTACTGCTAAAGTACATTCTTTGATGTAGAAATGACTAAGATAATGTGAAGGTGACATTTAGAAATTACTACACTTTCCTGACCCCCCATTAAAATTTGACAAGTGTCATCACTTTTTAAAAAATTGGTATGGGAAGGAGAAACTGGCTTAAGTCTTATATGATATATATAATGCAGCATTAGATATAAATATCGAAACCTATATTTTAAAAAATGAATAAAGAGGAAAATAAATTGTTGTACCTACAAATTTGTGATTGTACATCTACATGCAAGTTGATGAGGTGGCAAAGGATGATGATCACAGAAAGTGTTGACAATCTTGTTTATTAAAAGTAAAAGAAATAGAGTGTGGGTGATGTGGAAGGTGGAATGCGGGTGGATGGTAGATAAAGAAATGAGATGGGTTGATTATGAAGAAAGAGAGAAGTCAATTGAAGAATTGGGCCTCATGTTTAAATGAGGTTTTATTATGAAGGTTCCTAGAATTCTATCATTGCATGGCTATAGGAAGAAGATTTTCATCTTCTGTTGTAGGAACTGTGTTTAGAAGAGGTGGTGCACTGGTTGGTTGAAATTCCTAAAGGAACTATGCTTTAGTCTATGGCTTAGAGATGTAGCCTATGGCCATTCGCAAGTAACTTAAATTGAATAGGATCAATGGTTGTGAGTTGTACTACACCATTATCAAATACATGTTGAATTTCATAAGGCCCTAACCGTTAAGTTTGCAATTTCTTTGGATTCTCTTTGAAATAAGAATCTTAAAGGAGGGCCCAATCTCTTGTTTGAAATCTTTTATTCCTGATATGTGCATCATGTCATTTCTTTCATTGGTGTTGAATAATTTATGTTCTTTCTAGAGCTCTCTTTCATATTTCATCTAGCAAATTTAAATAGAGGAGTTTCTCTTTTTGCGTTGTAGGAAGATTGATGTTCAATTCTAAAGCAGTGTGTAGTATATTGTGTTCAAATTCATTGGTAACATTGTTGCTTTACCATAGACAAGCTCAAATGGAGTAAATCTAGTATTTGTCTTCCATGTTGTTTGGTATGCCCAAACAGCTTTGGTTAATCTACTTGCCCAATCCTTCTTATGTATGTGTACTATTTTATTTAGAATGGCTCCAAGTTCTCTATTGATAACCTCTACTTGCCCATTTTCTTGAGGGTGATAAGGATGGGATTTATGATGCCTTGTGTTGTACTCCTTCTTAAATTCAATGATCAAATTTGATGTAAAATAGTGTCCTTGATCTATGAAAATTTCTCTTGGGACTCCATAATAGGTGAATTTTTTTCATACAAAAACTTAGCTACTTTCTCATCTCTAGCATTTTTCATTACTCTAGCTTTCACTCATTTAGTTACATAATCCATTCATACTAAGATGTAGGACTTTCCACTTGATGGTGGGTCAATTGGACCTATGAAGTCCATGCCCCATTTGTTAAAAGGGGTGACAACTACCTATGGAGTGAGTGGCATCTCATCAGTTTTGGTTGGTCAGCCCATCCTTTGGCATTTATCACAATTTGCTATATATGTCATTGCATCCTTATTTAAGGTTGGCCAATAGTACCCTATTGTAAGTATCTTTAGTACTATTCTTTTTCCTACAAAATGGCCTCCACATGGTTCATCATGACAAGCATGCAATATATTTTATGTCTCATCTTCCTTGACACACCTCCTCATGACTTGATCTAGCCCTACATAGAAGAGATTGCTATCTATCCAACAGTAATGAAAACTTTTCTCCACTTTCTCTTTTCTTTATAAGAGAAGTGTGGGGGTAGTCTATTTTTAGCAAGATAATTTGCAATGTCTACATACCATGGTGTATGAGTTGTTATATGGAACAAGTGCTCATTCAGAAAAGTGTCTTCAATTAGAGTTGGATCTTAATCAGTAATGGTCAATCTAGACAAATAATCTACAACGATGTTGGATTTTCCTATCTTATCGATAATGGTAATATCAAATTCTTGTAACGACAAGAGCCATCTTGCCAATCTACCAATGATAGCTGGTTTGTTCATTAAATACCTTATAGCTGAGTGATCAATATGAACAAAAATAGGATATCTAGTCACATAGTGTCTGAATTTGTTCAATGCATAGACTATGGCTGAAAGTTATTTTTTTGTTACATTGTAATTTAGCTCAGGTCCATGAAGGTTTTTATTAATATAGTAGATGGCATTCTTAATATTAGCAAGTTTTGTCCTAATACAGGTCCTATGGCATAGTCCAATGCATCAGTATGAATATGAAATGGAATTGACCAATCTGGTCCTTGTAAAATTGGTGCCATGGTGAGAAGTTTCTTAAGTGATGGGAAGGCTTTATTGCATTTGGGGGTCCAAATTAATTCATCTTCCTTAGCCAATAATGTGTACAAGGGGCTAGCTATTTTTCTCAAATCTTTTATGAAATGTCTATAATATCCAACATGACCTAAAAAGGATCTTACATCTTTTAGTTTTTTAGGTATGGGCAATGTTAGAATTACCTTTATCTTAGTTGGGTCCACTTGTATTCCTGCAGCTAACATGAAATGACCAAGTACCACTCCTTCCTACATGAGCATGAAACATTTTTCACTATTAAGTGCCAAATTATGCTCTTTAAATTAGATAAGAAGCTTTTCAAGATTCATCATGGATTCTTCAAAGGTGACTCCAAATGTTGTGAAATCATCCATATATATTTCCATACAGTCATGTGATATATTAGCAAAATGTTGATGATGGCTTGTTGGAATGTTACAGGAGCATTAAACAAACCAAATGGAAAAACAAAATATGAAATAGTTCCCCATGGGCATGTAAATGTGGTTTTTTATTGGTCTTCAGGAGCAATACTTATTTGATTATAACTACTATACCCATCTAAAAAAGAGAAATACTTCTTTCCAGCTAGAGTGCCCAAAACTTGATAAATGAATGGTAAAGGAAAGTGATCTTTTTTGCTTGCTTTATTCAATTCTTTGTAATCTACACAAATCCCCATTTACCTCCCTTTTTAGGTACTATGACTAGGGGTGACACCCATCTATAATTAGATATAGGATAAATAAAACCAACATCAAGAAATTTTTTCAATTTAGTTTTAACTATTTCTCTAAGGGCTAGATTAATCCTTCTCTGGGGTTGATAGAGCAGTAGACACCCTTCATTGATGTATATCGATGGGTACATAATGTAGGACTCAATTCCTTCATATCCCCATAGTCCCATGCAAAAGACTTTTCATTTTTTTGAAGCAACTCCATTAACTGGATCATATGTATGGAAGATAATTTAGGATTGACATGAAGATTATGACCTTTTGCTAGCTCAATAGTAGTGCTAGAATCAATTATAGAAACTTCAAAGATTGGACTTGTATCTAATTCACATGGTAAGAGTTGATGAATAATGTCTGGTACTTTGAGTAGAATACAATTCTCATCACATTCCTCATATGTGGTTAACTCTAATACAAAACTGTTAGATACATCTTTTTCTATCACACAAGTGTTAGTAAGGATACTCTAAATTAGTGAATCCTCTTCCTGTAGCTTTAGGAAAGATTGTCTATGTAACATCATAAATTGTGCTATAGAGTTTAACTCTTCTCCTTCATCCCATAAATCTGGCCAGATAGATGTTCTTAAATCTGGTTGTGGTTGGGCTAGAGGATATAAATCAAAATTCTTTGTTACATGACCATTAGATATGGTCATATTCGCTGACCTACAAATTATATTTGCATCAATTATAGCTAACTATAGTCATCCTAAAATGAAATGGTAACCAGATAAATTGAGTTTGGGAGACAAAATCATGAAATCTATAGGGTACTCTAGAGAGTCTAGGGTTACAACTATGTTTTCCATCATTGCATTAGGAGTGACAATGGAACTATCTGCAAGTTACAAAATTGTTGGAGTAGCCCTTAATCCTTCTCTTTTCAACTTCGTCATAGTATCCTTGGTCATGACATTTCTAGTGGCACCAAGATCAATTAAAGCATTTTTAACAAACTAACCATTTATAATCACATTCACAACTGGACTACCTGTATTAGAATATTTAGGAGTGATCAATTTTCCTAACATAATGTTAGCCAATTGTCCTACCACATGGACTGTAGTTGGGTCCTTTTGCTTCCTCCCAAAGTTCTTTATGTAGGCTTCTTTAATGGCTTTATCATAGATGGGAACATCTTTAATAGGTTGGAATAGGGGTACTTGGACATGCATGTTCCTTAACTGATCAATAATATCAAAAGACTATTCCTCTGTTTAGACAAGTTTATTTTGTACGAGCTTTTCTAGAAAAGGAGGTTTAGTCACTAGTTGGGCTTGAGCTTAAATAGTGATATTAGTTAGGTCAACCTCTTTAGAAATTGGTGTTTTTGACACTATAGGAGTATCTAACATTTCAGTTATAAGAGGAAGTTTAGGCATTGGTATTTTTGTACCAAATCTCAAATGTATATTTGCAACATTTAGAGAATAAGTAGGATATTGTTGAGCATCAATAGGGTACATGGGTTGTTGTGACTACTAGTTATTTGGATTTTGCTAAGGTTGTGAAGGTAACTAGGTTTCCTTTTGAGGTCTAGGGCTCATAGGTGGTAGCATTAGTGTAGGTTCTTGGAATAAGGGTGGTAATTTTGGAGTACCATTATTTTGGTTGGGCCACTGTTGAGGTCCTCTCCATTGATTTATTGACCAATTCCCCTTGGGTGGTTGCCATTGGTTTTGATGGTTTTTCCATTGATTATTCTATTGATTTGGTTAGGAAGGTTGGGAATTCTAAGGCCATTGGGGCTATTGTGGATTATTTTTCCAAGCATTATTCCAATTAGGTTGACTATATTGTGGAGGACCTTGGGTATTACAATTTTTCCATTGATTACCATATAGATTTGAATTTTGCAAAGGGTCCTGAAACATACCTAGATGTTGGGCCCATGGTTGACATTGAACAACAAAGAATACTTGCTCATCATCTCCATATATTTTGATATAGTTAGTTGGGAAATGTTGGTTTTCCATGCTAGCAACCAATTTACATTGGAAATCACTCTTCTACTTTTGGTAATGGGGGTAGTACTTAGCTAGTTTTACTTTAGCTTTTGTATGTTTCTTCTTTGTAATCATTGTGTTGAGATGTGTGGTGACATAATTGATAATTTCCTACTTAAAATCTGAAAGTAGATTAGATATCCCAAGCTTTGAAATAACCTAACTAATTCCTTTAATAGATATAGTCCAGTGTCCTTTTCCTTTCTTCATGGTTGATCTTGAGTAATTAAGAAAAATTTTCTTAAGGTCATCCCAAGAAGATTGATACACATCTCCTCTAGTCATCAAGTCTAATGCTTCTAGACAACTATCATTCACACCTCTCAAAAAGATTAGCTTTTGTGAATCCTCAGATAGCACATGCTGAGGGTTCTTTTGTAGTGTATACAAAAAATGTGAAACATAGTCTTTCAATGTTTCTTCCTCCTTTTGTGATATTATAAAAATATAATATCCTTTTGAATCATTTACTTTACAATACTCTTTGTACTTGTCTAGAAACAAAGCTTGCATTTCATGCTGAGTACCCACTGCATTGGCTCCTAAACCCATGAACCATCATAAAGCTAACTATATTAGTGTTGTTGGAAATAATTTGAGCTTATGGCCATCAGAGTTGTATTCAAAGCTATGATAGACTATGTCAAACTCTAATAAGAAAGTATCAAGATCTTCAGTTGTGAGGCCATAAAACTTTGGAAGAGCATTTGGAGGTTTATTTTTGAGATTAGCATTGGTTATAAGCCTTGGGAGAGGAAATGTAAAAGTAGGTTGTGCCATTACTGGAGGTATTTGATTAAGAGTTTGCTATTGAAAAGGGATATTGGGCACTGGATTGTTAACAACTAGTGGATTTGGAGCAGTACTATCAAGAAAATTGGCCAAAATTTTAGCAAAAGGTTGAAGGCCACTTGTATCCAAAGGTTCTACCCTTGAGGATGATTCTATAGGAAAAATAGGGCTTGTATCTAAAAAGGGAAATTCAGCTTCTTCTTCAATATCTTCATTCAACTTAATAGGCTCCTGTGGAAGAAATCTTCCATATTCATCTTTTGGTCTTCCTCCTCAATGCATGCAATTGAATTGGTTACTTGTGGATCAAGCACTCAATCTTATGGTTTCTAACTAACATAATAATCTAGAAACAGAGGACTCATGAAGGTTCCTAGTTTGACACCATCCCCGACAATGGTGCCAAAAATGAAAGTTTCCATAATAGATCAAGATAATCACACTATTATTCCTCTAACAAGGGGTACTCTATCCATCTTGAGAACTATCTATTCTACTATGGAAATAAATTTGAATTGTCAACCCAAGGATGTAGGACTTGAAATGGGTCAATACAGTATGTGCACCAAGTTCCTTAAAGAGTATTAACACCTATGCTATAGGAAAGTAAAATGCATGAACGGAATTTACACTATTGATATTTTTGGCATTAATTAATTATTTCCATTAGTGACAACACTTATCTATACTAGTATAGCTACTGAGCTTAACACTCAGTTTCCTACACTCACCGAGCTTCACAGTTTACACTAAGTGTCTACAGTGTATATCGAGCATTCAATGGTTACCTTGTGTATCACCTAGATTAGTAGAGTAACATGAAAACTAATGTATAAAAAGCATTCTAAATACTAAAAACAAGTAAACACTTATGATAGGACCGATTTGTTATCACCAAAAATGGAGGCAAACCAAGAATGGTAAGCTCTAAATGGTATAACAAAATGATGCAATGGATTTGTCCTTGATTGTAGGAATGTATGCTCACAAGTTATGCTTCAAACTTCAAATGGATGGATGGAGTGAGTGAAACAAGGTTTCAACAATGGAGTTATGAAGTGATTTTTCCATTATAATGGTATTTTGATAGTTTATGAGCTCTCAAAATAGCATTATAACTTTGCATAGAAGGTGGATGATTTTAGTGAAGGGAGAGGGTTCAATTTATAGGCTAAGGGCTTGAGGGTTTGAGGGCTAAGATGCAAGGAGAGATGAAAGCTTAAGGAGGGCTAGGATGCACTTAAAGGGGAGCACATGGATTATGCTTGTTTAACACCAATAGGGAGGAGACACTTGTCACAAAGAGGATGAGTGAGAGAGGATAGAATAATGGTTGGTCAAAAGCTTAATGGGGGTGGTTGAGGATGTAAGAGTCATGAGTGAGGATGTAAGAGCCATTTATGGCTTTGTAAGAGCATTGAAGGCTTATGGTTGGGATATTTTGGAGGGAGTTGAGATTGTTGACTTTTCTTGGATTAGGAAAGTCTTAAGCTCACTTAGGGAATGTGACAAGGTTAGGGGGGGATTAGGCTTGGGTTAGGATTAGATTAAGGATGTTAGAGATATGCAAGTGGATGGCATTCATGAGGGTGAGTGAGTTAGTGGCTAAGCTAGGTTAGTATGGGTGGATGGGGTGGATTAGGCTAAATGGAGAATTTAGAATAGGTTAGGGGCTATTAGATTTTAGGGCTTTATTTATTAAAGTGATTTATTTAATAAATGAGGGTTTTGGAATTAGATAGGAGAATAAGATTTAATTGATAAATAATAGGTTATTTGATTTATCAATTAGGACTATAGATGATTAATTGAATTAATCAGCTAGGGAATAGCAAAGGATTAATTAAATAAGAATTTAACTAATAATGCCTTAAGAGATAGCTAAATAAGATTACTAAAGCAGTGTAATCAAATTTAGGTGTCTACATTTTGCCCCTCTTTGACATAGTTTTGAGAGAAATATTTCAAAAAAGTTTGAATAGAAACGACATGAGGAAGATGTTTTAGCAACAAGGTTGCCCCAATCTCAGATAAGAAGAGGAGAGACTAGACTTAGAGATACCCCCTCAAGAAGGTGACGGAGAGAGAAGGTGAGGCTCGACAACTTCTTGAAAAATACAAGAATCTGGGAGAAGTAAGGAGACTCAGATTGGCAAAGAGAAGGGGCTGAATTAGCTGAAACTCTCACTATGGGAGAATGATAAAGGAGAATTAGATGCACAAAAAGGAAGCAAGCTTAAGAAGTTCTAGGATTTGGGGGGGGATGAAGGAGCAGAGCGCTATAAAGAGGAAACCAGGAGGAGGGGATGGATGAGGGGATTATGGAGATGGAGGGAATCCATTGAAGTGGGTTGAGCAGGGGGATACTTCAAAGAGAAGGATCACCACGTAGTTGAGCATTAGATTTGCTATAGGATGGTTGGGTAATTGCTAAGGTTACCAAGAACATCAAGGCCTTTTTACCAACGGTCTAGAGGATTGACAAATGGACGCAAAACAAACACGCAAGTGATACTAGGTAGCCCACAAGTAGTAAAGAAAAATAAGGAAATGGAAATGTTTTTAAAGAAAGGGGGGGGGACCAAGAGGGGTAGTTAGGGCACTAGGGGGGGCTATAAGGGATCGAAAGGGGGCTAGAAAGGTTCATTTGCACTCAGACGGACGAGGAGATATTGCTATGAGGAGCTTTGCATTACAGATTACAATGGCGGGTTGTGGGCGACCAAAGCATCGGTGGACATTGTGCGATGGGTACGAGTACGGGGGACACCAGATCGATCGGTAGGGCCAAAAAAATTGTCTTGCTTTTTCTTTGTTTAAATTTTATTGCATTATCGCGAAAGCAAAAATGTGATCCCGCAGGCTTAGGTCTGGCGAGAACACGAGTGGGATCGAGGGGATCACAATCTCGCAATAGTAGCTTAGCCGCGTAGGAAAAAAATGGGTAGCAAACATTTTGAGCAGGATCATGATCTTGGGGTAGGATTTTCTCCAAGAGCATGGGAATATAGGCAAGATTGTGTTCCCACGAAAAGGAATGTGAGTCAAGGCATGAGAACGCGTTCCCATCGACCAGGGATGAGAAGAGGTGAGGTCAGGTAAAGGCGTGTTTTTGCCAGAATATAGTTCGGTGGGAATGCCAGATGGGAGTTTGGCAGAGAAGCATTTGTAGGAACACAAGTCAAAAGGGATGGGAGAAGAGTTAAAATATGCGATCCTGCAAAAAGATAAACCGGTGGGAACACAATTTTGTTGTGGTAGGAACGCGGCCGTGGGATCGCTGGATTAAATAGGAAAACAAGGGAAGGTAAAGAAGCAAACCCGCAAGAAGATAAGCCAGTGGGAACGCGAGTTGGGAGTGTTGTGAGATCACAATTTTGCGGGAACGTGGCTAGGGAAATATAAGGCTAAAAAAGGGTTGGGATGGGTAAAGGGAGGGATGGAGGATGAAAAACTGATATAGAAAGATTGATATCTAATCTATTTTGTCGTGTGCAGTGGTCGTTGGATGCTTTATTATCACGAGAGCAGCGAGTAGCAGTGCTACGGGCAGGAGGGATGCTAACATCGGTAGACTGGGAAAGGATTGAGGTGATTGAACTGGGGTACTTAGCGAGGTTGCCCCATACCCAGACTTACATGGCGATGGTCACAACATTGTGCGAGAGATGGTATTATGAGACGGTGACGTTCTGCCTACCAACAGGGGAGATGACAATGACATTGGAGGATGTGTATCAGATATACAGATTGCCAGTATGGGGGATGCCAGTCATGGCAACAAGAGAGATGATAGCAGATGTGGCTATTCAGAGACTGATGAGGCCAAGATTTGAGTACAAGATCTAGCGAGGACAGTTTGCACTGGATGAGCATTTAGATCCGGTGGCGATGAAGAGAAGGATCTATTTTTATGTGTTAGGGTTGGTTTTGGGGTACATTTCTTTAGATGCAGGTGGTACAGGAGTGACACTAGCACTGATTCCAATGGTGATGCAGATAGTGGATGCAGGGTGCCCAGCAATGTGGGGTTCTCTGATGTTGGCCGAGCTATACCAAGACCTCCACTAGATAGTGTACTAGGGTGGCGGTTGGCAGGGGAGGAGCATTGGGTTCCCTCCATTGTTGTAGGTGTGGGCTTGGGAGCACATTATCGTGCAAAGGTAGTTGGGCTGGAGAGACAGACAAGCGGAGGAGCCAATGACATACAGTTGGGCCGAGCCCCTGACATACCATCATACAGATTTAGTAGATTACTAGAGGGTGGCCATTAATGAGATAACAGTAGTGGTGTGGAGGCCATATATGAGCCTAGGACCATGGGCTGAGGAGGGAGAGCAGCTATTGTACACCATATCACTATGTTTTGTGTTTGGATGGTGAGAGTATGTAGCAGAGCAGTACTGGCCAGACAGGGCACTCCAATAGTGTGGGCGATAGCAGGTGGCTCTAGGAGAGCCACATTGGTATCAGCGGGTCACAGGTGAGCCAGTGTCAGTGTATGGGCCATCCTTACGATGCGACGGGTTATTGAGGCATGGCTAGAGTTGGAGCCATAGTAGTGGGTTTGGTTTGGGGGGTTAGCAGATGTAGGCTCTACTTAGGAGTATCGAGAGACAAGGGTGCGACCGAGGTCAATGGGGAGAGCACAGGGGACGAGAGTGGCAATCATGGCGGGCGAGCTAACCTAAGCAGCCTGACAGAGGTGGTATGTGGCCAGAGGATTATGGCAGCGGGTAGCAACGGTTGCCTAAGAGGAGGAGCTAGCTCGGTAGAGGAGGAGGGTTGAGGAGAGGGGAGCTTAGCTAGGGAGGAGAGTGAGGGAGCGGCAAGAGGTGCCAAAGAGAGGAGGAGAGCAAGGGACAGAGGGGTAGTGGCCACAGAGGCCAGCAAGAGGAGATGCAGTGGGATCGTCTGCCCAGGGAGGAGATGATGGATTGGTAGGGCGTTATGCCTCTTTACAACAGGCTCATGAGGCCATTAGCTAGTTGCTGCAAGATACACAGTAGGAGAGACATCAGCTTCAGATAGAGCGAGATTAGTTTAGACAGGAGCATGATGTAGCGCAGGGGCAAGCGGATAGGGCAGGGCTTGAGGTGGGTAGACTGCAGATGGAGCTGGGGTGGACGGAGGGTAGTCTGGAGGTGGTGAGCCTAGAGAGGCAGGCATCGCAAGGGAGGTTGGATGCACTGGTGGTGGAGGTAGTGACGTTGAGAGCATAGGTAGCCGTGAAAGGGGGCTTGGATGAGCTGAGGAGACTGCAGGCCAAGGCGAAGGATCTGAGGGAGAGGGCTAGATTTTATCGGGGTAGGTATCATGTAGCAGTGCCAGCAGCCCAGATTGAACATTACAGGCGACCAACTCTATTAGGTATAGTAGGGACACATACAGTGATGCAGGGTGGAGGGGACAGTGGATGGAGCATTGGGGGCTCATAGAGGATAGGCGGGTCTCAGCACATAGGGCATAGTCACAGTATAGGACATAGCCAGAGGTGAGACGCGGGGATGGGGAGGGATGAGGCAGAGAGCTCTGAGATAGGAGGGGGATTTATGAGGCCACCACCTCCACCACCACCAGTGCCAGGGGCAAGGAGGGAGGCAGAGCAGTGACCAGTGATAGGCTGAATTTTTGTCATATGATGAGTATTTTGTGTAGAGCAGCCATTTTTGGGATACATGGAGATTTTTGTATGGACTTAGACCCGTTTGTATGATATGGACATTTGGACACTGATGGACTGTTATTCTTTCATTCTTTCATTGATATATAGATATGATTCTAGTGTTACATGTGTTATGGACTAGTGACATTACGTATAGTGTTTCGATACATGTTGGATAGATAGTGATGTTTTGCAGATATTGCTGACGATTGGTGATGCAGGAGGATATATGCTATATTTTTATGATTATGTTGATAGTTTGTGATGCAGGATGTGATTTTTGATGACATTGTGTACAGGATACAAATTGATTGTGAAGTGATTTTAGCTATGATAGTGTAGATATGATGTGTTTTTAATCTATGATATCATAGATTTGATGTGATCCTTGATGACATGATTTTCTTTTATGATGGTGTAGATGTAATGATGATGAGATTTCCTATAGTATGATAGGTTTTTGATATGATGCTGATGATGTGATGTTTCTCTATGATAGATGTGATGTGATCTCGGGAAATTGATTACTTTGGAGAGTATGTGATATGATGTTGTATGATGATAAATATAAACTATAAATGTAAAATGAATCACCAACTAAAGGATAAGCAACAGATTTATGATATGAAAAATGAATATAATGTCATGACACTGAGGATATGTTAACACAAACTAAAAAATGGATCAAAGATTAAAACAAATAAATTGATAAAATAAAATGAAAATACACAAAATGAAGTACAACTCTTAAGGATGAACGCTAATGCTAAAATGAAACCTAACCTGATAAGAAAGGATGATAATGCTAAAAATGAAGCTCAATCTAATGATGAATGACTATGCTAAAATGGACCATAATCTAATGATGAATGACTATGCTAAAATGAACACTAAGAGAGAACAGTGAGTTTATGATATGCTAAAAGAACACAAACTAAAAGGTACATCTATGATTTGTGAGAATAACATAAAAAGATCGAGCATAATGATATGATAAAGGATACAAGTGATGATAAGATAACATACAAGATTGTTTAGGAGATGCAAGACAAACAATGATGGTGGAATAAGATAAACAATGTTTTGACGTATGATAGCGTTCTATGATATGGAAAGTGATCATAGGAGATACTGACTCTAAGGAGAATAATGTTGGAAAAAGAGTAACCAACAAACTTGCAGCTAGGAGGATAGCAGAGATTTGAGAGCTAGGATAGTAATTTATGATAGGGATCACATCATGAGATAAGATTGCATGCATGAGGCTTTGAATCAAATTATTTTGAGGATGTAAAATGATAGTTCAAGGGAGAGGGGTGATGACAAGGAGGATACCAGGGTTTCTAAAAAAATGAGATGTAGGGGAAACTTGATTGTGGGGTACTCCGTGAGGAAGTACCACTATGTAGTGTAAACACTTAATTTGATATAGGATTGTTTAGGGATTTCCCAAGGTTACTAAGAACGTCAAGGCCTTTTCCCCAAAATTCCATAGGACTAACTCAAATAGGCACGCAAGGATTGCCCCAGCATCACACGTGAGTCTTGGAGAGATCAGTGTTGGAATGATGTTGGATGATCCACAAGCAAATGAGATTACCCAAGTGCATCATGTTTTATCGAAAGATGAAAACATGTTTGAAATATGCAAGGATAATATCAACTGACTCTCAATCAGAAAAAGACTGTGATCGAAACCAACCTCCTTTGGGTGTTCCAGTCAAAACACACCATGATATGAAATGATCATGGCGATCTTGAGGAGGAAACAACAAAAGGTACATGGAAATAATCAACCAAAAGGAGAAACAATAAAATATTCTGCCAAATGAAAAAGGAAATGTTTGCCAAAGAGATCAACTGACGAGCTACTAACAGGCTGCAAACAAGACTTGGATAGTATGTGCAAGTGAAACTAGTTAAGGACATGGGAACTCGAGACTGGATATCAAAACATAGTAGGTAAATGTGTGAAGGGGGAAAGCTCAGGATGAGGAGATAGCATTGTCAAAATACATGGTTTTGTTGAGGTGGGTTTATGTAAAGTGTGATTTATGTACAGGGGTCTGGATACTGCTATATTCATATAGGTACGATATATGGGAGACAAGGGTTAGTGCAGGGGGTATGAGACACATGTTTACATGGGTAGTATATGCTACATATGGTAAGGATAAAAGGCATGTGATAGGGTAGATCTAGGAGAGTACAATGGTAGGGTACATCAAGTATGGTACATGGGATGCTATGAATGAGATGGGGTGTTACACAGTGTGAAGTGCTAGAGGATGATTTTTGTGAAGTATGACAAATAATGATAGGGAACACCTTCGGAAAACAGGGTGGGATGAGTGGTAGGATATGGAGGGGCAGTAAAGGGGTATGTGTCGATAATAGATAATGAAAGAGTTGTAGTAGACCTAGTGCCTATTTACTAGGTTTTCACCAGGGACCTATCCAAGGTTCTTGAATTGCCAAGTTTTCACCATTGGACACTTGATTTTATGCCTTTTTCCTTTCCTTGATTTGCAAATTTTATCCTTAGGCATAGAATTTATTGAGGTGAATAATGTTGGTAGGATCATTTAGGACTTCACCTTCAAGGGTAGATAATTGGTAGGCTCCTGAGCCGAAGGATGTCGTGACCACATAAGGACCAAGCCAAGTGGGCTCGAACTTGCCCTTCTTTTCTCTGTCAGCCTAAACCTTCATATTCTCTTTAAGAACCATGTCACCTTCTTGAAAACTACATGGATGGAATTTCCTGTTGAAATTGCCCTTGAGGTGACTTTGATAGACCATGAGATGGTCGTAGGCCTGTTGCCTTCTTTCATCAAGTAGATCAAGTTGAGTAAGTCAAGCCACTCTATATTCCTCATCAGATATCTATCCTCGGAGAGAAATACAGAGTGATGGGAGTTCAACCTCAATAGGCAAGACTGCTTAAGCATCATAGACCAAGGAGTATGAAGTTGTACCAGTGGTTGTACAGAATAAAGTGTGGTATGCCCATAGGGTGGGATTAATTTGCAAATGCCAATCATGGCTGGAGTCATTGACAACTTTCTTGAGGATTTTGAGGAGGGTTTTATTAGTTTCCTTAGCCTGACCATTACCTTGTGGAAAATATGGGCTAGAAAAGCAGTGATGCATGCAGAGGGAAGTGCATAATTCCTCCATATTAAGGTTTTCAAAATTACCTCTGTGGTCTATGAAAATGGTAGTAGGGATGCCAAAGTGACATATAATATGATATAATATAAACTTGGACACCTGAACTCCCATGGCAGTAACAAGGGGAACTGCTTCGACCCACTTAGTGAAATAATCAGTGGCGGTGATTATCTACTTGTGACCTTCTGAAGAAAGTTGCGCAATAAGACCAACAAGATCAAATCCCTAGTAGGCAAAAGGCCATGGTGGTGTATTGGGTTGCAAGTCCTGTGCTAGAGCCCAAATTAAATTAGCATGTTGTTGACAAGGTAAACATCATTTCACAAATTCACATGCATCCTATTCTAGAGTAGGCCAATAATATCCAGCCCGAAGGATTTGCTTTGCTAGCACCATCCCGCTCATGTGAGCACCACAAAGTTGAGCGTGTACCTCTTTGAGAGCCATTGCAGCCTCATTTTGATCTAAACATTAAGAGAGAGTATCATGATAACCACGATGATATAGGGTTTGGGCGATGATAGTGTAACGGGAAGCTCTGCAAATAAGGTTTTGGCGCTGGGTTCGTGTGAGGTGAGGAGATATGATACCATTTAGTAGGTAAGCATGAATTTTGTGGTACCATGGAGATTGGGGACCGACCAAGATACATACCCATTTTGATTCATCATTCTCATATGTGGGTTCATGTAGCTGCTCAACCAAAAATTCATATTGCATAGCTTTGCACGGCATTTCCAAGAGAGAACCAATAGTAGCCATAGCATCAGCTACCTTATTCTGGAGTTGAGGTATTTGTATGAACTAGATCTGAGTGAAATGCTCCTTTAGTTGATCAACCAATTCTTTGTAAGGTAGCAGCTTGTTGTCCTTGGTCTGATATTCATTCAATGCTTGCTTGATGATAAGCTGAGAGTCACCATAGACCTGAAGCTCTGTGATATTCCATTCAATGGAAATCTTGAGTCCTGCCACAAGGGCCTCATACTCTGCAATGTTATTGGTACACCGAAATTGTAGTTTGAAAGATTTAGGGATATAATCACCTTGAGGTGTAACCAAGAGTATGCCCACACCAGAGCCATGAGAGGTATAGGAGCCATCAAAATATAGCTTCTAGAGTGATGGTGTTTCTATCAAATAGAGGTGCTTGTCAAGAAATTCCATGATGAGTGGGTGATCTGCAATTAAGGGTGCATCAGCCAAGTGATCTGCAATAGCTTGACCTTTGATGGCCTTTTTGTCAATATATTGAAAGTCAAACTCACTGAGAAGCATAACCCATTTTTCCAAGCATCCGGTGAGTACTGTGCGAGAGAGCATATATTTCAATGGGTATATTAGTTGCACAATATGACTCAACATGTAATGATGCAGCTTCTGGGTGGCAAATACCACTACTAAGCATGCCTTCTCCATTAGCATGTAGTTAAGCTCATAGCCCACTAATGTTTGACTGATGTAATAAATAGCTCTTTCCTTTTTGGCATCAACAATCTGTGCTAGAAGAGCACCTAATGTTATGGGAGTAGATGTGATGTATAGGATGAGTGAGCACCCTGCAACAGGAGGAACCAAACTAGGTGGATTAGCTAAGTATTTCTTTATGAGCTCAAAATTGCGCTAGTAAGCTGAGTCCCATTTGAAATTTTGATCTTTCTTAAGCAAGTGAGTGAAGGGTTGACACTTATCAGCAAGCTGAGAAATGAATCATTGGACTGATTAGATTTTTCCTTGCAAAGAATGAAGGTGCCAAAGTGTCTTAGGGGGAGCCATATCCATGATGGCTTTGACCTTCTTAGGGTCAATCTCAATACCGTGTTGTGACACAATGAAGCCGAGGAGCTTTCCTGAAGTAACACCAAAGACACACTTCTTTGGATTTAGCATGAGAGGATATTCTGCCAGTCAGTTAAACACTTCCTCAAGGTGAGATAAGTGATCCAGAGCATTGAGAAATTTGACTAGAATATCATCTACGTAATCCTCAAGTATCTTATGTATTAAGTCATGGAAGATGATCATCATTGCGTGTTGATAGGTTGCCTTGGTTTTCTTTAACCCAAATGGCATCATATTGTAGTAGAATGTGCCCCAAGGTGTAGTAAATGTTGTTTTATGCTGATCTTCCTCTGCTATATGAATCTAATTATATCCAAAGAAACCATCCATTAGTGACAAGAGTTCATGACCTGCGGTGAGATCCAAAATCATGTCGATATTTGGCAATGGAAAGTCATCCTTTGGATAGGCTTTATTAAGATCCTTGAAATTAATGCAAATTTTGATATCACCAAAGGGCTTGGTAACAGGTACCATGTTAGAAATCCATTCAGAATAATCTATTGCGCAAATGATTTTGGCCTCCAACAGCTTCTCTAGCTCTGCTTTGACTAATAAAGCCACCTTGGGGTGCATTTTTCAAAGTTTTTGTTTGATGAGATTGGCCCCCGAATCCATTGCCAGATGGTGTACAACTAGTTTGGGGTCCAACCCCGACATATCCTGATATGACCATGCAAAGCGGCCTATATTTTCATGGAGGACCTCAAGAAGAAGCTCGCCTATTCAGAGGGTAAAGAGGCTATGATGTATGTGATATGCGGTATCTCTATCAGACTAATATTTATGGGCCGAGTTTCTTCTGTCAAAACTAAAGATATAGGAGGTCGATGCTCCTATGGGGGGAGGATGAAATCTCCATCCTCAAGTGCCTCTAAGACATTTTCACCATTGGATACATCCTTTATTTCTGTTTCATTTTTTTGAGTCACCCAATGGTGCTCCAGAGGAGTTTTCACCATGGGATGTTTTTCTTTTATCTTTTTGCTTTTTTGTTTCTTTTGGAATTTCATTTTTGCAACTAGAGATTTCCTCCTCCCCGAAGTAACCTACAGGATCTAGCTTGTAGACATATGCCAATGGTGGAGGTGGCTATTTATGTGGTATTTCTTCCCCCATGAACTTAAGGAGCATGTGCTCAATAGAGAACTCATCAAAATGAATGACACATGGTTGGTCCAATTCTATGAGTTCAGGGTGAGCGAGGGGAAGGTCTATGAGGTTCAAGGATAATTGGCAGAGCATAGAGGCTTCGAGGATTATTTCATCAAGTAAAATATCATCGTAAGCTTTCTTTTCAACTACCTAAGGGATGTCTTCAACCTCAATGAGAGTGTTTTGGATGTTCGTAAAGGCGTGGCCTTCCGTTGTAGTGCCCCCAGTTGTGGGGAGTCCATAGCTGAAGCCTTTGGTTTTCTACCCTTGGTGTGCTTCTATAGGCTGTCTCATACTTGATTCTTGGCAGCCTAAACCACCTCCTTGATAATCCCATTGCTCTGTGGCCAAGTGATGTGACCAAGGATATTTCTATTTAAAGTGATCAAGAAGTACTTCACTTTTAGGAGGTGGCTCCTTGTATAGCCATGTGTTAATATCTAGTGTATTTTCTGCTCCATCAAGGATACCTTTGGTGACAAATGTGGTAGGGCCCAATTGGTGAAGTCGAGAGGTAGCTTCTGGTATAGGCCCTTGATGTATTGGGCATTTTTGAGTATGTGGGTCAAGTGGTAGAGCGCCAACAACAAAAGCATCTGTGAGACTATACTTGCCACAACCTTGGTAGTTGATCTTAACCATAGAGAGAGTGGAGGCTAAAATGGTGTTCAGATCATGGTAAGTTCTAGAGGACCTAGCCATGGTGGTGCCAATTTTGATGCCAGGATAGTGATTGGTGTATGAAGCTTCAACCGCATTGCAATAAGCAAAGGGTTCAAGATCTGCGTGGATGGTTATCTTAGTGCCATTATGCAAAAAATTGATGCACTGATGATATGTGGATGGAACGGCCTTCATGGCATGAATCTATGGACAATTGAGAAGGATGTTATACAGAAGATTAAGATCAACTACATGACAAAGTGTTTCTTGAGTGACTGGGCTGACCCTGATAGGGAGCAAGATGGTTCCTTCAGTAGTATGCTCCAAATTGTCATATGTCTTGATGGTGATCACCTCATTGATGATATCTGCTTCAGTATATCTTGCCTACTTGATGAACTTTAGAGTACATAGGTTGAGAGTTGATCCATTATCTATCATGACATGCTTAACTACAAAGTCAAAAACCATGATAACTATGCAGAGTGGGAGGATGTGATCAGGTTCAACTAGTGGGATATCAGTGGTTTTGAAAGAAAAGGCATAGGAGGCCGAAAGATGGCCAACCAAGTTGCGAAACTCGATGGCATTTATGTCAGAAGGGACACGTGACTCACATAGAGTACTATCAAGGATCTCTTGATAAAGTGGGCTTATTCATAAGAGATCCAGGATGGAGATCTGGGCTGGCATGTTTCCAAGGTTTTCCAAGATGTTATACTGTGGCCCTAGTGAAGGTGATTCTGATGGAGATGCTCGAGATGGAGGTGGTCATGATAATGGTGGTCTAACTTGCGTGGATATAGATAGACCAACTATATTGAGTCGTGTCCAATGGGTAGTGACTACACACTGAGTGTTTAAGCCTTTGATATTGATGACATTGACAGATGGTTCAACTTGGGATATGGAAATAATTAAGCTACCGTAGTCCAAATATGTTGAGGTATAATTTTGAGACGTGTATCAGTTGTCACCTTGTTTACCTGAAGCTTTGTTAGGTTTGATGACAGGAGGGTTTGTAGGTGCCTTTCCCGGGTTTGTGTTATGAGCAGGGAGAGCATTTCAATACATCATTAATATTTCATTAGGTGAGGGTTGTGCCCCTACTATGATCTCCTTCTAGTCAATGAGGTCATGTACATAATCCTTCAACTGCATGCATTTAAGGGTAGTGTGTCATTTGACACGATGGAATTTGCAATATTCGTTATTTTTGTACCAGGATGCTCTAGACTAATTGTGTTATAAGGGTTGCATTTGTGAGTATCAAAAAAGGTTATCTTTGGCCAATTTTTTGAAGATTGTATCAAGAGGTTCCCCCAATGGGGTATATGTTTGTGGTTGCCTCTAAACACAAGGTTTACTACCTGCCGCCAATGTGATAGCATTAGTTTGGTTATGAGGAACTTGTATTTGTTGATGAGGTTGCATGGCTGGTTGGTGGTACGCAGGAGGTTGCTGTTGATAAGTTTGTTGTTGGAAAAATTGGTGGGAACATTGGTAGCCACTCCAACAATATGGACCTATCAAGTATTAGTGGCACCATCCATCACTATGTTCTTGGTCTTGTTCCAATATTGAGTTTTGTCATTGTTTGACCCATGGTCCTGGGTACTTTCTTTGTACAGTCTGATGACACCATCCTTAATCTGACCTTGCTTGAGGCCCATTCATTTTTCTTTGATGTCCTTGTATGTTTGCAAATAGTTCATAACCATGTGATGAGCGAGGCTAGGGTGTGCGTTGTTTGTGAACATCTTGATAAGATGGTGCTCAGGGATGGTGCAAGAGATCCTTGTTGTGAGGATCCGCCAATGTTGTAGGTACTCTGTAAGACTTTCTCCTCCTTTTTGTTTGGTGTGGACAAGGTCCACAACAGATAATTCAGTCTCAACAAGATGGCTATACTGAGCAACAAACACCTCAAAAATTTTTGCAAAAGTTTTAATAGTACCTTGAGGGATACGACAGAACCACTCCAAGGTTGGTTTTGCTAGGCTTTTGGGAAAGAGCCGCATGAAGAACACATCACTATAAGCTACCTCTTGAGAATGCATATAGAATTCCTTAACATGTGTGACTGGATCATTTTTCCCCCTAAATTTTTCAAACTTGGGGATCTCAAATGTTTACGAAATGGAGTCAACATGATAGTCTTATCAAAAGGATATGGGCAATCATTTTCAAATTTGAAAGTCTTGGTGTCTGTCCCATCCTTGAGGGCTTTGAGGGCATTTTTTATTTCTTCCCATTTAGATTTTATAGGTGGAGGACCAGGTGCCCCCAATCCAGGTGCCCTTGGTGGAGTGGATGCCATGGGTTGCTGGAATGTGAGTTGTGCATATTGTTGCATTTGTGGAGGTGGGTGTGGCAGGTAACTATGCGGCTGCTACCCTATGAGGTAGTTCTATGTGGGTGCTTTGGCATACTGCTGGTGTGAAGGTTGCGGCTGGAATGGTGGTAATGCAGATGATGCTTGTGCCATGCTCTGGGAATATATATCATGCCCAATATATGTAGGTTGCGCGCCTTCTTGGGAGTAGGACCGATTTGGAGTAGGCGCAAGGTAATTAATATGCAGCAAAGGGTTTATTGTAGAGAACTATAGTGGTAGTGGATTTGGGCTATTGCCTAAAGGTGGCATGGAGAAATAGTTGGTGAGGGGTGGGATCGAATAGCTATGTGAAGCAATGGATGATAGTGTAGAAGGTGTGAATGCAACTATAGTGCTAGAGGGAAGACTAATGATAGGTGCCTGTGTCATAGAAAAATTCCAAGGTCCCAAAGGAAAAGTGGCTGAAGAGCTTTGGCTAGTTATAAATGGGTTGATAGTAATGTTTGGTGGGATGGAGGATGAGGTATTGGACACTGATGGTGGTATTTGAGTGGAAAATGGACTAGATGTGTTATGGGGTGGAAACGAAAAGGTAATGCTGCTAGGTGCAAATGGAGGGTTCGGTGGAGTGAAAAAATGGGTGGTGGAAGCAGATGCAAATGGTATACTTGAAGTTGGTTGAGATGTAGTATGCACTAATGGTTGAGTGAGAGTGGGATGAGTCTTCTGTGGAATGGGAACCGACACCTAGGTCGAGGGGATATTTGGGTCTACTAGCTCTACCTAAGGTGGTTGCTATCCAAACAATGGGTGAGTAGGATCTGCTATGTTGATAGGTGGTGGACGTCCAAACTCAAAGGCACCAACATTGTCTCGTAAGAAGTTTTCCATGATGGTTTCCTTATTGTGATCTATGATGGAATTTATGATAGTAGCATGACTAGTTTGATTCATGAAAACCTCAATATCTATGGAGGATCCTGGTTCTTCTGGGATTTGTGGTGGTGGGTTTGATGGTGTCATGGATACCATAGAGTATGGCTGAGCTCGAGATGTGTTACCACTAAGACTAGGATCCATGTCTTTTTTTCGTGTGTGCCTACCAAAATGTGTGGTGGGTGGCATGAAAAGATGCTTCTCCTAAATGCAGTGAGGGATGATATTAAGGGTGTCCAAATGATATAAAGCTAAGTGCAAGAAGCTTGTGTGTTCCTAAAATATGAATGCGGGAAATGTGATGGTGATGCAAAAGGTGTGACCCAAACCTTTGGCTCAAGGTGATGTGGGACACCAAAAGCAACCTATTCCTAACAAAGTGTTGTGTTTCGAGAATGCTCAAGATGATGAGAGATGTGATACAAAAATGTTTCTAAATGAGTGAGGAAAAAATGCTAAGATTTTAACAATGCAGGTGGAGGATTCTTCTTCAATAGCCTAAGATGAGAGGAGATGGTCTCACTTCAAATACTTAGATGGGATAGTGAAATTCCTAGATGAGAGACTAAACCTAAAAGTGCATAAGTGTGTGTGGAAAAAGGAAGGACCTAATCATAATGAGTAATAGTAGAGTTGTCGATAAGGCTCATATTAACACCATGTTGAAGGGTTAAGTTTTGGATTTTGTAGCCCCATTCTGTTTGCAATGCTACATCAGCTCCGTCTTTCTCAATTTGATCCAATTTGGAAATCTTGGGGTTGGGGTATGCTTCTTATGCTCTGCTTCAATTTCTTTGTAGGATGGTATTTGAGGAAGCTTAGCCTTCTTAAACTTAGTCTTGGGATGGCTTGACATGAGATATTTTCAAGGATTAAAACTCACAACTGTGGGGTTCTTTTGGCGGCAGTGACTATGCTAAGTATGCCCTATGCTAGGATTGACCAAGTTTGGCAAACATTCATTCAACAAATAAAAGATCAAGCAATATATAAGAACAACCAAATAGAAGTTTTGATTCCCAGAATGTGATACTTGCACCAAGGAGTGTGTATGTTTTACAGATGTTTCGATTAGTCACTTCAAACACATTAACATCCTAGATGGTTTAATACAAAGCTGACAGTTGGTTTAGCTAGGGAGTCCTCAATATACCCAAGGTATGTGAGGCCCAAATTAATAGACGAAACCAAAAAGATGTCACACAGCCGAGAGGAGTGGTAACCCACTTCTCCTCTTTCACTTCTCAAGGGTATAAAGTTCCTTGAGGCTTAGCCCGAGTGACAAAATCTTGATCTCAAGAGAGGTGTCTTTGGACTCACCTCTTGATCTTTATACTCCACTAGAACGTTGGAGTTGAGGTCATCCCAAGGGGTGATGAAATCCCCAAGCAGGCCTCCTAAAATGTAAACAAGATTTTGGATCCTAATCTTATGCACCCAAGATGGCCTCGAAAGACGACAAGGGGAGAGAAGACTTGGATGATCTTGAACTAAAGGATAGAGTTCTTTTCCAACTGACGTTTAAGTTTTCTAATCTAGACCTTGCAAACACACATATTTAGGATGCAGATGTTCAATTCCAACTTGAAGCATTAACAAAAGTAAAATTGATCGAAGAATGAATACATCAAGAAGATTTAGGGTCAACAAAAGTAAACTTGCATGCCTGGAGGCCCTCCACGTCAAGTATCGATTGATTTTTTCTTTAAAGCATTCAAGATTGAGTGTGAGTTTATTTTAAGCCCAAAACAAAGATGTGTGAAATTCAATTTCAAGCGGGTGCCCGGAGGCCCTCCACATCAAGATTTGTTCAATTTAAGGTCCAAACTTGAAGTGTGATCAATCTAATCTGGATTTGTGGATATTCATGAAATCTTATAAGTTAAGATAAATCCTCAAAAAAAACTAAGTAGAATCAAGTTGGAACACTTAACACCTTTTTCAAGTGGACCCATCCCCATATATGGTGCTGATATTGCAACCAATGGTTAGAATGATGGGTGGTTAGAAAAATGGTGAGTCCAAATGAAAATCGCTTAATTTGATTTTTTATTGATTTATGTTAACGAATTTCCTAAGTGTTCAAAATTAAATTAGCTTAAGTTGCATGTGGAATTGAAAGTTTGCAATTGTTCTTTTTAAGCTCCAAAATGAAATGTTTGATTTGTGGGGTTGTTAGACATACAAGTTCATTTTTTCAATTTGTAAAGAGAAATGACAATGACTTATACCCGACCAACAAAAATTGACAGTGTTCCTGCAGAGAAAATACAAGAAAACACATTCTCGCGAGGGTAGCTTTCCCGCAACCTGGGTTCGCAATCTCGCTGGAGTTTTTCTTCGCGGGGATGTGTTCCCATAGGCCTACCAAGGCACAGGAATGCGAGGAAAAACTAGTAAAAGATAAAATTAAAAAACCAGGGAGCTCATTTTGAACAAAGCAATCCCACTGGTTTGTGGTTTTACAACATTCTCGTGATGCGGGAATGACAATCCCGCAAAAGATAAATTTATTACAATTTTAGATATAGTTAAAAAAATAAGGGCACATTCTCGCAAGTGGGAATGACGATATTGGTTTCTTTGAGGTGCGTTCCTACTAGAGGATTCATTGACAGGGATGCAAAGACAATTGTATGGCTGCATGGTAGAGCTATTTTATGATAAACAGCGAACTCGCTGCTGCGGGTTTGTGTTCCCACTGGAGGAATAGAACCATTCTCACATCACGGGATCATGTTCCTAAAGTCGCGGAGATGCAAAAAAAGGTTTTTTTCAAGTGTTGACTATGCCAAAACTTCTTAGAAGGTTGCATGCATATTCCTGCGGTAGTCAATTGTACCTTGAAATCAAAAATCACAAGATGAAAACATAAAAGTTAAGGCATACAAGGTTAGTTTTTCATGGTTAGCCAAAACATAAAAAATAAAGCATTAATGAAGATTTAAAATGACCCTTTTGGGGTCCCACCGGGCGTGCCAAAATGTATCACCTAGATTAGTAGAGTAACATGAACACTAATGTATAAAAAGCATTCTCAATACTAAAAACAAGTAAACACTTATGATAGCACCAATGTGTTATCACCAAAAATGGAGGCAAACCAAGAATGGTAAGTTCCAAATGGTATAATACAATGATGCAATGGATTTGTACTTGATTGTAGGAATGTATTCTCACAAGTTATGCTTCAAACTTTGAATGAATGGATGGAGTGAGTGAAACAAGGTTTCAACAATAGAGTCATGAAGTGATTTTGTCATTATAATGGTATTTTGGTAGTTTATGAGCTCTCAAAATAGCATTATAACTTTGCATGGAAGGTGGACGATTTTAGTAAAGGGAGAGAGTTCAATTTATAGGCTAAGGGCTTGAGGGTTTGAGGGCTAAGATGCAAGGAAAGATGAAAGCTTAAGGAGGGCTAGGATGCACTTAAAGGGGAGAACATGGATTGTGCTTGTTTAGCACCAATAGGGAGGTGACACTTGTCACAAGGAGGATGAGTGAGAGAGGATAGGATAAGGGTTGGTCAAAGGCTTGATGGGGGCGGTTGAGGATGTAAGAGTCATGAGTGAGGATGTAAGAGCCATTTATGGCTTTGTAAGAGCATTGAAGGATTATGGTTGGTATATTTTGGAGGGAGTTGAGATTGTTGACTTTGCTTGGATTAGGAAAGTCTTAAGCTCACTTAGGGAATGTGACAAGGTTAGGGGGGGGGGGGATTAGGCTTGGGTTAGGATTAGATTAAGGATATTAGAGAGATGCAAGTGGATGGCATTCATGAGGGTGGGTGAGTTAGTGGCTAAGCTAGGTTAGTATGGGTGGATGGGGTGGATTAGGCTAAATGGAGAATTTAGGATAGGTTAGGGGCTATTAGATTTGAGGGCTTTATTTATTAAAGTGATTTATTTAATAAATGAGGGTTTTGGAATTAGATAGGAGAATAGGATTTAATTGATAAATAATAGGTTATTTGATTTATCAATTAGAACTATAGATGATTAATTGAATTAATTAGCTAGTGGATGGCAAAGGATTAATTAAATAGGAATTTAATTAATGATGCCTTTAGAGATAGCTAAATAAGATTACTAAAGCAGTGTAATCAAATTTAGGTGTCTACACCTTGTAGGTTCATCACTTATCGAGTGATGAGTCTAAAAAATGCCTTTATTTTGTTATGTTTAAGATACTTTGTGATACTCTGTTTATCTTTGTTTTAACACTTATAAGCCAATGTTTGATAAACCTTTGATGATTTATGTGGTAGAAAAACTATGTCATCTTTTGCCTAAATTATATCTAATATGTAGTATTTCATATAAATATCCAAATGTGCGTTCTTATGCTTGAATTTAGTTTGATGGATGTTTATTTGCAAATATGTCTTATATCATAACTAACCTGATGATAAGGATTAAAGGATGAGCGAAGGAATCCAAAAGTTGGTTGCCGACAGCATTCAAGGAGAAACAAGCATCAAGGAACAACCATGAAAAGGAAGTTATAACCACTCCAAGAAACATGGCAGCGAATAAGGAGGAGCTTTTATGAGCCATTGCCTTCTCTACATTTACGTTGTAACAAGTGGATGCTGAGACTTCATTACTCCCTCCTCAATTCCGTTATCCTTCCTTTCCGCTTTCAGTTGTTCTCCTATATTCTCTCCTACAGACTTAATTTAGGGCAGTTACTTTTTTATTATGTAATAAAGAGTAGATTCCCTATATATGTCGAAATCGACTCCTGTGTGAAAATTTTTTGGTTTTTGATAAGTTTTATCGAGTAAGAGAGAACATTGATTCACAATTTGTTGTAGTTGTGTTTTACAATTCTAAATCATGTAATGACTGATTAATGAAATGAATTAGTTCTCTTTAGCTTCTATCCTACATTGGTAGATTAGAGAAGCCAACCAAGGGGGCCCACTTGGAAGGTGGATTAGATTAGGATAGAATATATTCATTTTACTAGCATTAGCAGTATTTTAAGTAAGACGTAGCTAGTTAATTCCTTCCTGTAGCATCACACTTCATAAACGTTCCTGCAGCATCTATGAGAATAGACTAGTGGATGAGTCAAGATGGAATCTTTGTTATCTTGTCATTGTGTTTTCAACATTCATAGATTCAATATTTTCCTTTCCACAGTAGTAGTGTAGTTTCCTTCCTTTGCATTTTTACTTTCCTACAGCACAAGCATAATGACTCATCAAGGTACCTAGTGCACATACTGTGCCAACCATTTCAAGTATAAATCCTTGGGTTGACAATCTAAATGCACCTCATGGTAGGAGAAAAGTAGTCCTTAGCTTGAATAGATTATTCTTAAGCCAAGCCTAGCACATGACTATGGAACACCTATTGTGAGGTGGTTCATTTTTGGCACCGTTGCTGGGGATGGTGTCAAGCTAGGAGCATTTTTGAGTCATAGTTTTTAGATTAAGTTCTTTTTACCAATGTGAAAATTTTAGCTGCATGCATTGAAGAGGAAGACAACGAGATGAATATGGCAGATTTCTTCCACAAATATCTATTAATTTGAATGAAGAAGTTGAAGAAGAAGTTGAGTTGTCCTTTGACGACGCAAGTCCTATTTTCCGCACAGTATCATCATCAAGAGCTGAATCCCTAGATATATCTGGTCTCCAACCTTTCACTGAAATAGTGAACAGTCTTCTTGATAACACTACCTTGAATCCACCAGTTGTTAATCATCCAGTGCCTAACATTCCTTTTCAGTAGCAACCTCATAATCCAGTCCCACCAATCATGGCACAACCCACTTTTCCATTTCCACTTCCAAGTCTCATAACCAATGCCAATCTCAAGAATATACCTCCCACTGCTCTTCCAAAGTTCTATGGCCTTGCAACTGAAGACCCTGATACCTTCTTGTTTGAGTTTGACATCTTTTGTCATAGTTTTGACTACAACACTGATGCCCATAAGCTTAAATTATTTCTAGCCACATTGAAAGAATCAGCTTTATGATGGTTCATGGGCTTAGGAGCCAATGCAACTGCGAATTGGGACGAAATGCAAGCCTTTTTTTTGGAAAAATATAAAGAATATTGCAAAGCATCTGGCACAAGAGGAGATGATATCTTTAGGATATCATAGAAGGAGGAAGAGACATTAGAAGACTATGTTTCTCAATTTTTATATAGACTACAAAAGAATCCTCAACACACATTGTCTGAAGATTCCCAAAAACTAGTCTTTCTAAGAGGAGTGAATGAAGACTGTTTGGAAGCATTGGACCTGATGGCCGATGGAGATTTATATCAAGCTCAATGGGATGACCTCAAAAAGATATGTTAGAACTACTCAAGGTCAACTATGAAGAAAGGTCGAGGACCCCGTTCTACGGTTACAAAAGGAATTAGTCAAGGCATTTCAAAACTTGAAATATCTAATTTGTTGTCAGATTTCAAACAAGACATCATTAATGATGTCACTACACAGTTGGATACAATGACTACAAAGAAGAAGCAAGTAGAGGCTGAGTTACAACTAGCTGAGTACTATCCTCATTGTCGAAAGCAAAAGAAGGATTGCCACTGTAAATTGGTTGCAAGCATGGAGAACCAGCATCTTCCGACTAGATATGTAAAGATAGATGGGGATGATGAGTAAGTATTCTTTGTTACTCAATGCCGACCATGGGCTTAACGTCAAGGTATGCCTCAAGACCCCTTGCAAAATTCAAATTCATATGGTAATCAATGGCAAAATCGCAATATCCAAGGTCCTCCACAAAACCAACCCAATTGGAATAATGCTGGGAAAAATAACCCACAATAGTCTTGATGGTCTCAAAATTTCCAACAACCTTGGCCTAACCAATAGAATAACCAATGGATCCAGAACCAATGGCAACCACCCCAAGGGAATTGGCAATCTCCAAACCAATGGAAGGGATCTCAACAATGGCCTAACCAAAATATTGGTGCTCCACAATTACCCCCTCCAGCTCAACAACCTGCTTTAATGCCATCACCTACAAATAGTGGACCTCAAAAGCAAACACAGCTACCTACATAGCCTCAACCAAATCCAAATAGCCAACCATAGCAGCCGATGTATAGTGTTGATACCCAACAGTACCCTGCTTATGCCCTAGATGTCACAGATATACATTTGAGATCTGGAACGACCTTACCGGCACCAAAGCCACCTCTTATAACTGAAGTATCAGACTCTCCTATAGCATTAGAACCTTTGGTTGATGAACTTGTTGACCCAACTAATGTTACCATACCAATACCAATTCAACCAATAGTAGAGCCTCCTTTTCTAGACCAACTAATACAAAAGAAACCTGAACAAAGAAAGGAACAACCCTTTGACATTGTTAATCAATTGAAGAATATGCATGTCCAAATACCTTTGTTTCAAGCTATTAAGGACATTCCTGCTTATGGAAAAGCTATAAGGGAAGCTTATCTAAAGAAACTTGGAAGGAAGAAGAAGGATCCTACCACAGTTCATGTTGTTGGACACTTAGCTGATATCATGTAAGGAAGAGTGATTTCACCAAAATATTCTGACCCAAGGAGTCCAGTAGTAAGTGTTAGCATAAATGGTCAATTTGTTAAAAATGCCTTAATAGATTTTGGAGATGCTATAAATGTGATGACTAAAGAAACCATGAAGAAGTTACAAATAGAAGGATTAAGGCCCACACCAACTATTCTGCAGCTTGTAGATAGTTCCACTATCTTTCCTGATGGAATGATAGAAAATATTGTTGTGACCTTAGATTCCTTAGAATATCCTGCAGATTTCATGATTTTGTCCCCTAAAGTAAACCTATCTGGCTATCCTGTCATTCTAGGTAGACCATGGTTGGCCATAGCTGATGAAAACATAAATTGCAAATCAGAGAATATGACCATATCAAATGGCCAAGCAACCAAGCAATTTGATCTATATCCTCCTGCACAACCATTACCAGATTTGAGTACATCTTTTTGGCCAAATTTAGGAGATGAAGAAGAAGAGATAAATTCCATAGTACAACTTATGATGTTACATAGGTAATCTTTTCTAAAGTTGCAAGAAGAAGATTCAGTAATCCAGAGCATCCTTACCAACACTTGTGTGGTAGGAAAAGATGTGTTTGAAAGCTCTGTATTAGAATTGATTACATATGAGGAGTGCGATACAAGTTGTACTTTACTTAAGGAACCTAAAAATATTTGTTCACTACTTCCCTATGAATTAGAAGGAAGCCCAATCTCTAAAATTGTTATGGTAGAATCCACTATTCCTGTTGAACTGAGTACAGGCCATAAACTACATGTTAACCCCAAATTGACATCTATATAGATGGAACAATTAAAAGAATTGCTTTAGAAGCATGAGAAGACTTTTTCTTGGGATTATGGTGATATGAAAGGATTAAGCCCTACATTGTGTACCCATAGGATATACATTAATGAAGGTTGTCTACCACTTCGTCAACCTCAGAGGAGGATAAATCAAAGCCTCAAAGAAATAGTCAAAATAGAATTGCAAAAACTGCTTGATGCTAGCTTTATCTATCCTATATCTGATAGTAAATGGGTATCACCACTGGTTATAGTACCTAAGAAAGGAGGAAAATGGAGAATTTGTGTAGATTATAGGGAGTTGAATAAGGCTACTAAAAAGGATCATTTTCCTTTACCCTTCATAGATCAAGTTTTGGATACACTAGCTGGAAAGAAGTACTTCTCCTTTTTAGATGGATATAGTGGCTATAATCAAATCAGTAGTGCTCCTAAAGACCAAGACAAAACTACATTTACCTATCCATGGGGTACTTTTGCATACTCTATTTTACCATTTGGTCTTTGTAACGCTCCTACAACATTTCAACGGGCTGTAATTAGTATTTTTGCTGATATATCACATGATTGTATGGAAATCTATATGGATGACTTTACAACATTTGGAGTTACTTTTGAAGAAGCAATGATAAATCTTCAAAAAGTTTTGGTAAGATGTCAAGAACATAATTTGGCACTAAATAGTGAAAAGTGTTTCATGCTCATGCAAGAGGGTGTGGTACTCGGTCATTTCATATCTACTGCAGGTATACAAGTAGACCCAACAAAAATTGAGGTAACTCAAACATTACCCATACCCACTAAATTAAAAGATATCAGATCTTTTCTGGGACATGCTAGATATTATAGGCATTTTATAAAAGACTTCAGTAAAATAGCCAGTCCCTTGTACAAGTTGCTCACCAAAGAAGCTGAATTCGATTGGAAACCTGAGTGTGATAAAGCTTTCCTATAGCTTAAGAAACTTTTGACCACATCCCCAATTTTACAAGGCCCTGATTGGAACCTACCTTTTCACATATATACAGATGCTTCTGATTATGCCATAGGTGCAGTTTTAGCATAGAAACACTCAATTCTTGAAAATGTCATTTATTATATCATTAAGAGTCTTCATGGCCCAGAACTGAATTACACAGTGACTGAAAAATAATTTTTAGCAGTAGTCTATGCTCTAAATAAATTTTGGCATTACATCATAGGTTATCCTATCTATGTTCATACTAATCATGCAGCAATCAAATATCTCATGAACAAACTTGCTATAACTAGTAGGTTAGCAAGATGGTTACTATTGCTACAAGAATTTGACATAACCATAGTGGATAAGCTTGGAAAAAAAAATGTCATAGCTGATTATTTGTCAAGAATCAATCATCATGATACTTATACTACTTTGGTAGATGATGCATTTCTAGATGAACATTTGTTTCATATTGCTGTTAAAGTTCCATGGTATGCAGATATTGCTAACTACATTGCAGCTAATAAGACACCAATACATTTTTCTTATAAGGAGAGAAAGCTTCTCATACAGAAAAGCTTCCATTTCTCATGGATAGACAATTTTCTGTTCTATACTAGACCTGATCAAGTTATGCATAGATGTGTAAGAGAAGATGAGACATATGACATTTTGCATGCATGTCATAATGAGCCCTGCGGAGGACATTTTGTAGCAAAAAGAACAGCTTTCAAAATCTTAGCCATTGGTTACTATTGGCCTACCCTTCATAAAGATGCAATCAATTATACAAGGAAGTGTGACCAATGCCAAAGAATGGGTCGCCCAACCAAAACAAATGAAATGCCTCTGAATCCTCAAGTGGTCTTAACACCATTTGACAAATGGGGAATGGACTTCATTGGTCCTATTGATCCTCCATCCAATGGGAAGTCTTATATTCTGGTTTATACTGACTACCTAACTAAATGGGTTGAGGTTAAGGCTCTGAAGCATGCTCATGATGAAAAAGTTGTCAAATTCCTGTATGAAGAGATTTTTACACGCTATGGAGTTCTTAAAGAATTGGTTACTGATCAAGGCACACAATTTACTTCCAACCTAATTTTAGAGTTGATGAAACAGTATAACATCAGGCATCATAGATCTAGTCGTTATCATCCACAAGCCAATGGACAAGAAAAAGTTACCAATCATGAGCTGAAAAATATTCTAACTAAAATAGTCCATTTGCATCATCGAGATTGGACCAGCCAGTTACAAGAAGTTTTTTGGGCTTATAGAACAACTTGGAAAACCACTACCGGATTCACACCATTTGAGCTTTTGTATGGGAAAGTGGAAATGCTTCAAATTGAATTTGAACACAAGACTTTAAGAATAGCCTTGACCTTAGATATTGATCTTCTTGCAGCACAAAGAGAACACCTCCTGTATCTTAATTCTTTGGATGAAATGCGCAAGACCGCTTTAGAACACATTGAACTGGTGCAAAAACAAAAAAAACACTGGCATGATTCTCATATCCTCAACAAATAGTTCAAAGCTGGTGACTGGGCATTATTGTATGATTCCCGCTTTAAGGATATGCCAGAGAAGCTACAGACGCGATGGTTAGGACCATATCAAATAATCCATGTCTTTGACAATGGAATAGTTCAACTAACCACAATTGATGATGTGCCTTTCAAAATGCTAATCAACGGTCATTGACTTAAGCTTTACAAACAACCTCAAACAAAAGCCAAATTCATGCAATAGTTTGAACAACCGGATCCAACAACAAGTCAAGTATCTCTTCCTGCAGCAGAAGGTGAAAACCTTCTGCCTACTCCTCTTTAACATTAATTCTAAATTGCATGTCCATAATAATAACTTTATGATTCGAATAAAGTCCATTTTCTTTTCATGATATTTCTTTCCATTCATATCTTAATCTTCCATCCAATAACCCCACTCCATTTTTAAATCTTCCATCCACTCACTTTCAATCAAATCTGTACATGCTGATGGATGCTTCCGTTTACATTATTTCTGCCACTTTTTTTTTTCCTTTTTTTTGGAGCATGTGACAATCCACTTGGTAGGTATAAACGTTTTAAAACTATTATTCATTTATAAGTTTGTAGATTTTGTTAATTATATACAATACTGCATAGTCTCTATAATTATGACATATTCCAGTCCCTCAACCATACTAGTCTGACAAGTAAGGACACTTGTTGTAAAATTAGCAGGGTGCAGGGGAGTGTCATACTTTCCAATGACATGCATGATTAACTGTGATGATTTTCTAAAATCTTGGCATTACCCCTTATTAATGAGAACTTTTTGCCATAAGTATGCCATTTCAAGTGTTGTACTCCCACTTTCTGAATGAATTTTGTTTTTTTTCCTTGTTCGTGCCAAATTTTTCGTGCTAAGCCATGATGTGACCTATTTTTAAAATTTTGGCACTTGAACCATGTTTTTGAACGATTTCCATGCAAATTCATGATTTAATTTTACCTAAAGTTTAATTATGGCACATAACAATTGCTTATGGCAATTAATGTTCCCAAAAAGAAGTGGTGAAGCGTCTGAGAAATAATGTAGAGTCTTGAAGTTTGCATTTAGAAAGGGAGAGAGAAACAGAGTAGCAGAAGAAGTATCAAGAAATGGGAGGAGGTTTACAGAGAAGAGAGTCAGTTGAGCACATTTTGTTGTTCTCTGATGTAGAAGCAGTAAGAAGATTCAATGCATGCGGGTGGTTAGGTTATTGTTTGAATTTAACAACATATGATGAAGAAGTAGTTGTAGAATTCACCAAGACATTTGATGAAGGTGAAGCTTCTGTGTGGGGTTTGACAGTAATTGCAATAGAAGAAAAAATTGCAAAAGTAACAGGGTTACCTTCTGTTAGAGAGCATTATCCGAGCTCGCATGATGCTAGGTTAGCAAGGGCCCAGTTCACTACCCCACACAACCCTCAATTGGATGTTACAAAGCAGGGGTGCAAGAGATTGTCTTTGCCACCTCCATACCCTGAGCTAGCAATCCATGTCATCAGGTATTTTACTTGTAAAGGCAGATTTTCTCACTTACATGCACACCATTTTAAGTTTCTTAGTTGTGTAAGGCACAATATTGCCGTGAATCTTCCAAATTTTTTGTATAATATGCATTGTATTAGTGCAGAAGAGACTCAAAAAGGGAAAGATAATTCTATCACTCACCATGCCTTGATTAAGTTGTTAATAGAAAGGTCTCTTAGGGATGTATCCCCGTTGACATGGGATGACTTTGTGAAATTTAAAACCCTACAACCCCAAGTTGACCCTAGTGAATGGCAAGGTGAGGAAAACGTAGTTCCCAGTAGTGAGTCTGCAAATCAAAATATTGAGGGAGCTAAAATAGAAAATGCACAAGAGATTGAACCAAAATTTGCTTCCATTCAAGAGAATGTGCCTCCACCTAAGCAAGACATCCCTAAACCCACTACTAGTAAAGCTAAAAGGAAACGAAAGTCACCAGAAGAAACCACTGCTCAACAAAAACCTAGTCCTGCAATTAAGAAACAGAAGAAAACAAAGAAGGTTCCTGCAGCAACTAATCCTGCAACAGTGACACTGAAATAGAAAAGTAGGCAAAAGACAATAGTACAAGAAAAGACTCCTTTATGGAGAAGCCCTAGAATGAGAAGGCAGATTTTTAAAGATCCTATATTGTCTAAAGCACTTGCTCCAGAGTCTCCTGTGTAGATAATTTCTGACCATTCTCCCCTTCACACTTAGATGACAGAAGCTTCTGGTAATCCTCCTGTAGCATGTGAGCAAGAAATTAATGAAGCCTTAATGGATTTACTAGGTGTTTCAAGCCATGAGAATGAAGTAGTTCCTGAATGTCATGATTCGAATACTGCCTTAGTCCCATATAAGTCAACATGGATCAATAGTTTGGTAGAGCATCTATGGTGGGAACAGAAAAAGAAAAAGGATTATGAAGAGGATAACAGTGTCGTCACCTTACAAAAGCTCCTTTTCCAATTATATGGACAGCATTTATTTGCTGAAGCACTATGAAAAGAGGAGAAGAAAAGAATGAGCAAGATCATAACATCAAAAAATGAGGAGATTGAAGAATTGAAAGAATAGCTAGAAAGACAGAAACAACGCATGAAACATGGACTTAAATTAGATGATCAAGCTCTTGCTTGTAGACCACCTCCTCAAGTATATGCTTTTTGTTTGAAAGAACAATATTTTTTTCTTCAGTTGTTGTTAACCCTCAGAAATGTAAATGCAGAATTCAAAACTACACAAGACTTTTATGGGCTATATCAAACCTTACCACCATGGCAGCAAAATCTATTGTGTGAGTTGTATATTCATAATTTTTTCATTCCTGCAAAAACTGAGTGGAATCCTTTGCTCTATATAGGAGATGTGCATTTGAAAGCTTTAATTTCATGAATGTCTAATGAGGCAAATTATGATAGACAACTGGTTAATTACAGAGATGAGGAGAGAACAAAACCTTTACCCTTGAGGGCAGAAAGTAAACAACCAGAAGAAATGCTTCGAGACTGGTTTACATTAACCTTTGGAAAGAGTAATCCAGAAATTACAAAGAAGGTATTTGTTGCTAGAGCCAAAGTGTATGCCGAATATGAAAACTTGCCCTACTTTGCATTCCAGAGAGCTATGATCGGAGTAAGAAGTAGATGGGCACAACTACCTGATTCTCTCAAGAAATCAGAGCCACACAGTCCTATTAATTTGGAAGCAACACTATATAGAGTTCCAAAATATTTAGAACTGGGAAAGCAACTAAGGCAAGAGCTATGGTGTCCTTTGACCATGCAACCTCCAATGCTTTTATGGCCCCTGTATGATATTGATGCTGACAAACTTGATAAGTTGCAGGAAGACCACAGGTGAGAAGTATGGGAAAGGACCAGAGGATTCTATTACACCTTCAAGAGTAGCAAAAAGGTAAAGATAGAAGTTGGTTAGCTCAAATCTTTGACAAAGAACTGTAATTCTTGAGGACAAGCATTAGTTTAGCAGGGGGCAGATGATGAGTCTAAAAAATGCCTTTATTTTGTTATGTTTAAGATACTTTGTGATACTCTGTTTATCCTTTTTTTAACACTTATAAGCCTATGTTTGATAAACCTTTGATGATTTATGGGGTAGAAAAACTATGTCATCTTTTGCCTAAATTATATCAAATATGTAGTATTTCATATAAATATCCAAATGTGTGTTCTTATGCTTGAATTTAGTTTGATGGATGTTTATTTGCAAATATGTCTTATATCATAACTAACCTGATGATAAGGATTAAAGGATGAGTAGAGGAATCTAGAAGTTGGTTGCCGAAAGCATTCAAGTTGAAACGAGCATCAAGGAACAACCACAAAAAGGAAGTTATAACCACTCCAGGAAACATGGCAATGAATAAGGAGGGGCTTTTACAAGCCATTGCCTTCTCTGCATTTATGTTGTAACAAGTGGATGCTAAGACTTCATTGCTCCCTCCTCAATTCTGTTATCCTTCCTTTGCGCTTTCAGTTGTTCTCCTATATTCTCTCCTGCAAACTTAACTTAGGATAGTTACTTTTCTGTTATGTAATAAAGAGTAGATTCCCTATATATGTCAGGATTGACTCCTGTGTGAAAAAGTTTTGGTTTTTGATAAGTTTTATCGAGTAAGAGAGAACATTGATTCACAGTTTGTTGTAGTTGTGTTTTACAATTCTAAATCATGTAATGACTGATTAATGAAATGAATTAGTTCTCTTTAGCTTCTATCCTGCATTGGTAGATTAGAGAAGCCAACCAAGGGGGCCCACTTGGAATGTGGATTAGATTAGGATAGAATAGATTCATTTTACTAGCATTAGCAGTATTTTAAGTAAGACATTGCTAGTTAATTCCTTCTTGTAGCATCACACTTCATAAACATTCCTGCAACATCTGCGAGAACAAACTAGTGGATGAGTCAAGATGGAATCTTTTTTATCTTGTCATTGTGTTTTCAACAGTCATAGATTTAGTATTTTCCTTTCCAAAGCAATAGTTTAGTTTCCTTCCTTTGCATTTTTATTTTCCTGCAGCACAAGCATAATGACTCATCAATGCACCTAGTGCACATATTGTGCCGACCATTTCAAGTATACATCTTTGGGTTGAAAATATAAATGCACCTCATGGTAGAGGAAAAGTAGTCCTTAGCTTGAATAGATTATTCCTAAGCCAGGCTTAGTGCATGACTATGGAACACTTATTGTGAGGTGGTTCACCGAGCACTCATGAAGCTATCGAGTGAATGTGCAATCTAGCAATGTCTATCGAGTTTATAGTGTTCATCAAGCTTCACAACATTTACCAAGTGATGAGAGTACAGTTTTTACCAGGTAATGGAAGTATAGTGTTTACCGAGTGAAATCAAGGTAAATGAAGGATCCAATTTTTACCGAGTGACACTATATTTACTGAGTCTCCAATGGTTATCGAGTTCCAAGATACATTGTGTGGTTAGTATGGATTGAGAATCTACTTCTATCGAGTTCATGATGATGCCGAGGAATATAGTGCATGCTGAGTATCAAAAGGTCACCAAGTCAGCTTGAAGAACCCGAATTTTGTACTGTTTGGCCGACTCAGTAATGTTTTGTTCACTTTTTTTTTGGTCGACCTTGCAATTGTAATTATTGGAATGGTATATATGTAATGTAATATATCATTTACAAGTGAGAGATGTATGTGAAGGAATGGATATGAAAAGCTTTGAATGAAAGTGAATCAACAACAAAGAAGAGTATTCATCAAGGTCTACAAAAAGCAATAAAGATTCATCAGTCACAAGAGGTGATCTATATTTTAAGGATCTAATCAAGTTGTAAGTAGATCCACTATTTCATCCTAATAGGTGAATCAGTTTTGTAAATCCTTTAACATGGTAGACTTAAAAGTCTTTTGTATAAATCTCCTAATAGAGTGCATACTTCAGTGTATGTTTGTAAATCCTCTAACAAGGTGGACCTAGCAGTCCTTTGTGCTCCTAAAAGGGAAGATCACCAGAAGTGGTCAATGTAAGCCTTAACAGGCCAACTTCATACTAGAGTAACAAAGTTTTGTGGGTATCATCCCCACCCCAGTTTTACTTTCTATTTGGAAGGTTTCTAGGTCACCAAATCACTATGTACATGTGTTATAAATGTTTGTTCTCTCATATATGTAGTAGATTAGATGAATGAATGATGAATGGTATATATGATTAAAGTGTTGAATTTTTAAAAAAGTTTTGACATTATTGATTCACCCCTCCCCTCTCAATAACCTATCATATCTTGAATATTTTCAACAATTGGTATCAGAGCAGTTTGGTTCTCAGGAAAAAGCTTGACATCTTGAGCAAAGATCAAGGACAATGGAGATATTCAGACTTGACAAAGCTATTGAAAATGAAAAGCTAGATCTGGAAATGGCCATGGCTCAATTCAAAGAAGCTAAGGAGCATCTTTCACAATCCCTGAAGAGAAGGAAGGAACTTGCAAGAAAAATGAATGACCATCAGTATGTTGAAGAGAAGATTGAAGACTTTTTACCATCAAGTAGCTCAAATGAAGAAAATGAGGCTATCAAGGAACTCCTAGCAAAGAATGGCTCTCTGCAGGAAGAGGTAAGAAAGCTTAAAAGAGAACAAGAAATGCAATCAATCAGGCTATGTGAAGTTTTGGAATAAAAAAACAAGGAAAATGAAGATCTTGTAGATCAACTATCTAATGCAAATGAAGAATTTATGAATTTGAGATCTAAGAATGAAAGCCTGAGGACTGATTTAATCATTGAAAGACAAATCAATGAAATCTTACAAAGTGACTTAAGATTTGAAAGAAAAATCAGTGAAAGTTTGGAAAATGACCTAAATGCTGAAAAATAAATCAATGAGAGAATTATGAAATCTCAAGCAGACATGACTCAATTAAATCAACAAAGTGAGCATAATCTTCATAAACAAAAAGGTAAAGCTAGACTTGGTTATAAGGAAGAAGGTGAAACCTCCAAACAAGGTGCCCAAAGGAATCAAAGACCTACTTGCAATCACTATAGTAAGTTAGTTCATACATCAAACAAATGTTGGAGTAATGGAAAAGCTAAATTCAATGGTAAATGCTACAATTGCAGTCAGCATAGTCATAAAGCTAATGGATGCAAGGAGAAACCAAAATTTGAAGGCAATTGTCACAAATGCAAGAAGCATGGTCACAAGGCATTCTAATGTAGATCCAAATCATTCAATCCAACTGAACAACTTGTTAAAGCAATATTTGGTTTGGACTACAATACTTGGTGCAGATGTCATTATTGTGGAGAATATGGACATATTGGTATAAACTGTGCAAGACATCACCTAAGGAAGAAGGATACTACTGTAAGATGTTATGCATGCACTGAACTTGGTCATATAGCTAAAAAATTCATGAACATAGGAAGAGTCGAAGCTGAAAAGAAAACTAAAGCTGATAACATTCAGAAGTAGATGAGGCAATAGTGGATTCCAAAATCTACTGAGCAAGATAGTTCAAATGATGGCAATGTCACTCAAGAAGTGGGTGACTCCACCATTTCTAGTTAGATTCATAAAGGAGAATATGGAACTACATCTTCTAGTGATATCTCAAGCAGTTCCAAAATAAAAGAAATCAAAATGATCAAATCTGAATTCCAGATACACAAGGATCAAAGAAATCATATCTTTTGCCGAGTTACATCTACCGAGGAAAGTCAATTGAAGACCTTGCCGAGCTAGGTCGAGAGAAAAAAAAGTTTTATTCAATCACCAAGTTGTAAGCTTCTATTGAGCAAGTGAATGACAACCTGTCAAGCACTATGTCCTCTCAGCTACCTTTGTATGAATCATTTATGGAAAAAAATTTGTCAAAAGGGAAAAATTTGATTTCATTTTTCACCACGATTATAGAGCTAAGAAATTTTCAGCGATTCCAAAGAAAATTCCAAAGTGATTTCAAGCAATTTTTAAGTCAAGAATTTGTTCAAAATTTTCTTACACCTACCAAGCAACAATGGAATCCAAGAGTAGCAATAGCACCAAGGCAAAATGAGGTTCAAAAATGCTAGTTAAAGGTGTGGAGTGCAAGGCACCAAATTTCAAACTAGTTCTAGCAATTGCAGAATCACTCGACCCCAATGGAGCTCAATCAAAAACTCCACCAAAGGTACTTCTCATAAATGACATTCATACTCATTTCAAATTTTATGTTCAAGAGATTGGAAACCTAGAGATGGATAATGCCCTAGGAGAAATGAGTGTTCATGGTTCTTTGAAACCTGAGCATAAACATCTGGAGACCAAAGGGTTAACCCACATTTCGCATATGTCAACAAGTTTTCAAACTAAGTGGATCAGGTACATACCCAGTCATGTTCACAATGGGCATCTATGGTTATAGAAGCCAGTGTTAATCACCAAGAAGATGATTCATAAGATTATTGGTCTCCCCATACTCAACAAAGCAAAAACCATCAAAACCCTAGGTCGGGAGGAGTTGTAGAAGAAAACCCTAGCTGAGTGGGATGGGAGAGGTTTAAAGGTTAGCATTGTTTCTGACATTGAATTAAGGTTTGGCATTCATGTCATTGTCCACAAAATCTATAGCTCCAATCATTTGAACAGTGTTCCTTGTGAGGCTGTTGATTTGGCTTTCAAAATTGTGAAAAAGAACCTTGAATTTGACCTGTCATAATTATTGTTGAAACAATTGAACAAGAACATGGATAGCATAAGGACTTCAAATAATAATCTTTGAAATTTTGGTTCTTTATTGACTTGTTTATTTTTCTATATTCAAAAATTATTTCCATCAAAAGGAACTATAGTGTGGAGAAAAGACATTCCTATTCTATATCAGATAAATGAGTTTGTAGCAGAAATGGGTGAAAAATTTGATAGCATCATAGATAATTATTTTGAATATTTCAAGGAAAGGATGAATAATAGGTTTTTTATTCCACCAAAACTTGTTGAAGATTACAAAGATGATGTATGCTTCATGGTTGACTATGATGAAGTGTACATTTAGGTAGTCAGACGCCGAGTTGCATGGGTGAAACCTCTTCCTTATGAGGTTAATATTGATGAAGCTAGGGATATCATTGAAGCACTGGTGAATGAGCCAATAGACCAAAAGCAACCAATTTTTGAAATATATGATGAGGCAAAGGCTAGAATTGAACTTGAAATCAAGCCACCCCAGCCCATAAGCAAAGGAAAGAGGAAGATAGCCAAGTTGAAAATTTAAATTGGCCCTCTTATTCTTACCAAAGGAAAAGGTGAAGATGAAGAAGAGGAGCAAGAACCAAAAGATAGAGAGGAAGAAATAGAGAAGGAGGTAGAGGCAATCAGAAAGAAAGGCAAGGTAATCATTACCAAGCCACCCAAATCCTCCACATCTATTTTCACTAGGCGAGAAAAAGGTAAGAACAAAGGTGAAGTAGTATTTAGAAAGCCCCAATTGACCTTCCAAGAAAGATTGAAACAACTGGAAGAAGGAGCTAGCATCAAAAATTTCAAGGCATTGAAATTTGAAATAAGGACAGATGCAGAGAAAATGAAAATTGAGGAACTGGTACTCAATAAGATGGGAAAATGGAAATACTACCCAGACCAGCTTGCCCCTCAAATCTCCAAAGAACTATTGGAGAGATTGCAACCTAGGTGGGAGTCAGCCACCCAAATGGCCAAAGATATATATGAGCAATCCTTAAAGAATCTTCTACCGAGTCTTACTGAACCAAACATAAAGGTAGCAATGAAGAACCATGAAGGTAAAATGATGATTATATTTCACACATGTTTGATTTTAACTAAGGACATTTAGCATGTTGTAAGTGATGCAACAAACATGTGGAAAAACATCTATCATTTGCAAAAGCCCAATATTGATCCTATTGAAATCAAGGATGATGACAGCAGTGATAGTGATGATTTTGATAGCACTCCATCCATGACAGTTACTCTAGGAGAGCTACATGCACTAATGGAAGAAAGAGAGGAAGAAGACAAGGAGGAAAAAGCACATGAGGAAGAAATAGATAAAGAAGATCCAGTAAAAAATGCAGCAAAAGTTATTGCATCCCTTCCTCACTCTCCACCAAAGATAGTTACATCTACTTTGGAGATAGCTTCTGCAAGTGAGATTGTGAGCAAAATAGTCATATCAATTGCTCAATCTTCACCAACCTCCTCCTAGCTCTAGGTATCCAAAATAGATGTGCCAAGCACTTCATCTACCGAGCTATCTATCACTTCTTTAGCCACTGAGTCAACCTCCTTAACTCTTTCATCATCAATAAGTGTAACAGTAAGTTCTGCAATTTTGTCTCCATCAATTCCAATAAGTTCTACAATTTTTTTCCATTAGCATCATCTGTATCCACTTCAAATTCAATCAGTTTAGATACTACTATGGGTACTCTACCGAGTGTAATTGCATTTTTGGGAAGTGTTTCAATTTTTGATCCAGTTAGTACTTCTATTAGCATTCAATCCTCAAGTTATATCCCAGTTTTCACTTCTAGCCCTTCTATCTCCACTATTGTGTCTATTCCTAAGGTCAAACTAGTCATCACAGAAGTCAAACAAAAGCATCCATTAAAACTTCTAATCACTGGAAAGGAAATTGGAGAAGACATTGACTTAGACATAGAGATAGTGATTCCAAAGATTGACTATGACAATACTACCATTGAAGAGATGAGGGTAGCCAGTCAACTCATAGAGATGAAAGCTACGCAGAAATAGTTAAGATCAGAAAGGGATAAGGAATATAGAATAATTGAAAATGCCAAGAATATAATTGCAAATGCTATAAATGTTGAAGTAGATTCTACTCAACACATTTTGATTCAGTTAGAAGAGGCAGTACAAAAATTTAATGAAGATTCTTCTGGACAAGAGAAACTTATTGAGAAAGCTAAAAAGAAATTTGATAATAAGGTGCTAGAGCATATTTCTCAAAAGATAGCAATCAAGCAAGTTGAATTGTCAACATTTTTGGGAAATTTTGAAAATTCTTTTAATAATGTAGCATCACTTTTTGCCAAACTTTGTGATGTTTTTAGTTTTACCAAAGAAAAAAAGGATAAGTTAAATAATATTGACATTGATATGCAATCAAGTGCTTCCAAGCTAAAGATGGACTCCTCCTCCACAACCTCCCATCACAACACAATCAAATATTTGGCAGATGTACAGGTAGAACTATTGAGAGAGGAAGCAAGGATCTAGTCTACACTCATAGACATCCAAAACATGATCCTTCCTATCATGGACACAATGCAGGAACATATTACTCATTGCAAAACATTGGTCCAAGATCAAAACTTCTCAGTGGCTAATTACTTGATCCAATTATCAGCAGAAGTTCAAATTTCTCTCTCCACCTCTCAAATCTTGCAATAGACTTGGGATAATACTATTGCCACCATCCTCAAGGTACATCAAGAATTTCTATCTCACTTTGGTGTAGTCATATAAACTGTATATATGTAGTCCTTTGGCATTATTGTCAAAAAGGGGGAGAGATTCAGCATAATAAGTGAGGAGAGTTATCACTATGAGTGATAGGGGGAGTTAGCACTCAATCGAGTTAGCATGTGTACATAAGAATCTTTATATATACATTATAAGTCATCAAGAAGATATATAGAAATGTATATGCAGCAGTTCTACACAAATCAATTTTGAAAAACCAAAATTCATTGACTCAAGTTATGTACATATGTTTTGGCTTATAAGTGTTTTTTCACTAATGCCAAAGGGGGATATTGTTGGCATTAAGTTATTATTTCCATTAGTGACAACACTTATCTATATTCATATAGCTACTGAGCTCAGCACTCATTTTCCTACACTCACCGAGCTTCATAGTTTACACCGAGCATCTATAGTGTATACTGAGCATTCAGTGGTTACCTTGTAGGTTCATCACTTACTGAGCACTCATGAAGCTATCGAGTGAATGTGCAATCTAGCAGTGTCTACAGAGTTTACAGTGTTCATTGAGCTTCATAGCATTTATCGAGTGATGAGAATACAGTGTTTACCAAGTAATGGAAGTATATTTTTTACCGAGTGAAATCAAGGTAAACAAAGGATCCAATTTTTACTGAGTGACACTATATCTATTGAGTCTCCAATGGTTACCAAGTTCTAAGCTACATTGTATGGTTAGTATGGGCCAAGCATCTACTTCTACCGAGTGCATGACAATGACGAGTAATACAGTGGATGCTGAGTATTAGAAGGTCACCAAGTCAGCTTGAAGAACTCGAGTTTTCTACTGTTTGGCCGACTCAGTAATGTTTTGTTCACTTTTGTTTTTTCCAACCTTGCAATTTTAATTATTAGAATGGTATATATGTAATGTAATATATCATTTACAAGTGAGAGATGTATGTGACGGAATGGATATGAAAAACTTTGAATGAAAGTGAATTAGTAGCAAAGAAAAGTATTCAACAAGGTCTACAAGGAGTAGTAAAGATTCATCAGTCACAAGAGGTGATCTATATTTTAAGGATCTAATCAAGTTGTAAGTAGATCCACTATTTTATCCTAATAGGTGAATTAGTTTTGTAAATCCTTTAACAGGGTAGAGTTAACAGTCTTTTGTATAAATCTCCTAATAGAGTGCATACTTCAATGTATGTTTGTAAATCCTCTAACAAGGTGGACCTAGCAGTCCTTTGTGCTCCTAACAGGGAAGATCACCAGAAGTGGTCAATGTAAGCCTTAACAAGCCAACTTCATATTGCAGTAACGAAGTTTTGTGGGTATCATCCCCACCCCAATTTTACTTTCTATTTGGAAGGTTTTTGGGTCACCAAATCACTATGTACATGTGTTATAAATGTTTGTTCTCTCATATATGTAGTAGATTAGATGAATGAATGGTGAATGGTATATATGGTTAAAGTGCTGAATTGTTTTAAAAGTTTTGACGTTACTGATTCACCCCTCCCCTCTTAGTAACCTATCATATCTTGAATATTTCCAATAATAGAACAATAAACATACTTGGATTGTCAATAGAGAACTATAGAAAGTATAGAAAAGGGAATTCTAAACTAGTTAATAGTTCCAATATTCAGTATGATAGTTTTCCACAAGTGTTGCAAGAACTTTCACAATAACTATGTTGTAGGATTAATACAGTAAATCTATCTTAAACAAAAAACTACAAGAAATAAATCTACTCTACCGAATCTATTCCACAACCCAAGTGGGCCCACTTGTCTTCAACTAACTAGGAACACAACAGGTAATCCAAAATCACTTTCTCATTAGAATTTTGTTTTTGTTACATGACTGAACAACTCATAAGGAATTGAGAGAAAAACTTTAGAATCTTTGTATCCCCTCACTAACTCTAACTTTCCATATATATAGAGGATTGGAACTTATGACAAAAACATAACATAAAACTCATAAGCAAACATCATTAGTATAAAAAGGGTGGGATGTTAACCATGACTTTAGAATATTGATTGAGTAATAGAATAATGGCTTGTAGATAATGTAATCAAGTCAACTTTCTTAAATAACTCCTTTTGTAGACATGGCTTACCACCTAGAACTGATATGTGCTTCTTATGCCATGACTGCTCTTCATTACTCCTTCTTTAATGCAGTGTTTACCACTCTTCATGCCACTTCCTCTTTTCCTTCAAATTAGAAAAAATTGAACATATACAACAATATTTCTACTCTCATTCAATTATTAAAACATAGCTTAAAACATTTATATGAAATATTGCAACTTATATATAATATCAAGCAAGGTATGTCATATCCACTATCCATAGGTTTAATATGTTATGGCTACATTTAGCATAAGACATTTAAAATAAGTATTTGAAAATGTTTTTCTCATGGCTCAAAGAGTAAGTTCAGACTATATAAAAACTATATCAAATTTAAGACATTAATTTGTCTCATTAGTTACCAAATGCTTTGGCATCTTTGTCTATATCTTCTACAAGCAATACTATTATTGCTACAAAGGCCTTGAATCTACATTGATTTCATAGCTTAATGGCCTTAGCCATCTTACTCTTGGAGTTGCTGCTTGAAAAAATGTGTAATCAACATCAACTAGGAAACAAACATCATCATAATGTTTTTCCACTAGTGATACTGGGATCCTCAATCTTTTCTTCATAGATTGCTTTAAGTCCTCAAAGAAACTTGTCATTACTAACTCAAATTTTTCACCTAGCTATTCAACAAACTCTCCTATTTGAACTACTACAAACCTATTTGTCTTCCATGCCACAGTGCCAAATGTGGGAAATGTGTTTTGAACATAAAAGAAGATACATACTAGAATAGATCCAAACCTACACTAAGCACTCTTTTATTTATTTATTGCTCCTAGGTTTTCAAAAAAAATTGTACTTGTAGCTTAGCAAGATCATATGTATGATCCTTCTTCACGATCTTATAACCCACATCTACTGCAATATAGGGCACACTATTACAATTTTCTTGATTAGTAAAACTTATGTGCAATTTTCCTTACAACAAAATCTACTAAAAGTTATGTGACGGTATCTATGGTTATTCCCCTCTTATTCCACACAACCCTTGCATTCTTCTCAATAACCTCTTTTGATTTTCTCCTCATAATCTTAAGCTGATCTAGGGTTGTATACCCTATTACCCTATGGATTATTCTTTTGGTGATTTTAATAGGCCCATTGTCTAACCATAGTGAACTATCATGAATCCTACTCAATACAATTATGATCCATTTAGTTTTGAAGACATTAGAAAGTCTAGGGCATGAATTAACCCTTTCTTCTCAACAATCTTAAATTCTTCCCCTAATACACCATTTTCATATAGTCTATCATATGCTTGTTTTATCTCCATGTCTCCAATACCACCAATCTTATAGTTGTAACATTTCTTGACATCTTGAATCATTAAAAATTTCAGTGGTAACATGGATAACACACTGGAGGGACCCTACTTGTATGCAATGTCTGGTATGGTTTTTAAAATTGGTTGTTTCACTTTTTTACTAACCAAATAAACATTCAAAACCTCTTTACCCTCTACACCCTTTGAACTAGATGCCATTTTACAAAACTAAGGTTTATGAAAATAGAAATAGCATAGCTCGAAACATGATAAATACCTTGCAAAATATGATGAAATGGTGTCAAATTGCTATTCAAAACTTCTAGAGTTGCTTCAGATGAATTTCCTGATTACCTTAGCTCTCCTTGCTTTTTCTTGATTTCAAATGATGTAAAATGAGCAAGAAATTGATCAAATACCACTTTTAACTATTGTAATTAATGTTGAGTTCTTACATTGTTGTAAGCTTGGCATCAACCAATATTTGGTTCACTTCACATCCACTAGCATTTCCATTCATTTCGAAACCATTATAAACTTGACATCAACTATCTAGTTTGTTAGCTCGACATCCTCCAGCATTTCACTCAACAATCATAGGAAATTTTTCATGCTCAACAATAACATGAAAAAAAACTTAAAAACTTTTTTTTAATTCCTAATAACATCTTGCATCTTTATTCATACTTATGTAGACTTTTTAATACTAAATCCTTTGGAACTAATGTATGATATAACTTTTGAATATCAGTCATGCATACCTCTTGATTGCTTAGTTTGATGAGGTGTGATGACCTAGCCCATTGGGTAAAGTGATCCCTTCTCCACTTGATGTGCTGCAATCCTCTTTCTTCTTCCATGTCTTGTTCATTTCATTTCTAACATTTTCAATATCTATCTTGCATTTGCCTTTATTTTTATTGAACTCACAACTTGGTGCCTTTGACCTTGTTGGACAATATCAACTAATGTGACCAACTTTCAAACAACTAAAACATATTTTTTGACTCAACCACCTTTTGTAGTCACTTTTGAAGTGTGTTCTAATACAATCCTCAAGAACATGTCAATACTCTTGACAATGAAAACTATACCTTTTATTATAATCTCAATTATTCCATTGTTCTTTACCTTATCACATGGGTTTGGATCTACACTCAAAAGCTTTATGTCCATATTTCTGACAGTTATAGCAATATCCTTCAAATCTGTGAGCGTGCATGGTTATAACTCTATATTCATATGCCTGATGACCTTGTTTGTTGCATTTATGGCAATAAACCATGCTCTTATGCTTGACATTCTAATTTACAATCTTGCTCCTACACACATTAGCAATATTTCCTTTCTTAGGAAAATTATGAAAATTAGGTTTGGAGTTCTTACCTTTTTTTCTCCTTTCTTTAGCACTTTTGGATGACTCTCCTTCTTCAATACTTGTGTATCCCAATCAATATGTATCATTGTTAGGTCTAGGGGTTCTTATTAATCACTCAAAGTATTTGATGTCTTCACTTGGTTTATTGAAACTTTTAGAAAATTCCTTTTCCCTTTTTAGGTCATTATGAAAGTGCTTATTCTGCAACTTCAATTTTTTTATCTCAATGTCCTTAACATTCAATTCATAGTTGGGATTCATCATTTGACTCAAAGTATCCAATTGCATGTTGGAAGTCTTAGTTAGCTTTGATGATTTCTCTTCCATTTTGTTGATCAAAATTCTTTTGTTATCTTCAATGATGACTTTGTCTTCCATAGCTTTCTTTTTTTGTTCAGTCACTTCACATAGTACTATAGCTTGTGATTCTTGCTTTAACTTGAGATTTATGATTTCTTCATCTTCAGCTCTATTCTTTTCCATTAGATCTGCAACTGCTACATCAAATTCATTAGAGTTTGCATTAGAAAATAGATTAGTAGTGTCCATCTCTCTATACTATTTGTCTTCTCCTCAATATAAATTTCATTCCTTCTCTTCAAATATTTCTTTAGGTCTTCTCTTTCTTTTTTTAGTTGATGTAGAATGAGTTGTACTTCAATTCCCTAAATCTCAATGATCTTTCCCAACATGTAGACTTCCATATTCAAGATCTTTCCTCAAAGCTATAAAGCTTCTCTTTTAGAGAACTAGGCGCTGATACCAATTTTTGGAATTATAATAGGAAAGGTAAACTTCTAAAGAGGGGTGGGGGTGAATTAGTAATTTAAACTTTGACCCTTAAAAAATTCACTACACATCCATCTCATTGTTGGATACAATTGTTCAATTGTGTGTTGTCTTTGATGTTACATAAATGTCATATTAGTTATCAAATAGAGTCTATCGAGCTTAGTTGGTCAGCAAAGAAAAATACAGAGTCTACTAAGCTCAAATGGTCAGCAAAGTAATTTATAGAGTCTACCAAATGTTCCTGATAGTTACACTATGGAGATAGTTTCTACTAAGGTCAATCAGGCAATGAAAGATTTTATGGCAGAAATTAGTTTCTACCTAGCTCACAAGATCAGGGAAAGAAAGTTAGTGTTTATCGAGTTCACTCAATCTCCAAAGGATTTTACAAAATTCTCAGTGTTTACCAAGCTTCATTTGGTTAACACTAGAAATCATTTCTAGAGCAATATTTACCAAGTAGGCTTGGCCAATGAAGGAATTCATTATTTTGCAAAATAAAGTTTAGTTGTTTCATGTGATGTTTGTAGCCAATTGATATAATGATTATTGGTAATTGTAACTTGTAAATGAGCCAACTAGATAATTTTTATGGTATAAATAAAAGGTCAAGTTGTGAAATCTAAGTTGTAATGAGCAAGCATGGAAGTGAGTTAATTGTGAAGAGGAAAGTGTGAGTGAATTTAGAAGAAGGATCAAATATCCTTGAGGAGAAGCAAAGGTGTATTCGATCAGTAAGGATCTAGTGAAGCAAAATTGAGATTTGTAACATCAAAGTTCAATTGCATCTCATTTAGGGTTGGCTCCTAATAGGGCTCACTTCAAAAGAGTGAAATTTGGTAGCTAGTTACTTGGTGGCTTTTCCCATATTAGGTTTCCATGTTAAATCTAATGTCTCTTCTGTTGATGTTATTTCTTTTATGTATGCATGTTAAATATTTGTGAATGCTTAAAGATTAGTAATAAGTTAGCATCTACCAAGTTACAACATTTTTCTGTGTGGCTATCAATTGACAATAGTACCAAAGGGATCTGTGGTTTTGTTTTTGTGGTAACTGATTCACCCCACCCCCCTCCCTCCCCCCCTCTTAGTTACTCCATATATATTTGAAACAATAGGTATCAAAGCTTTTGGTGCTTGTAGGAAGCATTTCAATGATCTAAGCTAAAGATCAGAATGTCTTACAAGAGGGAAATTCCAAAGCTTAATAGGGATAACTTTTCACTCCATCTAGCTTCCATTGGAGATACAGGATTGAAATATTTTTATGAAGCATATGTAACTCCTTCTAGCACATTATCTGCTACTGACATTGTCGAGAAGAATACTCATAACACCATGATGATAGACATTGCATCTTCCCTAAGCTATGAAGAATTTGATGATGTCAAGGACTGCAAAACTATATTTGAGATGTGGAACAAGCTAAAAGATATCTATGGAGGTGATGATAATGTGAGAAGACCCAAAGCAGAATGTCTAAGAGGAAAATTTGATCAAATGAGGATGAGAGAGGATGAAAACATTGTCAAATATGTTTAAAGATTCAAAGTGGTTGTCAGTGCAATCAAGGCATCTAGAGGAGACATTGAGGAGGAAATAGTTGTAAGTAAAGTTCTTAGAACATTACTTCCCATTTATGCAATTAGAGTTTTTGCAATTCAAGAAAGAAGATGTGAAGTAGATCATAAGATAAATTTAGAAGCAATAGTAGGAATATTAGATGCATTTGAGCTAGATAACTATGAAAACTATGTTCTAGCTTCCAAGAACATTGAATCAGCATTTGAAGCCAAGCTGTCACTCAAAGAGAAAGGCAAGAAAATAAAGGAATCTTAGTCAAAAAGTGAAGAAGAATCAGAATAGAGTTCAAATGGTGATCTTGAGGTGGTTAAAGCTCTACTAGCAAGGAAATATTCTAGAGATAGAGGAAAATACAAAGGTAAGGTTTGTCTAATCTATTTTTCATGTGAAGAAATTGGACATATTAATGTTAGGTACCCAAACAAGCAAAACAAGGATGAGAAGAAAGGTCACAGGTACAATGGCAAGAAAGACTTCAAATCATTCAAGGAAAAAGGTAAGAAAACATGTTTCATGGCTAAGGATTCTAATGACTTTGATGATGGTGAAGATGAAATTGTTTACATTGCTATGAAAGATGAATTTGATAATGATGAGGAAGATAAAATGGCACTTATCTCTCATGTGAGAAAAAATGATACATGGATCATAGATAGTAGTTGTTCTCATCATATGACTGGTGACAAAACAAAGTTTGAACATTTTGAAGACTATGATGGTGGTAGTGTGAGATTTGGTAATAATGAACCTTGTTACATAAAAGGAAGAGGAAGAATCTCACTAACCAAAGAACTTGTATGTGTTAATGCCTATTGGGTTGAAGGTCTAAAACATAATTTGTAGAGTGTGACACAACTACTTAATATTAGATTCAAAGTGGAATTCATGCATGGAAAAGAAAGACTACTAGATGACAAAGGAAAGCTGATTAGATTAGGCATACAGACAAAAGGTAACTTGTTCTATCTTGAACTTGGTGAATGTTCATGCTTTATTGCTCAATTTGAAGAAAGTTGGTTATGGCACAGAATCTTATGTCATGTGAACTTTGATAATCTGGTGAAGATAAGAAAATTCAGGAAAGTAAGAGGCATTCCTAGTATAAAGAAACCTGAGGTTGGTCTATGCAAAAATTGTTAGATTGGTAAGATGGAAAAACTAGCTTTAAAAGTAAGAACTATCAATCTAAAGAAGTTTTGGAAATTGTGCATACTGACTTGTGTGAACCCATTGGAATTGAAAGCTATACTAGATAAAAGTTCTTCATTCTTTTTTTTTATGATTAGTCTAGAATGATGACTGTCATGTATCTGAGAGAGAAATTAGAAGCATTTGAGAAGTTCAAATGGTATTTGGCCAGAGTAGAGAAAGAAACAAGAAAAAGACTAAAATGCTTGAGGTCAAACAAAGATGGTGAATTCATCTCCCATGAGTTCAATAACTTTTGCATTGAAAGAGGAATCAAAAGACAAGTATCGACACCTGGAACCCCAGAGAAAAATTGAATAGCTAAAAGGAGGAATAGATCTATCATGGACTATGCAAGAACTTTAATAATTGAAAAGAACATTGCTATCAAATACTGGAAGGAAGCTATTAGTACTATAGTTCATACCTTGAAATGAGTACAACTGAGGAAGGACTCATTCAAAACCCTTTATGAGCTATGGTATGGCTATAAACCCAATGTAAGTTACCTAAAAGTATTTGGAAGCAAATGTTACATTTTGAAATAATCTATAAAAGGTAAATTTGATGTGAAAGGTGATGAAGGAATATTTTTGGGATATTCTTGCAAGAGTAAAGCATACAGATGTTTGAATTTGTCTACTCAAAAATTCATAGAAAGTGCACATGTGAAAGTTGATGAGTTTGTAGAAAGGATCAAATAAGAAAGAAAAAAGGAACTAGAAGATAATAGGAGATTTGTTTTCATTGAACTTGATATAGTGCTAGATACATCTGTCTATCAGGAATCTTCTACTCCCAAGTCTTTAGTAACCGAGTTGCAAGAAGTTCAAACTGAGCTACAGGAACCTGAGTTACATTTAGATGCTACCAAGCTAATGCCTACCAAGTCTGAAGGACCTGAGTAGTAGACATAATAGCCAGAACCTGAAGTTGAAATGCAAGAGGATGATAATGCAATTCATTCAAAAGGCAAAGAACTTGTTTTAGCCAAGTATGTCAGGAGACATCATGCACCAGATCATATTATTGGACACAAATTTGAAGGTATTATGACAAAAAATAAGCTAAAAGGTACTTGTTTAATTGCTGATTTTGAACCTAGAAATGTCAAAGATTCATTAGCAAATAAAAGTTGGATTGAGGCTATGAATGAAGAGATAGAGAAAATAGAGAAAAAAAAAACATGGACTCTTGAACCTAAGGCCAAAAGATAAAAATGTGATTGGAACTAAGTGGGCATTCAAAAATAAGTTGAATGAAGATGGTAAGGTGTCAAGGAACAAAGCTAGACTAGTATGTAAAGGATACTCTTAAAAAGAAGGAATAGACTATGGAGAGACTTTTTCTCTTATTACAAGATTGGAAGATGTTAGGACCCTACTTGCATATGTTGCATTCAAAGGATTTAAGGTATATCAAATGGATGTCAAAACAACATTTCTCAATAATATACTGGATGAAGAAGTCTACATTGAGTAGCCTAAAGTTTTTTGATCCAAACAAGAAGGACATGGTCTACAAGTTACACAAAGCATTGTATGGTTTGAAACAAGCCCCTAGAGCATGGTATGAAAGACTACATAACTATCTTATTCAGATTGGTTTTCAGAGAACTAATGATAATAGTGGCTTGTATATCAAGGAAGGACTAGATAACAAGATTGTTTTGGTAGAAATATTTGTGGATGATACTTTGTTTATAGGAAATGATGATCTATGCAAAGAATTTTCAAAGAAAATGAATAAGGAATTTAAAATGTCTATGTTTGGTGAAATCAAATTTTTTTTTGGTCTTCAAATTTAGCAGAGTAAGAATGACATCTACATTACTCAATCAAAATACATCAAGGAGATACTGAAAAAGTTTGGTATGGAGGATTGCAAACTAGTTGGGACTCCTATGTGCACTGGTCTAAAGCTTACCAAGGATGAAGAATCAAAAGAGGTAGATCAAATATTATATAGATCAATGATTGGAAAGTTGCAGTATGTAGTTCATACAAGGCCATATATTGCTCTTATAGTTGGTATTGTAGCAAGATTTTCAGCAAAACCAAGAGAAAATCACATAATGGCAATTAAAAAGATCATGAGATACCTAAAAGGCACTGAAGATTATGGTTTATGGTACAAATTTGGAGGTAATCTAGATTTGAAAGTGTTTACTGATGTGGATTGGGCAAGAAACATTCATGATAGATAAACTACAAGTGGAGGTGAATTCCTTCTTGGAAAGAGGTTGGTTTCTTGGATAGGTAAAAAAAAAAATTACACATCCCAATCCATATTAGAAGTAGAGTATGTAGCAATAGCAGTAAATTGTTCTAATATTATTTGGTTCAAATAGTTATTGGAAGGTATCAAGGTGGAAATAAAAGAACCTGTTGTTATATTTTGTGACAATAGAAGTGCAATCAACATATCTAAAAATCCAGTGATGCATTCAAAAACCAAGCAGCTTGCAATAAAGTATCACTTTGTCAGAGAATTGGTGCAAGATAAGGAGATTAGATTGGAATATATCCATACAAAGGAACAAAATGTTGACATATTCACCAAGCCATTACCTAAGGATGAATTCTTGTATCTGAGACGTAAGTTAGGGGTCATTCCCTTATCTAAGGCTCACTAAAATGAAGTTTTAGTGATGCATCAATAGGTATCAAGTTGAAGACATATTAGTTGGTGTAGTATAGTCATGGGAACATTGCATATGAATTAGTACTCAAGGTACATTGCTACTCATTTGGTTTGTGTTGTTTTTAGAATGTGTTGTCAAAGAGGGAGAGTATACTATCATATCTTTCTGAAATTTGAATTTTTTTTTGGAGAATTTGATGTTTGATAAGAAGCTATGTAAGTCCTTCATAGAGGGAGATTAGTATATTTGAGAATTTTGTAGAATAAAATCTAAGAGGGAGAAATATTCTATCAGAAAAAGACTTGTTCTCAAATTTCATCTGCTCTGACATGTTGTATTGCCAACAATACCAAAGAGGGAGATTGTTGGATACAATTGTTCAATTGTGTGTTGTTTTTTATATTACACAAATGTCATATTAGTTATTAGATAGAGTCTACCGAGCTCAGTTGGTTAACAAAGAAAAAGATAGAGTCTACTGAGCTCAGATGGTTAGCAAAGTGATATATAGTGTCTATCAAACATTCTTAATAGTTACATTGTGGAGACAGTTTCTATTGAGCTCACTTGAGCGATGAAGGATTTTATGGCAGAAGTCAGTTTCTACCGAGCTCACAAGGTTAGCAAAGGAAAGTTAGTGTTTGTTGAGTTCACTCGGTCTCCAAACAATTTTGCAAAATTCTTAGTGTTTACCAAGCTTCACTTGGTTAAAACTAGAAATCATTTTTGGAGTAGTGTTTACCAAGAAAGGTCAGCCAATGAAGGATTTCATTATTTTGGGAAATAAAGTTTAATTGTTTCATGTGATGTTTGTAGCTAACTGATGTAATCATTATTGGTAATTGTAACTTGTAAATGAGTTGATTGGAAAATTTGTATGGTATAAATAAAAGGTCAAGTTGTGAAATCTAAGTTGTAATGAGCGAGCATGCAAGTGAGCTAATTGTGAAGAAGAAAGTGTGAGTGAATTTAGAAGAAGGATCAGATATCCTTGAGAAGTAGCAAAGGTGTATTCGATCAGTAAGGATCTAATGAAGTAGAACAAAGATCTATAATAGCAAGGTTTGGTTGCATCTCATTCAGGGTTGACTCCTAACAGGGCTCACTTCAGAAGAGTGAAAATTGGTAGCTAGTTACTTGGTGGTTTTCCCATGTTGGGTTTCCACATTAAATCTGGTGTCTCTTATGTTGATGTTATTTCTTTCATGCATGCATGTTAAATATTATTAATGATTAAAGATTAGTAATAAGTTAACATCTATCGAGTTACAACATTTTTTTGTGTGGCTACCGATTGACAGTAGTAACTAGTTATAAGGCATCTAAGGGATCTGTGGTTTCATTTTTGTGGTAACTAATTCACACCCCCCCCCCCCCTCCACCCTCTCAGTTACTCCATTTATATTTCCAACACTCATACATTTAATAAGTAAATTGACATACCATGTAAAGCATGTGCATCTAAATCATGTAAAGAAGTAAGCATTCACACACATATGACACCAGATATGATTACCTAGAAACCCTCCAATGAGAAGGTAAAAATGGGGTGGGAATAACAACCACAAATCTTCACTACTACAATAATAAAGTGTATCCAATGAATGCTACAATTTTTGATCATGAGACATGATCTACCCTGTGAAAGTTTTTCCCTATTAAAGGCTTACCAAGACTATTAGGTCTTACCCTGTTAAAGGATTTCAACACCATATTAGAAGTGTGCCTTGTTAAAGGACTTTAACTCATAATTAAGTAAGCACCTTGTTGGAGGATTTCAATATAGCCTATTAGGATTACTTTGTTAAGAGATTTAACTGATTCATCTATTAGAATGACTTAGTATTGATCTTGTGGTTAGCACTTTGTTGCTTGATGACAAATCATCTCTAAACTATTGTATTCTTGATCCTTCTTGATTAGATATCTCTCTATTGTTCTCCGTTAATTTAATCTACAATGTAATTTCAATTCACAATACATTAGCCACAATGAATGTTCTATTTGCACATGCAAACTTCTCTCTTCACTTCTTCCACACACATATGAAGTTTAGGGTTTGTCCTCCTTAAGAAGATCTAGGTGACTTAGGGTTAGGTATAAATCAAAAACCATGATTCATCCATTTTTCCACTTAAATCTTCCCTTTTCCTTATTGGATGCATGTAATGCATAGGGATTCCAACTTGAGATTCATCTTTATCATCAAAATATCGTAATTCAACTTGTAAGTCAGCTCAAAAATGGTTTACATAGTAGTTTTTTCCATTATAAACTACTATGACAAAACTGTGTTACTTGACATCTAAAGTCTCTGGTGCTCAACATATACTAAATTCTATATTGTGACTTGGCATCTGAATAACTTGGCATGCATTGCTTACTTGGCTCATGTATCACTCAACATACACTTTCTACTTTGCACATGAGTGACTTAGCACTCATTGTCAACTCAGCATGCTCTATCTTATACATGTTGTGCTCAGCATATACTACTTGTTTGGCATGAACTAAGTAAATGATTTAAGTGTATAGACATTCATTAGTCAAAACCAATCTAAGATCAACAAGAGAAATCTCAAGAGAGATGTTGAAATATTTGAGTAGAAAAATAGAATAAATAGAAAACCAAGCATAAATCCATATATTGTCTAGGAAGTTACTATGAATTAGGTGCTAAAATGTCTTTAAAGGAATTTTCATCCATTTAAAGATGGTAAACATGGGATAACATCTCCCAAAATTCTTGGTGAGGGACAAGTGCAAGGCCCAAGAAACTGATGTTGACATTACATTATCAAACACCTAAAATTTAATTATATAATTTATCAATCTATCATCATTGTTGAATAGGAAAATATAACATGACTCAATATTTTCCCCTAGCATAATGGTTAACACAATATTTCTCCCCATCCCTTCCTAAAGTTGAAGCTTCCTACCCTAAAATTGGACTTATGCAGACATTGAATCCACCATTCTCTATTTTATTGTGTTCTATAAACCTTCTTACCTTAGAAGGATTGGACTTTAACTAATAAAGAGGAGAAGTTTGAATATGAGATTCTCTAAAAAAATATTCTATTAAAAAATAATTAGATTTCTTACTAGGAGTAGCATACTTTTGTGTTAGTAATACTCAATTATCCAACTTTTAAAATGTAGCTTTTAGACTATCTTTCCATTGTGAGACCAAAATATTGGTTCCTTTATCCTTTTGAGTTCTGGTCATAATGTCTAGGGTGGATCCATCTAAGTTCACAAACTAGTATTCTCATAATTTAGAGTTAAACTTATGCTCTAAATAATAATTCAAAGAACTTCACCATCATATTTCAAGTATGTTTCCCTATTTAGAGTATAATTTATAACTTCAATTGAAATTCTCATCTAGATACATCTTTCCATCTTGGGATAAGTCTCTCCATTATCGTAAGTGGTGAGATAGAACATACACATCTTCTCCTTCTAATGGGGTGCCTTAATAACGAATCTTTTCTATAGGGGAGGTAGTTGTTGTATGCCAAAAATTTTACACAATTCTATAAACCATTATGCTTGAGAGAAACCTTGAAGAGGGAGTATTAAGAGGTGACTTATAGCTTCCTATCTATGATGTATAAGAATCTAAAAGAGTTTTAATGTTTCTCTCAAATTAATCTCAAAAGCATACCCTTGCAAGGTGTACCATAGAATGAAGGATCCAAAGAAAAGAGAAAGAATGCTAGTATCCAAGAACTTCAAATGAGTACACAAGTGCAAAGATAACTAAATGAGAAATATGTTATGATGTAGAGCCTAATCAGACTTTGAGGTTAATTTTTCCCATTTTATTCAATGTGATTTCCCTCTTGGTTTTACTATGGAGGTTTGGGGGAAGCACCCCTAAGATAGGATCAAGGGGTAGCACCCCTTATGGGGTCTTGGAGCTCAAACAACTTTATTATTGAAAATTACATCAGGATTTTTTTCTATTGGCTAGCTTATTCTAGCCCTAATTTTGTAAGCGAAAAATGTTTGGACAAAATGGCTTAGGTTTAGGTATTTCATAATGTATGATGTGATTGTAACTTCTTATGGCATTTTTGAGATGTAAGGGATTGTGGATTGTAATAAGTTTGTAAGAGTAGATAATATGAATATTGGACTCATTGTTGGTGGATGTAGCCTAAGGATCAGGTACCATGCTAAATCTATGTCTTGTGTTCTCTTTTGTATGATATATAATTTTTTGATATTAGTTATATTTTCATGTAATTATTATTTCTATTTGATTAATTTTAAAAATTGGTATTAGAGCCTAGTATTATCAGTTATCCTTTACATAAAGGTCTCATGGTTTAGTGGGAGTCTCATGGCTGAGTTGAAGCAATGATAGATGAGGGTAAGTTGAAGATTAAAAATTTTAATGGGTATAACTTTCAATCATGTAAAATGAAAATGGAGGACTATCTTTATACGAAGGATTTATGGTAGCCATTACACGTAAAATCTATGAAACTGACTGTTGTGATAGATGAGGACTGGAATACTTTGGATAGTAAGGCACTTGGAAGTATTTGACCATGCCTAGCACAATTAGTGGTATTTAATATATTGAAAGAAAAGACAATGAAAGAGTTGATACAAACCCCAGATAAGTATGAAAATTTCTTCGCTTTAAACAATGTATTTCTCATGAAGTATTTATATAATATGAATATAGAAGAAGATAGATCATTTTTTTATCATTTAAATGAGTTTAAAATGGTTACTAATCAGCTATCTTGTGTAAATGTCAATTTTGATGATGAAATTTAGTTTTTGTTCTTTGTCTAAAAGATGGAATGACTCTATAATGGTTGTGAGAAATTCAATTTTTAGATCTAATAACCTAAATTTTGATGTGTGACTGGTGTTATGTTGAGTCAAGAAACTTGAAGGAAAAGCTTGGGTGGATTTACATCAGGAAGTATTTTGAACACACAGAGAAGAGGTAGAACAAATGAAAGAGGGAAGAATTATAGAAAGTACAAAAAATCAAGAGGAAAATCAAAGGGAAAGAGGTGTCAATCTATAGGAACAAGAGATTGTTGGTACTGTGGAAAAATAGGGCATAAGAAGAAATATTGTTAGACTCAAAAGAACAATGAAGGTGAGACACATGAAGGAAACAAGGAGGCAAATATGGTAAGTAACAAGTATGAAGAGGATGTTTTTCTTCTTCCATTAGAAAGTGTTCACAATTCATGAATTTTAGATTCAAGGGCTTCATTTCATGCTACTCCACATAGAGTTTATTTTCTTAATTATGTGCAAGTGAAACAGTACAAAGTAGGAGAATCCCCAAAGGAGATGTCCTATCCCCCAAAAAATAACCACACAAGGGAAGAATAACAATAACACAAATATTTAGATCCTAAAAAATTCCAACTCTTATAATATAATCATAAGATTTACATCCAACATGCCCTAATGTAAGGCTTTACAGGTTATGGCCAAATACATAAGCAATTACAGTAGTAATCCTACAAGATCCCTCAAGATCCAATGCCAACTCTAGCTATTCTAGATCTACACTCTGATAGAAACCTCCAAGGAAGATATCAAGTTGTGCTCACAATCCCACCAAGAAATCTCCTTGTTTTCTAAGCTGCGACTACTAGCTCTTCAAAGTTCACTCCTCCTCCACATCCTCTTCTCCAGGATAGATGATGAATAATGACAATACAAGGCCCTCTAATTATACCAAACTAAGCCACAAGTTGACCTAGCAAGCTATATTAAATAAACCCTCAAGCCATAAGTTACATTAAATGTCACTTATTAAATGCCTTTCCCCTCTTTTCTCTATTTCTATTTATTTAGTTTTTATTTTTCTTCTAATTTTTTTCACTTTCTCTCTATTCCACAATTTTATTTTATTTTTTGTAGAAAAAAGCCTTTTTTAAGAAAAATAAAATTTTTATTTCCCCCTTTATTTTATGATGCAAGATGCTCCTGCATTGGCAAGGGGGTGTTGGGCTGGTTTAGTTGGGAGATGATGAACCCCACCAGATTGTTAGAAAGGGGAAAATTAAGATTAAGTTGTAGAATGAGAACCATTGGCTACTACAAGAGGTAAGACATCTTACAAGGATGAGTAGGAATTTAATTTCAGCAAGGGAACTGGGTGCTAATGGTTGCAAAGTCACTTTTAATGATAAAAATTGGATAGTTTCAAAGGTTTACTTGTAGTAGAAAAAAGCATGAAATCAGGCACCTTATATCTTTGTATAGGTCATATTGGTCCTTCTACTTTAATTTTTTTTAGATGAAAATGAATGTTCAGGAACAATTTCTATAGTAGAGCAAGGAAAAAAAAATAGTGTCTATAGATTCTAAAATAACACTATGACACAACAAACTTGGGAACTTGAGTGAGAAAGGTGTGAAATTTCTTTAGTCAAAGAAAGTTTTACCAAGTCTAAAATCTGTCAATATGGATATATGTGAAATTTGTGTGTATAGAAAACAAAAGAGAGTGAATTTTGTGAAGAGTGGGAAGGAAATGACAAATGAGAAATTATACCTTGTCCATATAAATGCATGCGGACTAGCTCAAGCATCTTCCCTTGGTGGCTATCATTATTATGTTACATTCATTGATGATTCAACTAGAAAAGTATGAGTTTATTTCCTTAGACATAAAATTGATGTATTATTCCTTTTTCAGAACCTTCAATTGTGAAGCATTTACATATATAGATTTTAAAAATTGAACCAAGCTAAAAGTTAATTCAAAGATGTGTATATTTTGGATATGGTATTGATGAATTTGGTTAGAGGCTTTAGGATTTTGAAAATCATAAAATTATAAGAAGTAGAGATGTCGTATTCAATGAGAAAGTGGTGTACAAAGATTTGTTGTAGAATCACAAGAAGAAATAAAATGGTTATGTAGTGTTGAATGATACTCAAAAGGATGATGTTCCAATAATTCCCCATACTCCATAACAACTACAACAAAAAAATATCACAAAACCCTAGTGAATGTTAGATGCTCAAAAAGGCTAAGTAGACCTCTAGAAAAATTTTCTCGCTCTTTGTACTCTATTTTATTAATAGATGTTGGTGAACCTAAATGTTATGATGAAGTTGTGCAAGTGGATACAAAGATTTAGTGGGAGTACATAATAATAGAAGAAATGGAATTCTTTATGAAAAATAAAATCTAAGATTGATGTAAGTTTCCTGGAAATAAAAGGTCTTTACAGAATAAATGGATTTATAGGTTGAAAGAAGAGGATGAAGGTAAGATTTTTTTTTAAAGTAGGGTTAGTTGTAAAAGGATTTGCACACAAAATAGGAATTTTTTTTTTATCAAATATTTTCTCCCATTATTAAAATGACTTCTATTTATACTATTTTAAGTATTATGGCTATTGAAGATTTGAATTCTAAGAACCTTTATGTTAAAATAACTTTTCTTCGTGGTGATTGTTGCCACAAAATCTTGCACCCTTGTCCAAATTTTTTAACTAAGGACAACCTTGTGAAACATGGAAACAACCTCCAAGTTGTGGGACTTGAACAATGAGTTTGAGTCTCTAGAGAAGGTCAACTTCCTTTCCTATTAGGATGCACCTAAACTACACTTGAAAAGGGAGAAGGAATACATGAAATCAACTACCTAATCTATTCTAAGAAGGTGATGCACCAAAATAGGGTGTTCAATCCTACCTCTGCCCATATGTGCATAGTTAACTAGTTATAACCTCAAAGAATACAAATTCAAACCTTGTTTAATCTAACAACCATATATAGATCACATAATAGAGAATTTTGTAAGAAGAAACTTCACTCAATATCATTCAAATGCAAAAAATTGATACAATCATATAAATTACAGAATATTGACAAAAACATTAACCAGAGGTAAAGAAGTCTTACAGAGTGTGTTAATGGCTGAAAGAGAGACACCAAAAAATTACAATGGCTTAGAGCCAAAGGGAATTTACAATGTGCATGCAACACATTCCAAGGAAAATAAAGAAGAATCTAACTAGCCTTAGAAGGGCTGCCAAACATGCTTTTATAGCTTAAGCATAACTAGATATTTTTGATTGAGAACTACTTCACAACTACTAAATCTAATTATTATTGCAAATCTAGAAAATATCTAATCATGGTACAAAACAAGATGCTAGAAATTCACTTGTGCACCAAAAAAAGATCTCAGAGATTAGGAACAATGACTAGTAGATGGACCAATTGGTAGTGATGAATCGCTCCTTTTTCATTTATTAGACCTGGGGAATGATGAAAGTGGTTATAGGAGATCAAAAAGATCAGATCTATCATCAAAAAACTTATTCCTCTATCATCAACTTGCCAAATTAGCTATGTGACCAATCAACTAGAGTCAAACCATCAGGCCCTACCATGTGGACCAATCATCTTTTCTATTATGTTACTATGTAAAGTCTTCCTATGTTGATCACCCATGATTGCAACTTCACCACTACCTTTATTCATTAACAAGTGTCACTTGTGAAATAGTTACCAATTGACCATTGCTACTTTGCATCCTGCCTTGACATCTTTCATTCACCACTAAGACCTCACAAAGAATAAGATCTTGACCACATTTGCACCATTACCATTGTGACCTAAGGTTTACCTCCTAACCTTTTGACCAAGAGAAACAAAGAAGTCAATTAATCATAACTCTAACCTTAGCTTCCTCTTAACCTACTAAGATAGTGTATTGGCCATAGATATAAAAAGATCTAATGGTGCGAAAGGCAGCCTTGAAACATTGAATATTTTTCTCTTTCCACACTGTCATGACTTAAACCATGATATGTCAATATAACCTTGTGACCAAGAGAACACGGTGAAATTGCACCATCAAAGCCTAAACCTTGGTTGAGCCAATTAAGTTTGTGATAATTCAAACACAATACAATCATCCCTTCACCATTCAAACTCTGGTTAGCTCTTAACCCACCATGACTAAGTGAAACCAAAGGGTAATAACACAGTCGCAACTTGAAATTTTTGAAAGGCATACATGAAATAAGGCCATGAGACTTAGGATAAAGGACATAACCAATGCTAAATTATTTCATGAAAATCCTTTGATATATGAATTTTGAAAACCTTAGGTGACCGTTGAGTGACTTATCATTTGAATTTGATCTTCTAGTGGGAGTGCATTTTTGATTAATAGTGATTTGGATGAAGAAATATATATATGGAATAACCACAAGGATCTGGAATCCAAGGCAAGGAGAAATTAGTGTACATATTTAATAAAAATTTATTTGGTTTGAAGTAAGAACCACAACAATGGTATCTTAAATTTGAATGTTTTATGCACGAGCATGGTTACACTAGGTGTCATTCAGATCATTATGTTTACTTTAAGAGGTTGGATGATGAAAAATATAGTATGTTATGTTTATATATTGATGATATGCTTGTAGTTTGGTCTAAGATAGACCACATTAAGGGATTAAAACAACATTTAGCACATTCATTTCCTATGAAGGATTTTGGTGCAGCAAAAAAATCCTTGATATGAAAATTTGCAAAGATAAGAACAATGAGAAATTGACTTTATCTCAAGCTAATTATAGTGAGAAGGTGTTACAATATTTCTCTATGAAGAATGCCAAATCTGTCAACACACCTTTTCTTGGTCATTTATAATTGACTAAGGAGATCTGCCCAAAGAGACAAGAAGAGAAGACTGAAATATTTAACGTACCTTATGCTTCAATTGTAGAAATTCTATTGTATGATATGGTCTAGTGGGAATTTTCAATAGCTATATGAATCATCCTAGAATTGAGCATTAGAATGCAATCACTCAAATAGTTGACGAGAACATCTAGCTAATATTTATATTTTGGAGACTCTACTACAAATTAATAGTTCTATCTTGACTTAGGTTTGGCAAGAGATCTTGATGCCAAGTGGACTACTATAGCTTATGTATTTACCATTGGTGGGACATTAGTAAGTTGGATTTCTTGATTACAGAAGTTGAATGTTTTATCCACTAAAGAGACAGAGTATGTTTCTACTACAGAGGAAGACAAGGAGATGATATGTCTTCAATTTTTCATTGATGAATTGGGACACCAAAATATGGATAATTATTTATTTACAAATATCCAGAGTTTCATTCATCTTGTGAATAATTTTTCTCCGCATTCAAAGAAACAACACATATAGTTTCAGTACCATTTCATTTGGTCAATTTTGGATGATGGATAGTTAAAGATACAAAAGATACATACATATGATAATCCAACAAATATGTTTACAAGGTAAATAACAAGGGAGAATCTTAACTCCTCTTTAACTTCGATTAGTCTTCTTGACTAAAAAAATAAAGAAAAACAGATTCTAGGGTGGTTTGATATTCTTGTGGGAGCTATAGGTTTAGCAATTTTATGATTAGTCTCAAAGTGGGAGGTTATTGTTGTGGAGTTTGACTAGTCTCCAAGTGGGATATTATTGTGATGTGGAGGCTAATAAAACTCAAAGATTATTTTTTCCCACTTTATTCAATGTGATTTTGTTGGAAATTTTTTCTGTGCTCCCCTCAAGATTCATGACAAGGGCTTAACCACCTCTTCTATAGTATAAGTTGAGTGGTTGTATTAGGCATTGACATATTGATTTTTCAGTGCAATGAACACCCTACTCTAACAAGTGGTATTAGAGCTTGATAAATCAGCCTTTTGGTGTAGCAAAAACTCCACTCCAATAGATTCCCCCAAGATTTTACTACGGTGGTTCAAGGGTAGCACTCCCAACACAGGGTTAAGAGGTAGTACCCCTTGTAGAGTCATATAGCTCAACTAGCTTTATTATTACTGAAGGCATTGGGATCTATGTTTTTATTGATCAACTTATTCTAGTCCTAATTTTGTAAGTGGCAAAAAGATTGTGTAAAATGGTTTAGGGTTAGGGATTTCATAATGTATGATGAGATTATAGCTTCTTGCAGTGGTTTTGAGATATAAGCGATTACAGATTATAATCGGGTTGTAATCACTAGATAATAAGAATATTGGACTCACTATTGGTGAATGTAGCCCAGGGATTGGGTCAACCACATTAAATATTTGTGTCGTGTGTTCTCTTCTATGTGATTTATTATTTTTGATATTGGTTATAATTGCATATAATTTTTATTTCCATCATGTTAATCCTAACAAATAAAATATTATTCTAAGTGAGAAAGTAAAATTAAATTAAATCTAATATAAGTAGAAGGAAAGTAAATGATAAGCTAAGAACAAGAAAGATAACCTAAGCCATCAATACAAATTTAAGATATAATGGAGACTAAACTATTATGGATGTGAGAGTATTCAACTATAATGCAAGAGTGAAAAAATGCTCAAGAGACAATTTGATAGCATAATAATAACATAAACATAAGATATGAGAGAGTAGGGAGAGAATCTCATTTTTTAAGATTTGGATGGTTAGAGTTTAAGAGGAAAAATATAATATAGAGAATGGTCCTCAAGTTAACTTGGTGCACAAGAGTTTGAAGAGGAAAAATAAATGGATGTGGTTAAGACAAAAAATATGTGTGTGGGAGAATAAGAGGAAAAAGAGATTCTACTCATCCTAGAGAGTGTACATTTAATGTGTAGACAAAAGTCTTTTACTTTTATTTTTATATGAGGAAATTCCTTTTTCATATGCACACATAGGGAAAAAGGGAGTTTATTTAATTAAAAAGAGAAATGTTATTCTAATTAACTAGAGAGTTAGGATAAGGTGGCTAAACCATAAGATAAAATCAAATAAATACTAAAATAATGATTCGATCAAGGATTAATGATTGAAAAGTTATGCAAAATTAATTAAGCATAAGATGTAGTCAAGCACAAAGATTTAAAATGTTGAAAAGGGGCATAGAGTTTACTAGAGCATTTTTGGGTGATTATATTTTCCCATCTTTGACTAAAGTGTAAGCCATCTAGGAACATATTTAGTCAAAAGAATGATAATTTCAAGATGATAAGATATATGACTCCAAACTATAGGTAAACAAAGTGCAGTGAGATACCTAATCTTGAACTAGTAGTGGACTAGGATTAGTGAAGCTTAATCAAGAATAAAGAGAGGATCTAACTCTGAACTAGTTATAAAAAAATGTACTAAAAGATAACTAAATCTGGAGTAGTAGTAGATCGAAGTTATTGAGGTTTATCAAGACTAGATGGAATTAAAGGATCTCAAATCTCAACTAGTAGTGTACTAAATTTTAGATGCCCCTAGAAAAGACTAGATAGATTTGAAGGATCTCAACTCTCAACTAGTAGTGTACTGAAGCTTAGATTCCTATAGCAAAGATAAATAACATAGAATGATAAATTTACAAATAGATTATTCTTTCTCCCTCAAGACCAAAATTGAAATGAGGTAGAGGAGATGCATAAATGAGATATATTTGATCAAATCAAGATAAAATAAGGTCCATGATGATAGATAAGTGATTTCAAAAGCATAGAACCAAGTTTGACCACTATGTGAATGTGCCCCAGTTTGACCAAAATGATAAAACAAGAGAATTGGATCAAATGAAAGATGAAAAGGTGATAAAGTGATAATGAGAAGATAATGAAGAGGTAGAAATGATGAACAAATGATGACTACCTCAAAAGATTCAAAATATTAGCCTCAAAAGGGTCGGTCAACCGTGCATAGGAGGATGAATTTTCAATCACAACTTGGACAATCATGATGAAATCAAATTTCAATTTTGATCCCAAAAATGGACCCAAGATGTCAAAATTAGGTTAGGGTGTACTTTCTTCACAAATCTAAGACTTTGAAAATTAGATTAAAATGATATTTAAGGGATCCAAAAGGGTATATTAGATATGATAATGTGATTAACCCCTTGTGATGATAGGAAGAAGAGTGATGAGAAGTGAAAGACACAAAGGAGTAGAAAGATATGATCAAGAAAGTAGAAAGAAGACAAGAATGATTGAGTGCAATTTACTATCCATTTGAATTATGAAGGAGACCCTCTCTTAACTCATATGCAAGATAAAAATGCAAACTAGAATGAAACCCTAAAATGAAAACTAACATGGAGATGCAAAGTGCAATATGTATCGGTTTAGGTCCTTTTTCCTTTTTTAATTTTTAAGCTTTTTTAGGGACATTAAAATGGTATAGAACCATCACCAGTATAGAGACATAGATAGAGTATTTTGTTTTTATAGAGGTAGCCAAGTAGATGATATGGCTTTAGTTCTTCATGAATAATTAGGACACCCATAGATGACCAATTATTTATTAATAGATAGCTAGAGTGTCATTCATATTGTGAATATTTTTTCTCTACATTCAAAGACAAAACACATAAATTTATAGTACCATTTCATTTTGTTAGTTTTGGATAATGGATAGTTAAAGCTAGAAAATATACATATAGATGATAATCCAGCGAATATATTTATAAAGGAAGTAAGAAGGGAGAATAGGAACACCTCTCCATCTTTGATTGGTCTTCTCAACTAAGAAAAATAAAGAACAACAAAGTCCATGGTGGTTTGATATTGTAGTGGGAGCTACAAGTTTAGTAGTTCTATGATAAGTCTCCAAGTGAGAGGTTATTGTTGTGGAGTTTGATCAGTCTCCAAGTGATATAATATTATGATGTGTAGCCTGTTAGTTTGTGGTGAGTGATCAAGAAAGTATTGTACATACTTCATAAATTCTTTGGGGCTCGAGGCATTGCCCCAAAAAAAAATTTGGTGCTATTCGCAGATTTTCCACTAAAGTAATGGCTAATTTATAACTGACATGTAGTAACCCTAAAGTAGTTTAATACTTGTATAAAAGGGCTTAGGGTTAGGGTTGTTTCAAAGTGGTAATGTGAAATAGGTTCTTACAGCAGTATTGAGCTATAAGGGATTATGGATTGTAATCATGTTGTAATCATTGGATTGTAATACTCTCAAACTTGTTGTTTGGTGGATGTAGCCCAGGGATTGGGTGAACCATGTTAAATCTTGGTGACTTGTGCTCTTTTCTATGTAGTTGTTATTTTCTGTTATTGGTTATATTTGCATGTAATTGTTATTTTATATCTGTGATTTAATCCTAACAAGTGGTATCAAAGCAAGGTTGTCTTTTCAGTTATCCTCTACAGGGAAGTCTCACAATTAAGTGGGAGTCTCATGATTGAGTGGGAGCAATGGAAGATGAGGGTAAGCTGAGGGTTGATAGGTTTAATGGGTAGAACTTCTAGTTATGGAAGATACAAATGGAAGACTATCTTTATCAAAAGGACTTATGGAAGGCATTAGAAGGAAAAGCCAATAATCAAGGATCTATGTCAAATGATGAATGGGATCTTTTGGATAGAAAGAGACTTGGAAGCATTTAGTTATGCTTGGCACCATCAATGGCATTTAATATTACAAAAGTGAAGACGACAAAAGAGTTGATGAAAACCCTAGCGATACTATATGAAAAGCCCTCCACTTCAAACAAGGTATTTCTCATAAGCATTTATTTGATATGAAAATGGAAAAAGGTGGATCTGTTGCAGATCATTTGAATGAGTTTAATACTATTACTAGTCAGTTATCTTCTGTGGGTATCAATTTTGATGAAGAAATTAGGGCTCTCTTGATTTTGTGTTCCTTGTTTGATAGCTAGAATGGCTTGGTAATGGCTATGAGTAATTATATTCGTGGATCTAGTACCATAAAATGTGAAGATGTGATTGGTGTTGTTTTGAGTGAAGAAACTCGTAGGAAAACCTTAGGTGGATCTACATCAAGAAGTGCTCTACTGAGAGAGGAAGTAACTTTGGAAATCATGGAAAATCAAGAGGAAAGTCAAAGGGGAGGAGGTCTCAATCAAGAGGACTAAATGACTGTTGGTACTGTGGAAAACCAAGTCATAAAAAGAAAGATTTTTGGGATCGAAAGAAAAATGAAGGAGATAAATTAGATGGAGACAAGGAGGCAAATGTGGTAAGTAACAAATCCAAAGAGGATGCTTTGCTTCTATCTTTAGAATGTTTTGATGATTTATGGTTTTTAGATTGTAGTGCTTCTTTTCATGCTACACCTCATAGAGGTTATTTAATTGATTATGTCCAAGGGGATTTTGGGCTTGTTTATTTGGAGGATAATAAAACCTGTTAGATTGTTGGAAAGGGGAAAGTTAAGATTAAGTTGTAGAATGGGAATCATTGGGTACTACATGAGGCAAGACATGTTCCAAGGCTGAGTAGGAATTTAATTTTAGCAAGACAACTCGGTGATGATGGTTGTGTAGTTACTTTTAATGATAAAAATTGGAAGGTTTCAAAAGGTTCCCTTGTAGTAGACAAAGGTGTGAAAGTAGGCACCTTATATCTTTGTACAGGTCATATTGCTCCTTCTAACTTAATTTTTTCAGAGAAAAATGAATGTTTAGGAACAATTGTTGCAGTTCAGTATGGAGAAGAAATAGCTACTGTAAATTCTAATACAGCATTGTGGTACAATAGACTTGGGCACATGAGTGAGAAAGGTATGAAAGTACTTCATTCAAAGAAAGTTTTACCAGGTCTAAAATGTGTTAATATGGATTTCTGTTAATAATGGGGGTGAGTATTGTAGTCATGAATTTGAAGATTATTTCTTCGCTAATGGTACTCATAGAAAGAAAATGTTTCCAAGGACTCCATAAGAAAATGGAGTGGTTGAATGCATGAACAGGACTATAATGCAGCGCACAAGGAGCATGAGGTTGCATGCTAGGTTTCCCTTACACATGTGGGTGGAGGATGTCAATATTGATGTATATTTGATTAATAGAGGTCCCTCTATTCCTTTGGGTTGTGGTATTCCAAAGGAAGCATGGAATGGTAGGAAGGTGAGTTATTCTTTTCTCAAAACCTTTGGTTGTGAAGCATTTGCTCACATAGATTCTGAAAATAGAACCAAGATAGAAGCTAAGTCAAAGAAATGTGTATTTTTTGGAAATGGCATTAATGAATTTGGTTATAGGATTTGGGATTTTGAAAATTAGAAAATTGTAAGAAGCAAGAATGTCATATTTAATGAGAAAGTGTTGTACAAATATCTATTGTAGCAACATGATAAGAAAGAAGATGATTATGTAGTGTTGGATGATACTCCCAAAATTGATGTTCTAGCCATTCCTCATGATGTGCAACAACAAATACCACACATATCGGTGAATATTAGATGGTCAACAAGGAAAATTAGACCTCCACAAAGATTTTCTCCCTCTTTGTATTCAATTTTACATACTAATGCTGGTGAACTTGAATGTTATGATGAAGCTATGTAGGTGGATACTAAGATTCAGTGGGAGTCTATAATGAAAGATGAAATGGACTCTTTGTTGAAGAATAAGACATGGGATTTATGCAAGTTGCCTATAGGTAAAAAGAATTTATAGAATAAGTGGGTTTACAGGTTGAAAGAAGAGAAAGGAGGTAAGAAAAGATTTAAAGCCAGGTTAGTTGTGAAAGGATTTGCACAAAAAAAGGGCACTAATTTTTATGAGATATTTTCTCCTATTTTTAAGATGACTTATATCCATACTATTTTAAGTCTTGTGGCTACTGAAGATTTTCATTTGGAGTAGCTTGATGTTAAAACAACCTTCCTTCATGGTGTTTTGGATGAAGAGATATATATGGCTTAGCCACAGGGATTTGAGGTCAAAGGTAAGGAGAACTTAGTGTGCAAGTTGAAGAAAAGTCTATATGGCTTGAAGCAAGCACCTCAACAATGGTATCTAAAATTTGACAATTTTATGCATTAGCATGGTTACAGTAGGTGTCATTTAGATCATTTTGTTTATTTTAAGAGATTGGATGATGACAGCTAAATTATTTTATGTTTATATGTTGATGATATGCTTGTAGCTGGGTCTAACATGGATCACATTAAGGGGCTGAAACGCCAATTAGCACATGCATTTGCTATGAAGGGTTTGGGGGTACAAAAAAAAATCTTTGGTATGACAATTTTTAAAGATAAGAAAAGTAGAACATTACACTATCTCAGGCTGATTATGTTGACAAGGTGTTGCAACGTTTCTCTATGGAGAATGCTAAAGCTTCCAGCACACCTTTACCTAGTCATTTGAAGTTGACTAAGGAGATGTGTCCTAAGACACAAGAAGAGGAGCATCAGATGTCCAAGGTACCCTATGCTTTAGCTATAGGAAGCTTGATGTATGCTATGGTATGTACTAGGTTAGATATTACACATGCAATGGGAGTCATTAGCAGGTATATGAGTCATCCAGGAATTGAGCATTGGAATGTAGTCATATGGATTTTCAGATATTTGAGAGGAACATCCAATAAGTGTTTACACTTTGGGGGATCTACTACTAATTTATAGGGTTATATTGACTTAAATTTGGTAGGGGATATTGATACCAGGTAAAGTACTACAAGTTACATCTTTACTATTGGTGGGGCAACTGTGAGCTGGGTTTCTAGGTTACAAAAGGTTAATCCTTTATCCACTATAGAGGCAGAGTATATAGCTACTATAGAAGTAGCCAAGGAGATGATATGGCTATAGTTCTTCTTGGAAGAATTGGGACATCCCTAGAAGGATAATTATTTGTTCACAGATAGTCAGAGTGCCATTCATCTTGCAAAGAATTCAGCTTTGCATTCAAAGACCAAACACATATAGTTGCAGTACTATTTCATTTGGTCAATTTTGGAGGATGGACAGTTAAAGCTACAAAAGATACATACAAATGAAAATCCAAAAAATATGTTGACAAAGGTAGTAACAAGGGAGAAGCTAAACTCCTCTTCAACTTCGGTTGATCTTCTAGACTAAACATGAATAAAAACACGATAGAGTCTAGGGTGGTTTGATCTAGTGGGAGCCCCATGTGGTAGTAGTATTGCTATAGGATCACTCTCCAAGTGGGAGATTGTTGTTTACTGTGGAGTCTGAACAGTCCCCGAGTGGGAGATTGTTAGTTTGTGGTGACTGATCAAGAAAGTTATGTACATACTTCATAAATTCTTTAGGGCTCTAGGCATCGCTCCGAAATTTTTTTTAGTACTATTCATAGATTCACCATTAAAATATTGGCTAATTTATAGCCAACATGTAGTAACCCTAAAGTGGTTTAATACTTGTATAAAAGGGCTTAGGGTTAGGGTTGTTTCAAAGTGGTGATGCAAAATAGGTTCTTGTGGCAGTATTGAGTTGTAAGGGACTATGGATTGTAATCAGGTTGTAATCACTGGATTGTAATAATATCGGACTTGATGTTTGTTGGACGTAGCCTAGGGATTACGTGAACCACGTTAAATCTTGGTGCCTTGTGTTCTTTTCTATGTAATTGTTATTTTCTATTATTGGTTATATTTGCATGTAATTGTTATTTTTTGTTCGTGGTTTAATCCTAACATAGCCTAATTAGACTTAGAGATTAAATTTTCTCACTTTATTAGACATGATTTGCCCCCAGATTTTACTATGGGGATTTGGGGGTAGTTCCCCTAGGGTGTCCCTTGCGTGGTTCTAGGGATCAACTAACTTTATTATTTTAAAAGGTGTTGGGATCTTTTTTTTATTTGTTGGCTTATTCTAGCCCTAATTTTATAAGCATCAAAAAGCCTATATAAAATGGCTTAGAGTTAGGGATTCCATAATGTATGATGAGATTGTAGCTTCTTGCCTGTTATTGAGCTATAAGGGATTTCTGATTGTAATCATGTTGTAGTCACTAGATAGTAAAGAATTTTGGACTCACTATATGTGGACATAGCCTAGGGATTGGATGAACCTTGTTAAAAAAAAATTCTTGTATTCTCTTTTCTGTGATTTATTAGTTTATTATATTGGTTATATTTGTATGTATTATTATTTATGTCTTGTTAATCCTAACAAATAAATATTAGTCTAAATGATAAAGTACAATAAAATAACTCTAATATAAGTACAAGGAAAGTAAAAGATAATCTATGAACAAGACAACTAAGTTAAGCTATCAATGCCAGAGTAAGATACAACAAAGACTAAACTAATACGGATGCAAGAGTATTGAAATATAATGAAAGAGTGCAAAAGTGCTCAAGTTCTCAAGAGAAAATTTGATAGCATAAAAATATCATGAACATAAGATTTGAGAGAGTGGGGAGAGAGCCTCCTTTTTAAAGATTTGGATGGTTAGAGCTTAAGAGGCAAGACATACAATAGAGAATGATCCTCAAGTTGACTTTAGTGCACAACATTCTAGAGGCAAAATCAATGGATGTGGTGATAAGGAAAAATATGTGCGGAGGAGAATAAAAGGAAAATTAGATTCCACTCACCTTGGGTATTGTGCGGTTGGTGTGTAGACAAAATTCTTTTATTTTATTTTTAGATTAGGAAACTCCTTTTTCATGTGGACACATAGGAATAAAGGGGATTTATTTAATTAAAAAGGGAAATGTTATTCTAACTAAATAAAGACTTAGGATAAGGTGGCCAAACTATAGGTTAAAATTGAATAAATAATAAAATAATGATTTGATCAAAGGATTAATGATTGAAAATTTATGCAAAATTGATTAAGCATAAGATGTGGTCTAGCATAGAGATTTTGAATGTTGAAAAGGGGCCTTATAATTTACTAGAGAATTTTTGGGTGATTACATTTTCCCCTATTTGACTAATGTTTAAGAGATCTAAGAACACATTAAGTCAAAGAATGATAATTTCAATATGATAAGAGATATAACTCCAAACTAGCAATAAATAAAGTGGAGTGAGATAGATAATCCTGAACTAGTAGTAGACTAGGATTAGTGAAGCTTGATTAATACCAAAGAGAGTATCTAACACTGAACTAGTAGCAAAAGAAGTATGAAAGATAACTAACTCTGAAGTAGTAGTAAACTAAAGTTAATGAGGTTGATCAAGACATGATATATTTGAAGGATATTAACTCTCAACTAGTAGTGCACTGAAGTTTAGATGCCCCTAGCAAATATAAATAACATTACATGATCAATTTACAAATAGATTATTCTTGCCCTTTAGTGCCTCTCCCATTGGACTTGTGTAAGTCATCCTGATGGATGCAACCTTGTTGATCTTTCGTTATGTTGGATTGTGATTGGGACAATGAGTGGTCTACACCCTTGAGGTGATTGGATTTATATTATTGTATCAGTTGCTTTAATTATGCTTTGGCTGATTTCTAATAGTATGATGTGATTTATGGTTCACTGAGGTTTTTCTAGTGGTTACTAGGATCGATGTGGTATAATGATGTTATTCTATGATTACCCTAAGGTGTGTACAAAGATTGTACTATGTACTATTATTGTACTACATTGGACTAGGTTCCTATAGCAATGGTTAGTCATATTTATGACTGTGGTCACTTATATCTTTTAAGTGCCTTTTCATGTTGTGAAAACTACCATTATTAAATGGTTAAATAATTAGAAATGGATTGTCCATGTTGGATTCTTTGGTTTTGTGTTGTGGATATTTACCTTGTTATATTCTAATCTATGAGATAATTATTACTCATGTTATGTTTTACATTTGAGATGACCTAAGGTTCAGATGTTATACTTTGATTTCATTATCATAAATGTTAGACTCCTATGTTGTTCAGTTGATCATATTGCATGATGATACCATTTTGAGATGACAGTGTGTTTTATGATGATATTTGATTACCTAGTATTTGGACATATCTCTGATTATGTTATGTGATGGATTTAATGCCATGGTTATTTATTTTATTCATATATTGCTATGCTTTACGCAAATGTGAGTGATGCAAATAGATTATTTTAGTACAATATGCAATTTCACTTGATTGTGTTGTTTAGCATGTAGGATCTATATCCCTGGCAATGGCACATGGAGTTAGTGATTCAACCATTCATATTTTACCAATGTCATCTCTGTATGGTTGACATATCCTCATTTTAATTGTTTAATTAATCTTTTCAATGATTATTAAATCTGAACTCATTTGGATTATGTGATTAGACTAGTAAGCATGTCTGTGCATTTAGAGGTTCGCATCATCGCGAAAGTTGTTAAGGAAATTTCTATATTTTTGAGTTTTTAGGATTTTAATTTAATTTAATTTAATTTCTAGAAGCTTTTCCATAAATGAATTCCTATTTATAGGAATAGCCTTTTTTTTTTTGGGTGGTTTTGGGGTTTATCTAGGTTGACTGGTTATTTTCCCTAATTGATTATTCACTTGAAAAGTGAATAAGTATCCAAAAAGGAATTTATTTCCTTACTTCTCACTTTTGAATTAGAAAGTTAGAGAGTAAAACACAAAATCCTCTTCATGAGGATTTACTATTTTGTTCATTGTGGGAGCTATGGGCATGGGATTGTCATGAGATCAGGCTCGTTAGATCCAGCTCAAGGAAACCTTGGATTGTCGTGATTGCGAGCTACTTCTATGAGATTTTTATTTTATGGTTCAAATTCTCATTTTTCCCTTTTCATTGTGAGGTAGGGCTTTCTTATTTTATTGTTTCTACACTGTTTTAGCTTCTATTTTTGGTAGTCATTTGTTAAGAGGCTGAGAACTAGTGTTCTCATCCATTTTTATATGCTTACTCTACTCGATTGGGTAGGTATGAGCTTTTCCCTATTTTTGGGGATGAGGGTTTGGGGTTTTGTGTTGTTATGTTGGCAATCTTTGCATACAATGTCCAAACTCAAATTTATTTATTTTTTGAGGTTTTTGTGCCCAAAGACCAAATAGGTTTTAATTTCAAAGTTTTCCTATTTTTGGGTTTCTTACCTCATTTTTCCTGCTGCCCTATTTTCTCAAGTTTTCTTGGCATGACTTTGGTTATGGACTTGGATTATTTTTAGGATGTCAAGTTAGACCATTATATTTCTTTTATATTTGTTTTGGTATGCATGCCACATCCATACTCCCGATGTTGTGTTCAATTGAGTGACTTTATACCTAGTGTTATGGTTTCTTTTGGACCTTTGTTCTTGTTTTGTGGACACTAGGATTCACATAGAATCCATACTCCCGGATTGGGGCTGGTTGAGTGAATTCATGATTTTTTGTCTTGTTGCATCATTAGGATTTGTGTAGAATCCATACTCCCAAAGGAGGCTAGTTGAGTGACTTCACGATGTATGGTTTTATTCTTCTTGGGATTTGTGTAGAATTTGTCCTCCCAAGTTGTTTTTGGTTGAGGGATATTTTTATTGTTTTCTTATCCAATCCTTGTGCTATGATCTTTGTGATGGTGATGTGCCAAACATGAGTACATGTGCGTACATTTTTGTGGTGACTTGCAAGGCTCAATCTTCTGTGGTACTTCCAAAAGTTATGATCATTGGGGTTGGGTTGGCAATCTACATGCCTATGGGCACTCATCATTGGATGAGCATGGGTAGGGTAGGGTAGCATATAGAGGGGGCTTCTATCTCTCCAACCTAGTGTCTATTCCCAAGGGTTGGTGTGTAGAAGATTTAATTAAGTGATAACTAAATAAAATGTGTGAGTGGTAATAAAACTTAAGATAATAAAATGTGTGAGCACTCGATTAAGTTTGAGGACATAATGTGTGAACACCTATTTAATTTTGAGGACACACAATCTAAGCTTGGGCTTTTCGATGCCAAGTGAATCTTCATGATGTTAGCCCCTATTTAGTAGCCCATTGAGAGTCTGGCCAGGACCTATAGCTTATGCATTGTTTATGTTCTTGGTTTCAGTCACCATACTGTATGATGTGTATGTTAGCCATGGAGATATGCTTGTGTGTCTTTTTGGTTGGATCATTATCTCCATCAACATGGCAGGAGTGGACCTATAGGTTCCATGTGGTTAGGAGGCATAGCTATCCATACCACTACTAGGGACCAGTCTACAGAGATGGTCTTTTGTTCTAGTACAATTGTTATTGGATTTTTTCACTTGATGCTTTGGGGTTTTAGAGTATGCTTTCTTGTGATTTATGCTTTCATTGGAATACTTGGATATCATGTTTAAATGATGCTAGTTTATTTGATGCATTCCTATATTATGATGTTTAGCATATGATTAGATGATGTGAATTGCTTCATTGGTGTATCTATTGCTTATTGGTTTAGCATGTTAGATTTCCTATTCATATGATGTTTAGCATATGTTAGATGATGTGGTTGATTTATTGGATTATCTAATGCTCTACTTTTAGCATGTTAGATTTCTTTAATCTTATGTTGTAGCATGTTTTAGTACTAAAGTTCTCATAAGATAACACTGGCAATCTAATCGATAGTTTGGGATGTTACCTGTGGGGGATCGCTAGGACCCATGATGGTTTTATGATGCTATTGATAGTTGGGAGGAACCTTGTACTTAGTTTGGTTGTTTAGTTATTGAGATGTTATTTCTATACATTGTGATGTTGCTTCTATACACTATGATTTTTCTTTCAATACATTATTTTATTGCTATGGTTTAGATGGATAGATGTTTCTCTTTCTTGTTTCATGGCACCTTGTTGTTTATTCACTTTAGTGTTTATGCCTCGAATTGTGGATCCGATACTCCCCAGTGGGGAGGATATTTATTTTCTATATTTTTTCCTTTATGCTTTCTTTACTAATTTTTATCCTTATTCAAAATTGTACTTTCTCATGTGAGAATGCAATTGTTCATGTGGTGTGTTGTGTTTCCTTGCACAACTTTAATGAATCCTCACGCAAAACCCCACACTAGTGCAGTGCTTTTGACTTGTTGATCCTAGTGTGTCCTCATCCAAGATGGTGTTTCCTCATGTGGTTTTGTGTACTTTCTCACATAGAGAGTTGCTTCCTCATGCTTAACTATCATTTGTTATTCTCTCGCATTGAAAATAGGGGGCCTCTCTACTATTCTTTGGGGAATGCAACTTGGACTTTTGAGTAACCTTTAGGATTGCTAGTGGTTTTGTGATTCAACAAATTAGAGATTTTGTGTTTAGATGTCATTTTTTGTTTTCATTCTTAAGTTTGTGTCCATTAGTGTAGTAGTGGCATTTGGAGATTTGTTGGTTGTTAGGGTTGTGGTTATGTCTTCCATTATGATCTTTGTGATCCCTGTATAATGTTGTCATGTGCATTCATACTTGTAAAAAAATATATCTTGGCTTGCATTTCATCCTTGTTCCAAGGATCCCCGGGTGGGGCATTACATGCCCCCTTGAGACCAAAATTGAAATGAGGTAGAGGAAATGCATAAATGAGATATTTTTGATCAAATAAAGATTAACTAAGGTCCATGATGATATATAAGAAATTCAAAAAGCATAGAACCAAGTTTGACCACTAGGTGAATGTGCCTCAGTTTGACCAAAATAATGAAACAAGAGAATTAAATCAAGTGAAAGAAGAAAAGGTGATGAATTGATAATGATAAGTTGATGAAGAGGTGGAAATGATGACTACCTCAAGAGGTTCAAAATATTAGCCTCAAAAGGGTCAGTCAACTACACATACGAGGAAGAATTTTCAATCACAATTTTGATAATCAAGATGAAATTAGATTTCAATTTTGATCCCTGAAATGGACCCAAGAAATCAAAATTAGGCTAGGGTGCACTTTTTGCACAAATACAAGACTTTGAAAATTTGGTTAAAATATTATAAAAGGGACCCAAAATGGTAGATTAGATAAGATAACATGACTAATTGTTTGTGATGATAAGACGAAGAATTATGAGAAGTAAAAGACTCAAATGAGGAAATATGATATGATAAAAAGAGTAGAAGAAAGTCAAGAATTATTAAATGCAACTGACTATTGATTTGAAATGATGAAGGAGACTCTCTTAACTCCTATGCAAGCTAGAAATAAAACTTAGAATGAAACCCTAAAATTAAAACTAACTTGGAGATGCAAACTACAAGTTATGTTGTTCTTGTTGGAAATTTAGGAGGAGTTACTAAGAGGGGAGGGGAGAACCAGTTACCACTAAAAAAAATCTCAAATCCCTTAGATTTTAGTACATAACAAAAACTTCATTGATATTACTGATGTTTGGTAAACACATAAGCACTTGATTAATACTAGATGAATGTTGTAACTTGACATATGCTTAACATACAAATCTTAAGAGATTATCTATAATTAACCTTACTTAACTTAGTTGCATACACATAAAAAAAATAGCATGAACACAAGTGACACCAAGATTTAATGTGGAAACCCAATTTGGGAAAAACTACCAATTGCAACTAGTTACTAATTTTTACTATTCTAAACTAAGACCTGTTAGGAGCCAACCCTATTAAAGGTTATAAAACACAATGTTAGATGTGACACTATTAAAGGGTTTAATCACCTTGTTAGGAGTGGCCTTGTTAGAGTTCTTTAGACACTTCAATCTAGAAATGTCTCCTTATTATAAGATTTATAAATAGTTGTTAAGCCAACTATGTTAAGAGATTTAGATCACTACCACAATGTTAGAGTGTAACAATGAGATGACCTAATTTCTAATGCAATTGAATTGATGATTACAGATCTCAATTTTGGTTTGTATACTTGATCCTTTCTGATCGAATGTATCTTTGTACCTCCACAAGGATATTCTACTTATCCTTCTAATTCACTTCTTCTTAGCATCTTCAAATCTTCTATTCACTTACATACATTCAATCCTCACCTTGACCTTATACTTATACCTTATGCATTGTCAAGTCAACTTGAATACATCTTAGAATAATTAATATTCATTGCCTAAATTGGCTAGATTTATCAAACAAATCTATTGAGCTCAATATGCTAAAACAAGAAAATCCTTCGATAACCGACCTTGCTTAGTAGACACTAATTCCAAAAAAAAATTCCTATGTTAACCAAGTGAAATTGGTTAACAATACATCTTCACAATAGTTCCACTAATACATTTGGCATCGATTTGTGATGGCTAACTGTCACAATTATGACGGCAATGAGTCGCCACTGCAATGGCAATTGACATCATTGTTTTTTAGTTGCAAATTATGACGTCTATCCTTTGACGTGACAATTTTGATGCTAGTCCATTGCAATTTAGCCATTCTATTCTAGCATGGATCCTATTGTACTGCATTCATCTACCATCGCAATTTCAATGTCCTCCCCAAGCATTGTGATAGGGTCATGTTGGCATCTGGCCATGGGGTCCCTCTGGCATCAACTTTCCCATTGCTTCCCTGGATGTTGCAATTACATCGTCCATTTCAAATTACAATGGGGATGTGACAGCACCAGTGGGGTGGTAGCTATGGTGTTGTCACCATTGGCCATCATAATTCTTCCAATGACATCGCAATTGTGATGTCTGTGTAGGAATTGCGATGGCGATGCCATGTCTGTGATGCACTTTCTGTCGCAATGGTTTTATGGAAGTTGCAATTGTGACGTCGATAGCTAACACTGGGGTGGGGCCATTGTGGTGGTGACACCAATTGCCGTCATTGCCACAATGATCCTGACACAAGCATATTCAGTCTGTTGCTCCTTTAGCCATGGTGTTTTTGGTACTTTTGGCTGGAAATACATTTAGTTTCTTGACTATATTTATGTAACCTATGTGGATGCATAGCTTTTACACATGACCCATTCATTTCCCTTCCCTTATAGAGAAAAGTACCATTTTTGCCTCCCTGCCAAAAGGAACATAGCAAGATTCATTAGGACTAAAAGCAATTTTCTCAAAAACAAACATATACACTACAGAATTAATACAAAAAACAAGCACCTGAAATAAGGAACCATCTTTTAGAGATAGGAGCTTAGTAGCCTCACTCTCATTATCTATAGAATTGTGGACCACACTACCATTCTCTAGATGCTCACCAGCTACAAGTTTACCATTTGAATCATTTTTTGGAAGTTTAGTAGCATGATGCCAAGTAATAATACCTGTCAAACCATTTTTAGAATGTTTAACATTCTCATGATCTGTTAGCATTAATTTTTGAATAAGCTTCAGAATTTCTACCAATATAGTTCTCATTATCATTGCTCACATCATAGTTCTGAGAATGTCTAACAACCATAATATCAAAATTACCCATAGAATCAATTCCCTTTATTTCAGATTCCTGCTTCTTAACATTATTACTAGACCCATTCGATGTGCATCCATTACTTATGGTATGACTTGACTAGAAGACATTATTTGTTTGAATACCATTGGTTCTTGGAGGCACCATCTATAATGTAGCATCATGATCTGCTGATGATCTAGATTTACTGCATGATTGGCCAGAACTTGTGTTCTTTTCTAGACTTTCTGAAACGAAATTGACATTTGACAAATTTTCTACCTGTTGGGATATCTTGTTTACACCTGCAACACTAATAGAGATTGTTTCCGTTTGGAAAGAATGCATGTTTTATGTCACCTGGGGGGCATATGAATCCTGTAAGTGGTCTTCCTTTGGATGTCCAATGTTCAATGACACCCTCTTCTTTAGTTTAGAACCATTATACTAAGATTCAGACCCACCTGTTGTTTGAATGCTAGTTTTCTTATCTCGTATATAGAATAGCATGTAAGCTTTCTGGGAAAGTACACTTTTCTCACTGACTGAATAGACCTAGAGTAAAAAATGTCATAAGAATAACTTCAATCAGTCTAAGAAACTTTAGTATAATTAGTGTTACCATATAAAGAAAAGGTTCTACATAAAATTGTAGTTCTTTTGTGTATTCTGTTATACACAAATTATAATGAGCTTGCTCCACAAAATTAAACATGTCTTCACAACTGTAGCAAATGTATACCCGATTATCATCTAAAGCATGCCAGATGCCTGTGGATGAATAAATAAAGCAGAAATAATGACCAGAATGTGTGCTACAGCCATCATGAACAAGAACACCATAAAGAGTGTTCTTAAAATTGCCCTCCTGTGATTGATCAATAGACAGAGAAACTAGAATATCATTCAAATGTGCAAAATTTATTAAAAAAATAGTAGATATTACAAAAACTATCTTATTAGATTCCACTGAAAATGTGATCCACTAGCAAATAATATTGTAAGGGCTACTTACATGTGAACTACTAACAAATGGTTTGAGATCCAACGTACAACCAAAGTCTACTTTTTTGTCAAATTTTCCTCCAGATCCAACTACACTGAAGCGCTTGAGATGAATTGCAAGAACATGTGGTGCTTTATCAATTTTGAGTTGTTCTAGAGTCTTTGCTTTTACTTTTCATCATTCACATTGATATCTTTTCACACCCCCATCTAACTACTCCACTGTCGTGTAATGGGATAATGCTTTCAACAAGGAATCTGCTCGAATGATCTCTAGGCTCAAATCTAAGAAAGGATCAAATTTTTTTGAGCAATAAGAACATTGTGTGCACTTCACCTACAAGCCAGGTTGAAGCAATTGTTAATGAAGAAAATTCTTTTCTAAGACTATAACCTAGAGTTCCCAGCATAAAAATAATTTTGAAAGGTTTAAGTGACTCAAAAAAGCAGAAATAATGACCAAAATGTGTGCTCCAGCCATCATGAACAAGAACACCATAATCAATCATTTTCTAACATCTTTTTATTTTGTTTATCATGTAGTGTGTCATTCTATTTGTGGATGATTCTGATTGGTGAAAACAAAGTGAATATTGTTACCAGTCATAAAAATTGTTTCCAGTGTTGAACTAGAATATACAGCAAACTTTGTGACTTGACTTCTATTAGTATATAAAGCTTTCAAAAAGCCTCCTCTTATCATATGTAATATGTTAGGATACAGAGCAATCCATATTAATCATTTAAGAAACAAAATGGCTAAAGAGATGAAATTCAACTGCTTCAAAAATTTAGCTGGGCATATAACAAATGTAATGTTGTAATACAGAATTGAGCCAGCCTGGCATAATGAAAAAAGAATGGACAAATAATATAAGCCTATAATTCTCAAAAAAAAGTATGATTTCTGGGATATTTCAATAGCCTTTTACTAATTTTAATAAGTACACGCATAAAACTAAAATTATAAAAACAAGAATATGTTAGTTCAACTTGAGAAATGAAATTAACCTGGCGTCTGAGTAAATAATTGTTTAGCAAATGTATAAAAATGTAATTTGAAATGTCCTTTTTCTGAATTTTTTATGATATTTCAAGCCTCTAATCAGATTTTCAAAATCAAACAACCAATATTACAAAGATCTATCAATTTCTCAATAAACCCCAAATCGGGTGTGTCCGAAATAGTGCCAAAAACTTCACAACTTCACATATTATTCATAAATCTAAAAAAGGAAATTTTTACAGAAATTTCAGCAGCATAATGGCCTACAAAAATAAATTTCTAAATCTATATAGAATTTACACAACAGCTCCCAAATGTAGGACAAAAACCATGCTCATCGGGCTCCCAAAATTAGCACAAAAATGCCTGGAAACACCACAAAAACACTAATAATCTATCTCAAAAGTTTAACCATGTCCCAATACATATATTAAGCTTTATTTTAACATCTTAAAGTCTAAAATACAGCAGCAACCCAAACTGATATGAAATACTCAACTTGAAACACCAAACTCTTACAAAAAACACACCCGAAAACCCACAAATCTGCATTGTTCAGCACAAAGGAAAACTCTGCATGAGCATGCACATGGAATGGCTTCAAACTCCCATCCTTAGCCTTCTTGAAAATTTTCAAACTCCTATTCTTGGGTCTCCTTCTCCATAGGTTTGGCAGCCTCTGAAGAACAACAAAGAAATGAGCAAAAATCAAGTTCTGGAATGAGCCCAAAATGCCTCCAAACCCCTTAAAAGAGGGCATAACCCTAATTCATGTCCAAGAGGGGTTAATAAAATATAATTTAATAATAATTTTTATTTATTAGTCCATTGGTTTCCAAAGATTAGCCCCTTTTGCCAAAACTTCACCTTTTTGGAACCTCCCTGCCTTAGCAAAGTTTATTATTTTTAATTATTTGAAAAGGGGACATGACAAGTCCTCCCCTCCCAAATATTGCTTTTCCTCAAGAAATGAAGGTTTTAATTCTCAAGAATATGTGCTCCTTCCCAAGTTGCATCCTCTAGTGGTAATCCTTTCCATTTGACCAAATGCTCTATGATGCTCCTATTTTTCAATCTTTTCTCTCTTGTATCCAAAATCTCTTCTGGTATCAAAACTAATTTTCCTTCATCATCAAGAGGTGGTAATTCTATAAATACTATGGTTTGCTGGCCTAGAACCTTCTTCAGGCAAGATACACGGAAAATATTATGTATTTTGTTGTTTGGTGGGAGCTCCAATTCATAAGCTACCTCTCCTACCTTCTTGACGATCTTATAAGGCCCATAGAACCTTGGCTTGAGTTTCTCTGCCCCAACTCCTCTTCAAGGTGCTTTGCTTATATGGCTGCAACCTAAAAAATACCAAATCTCCCACCTCAAAATATCTTTCAATCCTTTTCCTATCAGCATATAACTTTTGTTGGTTCTGTGCATGTTGTAGATTATCCTTGAGGGACCTTATTATGTCTTGGCTGACGAAATCACTTGCTGCACGTACTCTGCTATCAAAAAGTATTAGATCAACAAAGGAAAGGGCATCATTACCATAAAGAGAATGAAAAGGAGCCATACCAATAGACATGTGATGAGATGTATTGTAACAATACTCCCCTAGGTGTAACCATTTCACACAAGCATGTTGTTGATTTGAAACATAGTTCCTCAAATATCCCTCTATCCATTTATTAACTATCTCTATTTTTCCATCTGTTTGAGGGTGATAGCTAGTACTGGGAGTGAGTTTAGTTCCTACCAAATGAAAGAGCTCCTTCCAAAAAGAGCTAAGGAATCTACTGTCCCGGTTACTAACAATGTTTCTAGGCAAGCCATGTAATGTAAAAATTTCCTTGAAGAACAATTCGGCCACTTGTGATGCCTTGAAATCAGATGTGATACGAAAGAAATGTGCATACTTAGTTAGTCTATCTACCACCACATATATGCAATCCTTACCTTGAACCTTGGGCAACCCAGTGATGAAGTCCATGGATATACTTTCCCATTTTTGTTCAGGAATAGGAAGTGGCTACAACAACCCTGCAGGAAAATTTTGCTCACTCTTGCTTTGTTGGCATACCATACATTCCTTAATGTGTTTAAGGACATCCTCCTTCATACCCTTCCATGAAAACCACTCTCAAATTTTCCTGTATGTCTTGAAGTAACCCTGATGACCAGCCAAAGGTGTGTCATGAAAGGCCCTCAATATCCTCTCCTTAGTTTTTGATCCTGGCACTAAGAAGATCCTGTTCTTGTAATAAATCAATTCATCAAAAACCTTGTACCTATTATCATCCACTAACTTATCCAAAATCTTGGTGGCAAAGGAATCTTTAGCATACTCTGAAATTATGGAGACTTTCCAATCGATAGAGATAGATGTTAAGGAACACAAAGTGGGCTTTCTTGAGAGAGCATCAGCAACCACATTACTCTTTCCTTTCATGTATTCAATATCAAAATCATAAGCTTGCAATTTTCTTACCCATTTTTGTTGATGATCATTCAAATCCCTTTGGTTCATGAAGAACCTGAGGCTATTACGGTCTGTCTTTACAATGAATCTCCCACATACCAAATATTGTCTAAACTTATGAAGTGCATGCATGATTGTCAACATTTCCTTATCATAGATGGAGTAACCTTTCTCTGATTGATTTAATTTTCTACTCTCAAATGCTATTGGATGTCCCCTTTGAGTTAGGATAGCCCCTATACCTTCTCCAGAAGCATCACATTCAACAACAAAAGGTAAAGAGAAATCTGGAATTGCAAGCACGGGCATGAACTCATTACCTCCTTAAGCTTATCAAATGTCTTTTGTGCCTCTTCTTTCCAAAAAAAAGCTCCTTTCTTTGTCAAATCAGTCAAGGGGGCAGCAAGCTGAGAAAATCCCTTGGCAAATCTCCTATAATATCTACACAACCCGAAGAAACCTCTCAACTGTGTAAGATTAGTGGGTGAAGGCCAATCCAAAATTGCCTGGATTTTTTGTTGATCAACCTGTACTCCTTTAGAACTTATAATATGTCCCAAATATAGGATCTCTATCAAACCAAACTCACATTTAGATAGCTTAGCATAGAAGAATTTTTGCTCCAAGATTCCCAAAACAGTTTCTATGTGCTTTAGATGCTCTTCCCATGTTTTACTGTAAATCAAGATATCATCAAAAAATACCAAAACAAATTTTCGAAGATGCTGGCTGAATACCTTATTCATACAAGATTGGAATGTTGCAGGTGCATTAGTGAGGCCAAATGGCATAACAAGAAATTCAAAGTGCCCATAGTGACATCTGAAAGTAGTCTTTTCCACATCTTCACTCCTCATTTAGATTTGATGGTACCCTAATCTTAAGTCAATTTTTGAGAAGTATACAGCACCATATAACTCATAAATGAGTTCATCTATGCCTGGTATGGGATACCTATTTTTTATGGTCTTCTTGTTTAGAGCCTTATAGTCTATACACATTCTCATTGTACCATCCTTTTTCTTAACAAGTACCACAGATGATGCAAATGGACTAGAGCTAGGCCTTATGAATCCCATGTCCAGGAGTTGTTTAATAGTTTTTTAAATTTCTTCCTTATAACCTCTTGGATGGTGGTATGGGGTTGTTATAACTAGTTTGGCACCCTGTTCTAACTCTATAACATGCTCAAAACCTATATCTGGTGGTAATCTTGGAGGCAAGTCATTGAAAACTATACTATGCTTATCAAGAATAGTTTGAATTTCAAAATGGAAATTACCTTGATTCTTTGGAGAGCTTGTTGGATAGATTATGACTCCTGCTGCCCATGCTACTTGTCCTCTTTGAAAAGTCCTCTCCATCCTCTTTGCAGAGACTGCCTTAGGTGCTCCATTCGATAAGCCTCTCAATATGACTTCTTTCCCATTGGAATGAAAATTAAACTCCATAGTTTGATGGTTCATGTAATAGCCTCCAATAGAGTGCAACCATTGAACACCCAATACAAGATCTGTCTCCCCAATACCAACCACATAGAAGTCATCACATAACTCATAATCTCCTAAGGTCATCTTGAGTTGTTTCACCACCTGTGTGCAAGGCATAGTGAATCCATCAGCTACAGTAACATTGAATCCCTCAAAATCTTCTGCTTTAAGCCCTCTTTTCATGACAAATCCCTCATCAATAAAATTGTGAGTTGCCCCACTATCAAGAAGAACTATCAACCTTTGCCCTTCTAGTACCCCTCGAATTCGAAAGGGATGGTATCTTGGGACTCCTGATAATGTTGCTAAAGTGTCATCCTTGCTGATTTATTTTTCTTTCTCTTCTTCTACCTCCTCCTTAGTGTCATGAAATTCCTCATGCTCATCTAAATTAGATTCTGAAGCAACTTCAATATAGTGCATTTGACCTTTCCCCAAACATCTATGTCCTGGAACCCATGGTTCTCTACAAGTAAAACAAATCTTTTTCCTTCATAATTCACTCCTAGTCTCTTCATCTACCTCCTTTTTTGCCACATTTATCACATCTTTTGGTGGTAGTGTTGGGAAAGTCTTTTTCTAAAAATTTCCCTTATGTTGCCAAAGATTTGGGGGTTTTTGATTAGTGACTGATTTCATAGGCACGCAAGTTTCAAGTTGCAAGCTTCTTTTGATAGCGTCCTGTAAGGTTGAGGGTGAGAAAGCCTTAACCAAACCCTTAACAGAATCTTCTAAACCATCAAGAAAAAGAGAAACAATCCTCTTTTCACTCATATCAAGTACCATAATAGCCACTTTTTGAAACTCTTCTATATACTCATTAACTGATTTAGTTTGCTTCAACTTTGACAATTCTTTAAAATACTCTTCATCATCCTTGAGGTCAAATCTATCTATCACTCTTTGACCGAAATCATCAAATGTAGTTACTTGATCATGACCTTGAGTAGTCATTCCATGATACCACCAATCATAGGCTGCATCTTCCAAGTATAGACTTGCAAATTGAACAGCATCACTCTCCTTCATGGGGTTAAGTGTGAAGAAACTCTGTAATTTTTGTAGTCACGCTCTAGCTAAAATTTTATTTGTTCCATCAAAAGTAGGTGCTATAAACTTGCTTATTTTATTTTTGAGCTCTCTTCCACTTATGTCATGCTCCCTCCTATTCTCTTTCTTGGGCATCAAAGTGTTCATCACATCCACATATTCTCTAAAAGGAACCGAACTACGAAAGTCATCATCTAAGCCATTGTAAGTAGCTCTTAATGCAATCAAGTTACCTGTAACCTCTTCCACAGGATTAATGGCTAGATTTGGTACTGGTGGCTCATTTGTAGGAAATAAAATAGTTTTGGTTGATTTAGATGGTGTGGATTTCAGATTTCTTGGCTCCTCTAAAGTGCTCCCTTTCTCATTAATAGATGCAACTCCTTGTAGTTTTTCTATCAATATTCGCAAAGCCTCTCTAGTTTCTGCCAAACTATCCACTGTTTGCTTCTGAGTATTTTGGATGTCTTGGAAGAATTTCTTTGCCATCTCATTTGGATCAGCCATACTTTTCCCTTCCTTGGATTTTGTACTTTTACTTTCAACTGGAGGTTTGATCCAAAAAAAATTATTCTTTTCTCGCTGCAAATATCTTTTTTCTCTTTCACTTAGTTGCATGGGACCATAAATTTTGACATGCAGCTAATTAGAAGCAATATGCAACCACCAAATTCACCAAGAACTAACATGCAAATGATTAGAAGTAGCATGCAACCATAAATTTTGACATGCAGCTGATTAGAAGCAACATGCAACCATAAATTATGACATGCAAGATCTGGGTAGTTGTCAAAACTGACATGCAAACTTCTACAAACCCTTAGGCTGGCAAGATCATTGCTCTGATACCACTAAAATGTCCCTTTTCTGAATTTTTTATGATATTTCAAGCCTCTAATCAGATTTTCAAAATCAAACAACCAATATTACAAAGATCTACCAATTTCTCAATAAACCCCAAATTAGGTGTGTCTGAAATAGTGCCAAAAACTTCACAACTTCACATATTATTCATAAATCTGAAAATGGAAATTTTTACAAAAATTTCAGCAGCATAATGGCCTACAAAATGACATTTCTAGATATATATAGCATTTATACAACAGCTCCCAAATGTAGGACAAAAACCATGCTCATCGGGCTCTCAAAATTAGCACAAAAATGCCTCAAAACACCACAAAAATACTAATAATCTATCTCAAAAGTTTAACCATGTCCCAATACATATATTCAACTTTATTTTAACATCTTAAAGTCTAAAATACAGCAGCAACCCAAACTGATATGAAATACTCAACCCGTCCTTAGCCTTCTTGAAAACCTGCAAACTCCTATTCTTGGGTCTCTTTCTCCACAGGTTTGGCAGCCTCTGAAGAACAACAAAGAAATGAGCAATAATCAAGTTCTAGAATGAGCCCAAAATGCCTCCAAACCCCTTAAAAGAGGGCATAACCCTAACTCACGTCCAAGAGGGGTTAATAAAATATAATTTAATAATAATTTTTATTTATTAGTCCATTGGTTTCCAAATATTAGCCTCTTTTGCCGAAACTTCACCTTTTTGGAGCCTGCCTGACTTAGTAAAGTTTATTATTTTTAATTATTTGAAAAGGGGACATGATATAATTCTACATCATGCATCTCATTCTGTAGAAGATCAATATCTCATATTCTGGTGTTGATGGATAGACTTACATCATTCACTCAATCATGCCTGAATTTCATAAATAAATAATCAGCAAAGTCTATTTCCCCTCCATGAATTTTTTTGACTTGGAACTTTTGATAAATTCGGGTAATGAAAATCTAGAGAAAATAAATGTTATTTCACATGTAAAAATGAATGCGTAGTGTTATTTTAATAAATTAATATCTTCCATGACCTATATTTACATATTTTGATATCTTAAAAATGTGGCTAACTTTCGTGAATAAAAAACTATATGGACCATATTCATTGTAAACACTGCTTTAAATCAATCAAGAGTAGTGCTCCTTAGTATAATTCTATTTCTTTTGAACATACCATTTTATATTAAAATAGAAAGCAATAACAATGTATTTAGAATTAGTTGATGGCCTATACATATCATTAAATTCTAAATTCCTACTACACATTCTCACCTATATTACATGATGTCTACCCTACGAAGATATAGCTTATTTGACATTTGATAAAATGATGACGGTGAATGAAATACAATAAGAAAACATTAAGATTTCTTTAAAAATGAGAACATTCAATGAAAACCTGTACCTAGTAAATTTAGATCAATCAAAATTCAGCTTCAAAAAGCATGATAGTTGGCCCAAATAAAACATATATAACAGATGATGAGCAGGCTTACCCTTCCAAAATTTTCTCCATTTCTTGGATTCGCTTCTCAAAGGACAAGAGAGACTCCCATGCACCAACTAAATTATAAATACTAGACCTTAGAACCTCAAAATCATGCCTAACTTTGCAGAGCTCCTGCTCATTTTCTATTGCACATTGTCTTTGTCTTGGTGTTTCCTATTCCATATCTTCAAGCTTCTGTTGCATTTCCTTGAGGACACCACTGTTACCCTTGGCAACCTTCTCCATTTCTTCTACTCGTGCCCACATGCTCTCGATCTGCAGTGCCTTTTGCTTCACTTGATCTTGACTAGCAGAAGCTTTTTGCTTCTCTAAAAGCTCAGATGTTTAGGGAGATAAAGTGGGAAAGATAGAGAGGAACAGATAAAGAGATATGGAGGAATAAGGAGAAGGGGCGGTAAAGAGATATATAGATGGTGAATGAGAGAGAAAGATATAAGGAGATATAGAAAGAGTGTGATAGGGATAGAGGGATAAATAGGTTATAAAATAAGTAGAGAGAGCTAAAGCAGAGATGGAGATATGGAGAGGTAGCAAGAGGAAGACATAAATCATGAGATATGCTCCTAAATTTTCCAATTAGAGTCCTTTCTCATTGGACAAATAAGGAAAATATTCGTAATGGTGCCTAGTAATCATGTATTACATAAATACATGTAAAACATAGAACAATGTATTTTTTCTATTTGATTTTCTACCTCTTCAGTGTACCCATTGCACATCAATGTAGTATTGCTAGTTTTTTATTCATTTTATGCATGGAAAAAGCATACAGTAAGGGTCACGTCAAAGTTTTCATTGGTAAGGAGAAACCCAACAAATTACCCGCCGTATTACATTGGCCTAAGGAAAGCTTTATGCTTGACCAAAGGCAAGGCACCTGCAGCTAAAAGTCAGGATGATCGAACTGGAGTGAACAATGACTTTACATAAAACACTTTGAAAACTTGTTAAGAAAATCTATCAACCTGCAATAAGATTGTATTAAAACTAGAATTATACAGATCCATATTATTAAAACTTAAAATACCTGTCAGTATTAAGTGTTCAAAAAAGCACACGTCGGACACCTCTTGGAATGTTCAGGGCCTCCATAACCTTTTCTACAATAAGAAAGAAATCCAAATAATATTAAATCTTTGCTGAAACTCCAATTCACAAGGATGTATAGTAATGTTCTAATAATCAAATACTAACAGTAAAAAACAAAATTTGAAATGGATATGTCACTAGTTTTTCTCCATTCATTCAAAAAACAAGCTTGATACTAAAATGTAAGTGTTTTCTCTTTAAATTATATCATGCTGATCACAAATACTAATCACAGATTAGTTATCCAAAAGGGTGCAATAATGACAGAGGAGACAAATACTAAAAGATGCAATGAAGAGTTGTAATTCTTCAAATGATATTAAAAAGGCATCAATAACCAGTCCAAGGACATTATTTAGATAGAAGATTACTTTATATTTTATACAGACATAAGTGGTAGTAATCCACTAGACATCAGAAAGCCAGATCCCATGAGTAAAATGATTAAGATCAAGAATAGTGATATATATATCACATAAGTAACAAGAGTTACATCAAAAATTGCAACAGTACAGATCACCCATCATTGGGTCATCACCATTACAAAGATATTATATTAGATAGAGATCAAATAAATATCCAACGTCTTTACAAACCAAACAGAATCAATCATATCACATTTCAATAAGGCAGATGTCAAATACAGTGAATAACTTCAGACCAGTATGGTACATATCACTTTTACATTATGATAAATCTGTAATAGTGATGACTTGGTCTTGCAAATTGCTCTACAGAAATTCTAATGATACTTATTGCAGATCAGTAATCAACATTAGATCATCAGGATCTATGACATTAGGTCATTTAGTTGACTATCACTATACTTCCAACTTCAATATATATAATCCTTATTTAGTCTTTGATATTGATTGGATAGGAAATTTTCACAAAGTCATTTTCATCATTATTGGAAGTGTTTTTGGTTATCAAAGTTTGATTGAAGATATTAGAACTACTTAAAAAGACATTTGCATATTGTTGGTCTATATTCTTTACCAAAGATCAATTGCATCTCTCTAGCAGTGAATTAAAGAATATATCAGAAGCATGGGTGATATTACTTATACATAACATCAAGATACATGCACAATTGCATTGATATATCTACCCCAAAAAATAATTGTTATTAATACCTAACATTTATTTGTGGCAAAATAAAGAATTGAGTATAAGTAATAATAGAAAGAAGTTTATTGTGATTTAAAATATAAGGATTTAGTCACAGACCCTTAGGAGTCATATAAGGGAACATCAAACATTAGCTCTAACCTCAAATAAGGGATTATTAACAAGCTGAAAGTTATCCTTGTTTCTGAAGTCAAATCTCTCTTCTTCCAAAATTTCCTTGTCTAATTTCTCTAGACAACGTTTCAAGTCATAGGTCTCAGCTAGGTTGTCCACTTTATCATTTCTTCCTTTGTCTTTTGGTTCCTTGAAGTGTTTTGTTCCTACACCTTGATTTTTTGTTTTTAATGTTTTCATGAACATTTATCAACTTATCATTTTTTGCTTATATCAATCCAAGGTCCTGCGATATATAGTTGTTGATCTATTCTTGCTTATTGTCTTGTTACCTCATCCTTAAAGGACTTCAATGCTATATGTTGAGATTTTTGACAAGGTAAATGTGAGTGAAGTTCTTGAAGAAATATTTGAATTACAATACTTAGTGTGAACAATCTCTCCTATTTAATTTTTTGCAACTTCTCTTTTTCTTGTGAAGCTATCATTTTGGCATGCCTAGATATCATAGAGCTCTTTCAACATCTTCAGCACAATCCCTTAATTTCCCTAGTTCTTCGCTTGCCATATTTTCATCAAAACATTTTCTCACCTACTTGTTCCTATCCTTCACTATCACATCTCTTTGTCTATCTTCCTCGAGGTGATTAGATTTGACACACAATGTATTTTTTGATTGATTGACATTAGAAATATTACTCTTCTCATGCACAAACACTGACATGCTAGTCAATGTCATGTACTTTTTAAAAGGTGAAGCATAATTTTGATCAACATCCTTATCTCCAAGAAGCTTCACATAATCTAAATGATGACCCCTAGATTCAATCCCTACTATGTCATCCTCAATGTATGACATTGAGATGCAGTAAGAACAATCTCATAATCATCATCAATCCATGTACTCATTTCATTTGTGACAGAAGGAGGACTCAAAAAATTAACTACTTCTATTCCTTCCAAGTGTCAAAAACTGTTTTCTCTTCTTGTATCTTGTTATCACTATTTTTGGTGGTCTATTAAGGTTAGATTCTGAAAACCTTCCTCCCATTCACTTCCTAACTTGGTTTCTCGTTCTTCCTTTTTCAAGTGAGGCTTCAATTTTTCCTCTTTCTTAGTTTAAATGTTGTGGTTGTTGTATGGAGACAAGTAGCTTTAGGATTTAAATTCTCCACCTCTAGCTCATGGAAACCCTTTTCTTCTACATATGCATGAATCGGTGTTTTGTACATAGCACTATGCATTGGAGTGGCAGTTAGATTTGTACTTTTTACACCACTTACCAATATTTGTCATGAGTAAATTTGTCTTGTTTGCCCAAAAGTGTTGACTCCTCAATGATAATCTATAGCATAGCTTTAATTTTAATCGAATGAATGGGAACAAGCAGCTGGAACATTTGAGAACTACCAACTGTTCTAACTCAAATGCGCCCAACTTCACACACAGGGCAGCTAGTAATGTTCTTATTGCAGTTGCACCATTGAATGTAGCAATCATCATAGACATCTTTAAGATATCATTCATCCTTGACAGCTTCCAAGAAGTTCTCCAAATTGGCACAGAAATTCCTTTTGTCTAGTCCTCTCACAAATCATGGGCTCGCCACCACTTCTCAACAAGTGAAGAGACATTTAGAGGAGCAATCATTTCATCAAAAAGGTCATTTGTAGATACATATGAATTGAAATAACTTGACTTATTATCTACTATCTCTACATATATTTACCATCAAATAATAGGAATGTCTAAATTCACTCGAAATCTAGGAGAAACTCAATGACCAAAGGTTTTCCATGACAATGAAGCCAATAAAACCACCATTTATCCTCATCACTGCCCGCATCAGAATTCACCTCAATAAGGTATTCCTTACCCTTACCAAGAGACCTATGTCTGGTTTCCAATTTTCTTTGCAATGAAAACAAAGATTCATTCTTCTTAACTCATTACTTGATTCTTTTCCTAACTTAGGAGATGTTACTTTAGGCTGATTAGGAGCCTTCACATCTGATTCATCATCTGATTTTTGATTCCTGAAGTTCTTATTATATTTCTCAGAAGGAGATGCGACTTCAACATCAAGAGCATGGTAGAAAATTGTATTGCCTTCTCTTCTATAGGCTTGAGTTCCAAGAAAGATTCTTGTTTATGAACCCACGGCCTGGCTAATATTTCTTTGGTTCCATTGAAAATTGGTATATTATTTGTTCAAGGCATCTTTATACTCAATTAGCTGTAAGCTTTGTCTAACTTGTCAAAGCATGAAGCCTTATATGCATAGGACAATAGTCTAAACATAGGACATAATAGAGAAATATTTAGTATCTTATTGAGCTTCACTTTGTTTTGAGAATAGTTTAATATTCTCTACTAAACAGGGCCAACCATGTGAAGGTGGAAGCTCATTTGGCCCCACCCCCCTCCCCCTAACATCACTCTACATTCCCCATTAACATCTAACATTCATTCATTCTTTCAACCATTAATAAAATGTAACATTCAATCAATATCACATGATAACATTCATTAACACATTAGATTCGTGAACATGCAACATTCATCAATATTCTACATTAACACATAATTCATGAACATTCATTAGCACATAATTAAATTCATTGAGACATAAAATTTAGTCATGATCAATTAAGGTATGTAGATGAAAATCATTTCTTTTTTTTCTTTCTATTTCTTTTTTCTATGTAAGCTCTAAGAGGAGCATCAGTGTCATCAGCAATTCCCCCCTCATTAGTTATTATGTTCTCTGTTCTTGATGATCTCAAATTCCTATGTTGTTGCAAAGGGGGGTCCTTTGCAATAACAAATAAAAGAGTTAAATTAAAAATGATTTATTATAATTGTTACAAGTATTTAATTATTTTAAATAACATAACTGTGGCGCTCTTTACCTGATCTGACCACATCATTTTGTCTAGACTCAATGTCAACACAGTCATGAACATCGACCCCTCGATCCTCTACAGCTACTATACAAAATGTTACGTTAATCCAAACACCAATTGCAATTACATATAAAAAAAATTAATAGCAAATGTATACCTCCACCACTGGGATGCACATCATGCGAACCTTCGACATCCACAGATTGTGTAGAAGGATTGTTAGGCTGCATTCCAGCATCCTATGCATTGTTATCATTGCTTTCTTAGAACAGATATACTCACTTTATATTGGAACTTAACATCAAATAGACTAATTGGTAACATATTCAATTTGAAATAAATTTCATTTAGCTTATTTACCTGTGGCTCAGATGCATCATTATTAGAACCTTCCACACTGATTTCAGCTTGTAGCCATTCAGCCATGGCTCTATAGCCTTGTTGGAAGCCAATTCTCTTATCCTCTTATGTGAGGCATCTCTTGAACTCTAAGCCCTACATTTTTGCGTGGTATGGTGAATTTTACTTGCATTGTTTCATCAACCAATGGAGGGTAGTTAAAATATCAAGAGGAAATGGTAAATAGTTAGCAAGGTTTCCAATCCTTGTTACACCTTATTTTGGTCATGTTGGAGTTGTTCTAAACTGTCTTTGGTCTTTGGGAGTCCTAGAGGATCCAATTTCACTCTTGGTTGGTTGTGTAGAATAAAGGTCAAGTGTTGCAATCTGCCCTGTCACTGGTAACAGCAAGTTTTCCTTAGACCTAATTTGTTTTGGGTTGTGTTGATGTTTGTTTTGGTTTCCATTTATGTTGGAGTTGTCCAAAACACTTGGTGTCAAGGTTGGGTGTATGAGGTCTTGAATGGTACAAGGGAGAAGTAACTAGTATGCAGCCTTATGTGATGAGTTGGGTCCATGAATTAAAGGAGCAGATGTTGTAACAATAGATTAGTTCTTAGGCCTAAGAATGGTTAATGGTTATTAAATTAATATGATGATCATGAATGATCTTGGATCCTCAAAATATGTGAGGATAAGAAGCCTATAATATAGGATTAAGGCATCTATCAAAGTTGCCAAGTGTTGTAAGAATGTTGTCATAACAACATTTTGCACTTATTGCAAATATTCCATGCAACATGGATAGCCTTGGATTCCTTTGATTGTGGGAGGTTATTTTCGACCAAATAGGCCCTAGAATGGTGGAGAAGACACCTAATGGAGTGATGTCTTGAATCTCCAAGCATTGGTTGCATATTGTAAAAAGTTTGAGTTGATGAAGTGGCTGGAAAACTCTATTTTTGAAGTGATATTTTGGTTTTTGAAGGAACAGTCATACTTGAAGCCTAAAATGTGTTGATACAGTGGTTGAGATGTGTTCTATAGTCATTTTGAAGAATTTTTCATGTTATTTGTTAAGGGTTTGGATGAAATCTTGAATATGATAAACCTAAGAGCCAAGAACCTTCCCAAATCAGTAAAATGGGATGGAATCTGAATGAATTCAATGTGAAGAAGGTCCCCACAATGAAGTTTGAAATTTGTGATGTTTTAGTGGATTTGGCACTTAGATCCATCTAAGTGAAAGTGAGAAAGAGAACCAAAATTAAGGTGTGGATCATCCAAGGTGGAGTTTTTAAGGTGTGACTCTTGTACTAAAGAGTTAATAGGATTTAGTTAATGATCTAATCCTATTAGGAGATCCTATAGAAGCATAGGATACTAGGAGATAAGAGAAATCTCTTGGTGGAAGTGGAAAACTAAGCCTAGGAGTTTTATCTTACACCAGTACTTCCAAAGCGTGTTACTCTGCATCATATATTGGTGTGGAGGAACACTAAGATCCAAGTTGAGCATCAGGAGCATAGACAAACTAGTCTATCCTAGCATTTCCCATCACATTATATAAAAAATTTCATACAATTTTTCATTTACTAATACTTATAACTCTTTCTTGAAGTTTCAAAAAACCACCAGAGCCGAGCTTGTGTGTCCCGTGCTTTTCTAGTCTTGCCTTTGTTTCCTTTGATGTGTCAAGCAATCTATGAAAAGTTTGAAATATGTTAGATAGTATAAATATAGAGGTTAATTAGTACATAATTAGATTCTCAATAATATCACATACCTTGTTGTACTCTCTACTGGTGTAATATTATTTTTCTTGTCAGCTTTATACTTTCCATCCAAAATCAGAGCCTGCCACTCAGCCTCAGGAACATAGGGCAGACACTCGTACATGGGGTTATCCTATAAATTTTTTCTGTATTGGTCCCTAATATACTTCAAACATAAACCATATTTTTCAAGGAGCTTGTTTCTCTCAAATGCATGAGGTCCAAAGAGTTTGGTCATGCTCTCTATAAGATCATCCTTCAACGGTTTGCATTGGTTATTCCACCTTTTAAGTAAAAAAAAACATGTTAGACTCATAAATGAAGTGAAGCTACCTTTAATTTAGTTCAAGAAATGGATGAAAAGGAAAACTATTATAGCAATGATATGAAATCAAAATAGTGGTTTGGGGTTTTAGTTAGGATATGATGTTCCACCAGGTACGTAGGGTGGGCTCAAATATTCACAAACGCTCGTCACGAAGTTTTCTCCAAAAAACATCATTCCCTACAAAACAATCATGGGATCATTAGTCGATGAAGAGTGATCAAAAACTAAATTACTATTATATCACTATAGAATAATAATAACTTTAAAGTACCTAGAACTTTGGCTACTTTTAATGGAATGCCTTCATCGTCGTTGATGATCAATATGACATCCTTCACCGTTCCCGTACTAGGAACATAGGAACATCCAGGAAATGATGGTGTAGCTCCTATTGCAAAAAGTTTCATAAGTTTCATAAGTCTTTTTCATGAAGTATAAAAGAAAAAATGATAATTGATGTTAAAAAGTTGTAAAAAAAAAGCTATTTGTTGCTGTCATAAGAGAGAAAAAGAGGGATTTGTGTACCAGCAGATGGTGCAACAGTCGATGCCTGTAAGCTGCGTGTTGCTAACTTAGTGATCGGAAAGAGATTTGTGGTTGTCCTGGATGGAGGCGACATCATCATAGGATTCAATTTATGTGAAGCTAAAGAATAAAATTCTTAGAGCATGCATAAATATAGAATGCGTGGACTAACATGGACAAGATTGTTAGAGCATTAAAAAAAGGATTGTTTGAGCATGTATTGTCAATGATTATGACCATTCCTATATATATTCAGTGGAAAAAAGAAGTGGGGAATGGAACATGCGATCTACCTGAACCACCTGCAGCACCCTCATCATGGGAACAGGGCTCGAAATCATGCAAAAAACTCTATAAAGACAATGCATCCATATTTTAATTAATGCCATAAAAGAGCATAACATAAAAACCATTATTGAACTCTTGTTATAATTAAAAATTTCATTAATACTTACTTTTAAGGTTTCAGAGGTGTGCATCAATTCATATCCCCTTTCTCTTATTTCCTAAATAGTAGGCTTTTGGTTGCCAAACATAAAATTTCTTTGCCAATTTTCTTTAGCAACTTTCTAGTCGAACCGATCAAGTCATCAGTGTTTGCTAAATCAATATAAAAAGGGTCCTCCTCAAGGGGGGGTTGCTGATCAGAGACTGCAGGTTCCTTTCCCTCCCTCCGACCACTGGCCCTCTGTGACAACAATAGTATTAGTATTATCAAAATTACTCCATAACAATGAAGAAAACAACATTAAAAAAATAACATTTTGCTTCTATCTAGTTTGCACAATTACAATGAGTTTTACCTACTCGTGTGTAGATAGTCGAGAACATCACCAGCATCCCCTCCAGGCAGTTGCTCCATATTGTGCCCCTATGTCAAAGATCAAGTATAAAAATGTTAGCCAACAATTTATTGACTAAATGGTATGTTGGCGTCATTGATTAGAAGTTGGTTTAATAGTATGTACCACCCCCATGATAGTAGCCTCATTCGTATCTATGCGGTTCAAATTATAATAAATAAGAAGCTCTTCCCTGCACGTACTGATTTTATCGCATAGATGAATACACAATTTCCCTCGCATGCCTCAAATATGCAATTGGGTTGCTTTATAGTTGACCCAAGTCGTGTACTCTTTATAAAACTCGCAATATTCCCTGTTTCTTTTGGTCTTCCATCAATGTATATAGCCACACTTTTACTTTAATTATTGTCTTGATGTTTTATATAATTTGCTGAGAGGGCATACCTACGCATACTTTTTTTATATTGAACAATATGCATCCAACTTTTGTAATCGTAACATGGTCCAACATACTCCATCAATTCATAAAATTTTTTGTAAGACACCTTTATGCTATCCATAGAAAATAGGCCCAAACCATGTAGTGATGATGGTGCTATGCGATATATCCTCTCGTTAACACAAAAATCAGTGTTTATTGGCGGAAGTTCCTTGGGTACCCAATATTTCTATAGATGTTGGTACCTCAAGGGCACCTCGATGTCACCTTCCATCTCATCATCATAAGAACATGACCCCCCTTGAGCAAGGAAAAATTCCATGCGTTTATTGAATTTCCTTCTAGACCTTTGACCTCTAGTTAATCTCCCTATTCTAGATAAACTGCATGTCTCACTTTCCTCTTCTATTCCTATATTTCCCTCACTTGAGGAAGACACTTCTAACAAATACCTATTCACTAGTACCTACAAATGGGAGATATCTTAGAAGACATCAATCTTACTATTGATAAGTGTATTAAATAGACTGTCTATAAGGAGTATTGACTTATACCTGTTGATCCATGAGACTGTGCGGGATGCTCCTGAAAGGGGTTCAGTTTCCTGTAAATGTAATTCAATTATCATGAGCATAATCATATCATAATCATAATCACATCTATCATTAGCATCACATAAAAATTAAAAACATTAAAAGGTACACAATAAAACACTTAAATCAAGCTCACATTATAAGCCTACTAGGGAAGTAGGCCTAGTGAAGGGCTAAAACTGGTTTTTTGTATCAGCTGATGAGTTGAGGGCTTAGTCACCTTAGGGACATGCTATTTGAAGTTTTTTGATGTGTGTGGAGGTGGAGGAAACACCTATTTAAGGTGAAATCAAGTTTGGCGCCTATTCAGGCATTGTGAGCATTTGATAGTTTGTTGATTAGATTGCTTGGATGAATCCTTTGGATGGATTGAGGGACATTCATGGGATTATTCCAAAGATGTAGAACCTAAGGTGGCATAAGGATTTGGTGTGCACTCTGATAGGTTATGGAGTTGGCTTGGATCAAGGAGAGGGATCTTATGAAGATGCTTGGTTGGTGTTGTGAGAACACTATGGAAGTCCCTCTGGTTATGAATGATTGCAAGTCCACCTAGGGTCTCTGCATCACCTACAGAGGCAAAATTATTAACCATTAAATTGGGTAAGCACTTATATTATGTTTTCCCTATGAATTTTATTCTAGGTACAACTCCCTTTTATAGATATTTAATGAATTCCCTTTTCTAAACTAAACACTTACAAATGCTTTTGACCTGAAAGAAAATAAGGCTCAATACATTCACACATCAATATGTGTTTTAAATAGTTTTATTTAATTAATTTATATTAATAGTTAATTTAGATTAGAAATACTCTATTTGTAGTTGAAACTTGTAGCTTTTAAATAGATAATGAATAAACTATGTAACCATATATATAAGACAAATATATTTCTATCAAGAAATGAATATTAAATAGATTAAGGATTGATGGCATACCTCTAAATTCCATCATCATCATCCTCATTGTCATCATCATCATCATCATCGTCGTCGTCTTCGTCCTTGTCATTATCATCATCGTCGTCATCATCATCATCCTCACCATCATCATCGTCGTAATTTTCATCATCGTCATCATCCTCCTCATCAACATCATCTTCATCATCATCATCAGTAGCAGCATCATCGTCATCATCTTCTTCTTCTTCTTCATAAAAATTTGTGTCAGGAACATCATCCAATAACTATCGATCGTGATCACCATCTACATCATCTTCTACTTCTTCAATATCTTCTTCTTCCCTCGCATTATACTTTATTGGCCTTCCTCTTGGTTCATGTCTAACAACAAATGACCAACCTAGTTTATGTAGAACCTCTGAGTAAAATACCTGCTCACATTGGCTTGGAAGAACATAAGGCTCATCCCCAACTAGCTCAAACGACCTTGTATTAACCATTGTAAATCCATTATCATGTTCAATAAAAATTCTATCAGGATCATTTGGATTAAGTCGTAGCCTATACCATTTGACAATGAAGAGTACTAATTTGAAGGAACTAAAGTCACACTCACGTATCTCATCCAAAATGCCATAGTATCAATTTTCAAACTCTTGTGGATGTAAGTCGTTTGTAGATGAAATACTAGTCGCTTAAAAGACTACAATTATTCCTGAATCACAAGTTTTCTTCGTGTCATCCAACACTTTGACGCAAAATTTTTGACCATTACAGAACATAGCCTTGTGGTGTTTAACCTACAATAATATGTGAAACATGTCAAAATTATTGTATCATGAGTTGATAAACATAAGGGTGATTAATAAATTTGTACGTACCTAGAAATCTCTTAAACCATGTGCTAAATCTATTTCCCTTTGCATAACATTGGAATCTCCATTACGATAAGCTTCTTTAACCAATGAAGATACACCTTCCCATGTTAATGTCTGACCAGAATGTTGACATTGTTCAATCCATATCGTCATCCAATCAAGATTGTTTGCAATACACAAATGTAGTGCATCCCACTCTCGAGCACCTGTACAAAAAAAAAATAGACAACTTACAACCGATTTATTTTGAAGATTAAGAAATAATTTATTACAATAACATCTTATAATTTATTACCTCTCACTTTCCTCAATGTACCTTTCCCCATCAAGTACTCCCCTTCTAATTTTTTAAAAGGCTCGAGATCCCAAATGTGATCTACATGGATATTTGATGCAAACTTAGGAAGATATTCAGTAATGTACACCATAGTCTGGTATACCATATATCCCTCTACCGTACAACCCTCAGGATGTGCTCTTTGTTGAACCAAAGCCTTCAAAGATTTCAAATGCCTCTCAACCATCCACATTGACCTAGTGTGTACAAGTCCAAACAATTCAATCTCCTCAACTAGGTGTATGATGTAGTGTTCTTGTGCATTGAAAAAAGTTGGAGGTAGACACTTTTGCATTTCACACAATAAATGAGGAATTCTTCTCTTCCAATAGTTAATATCTTCTTTATGGATTTCTTGAGATGACGACCACCTACATTAAGAGATTCAAGTCAAAAAAAAATATAGATATGAGACTTTACAAAATAACATACAATAGATTACATAGCAAGAAAAACTAATCACGAATATAATAAATATATAGATCAAATTGAACAAATATTACTACTTACCTCATATATTTTCCAAGATCATATATCACTTGTTTGATGTTATTGTTGAAGTTCTCTGGGAGAGATAGAGGAAGCACGTACTACAGTAATTATAAACTAGTCATTTCATTGTTTTCTAACATAACATAACGAACAGTACACGTAGTTTATGAATATATTGTAAATACAAAAGAACATAACTTACCTTGACGAAAGTATGCCAATCATGCATTTTAAGCCCTGGCCCAAATTCACTTTTTTTTAATATGAGATTGTTTATGTTCACAGAAAATCCTGTGGGAAATTGAATTTTTTGTATGACTTCTTTTATGGCATCACTTTGCTACTCTGTTAATAACCATGGAAGGCACTTATATTAATCTAATCTCTATTTCTATTTGAGTGAATGAAATTCTTCAATGCATGATTGGATTCATGTATGTCATTACAAATTTTGACAATTTTTCTTTGTCATGCCTTCCATCCAATATTTTCCACAATGTCTCTGTTATATTCTTTCCAATATACATAGTATCAAACAAATGCACAATTTGTAAGTGCTCATAGTAGGGCAACCTACTAAATTGTCTGGGATAGCTTTTTAGTCCCTTTGGAAGGTTGTCAGTATTGCCTTGACGACCTTCACGATCATCAATTACACAATTAATAAACAAAAATCACAATAGAAATATATAAATTACAAACATCAACCATTAGGTGGAACGGCATTACCTCGACGATTAATTCTATTATATTCCAACTTCCATAGGCGAGGTGTCATTCTTCGTGGCTTTGATGTAGTCTCTTCTTTACCATTGAAAAGATGTTTTTTCATACTTTGATACTTATGATTCCTGTGGAGGAAGTGTCTACACTCATCAAACACTTTCTTTTCTAAACTTTTTGAATGACGAGATTTCATCTTTGGACCACAAACTGGACATGCAAATTTTCCCTTTGTTTGAAGACCTACAAGATAATGATATAATTGGATTATTAAATATGTTGATTTTTATAATTAGAATTATTGTGCGCAACTTGAATTCACTATAGCATACCACAAAAATGTGTTAGCCCTAGGGCATCATGTATTGTCCATGCAAGTATTGCATGGAATTGAAATTGTCTTTTTCCTATTGGTCTAGACATGTCATACATAGTGACACCATTCCATAACTCCACCAACTCATCGATAAGAGGCTCAATATATATATTCATATCTTTTACTTGATATTTACCTAGTTGAATGAACAGTAACATTACATAATTATTGCGACCGTTTTGCTGCAAGATTTGTAAGTACATGTAAATTAATAACTATGAAATGATAAGATACCTGGAACAATCATTACCAACATAATGTGCTCCCTCTTTATTGACATCCACGGAGGAATTTTATTGTTGATAACAAAAATAGGCCACACCGAGTAAATAGATCTCATCTCTCCAAATTGATTGACACCGTCCGCTGCCAATGAAAGCCTGAGATTACAAGGTTCTTCTTTGAAGTGTTGCCACTTTTCCTCTATGTGCATAAATGTCGAACCATTTGCAGGAATTTGAATAATGTCATCTCAACTTCTATTGCATGCATGATAATCCATAAATTGAGCCAAGCTACTACACCTGAATAATTGTCACATTTGTGGAATAATGGGGATCTAATGAAGAACCTTTTGAGGCACCTTTTTTGTTAGTCAATCTGTTCGATATCTACTCGTATGACATACAAGGCATTGTGTTAAAAATTTATGTTCTTTATAATATATAATATGATCATTGGGACAAGCATGTATTGCTTCATACTCCATTCCAATATCTTTCATAACAGCAGTTAATTCTCGATATGAGTGAGGTAGAACATTTGATGATGGTAACAGAAACTCACCTATCAATCTACAGCAAAAAATATAAGTTGTTAATATAAACAATATTAGTGTTACTTTATTCACCCTTTGTTAACTATAAATACATATATGACATACCTTAACATACATGACATTTTTATTTTGGATAAACCATTCATAACCTTCAAGTTCAACAACAACAATATAGTAGAGAAGAGTTGTTTGGGAGTCTTTGTATAGGGGCTCATATGCCTTCTAAAGTAGAGGTACATGGAGGCTATCATCATCATCATCATCAGATACGCTTGGACTAGATGTGTCATGGATCAATGTATTTATACCATCCTCTTCAATTGTGTTTTCTGGCACATGATTTTCATCTTCCATGGGATCATTATCTTCACCTTGCATATTTGCACCTCCATGTTCCTCCAATTCAAAAACCATATTGTTTGGATTGTTGTGGTTCATATCATGTACTTCCTTGAGAAGATCAACCTATATAAAATTGATTAACATAAATAAACCATGATCATCAACTCATCATCAAGTGATTTCATATGTATATAAATTTTTTAAATGATATAATGAACAACTTATCAGTGGATGATAGTCATGCCCCCCTTCAATGTGACCATTCTCCCTACAATGTCTCTTAACTATTTTGATTAGTAGTCTTCTATGGTTTAAGCCCTTACAAATATTGCAAGGATGATAACATTTTGCATCACCTTTTCTTTTCAAGTTAGACCACAATCTAGCAATTGTCTCCCTATTTTGTTCTTCACTTATATTATCTGACATGATCGATCTTTGCAGGAAGCAAAAATCGGGCTATGAAAACTTCGGCTACAACTTTCACAAATTAAGAAAAACTATCAAAAGTACAGAAATCTTCTTAGACCTAGCTAAATACTTTAATATTTTAAAAATACTTTCTTTGACTTTATTCCTAAGATTATTTGTAAAAATTTGACCAACCGCCTGAAGGTCTTATTTCAAGAGGCCTTACAACATTAAGCCACTAAAAGCAATTTCAAAACATAAAAGCTAAAAGTCTAGTTAAAATATACATTAGAATAAAAAATATACAATTTTCATACCTAAGCACGTGGCTATAACTCGTGCAACGGCCTTCTTGCTTAGCTGTAGAAGCTCTCCAACAATCAAATTATACAAACTACAAGGCCTAACAACAATTTCAAAACATATAAGCTACAAGTCTAGTTAAAATATACATTAGATTAGATTCAAAAATAGCAAGCAATGTTATTCAGAATTAGATTCAACAAACCTTAGCAGTGTAAATAGCCATCTCCTCTAAACTGGACTCCAGACATAAGGGGGCATTCGCATACTCTTCCCCTAAAGGTATCCTGAAGAACAAAAGCCACTATTCTTGAGTTTGTGAATTGCATCTCGAGATGAATGAAGCTTAAAAGGAATGAAAATTGTTTTCATACATTTAAATCAAGATTTAATATTTATTCATAAGTATATACCTTGCAAGCACTTAAAATTGTTGTTATGTGTGTTGCAGGAAAAGAAGAAGTTTCAAGATAAGTTTACATTGTTGTTATATGTGTTGTAGGAAAAGAAGAACTTTACATTGCTTTAACTTGCCATTGATGAGTATCATCTAAGACTTTTACACACTTTTATACGTATGTCCACTTGAATTTTTAGAATTGATTGAATTAAAGTCAAATGAAAAACTGAACTCCCATATTAACTGACTATAGTGTAAGAGATGCTGAGCATGTAATTTCATGCTGCCAGTTTTTCCATACCAAAATGGAAGTTCACAATCTTCTTCCTTAAGTTTCTCTCTTTCCAATATCTGACTATGTGTTAATAGTTCCTTTGGTGAATTTGATCTGTATGAAGAATTTCATAATATGTTGCCATACTATGCTGGTAAATATGTTTCAATAGACCACCCCTTGAAAAACTTAACATGAATCCTCCATCGTTAATTATGCTTAGTTGTAATATAGGAATTGCATCTCTTCTAGTCCTCATTTTGACATTGATGCTAACACTTGTGATCTGGCTCACACTTTTGACATTAATAGCAATATTTAATCATGAATCTCTAACATTCTCTTAATCAGTATATTGTTTGATAACTTTAGTAGCCTAAAATTATATTCAATGTCTGACAACATTGGAGATACTATTATTTGGAGAAACATTTCAGTCACATTTTATCGAAGGTAGACTCTTGGAGGATTGATATATTTTTAAAAATGCATTGATGTGAATGGCCATTTGTGAAGAATCAAACCTTAAATGTTGAACACTATAGTGGTTGGCAATAAATTAGGTCCAACAATTATTAGGGCTATTTGGATGGTTTAGAACTTCAGCATCTGTATTATTCATCGATTGCATCTGAGTTTCATTTGATTATATTGATTGGTTTTGATGTCTGTATTATGTTCACCCAAAAAGGTCTAAATGCACTCCAAAATCCCTCAAGTCTTCATTGCAGCATGCAAAAAGTTCCCAAATGCACCAATGTACCTAGAATTGTGACATTTTTCACCATAGGTCCCACCTATCCTCTTAAACAACTTAGAGCTTCATTGATAGTTTGATTTGACCCTAAAACTACTAGATTCAATTTGAAGGCTCCAAGAAAATTGTCCTTTATGTGGTTGGCATGAAGTCGAAGAAAAATCAATGCTCATCCATGCCACATTTATTATTGCATGACCCAAAGATTTACATATCATCTCTAGGCCACTGTTTCAGCTTCTTTTTTCTAATGATTTCATCATCATTGCACAAAATTTAACACACCATCAAGGGTATGGTGAATGTATAGGAGGCTCTTCTAATAGGAAACAAGTGAGATCACATATTTACACATGTAGATGTTGTTGTTTACAATTGTTTGTGCACAAGCACAAAGTGATAGTGATTTGTTGTTCATTTTTGTTCATGTTGTTAGCATTGTTGTCCTAATTTAAGTGTGTAATGATGCAATTGCTTTAAAAAAATCCCCTGCATGTTTTATGCTTAGTTCCAAGGGTTCCTTGGTGGGGCACTACATAGCCAGTACAACCAAAATACTTTCAAATAGAAACTATTTAGTAAATAGGACAGAAAATTCTCCTAATAGAGAATACTACATAGAACCAGATCTAAGACACTATCATGCATAGAACTAAATGTTATGGTTGTGATCTTCTTTTCAAATCTATGCAGCACAGAACATTATACTTATGTGTATAGATGCACTTCCTATATGCAATCCAAAGCTTGAATGTTATCAAGTGTGTCCAATGATGGGGAGAGACCTTTGTGCAAGCAGAAGATCTACAATGAAACAAAAGAAAAGAAAATTTTCTTATAGTAAGAACAATTTTTTTGTGCTACACAGGGTACCAACAAAATAGTGTATAATATCTTTTTCTTTACCTGGCTTTCAATTCAACATGAGAGCCTTTAATAGAAAATTCAAGTTGATAACATATTTAACAAGAGCTGCAATGCAGCCTAGTTCCTGCGTAAGTCCAAGAAAATGTGTGAGGATTGACATAGATTTGCGTAAGTCCAAGAAGATGTGTGAGCATTGACATAGATTTTGTGAACATTTTCTATGTAATGAAGATTTTACTGCAAATGGAATGAACCTAGGGGTCGACTGGTAAACTAATTATTTGTATTAAATGGTGTAAAATTGAAACTAAAACCATTTCAATTGGCCACACCACTCATGGACTATTCCTCCATATGTTATAATACTTTCATCATATATCACAAATATGAAATAAAATATGTAGCACACTGAAATAAAGCATTAAAAGATAGTGTCTAAATGTAATTAAATATATGGAACTGGTTATAAGAATCTATACAAATTAATTAGAATGGATTGAAATCAATGCCCAACTTAAGAAGATCAACACTGATAATATGTCAAATATTTATTGTTAATTTATGCTCATAGCTATAGGGAAATTAGCTAAGCGAGCAACAAAAGAGCTAATAGTTTGTAAGAGTATACCATTTAAACTATGTATGCTCATTTAACAAGAGAGCCCATAATTTGGCATGAAATACTCAAGACAATAGAGGAGCTTCTACCGAATTCCCAAGAAATCTAGAAATTGGATGAACTCAAATGATTTTTTTATTTTATTTTTTCCAATGTTTTTAGTTTCCTTTAAGCTTTCCTTGTTGTATTATATATTCTTCTCCCATTCTCCTTAGAACTTATAATCGAATCAGTTAGCTGGCATATTGTTGTGAAAATACAGGTCATTTTTGAAGATACCCTGCTAGGATCCTAAGGAAATTAATATGACTCTTAATAATGGAAAACTCAAAGAGTACGTAAAAGAGACGGGAAACCACGAATTCTTGTTTTAAATTATAATTAGTTTCAGGTCACTTATATGTCATGTCAGTGGCATGAAAATTATTTTAATGTGTTCTTTGATTGAGGCTTGAATATAAAGTCCATAGGAGACATTCCAGTTTATTATAACTAAATGAAAAGGTAGAAAAAGTGTTACATAATTGAAAGGCAAAGGCAACTTACGAACAGATAAATAGGAATTCAAGCAACAACTTAAAAAAGACTATGTGAGAAATTGATATATGAAGAAAGATAAAGAGTAATATCAAATATGAATTGAAAAACATAATATTATCTATTGAGAAACAAATCCCAACTAGCGGGAGAGAAAACATGCAATAAAACAAGAATTGATTAATTGCTCATCTCCGGCCACCTGAAAATTTCTACGTGTTGCCATTGAAATATTTTACAAAAAATCCATCAACAAAACCCTAATTAGTATTACTATTTGGAAAATGATTTAGAATCTTGGACCCGAAGTTTGGGGCACTAGGGCCTAGATCTCATAAGCTTATCAGCCTTAGCGAGGCCAAGTATAGCAGACTCAAAAGTTGTAATATTCTGCACAATTCTCTTGTCAAACTCCTAAACTAGATATAAATTTAGGCTATGAGGCACATACAACAATTCCCATTTCCAGGCATGAAAAATAAAGTCAAGCTCATCATGCACAGAATCGTAACCGCAGGCAAAAATGCCCATGTCTGAGTTGGACATAACACAAAAGCCACAACTATATATTTGATATGCATCTTACTTCAGCATTTCATGTAACATAGCCAAATCCAAAAGAAATCTCGCAAACAAACTACCTGAGACTTATAACCTTTATCTTCCAATATCCAATGGCTCCTTATAGGCGTTAATACAAAGAAGCCAACTGTCAAAAACTGTGGCAACGATAAACATTTTGAAAAATAAAATTGTATTAGGTAGAAATAAAAAATAGTGAAGAATGGTGTAGACTTGTAGCCAGAAGATAACACAGTGAAAATTGATGAGCTATTTGTTATCAACCACCTCAAAGAAATGTGCATATCAACTCTAAGTGTCAAATGTGAGCTGTAAGTGCAACAATGCAAGTTTTCATCTGTGTAACTTGTTTTTCTGCTACAGTCAATGTTGATACATCCTACTTTAACATAAATAGATTCAAAAGGAAGCATTGTCAACTTAAGAAAAATAGTAAAAATATACAGATGGATAAATGATGCATTTGTTTGGTATATTGTTAACTAGTTGAGCAATAACAGAAGCTACGCTGACTACTTGAAACCTTTTGTATGACTTTTCCTGCCCCTGTGAAGAAGATGAAAAAATGCCATGGATAGTAATCAAAAGGAATTAAGCCTACTAACAACAGCATGATTTGCATTGACAGAAAAAACTACAAATCCATACATTTAAATAATGACTTGAGTGATCTTTCAAACAATTTTAAAATGAGCTCTGAACAAATACCGTAAAACCATATTTCCTTTTATTATGCTAAGTCTCCCTGCAAGAAAAATAAATAGATCTACAAGAAAAATATTACACATGCTCATCTGCATGCCAAACTAAACATGCAATTAAACAAGTGTTACACCATTTGTAGAAATGGGAAGCTCAGGAGCACCCTTTGTGAGAATGATAGGCCCAACACTTTGGTACTTGCTCCCTCATGCCAAAACATGCCAGCAAGCACAGCAACCTAAACACTAATTTTTTGATTTTCACCTCTTCTCTTTCATGGCCAAATGCTACTCAATGAGTGTTATTGAAACTAAATCTATGTAGAAAATCATACAAATTTACAGATATTCTTTTGTTGTAGAGATTAGAGAGGACGAAAATGAGGTGACTTGAAATCTCTCACCATCTTGGGCTGATGGGGACACAACCCAAGAATAGAATGGACACAACAGAAAAGGGAAATTGTATAAACTAAGAAAATAAGCTAGTACAAATAGTACAGAGAAAATAAACTTCAAAACATGCCCTAAGGGCTTACAATAGCATAAATCTAGAGATAATTTCTCCTTTCAGTACCTCCTCTCAAACTCCACTCCAAACTGCCTTTTATAATGCCATAAATCTCCTTAAATAGACCCCAAAGGGTTAAGGACTAGGAGTACATTCTAGAAAGTGCTATTAGGCATCCACCAACCAAATAGAAGGTTCCAGAAGCTATGTTAGAAGTTGGTGCAAATCTAGAAGAATCCAAAAATGGTAACCAAACTTCCGAGAGGCATAACTTTTGAACCGTAGCTCCGATTGACAAACCATTTACATTTCTGGAAAGCTCTCCAAGTGTTCTATAGCCCTATGGACAAGCTTTGCTCGTCCCCCATTTTTTGGCCCTTTTCAAGGTCATTTAATGCCCCTAACCTGACTTTGAAGCATTCTTAGGAGGTCTCCAAAACTTGAAAAATTGCAATAACTTTCAAACCATGGGGCCTTTTGACCTGATTCTTTTTCTGGAATGCTCTAAATTACAATTACATTCATCTAGCCAATTTATGCCTCCTAGTTCACCAAAATGATGGCCCAATTACATGCTCCTATTTTTTTGGGATTTTCTAGCATACTGATAGTGGAACTGTGAGAGTTGGAACCTTTATTTGACCCAAATGGGTATCCAAAAAATAAAAACACATGAAAGAAAAACTAAGTCTAAGTACATTTTTTTGGGTGACACAGGATTGCCCTTATACCTCTAGATGCTCCTACATCAGACACCCAGGATAGATTGAAAAGTGACCCTATCACTTTATGAATGGTAGAGGAAATCCCAAATGGGAAACCTCAGCTACTGAAATCCAAGTTGAGCCCTCGATCGATTGTCCTTTCCATTTGACCAAATACTATTCATACTGCCTATTTCTGGTACTCCTACCCACACGATGATCTAGAATGTCTTCTATCCCCTCCTTCTTAGAAGCAAGAATTGGACATGGCTCTAACACCAGCTCCTCATCTGCACCATCATCATGATACTCTATTAAATCTGCAATGTTGAAAATGGGAGAAATGTGAATACCGTCTGGCAGCTCCACTTCATATGTATTTCCTGAGTCATGTTTCTTCAAAATTTTCCAAGGGCCAAATTTCTTCATTTTCAGCTTGTTGTAAGTACTGGCTGGAAATATTTCTTTTCGTAAGTGCACCATGACTAGATCCCCTACTTGGAATTCCTTATGTCTTCTCCTTTGATCAGCCCTAGCTTTATACTCTTGATTCATCTTGGTAATGTGTGCTTGAACCTCCTCATGTAGATGCTTGATATGTTCAGCAAATTCCTTAGCTTCAGCACTTGTCCTCTCCCCTTGTTCTATCTTCCTCAATTTTGGTGCAGTCCTTCGGCTATTCCCATATACAATTTGAAATGGTGATTTTCCAGTACTCCTATTTATAGAGTTATTGTAAGAAAACTCTGCTTGTGGTAGAATCAAATCCCATCCCTTGGGCTTATCCCCAACTAAACATCTCAGCAAATTTCCCAGACTTCTGTTTTCCACTTCTGTTTGGCCATCAGTTTGTGGGTGATGCATGGAACTGAATTTCAGGTCTGTTCTCAACTTTTTCCAAAATGTCCTCCAGAAATACCCCACAAATTTAGTATCTCTGTCAGAAACTATACTCCTTGGAAGATCATGTAGTCTTACCACCTCTTTGAAAAACAAGTCTGCGATATGGACAGCATCATGAGTTTTGTGGCATGGAATGAAATGTGCCATTTTGGAGAACCTATCAACCACCACAAATACTGATTCATTACCCCTTTGTGTCCTCGGCAATCCAAGAACAAAATCCATACTTATGTCCTCACATGGCCTTGATGGAACAGTAAATGGCTGATATAGGCCAGTATTGTGACTAAACCCCTTGGCAACTTAACAAACCTGGCAACTTTGTACAAACTTCTTCACATCTTCTGAAATTTGAGGCCAAAAATAATATTCTCTAAGAATGGAAATGGTCTTATCTCAACCAAAATGTCCTGCCATCCCTCCACTATGTTTCTCCTTAATTATATTTTCCCTCATGGAACTCCTTGGAATGCACAATTGACTACCTTTGAACAACATACCATCCTGAATCAAATAGTCTAACCACTTGGTTCTATCTATAGCAACAGGTTCTTTACAAGCTTTCCAGGCTTCAGCAAAATCAGGATCCTCAGGGTACAAATTCTTGAGTTCATCAAACCCAACTACTTCAACCTACATTACTGTAAGCAACAACTATCTCCTACTTAGTGCATCTGCAACCCTGTTAGATTTTCCACTTTTATGCTTCAACACAAATGTATAACTTTGCAAGAACTCTACCCACTTCATATGCCTCTAATTTAATTTACCTTGGCTATTTAGGTACTGTAATGCCTAATGATCAGTATACAAAACAAATTCCTTTGGCAATAAATAATGCCTCCATTTCTTTAAGGCCTAAACTATTGCATAGAACTCTTGATCATAAACAAAATACTTCTTCTTTGCATCATTCAATTTTTCACTAAAATATGCAATAGGCTTACCTTTTTGGCTTAATACAGCCCCAATAGTGCTGCCACTAGCATCACAATCCACCTGGAACACTTTTCTAAAATCTGGAAGTGCCAACACAGGTTGTTATGTTACCTTCTTCTTCAGCAAATCAAAACTTCTCACAGTTGTTGTAGTCCATTTGAACTGTTTTCTATCCCCTCTTATTGTATCAGTTAGGGGTGCACATATGCCACTAAAATTCCTAATAAACTTCCTGTAAAAACTAACCAGACCATGAAATGATCTTACCTCAGTAGCAGACCTTGGAGTAGGCCATTCCAAGATGGCTTTTACCTTCTCCGGATCCATTTTGAGACCTTCAGGTGATATAACAAACCCCAAATAGACTAACTCCCTTTTTGCAAAGTTACACTTCTTCAGATTAATTAACAGTTTCTCTTCCCTTAGCCTTTCAAGGACACTACGAATATGCAATAAATTTTCTTCCGAAGTCTTTCTGAAAATTAAAATATCATCCAAATAAAAAAAAACAAATTTTCCCAAGAACTTCTTAAGTACCTCATTCATGAGCCGCATGAAGGTGCTTGGGGCGTTCGTCAATCCAAAGGGCATGACTAACCACTCATAAAGACCCTCCTTGGTCTTGAAGGCTATTTTCCACTCATCTCCTTCTCAAATCCGTATCTGGTGATAACCACTCTTTAGATGTATCTTTGTGAAGTACTGAGCTCCACTCAAGTAGTCCATAATATCATCCATCCTTGGCAAAGGAAACTGGTACTTGATGGTGATCCTATTTATAGCTCGAGAATCTGTACACATCCTCCACTCTCCATCCTTCTTTGGTGTGAGTACTATAGGTATTGCACATGGACTCAGGCTCTCTCGAATCAAGCCCTTCCTCAACAACTCTTGAATCTGTCTAGTTAGCTCCTCTGTTTCAGTAGGAGTCATCCTGTGAGCAGCCTTGTTAGGAAAACTAGCTCCTAGAATCAAATCTATCTGATGACTAATTTGCCTTATTGGTGGCAATCCATCTGGAACATTATCAGAGATAATATCTCCAAACTCCCCTAGTAAATCTGAAACTTCAACTGGTATTTCACTACTACCTTCTTTATCTTTCCTAGGAATCAAAGCATAGCACATATGCTGATGTTTCATGCCATCTAAAAACTTCCTTTCATCAACAAGACAAATCCTAGCACTGCTACATACCTTTTCCCCTTCCTTTTTCATGGGCTTCAATTTGTGGTGAACTCCATCCTTTGTCAGAGAGTATGTGTTTGCATGTCCATTATGTACTGCATGTCTATCAAACTGCCATGGTCTACCCAACAATAGATGGAAAACATCCATCGAAATAACATCACAGAGAACTTCATCATGGTAACTCCCAATTTTGAATTTTACTAAACATTGTTCACTTACCAGGACCTTATGATCATCTTTTACCCAAGCAATCCGATAGGGTTGGGGATGTTTCTTCCTCTTGAGCTTCAGCTTAGAGACCATCTCTTATGATACCAAGTTATCAATGCTACCACCATCAATGATCATGTCACAACATTTATCCTCACAATGCATCTGGTACGAAACAAACTCCTTCGTTGTCCTGGTTCAATCTCACCACTTAGTAGGACTCTTTCATTTACCAAGGTCTCTCCTCTTTTTGCATCCTCTGAATGTGATGATTGTGCATCCTCATCCACATGAGCAACCCTAGCTTGGCCCTGAGCTCTCCTATCTATCCTTCCTTTTTGTTGAGGGAATTCAAAGGCACGATGACCTTCTTCATTGCAATGGAAACAGGTACCATGGAAGTCTCCTCTTCCTTGTCCAAATCCTCTACCTCTTCCTCTCTGATTTCCAAATTCTTGATCATGGGAGCGGTTGAAACCCTCATTCCTCTGGTTCCTACTAGTACCCATATCTTCATTTTTATTTTGGGTTTCATTGCGGCCTCCAGATGATTTACTGCTTCCCCTTCCTCCTTGACTGTGCCCTCTTTTTCTTCCTTCAAACCTTTTATTCAGCTTCTCTTCAACTCGTAGGGAAAATTGGTATGCCTCTTCAACGATGGTCATTCTTACTAGACTTAATTCCTCCTGGATGCTAGGTTGCAACCCACTGATATAATGAGCAACCTTCTCCTTATTTGCTTCTGCATGTCCCGCTCTAATCAAGAGTCGGTAAAATTCCTCTGTATATTCTTGGACTGATCTTCCTGCTTGCTTTAACCCATGCATCTTCTTAAACAAATCAAGCTCATAGTCCATAGGAATGAACTGCTTCTTCAATTTTTCCACCATGCGATCCCATCTTGTGATCTTCTCCTTTCCTCTTCTGTTTCTTTCCAATTGGACCTCTTGCCACCAAATTTTGGCATGGCCTTTCAGTTTGGCCTTTGCAAACTTAACCCTATCTGGGTCCCTGATATCCTCATACTCAAAGTATTCTTCCAGTTCATTGATCCAATCAATCAACTCATCTGGTTTCAAATTTCCTGAAAATACACCCACTTCAATTGTAGGTCTTTTTCCAAACTTAGTAATGGCCTTAAAAAGCCTTTCTTCTGCATGATTTAGAACTTCCCCATCAAATTCCCCTTCTGTTTCCATTACTTCTTCTTCATTGTCATCCTCACTATCATCACCTGCGGCAACATTTGCTCCTCTACAGAGCTCCTCTTGCAATGCCTGTACCTGCCTTTAGAGGGCTCTAACCTCCTCAGGATTAATAGCTCTGATACCACTTGATGGGGACACAACCCAAGAACAAAATGGACACAATAGAAAAGGGAAATTGTATAAACTGAGAAAATAAGCTAGTACAAATAGTACAGAGAAAATAAACTTAAAACATGCCCTAAGTGCTTACAATAGCATAAATCTAGAGATAATTTCTCCTTTCAGTACCTCCTCTCAAACTCCACTCCAAACTGCCTTTAACAATGCCATAAATCTCCTTAAATAGACCCCGAAGGGTTAAGGACTAGGATTACATTCTAGAAAGTGCTATTAGGCATCCACTGACCAAATAGAAGGTTCCAGAAGCTGCTTTAGAAGTCGATGCAAATCTAGAAGAATCCAGAAATGGTAACCGAACTTTCGAGAGGCATATCTTTTGAACCGTAGCTCCGATTGACGAACCGTTTACATTTTTGAAAATATCTCAAAGTGCTCTATAGCCCTATGGACAAGATTTGCTCGTCCCCCATTTTTTGGCCCTTTTTGAGGTCATTTAATGCCCCTAACCTGACTTTGAAGCATTCTTAAGAGGTCTCCAAAACCCGAAAAACTGCAATAACTTTCAAACCGTGGGGCCTTTTGACTTGATTCTTTTTTTGGAATGCTCTAAATTATAATTAAATTCATCTAGCCAATTTTCACCTCCTAGTTCACTAAAATGATGGCCCAATTACATGCTCCTATTTTTTCAGGATTTTTTAGCACACTAATAGTGGAACTACGAGAGTTGGAACCTTTATTTGACCCAAATGGGTATCCAAAAAATAAAAACACATGAAACAAAAACTAATTCTAAGTATATTTTTTTTGGGTGACACAGGATTGCCCTTATACCTCTGGATGCTCCTGCATCATGGGCACAAAATTGCAAAGGCATATGGTATTGATTTCATAGTTGGTAGCCTTCCTCTCTTAAAGTGATACCTTTATTAACCTGGCTTTGATACCATGTTAAATAATGAAGGATCTTTGTAAATGTAATGGATCTCTCTAGGTGATAATCAATATAGAATGGATATGAATTAATTCAATATTGAAAAATGTTTGCCAGGTCTGAATATATAATTAGATCACTTATTAGAATTCCCAATCTGAAGAGATAGAATCATTTATGAATCTCGATAATCCATCTCTTGTGATCGGTCATCTTATTTAGTGCAATCAAGAGGCATATGAGGGGTGGTTGTAACTGTTCAACTACATGTCTCCTTGAGGAGACACATAGGCATAAACTTAATTAGCCAACAAATCCAAAGGTTATCGATTATGATTAGTCACCAAACAAATTATCAAGAGACCCTATGGTCATCTTCATGATTATTTGATAAGCCAATTTCAACATCAAAGCCTCTAATATAAATATAGAGGATCATAACTTGATCCCATATGATTGTCATTCAATCCATCTTGATTAGGGATATACTACCCAATCCAAGAGATAGATATTAACTCAATACAAGGATGCCAATAAACTCACTGCCATCACTACTAATGCTTCTAAATTAGCACAAGTGCTCTATATTATGTTTTTGGTACTGAGTTAAATGAGAAAGAGAAAAGAGCATGATTAGAACCTTTAATGTGAAGTGACGAGTTGCAATAGAGTGCAAGGATTAGAACCTCTCCCCAAGTTTTTAGTAGACTAAGGAAGATGAAGATTTAAAATGTTGTAATGCAGTTTATGAATCATGATGATGATTTTTAAAGATAATCACTATAAAGACAATCCTAATTTTGGTTGAGTCCTAAGTATGCCAACCATGCAAGGAACTTTGTATGATGCTGCAAGGAATGCATTGATGCATTTTTGGATTTAGTCTTCTCAATTAAATTCAAATGAGTCAACCTTGATAGAAAACACTTTTGTACTCATTTTTGGACTCATTAGATATATTTTACCATTTAATTTTGTAAAAAAAATATTTTTCTATCCCTTCTGCTCTCTAACATCTAGATGATAGATAATAGAGTGAGATCTGAAACATTGTGATTCAAAAAACATATATAATCTCTTCTAGAAACAACATCAAGTAAAATCTTGGATAGTAGAAAAATTGGTATGTATAACAGAAAATTGTTTTTAAATAAACTTAAGCAATTTTTAATTTACCAAAGTTTTTGCTAAGCCCACACTTGTCAACTGTGTAAGGAACTTCATACGATGCTGCGAGGAATGTGTTGATGAAGCCTATATGGATTACAAATGATGATGTTCCTGATGATCATGATCTTTATCTCCTCAGGGAGTGCAACTATGATAGTGAAATGGTTGAACAACTCAAAAGATCTTGACTCGAGCTCCATCATTAGAACCTTCAACCCCCATCATTAAATCCAATCAGATTCTTCAACTTTAATATTAGTTCTTTGAAGAATAAATATATTGGTTAGGAATAATGAAATATTGAGAACTCAATTTTGAACAAAGTAGTGATGAAATAATGAATGGCATGTACCCTGAGGGTGTGTGTGGTTTCAAAGGGCTCAATTTGGTCTTGATGGAAAGGTACTTGCCCCTTGACTCTACAATGTATTACAAAAAGGATGTTTCTTGTCAATCTTTCTAAGGGTACTAACCCCAAATCCCTATAAGGGACATTGCCTCTTGACCCTTTTAGGTGCTCCATCCCTAAACCTATGCCAACGATTGTCCCCAAATCAACCCTTGCTAACCACCATCCCCAAATCAAGATCCTAGGTCCCACCCTTCTCAAGACTCTAAAGGAACATAGAATTTTTTGAAACTTTGTACTTATTTTTTAGGTTGACTTCATACAAAGGAAATTGTAATTGAAAACTATCAACAATTAGTTATCATTTATGCAGTGTGTAGTATGTATTGTGCAATACAATTTAATCAAATACAATATGAACATAAATAAGAAAAAATGTATCTCATAGTTTATGGAACAAGCTTTCAGTTTATTTTCTTTTTGTATCTCTTTTCTATAAAACCATGTTTTGTTAATTTTTTCATCTTTATTTTACGTGTGTTGAAAATATGATTTTTTCTTGATTGATTCGTGATAGTTCGATAATTTTTGAATCTTTTGGTTTGCCTTTTTTTTACTAAGAAGATTTTTACTACTATGGTAGATACTATAGACCTTGGCAATGAGGGCCATACTTTCATAACTATGCTAGATATATAATACCACTACATTTTTGTGTAAGATACATGCAACCAAATGTACTTTTTATTATTGGCCATTTTGTGGACTTAGGGCCTTTCATTTCCAATGAAAATAATGTTCTATTATTACTTTTATACTTGAATTAATGAATAGTGAGCAAGGATTTTTGAATTTTATTCATTATATGAATGTTTAAACTTGAATCTTGATCTCATGTAATGGGATACTTGTAACAATTTTCCAACTTGTATCCCAAATTTTTAATATATAGTCATAAACCTATTGCTACCATCCTACCATAATGGGCTTGGGGAGTGAGATCTTACCACCCAAGGCTATGCAAAATAAAATAAGATTTGATGCATTGGACTATGAGGAACAAAAAATTTTCATGGATTTTGCATGTCTTTTTGTTGACAAATCCAAGCACACTGCCATGGAAGTATGGGAGGCATTAGCATGGAGCTCTCGACATGCAATGGAAACACTTAAAAACAAGTGTCTTGTTGAAGAAATGAAAGGGCATTCATGAGAAACATTAACAATTATAATGAGAATGCATGACCATATGCGGGACATGGGAAGATAAATTGCAAATAGCTTGAGCCCATCGCATTTTTGGCGGCCAGGAGATAATTTACATCTGGTATGGTTGTGTCTCCTCCCATTTTCTACTTCATATATATAATAATAATAATGATTGGAGAACAAAGGATTCTAACAGTAATGGGTTTGTTTTTTTTGCACCTTTCCATCATCCTTCTCTTAATGTTGCCCTTGGACCTTTCACCACAGAGATCCCCATAGAATATAGTAGGTCAAACAAGCAGTTAGCAAATGCCTCGAGTTAGTGCCTCTCAGTGCCCCTCTCAATGTTGTTGAAGTCTCCTGCATGCCTTTCCTTTCCGAAGAACCCTGTGTCGATTTATTTTAAATGAGGTTTTTCAGTTTTTTTTCTCTTATATCCCGCTGGCGTCACAATTGCAACATCTTCCGTCGCAATTGTGATGGCATCGAGCTAAAATTGAAAAAAAAAAAATTGAAAACACATTACATTTTCTTGCCGTCGCAAATTGACCCCTAATGTATTAGTGTTATTTTGTAATCGAGTCAGCTTGGTTAACACTAGTTCCATCTAGCTTTTCTTTCATTGATTGAGTGAGCTTAGTTAACACTCATCTTCTTTGAACTTCCCTTTGATGCCTGAGTGAACTCAATAGTCACTAACTTCTAAACTTGGCAAACTCTAGAATTCTTGGATGACACAAGAAACTATCTTCAATGTCCAAGTAAGCTTGGCATACACTTACTAGTAAAGATATGACATTTTGTGTAACATCAGAGACAATATATAATTAATCAATTATTTTCAACATTCTCCCTCTTTGGAATTGATGGCAACACAATATGTCATAATGCAATGAAATTTTAGGGAAAAACAATAGTAAGTAAACTATATTTAGTTTCATTACGATTCTCATCCATTAGAACTTCCTCTATCAGCATGAATTCCCTCTGCCTTTATTTTCTCCCTTTGTTAGTCAACTTTGTCTTCAACATGCTCTTTTGATAGCAAATTATGTCTCTTTGATACCAGAATAAGTTCTTCCTCTTTGACATCTTTAAGAAAAGTTTATGTGATATAACACACACAAACTTCTCCCTCTTTGACATCTTATGCCAAAGACAATATTCAGTAAAGATAAATGTACCTTATGTACTGATTCATATCCAATCTACCTTTTTTTCAATATTGCATCAACTGACTAATCTTCAACATGCTCTAGTTGATGCATCACTAAAATTCATTTAGTGAGCTTCATATAGGGGAATGATCCCTAACTTACCTCTTAGATACAAAAATGCATCCTTAGGTAATGGCTTAGTGAATATGTTTGCAATTTGTTCTTTAGTATTTACATTTTCCAATATTACCTCTTTATATTGCACTAATTCTCTCATAAAATTATATTTTATAGAAATTTTCTTGGTCTTGGTGTGCATCATAGGATTCTTTGATGTATTAATCACACTGGAGTTATCATAGAAGATAACCACTAGATCCTTGATCTCTACCTTCATACCTGCTAATAATTGTTTGAACCAAACAACATTGGAGTAATTAACTATTGCTACCACATACTCTACCTCTATTGTAGACTGATAAATTAAGTTCTACTTCTTACTTGTCCAAGACACTATTCTTTTACCAAGAAAGAATGCTCCACCATTGGTGCTCTTCCTATCATCAACACTTCCTACCCAATCAACATCTATGAATTCTTTTAAATCTAAATTGCCTCCTTTTTTGTACCATAATTCAAAGTCTTCAGTACCTTACAAATACCTCATGATTCTCTTGATTGCTATCATATGGTTTTCTTAAGGATTTGTTGAGAATATTACCACCATACCAACTATTAATGCAATATCATGCCTTGCATGCACTACATATTGAATTTTTCCAATTATTGATTAGTATGTAATCTAATCTACCTCCTTGGAATCATCATACAATTTTTTTGGAAAGCTTATGTCCAATAGACATAGGTCTTCCAAATGGTCTTGAATCCTCCATTCCAAACTTCTTTACTATCTCCTTGATATATTTCGATTGGTTAATGTACATACTATTTTTTTCTATTGAATTTGTAATCCAACAAATAATTTTATCTCTCCAAACATGTACATCTCAAATTCTTTACTCATCTCTTCGAAAAAATCTATGCATAAGTCATCATTTCCAGTAAATAATGTGTCATCCACAAAGATTTTTTCCAACACAATCTTCTTGTCTAATCCCTATTTTATATACAGGCTACTTTGATCATTTGTTCTTTGAAAACCAATATTTATCAATTAGTTATGAATTCTTTCATACCAAGCTCTAGGAGTTGAGACTATACAATGCTTTGTGCAATTTATAGACCATATCCTTTTCTCTAAGATCCACAAAACCTTCAGGTTGCTCTATGTAAACTTCCTCTTCAAGAATTCCATTCAAGAATGCAGATTTCACATCCATTTGATTAACTTTAAATCCTTTTTTTGTATCTATGTAGCATAAGAAAGTAAATTTCTAACACCCTTTAATCTTGCAATAGGAGAAATAGTTTCACCATAATCAATACCTTCTTCTTGATAATAACCTTTACATACTAACCTTGCTTTGTTTCTAGAAACTTCTCTATCTTCATTCAGCTTATTTCTGAAAACCCACTTTGTGTCAATTAATTTTTTATTCTTTGTTCTAGGAACAAGAGTCCAAGTCTTTTTTCTCTCTATTTATTCTATCTTTGCATTCATAGCTTCAATCCAACTTTTATTATCCAAAGCTTCTTTGAATGATCTAGGTTCAAATTTAGTAAGCAAATATGTACCTTTCAATTTATTTCTTGTCATTATACCATCTAACTTGTCTCCAATAATATGATTAGGTGCATGATGTCTTCTAACATATATTTCTAATAGATGCACTTTGGATTTAGAACTTGTTCCACTAGCCTCTCCATGATCATTTATATCAAGCTCGGGTCCCACTATCTATGACTCGGGCTCATTAGACTCGGTTTGCTTTGGCAACAACTTGGTATCTTTAGATTATGACTCAACTCCTTTAGACTATGACTCAGGTTGCACTAGTTGCAACTCGGTAGCCTTTGGAGATTTTGGAGACTTGAGTGGTGAAGTTTTCTTACTTCCAATTTGATTTGGCAATGTATCAAGTTCATAGTAGATAATCTTTCTATAATCCTCAAGTTCTTTAGTACTCTCTTCTACACTCTTTTTTGCAAACTCATCAATTCTTACATGTGCACTTTCTATTATCTTATGATTTAATAAGTTCAAACATTTATATTCTTTACTTCTACAGGAGTATCCTAGGAATATGGCTTCATCACCTTTGACATCAAATTTACCTTTCCTAGTTTCTTTTAGAATATAACATTTGCTACCAAATACTTTTGAGTAACTTAGATTAAGTTCGTATCCATATCATAGTTCATAAGGAGTTTGATTTGAGTCTTTCTTCAGTTGTACTCTATTCAAGGTATGCACTGCATTATTGATTTCTTCCTTCTAGTATTTGATTGCAACACTCTTTTCTATCATAAAAGTCCTTGCACAATCCATGATGGATATGTTTCTTCTCTCAACTATACCATTTTTTTGTGGTGTACCAGGGGTTGATACTTGTCTCTTAATTCCTCTTTCAATGTAAAACTCATTGAACTCATTGGAAATGAATTCACGACCTCTATCTAACCTCAAATACTTTAGCTTCTTTCTAGTTTATTTCTCTACTCTTTCGAGATACCACTTAAACTTTTGTAATGCTTTAGACTTGTCTTTTAGATACATTACGATCATCATTCTAGAATAATCATCAACAAAAAGAATAAAATACTTATCTACACAATAGCTTTCAATTCCAATAGGTCCACATAAGTTTGTATAAACTAACTTCTTTAGAATGATAGTTCTTTCTTTTGAAACACTTCTTTCCCATCTTACCAATTTGACAATTTTTTCATTGGCCCATATCTAGTTTCCTCAAGCTAAGAATACCTCTCACTCTTTTTTTATTTCTTATCTTTATCAAATTATCAAAGTTCACATGACATAACCTTTTATGCCATAATTGTCTTTCTTCTACTTGAGAAATTAAACATGAACTTTCACTAAGATCTAGGTAGAATAGATTACCTTTGGTTTGTTTACCAAACCCAACAAAATTTTATTTTCCATCTAGCAACTTAGCCTTCCCATTCATGAATTCTACCTTGAATAAAATATCATTAAACTATGCCACACTTGGTATATAATGATTTAGTCCTTCAACCCAATAAGAATTATCACATCTAACTTCATTGGTTAGTGACATACAACCTTTTCCCTTTATGCAACATGGTTCATTATTTCCAAATCTCACACTTTTACCATCATAATTTTTCATATGTTCAAACTATGATTTTTCACCAATCATATGATGTGAGAAACCACTATCAATAAACCATGTATCATTTTTGCTAACATGAGAGGTAAGTGTCATTTTATCTCCTTCATCATCAACTTCATCTTTTACAACATTATATACCATTTCACCATCTTCACTACTAATTGAATCTTTAGCCATAAAACAAAATTTCTTACCTTTTTCTTTGCAGTCCTTAAGTTCTTGAAATCCTTCTTGCCTTTGTACTTGATGTTCTTATTTTCATTTTTGTCTTCTATGTTTGGACATCTTTCAACAATGTTTCTGACTTCTTCACAAGAAAAACAAATTAAAGGGATTTTACCTTTATACTTTCCCTTGCCTTTGGGATACCTTCTTGCTGTAGACACCTAAAAACCTTTAGAAAATAAAGTATTTTTATTTTCTGAAAAAATCTCTGATGACATCATTATTTATTAATTAATTATTTAATTAATTAATTAATTAATTTTTATGCCATTAAATCCCTTTATCTTAATTAAAAATATTTAATTAAGGAATCCCTCCCTAAAATGTTTAAATCTTATTTAAACATTATTTCCTTATTTATTAATTATTTAATTAATAAATTGACCAAAAATCCTAAAATAAATAAAAAATTTATTTTTTGCCCAAAACTTGGCCAATTTCCTTATGACCAATAACCTCTTCCAAAATCTTCTAATCCTTCTTTAATTTCGATTAAAGGTTAATCCCATCATTTCCTACCCCTAATCCCAACTCAAAATATTTAATTAAGATTAAATATTAATCCTCATGTTTATTAAAAAAGTTTTAATAAATATCTCCTCAATCCAAACCCTTGAAATAAATAAAACTTTATTTATTTCCTAAAAATCTAATTTATCCTCATCCTAAGAAGTTCTAGACTCTTCTAGAAAGTCTTCATCCTCATCCTAGAAAATTCTAGACTATTCTAGAAAGTCTTTATCCTCATCCAAAGTCTAGACTCTTCTAGAAGATGTCTTTAAACCTAATCCTAATCCCCTCCTAACCTTGTCACATTCCCTAAACATGGGTTAAGACTTACTAACCCAAGCCAAAGTTAACAAATATCTCCTCCTTCACCCACCCTCGTTAAATGTCATCCACTTGCCTATCCCTAAGCTAATCCTAAACCATCCTAATCCATCCTCTAATCATTTGCACAAGCCTAAACAAGCTTAAAACCTTCCTAATCAAGTCCAAGTCAAAATTTCTCTCATCACCCTCAAAATATCTCAACCATAAAACTTTATGAAGTCCACTAGGTCATAAATGACTCTTACAAGCCCTTTTATTGCTCTTACAAGTCATTATGAGGGTCTTTATGAAGATTTTATCCCTTGAGCCTCCTTTTTTGACTCATCCTTCCCCTTTCCTCCATCCTCTCACCATGTGACATGTGTCACTCCTTGATTTGCTATAAGGAAGCACAATCCATGTGCTCTCCTCTCATGCAATCTGAGCCCTCCATAAGCTTTTTCCCATCCTTGCATCTTAGCCCTCAATCCCTCAAGCCTCTTGCCTATAAATTGGATCCTTCCCCTTTGAAAAATAACACAATCCATGAAGTAAAGTTATAATGCTATTTTGAGAGCCAAATCCATACTAAAGCCATCTATCCACACCAAAAATCCACAATCATCCATTGAAGCCTTTGGAAGCATATTGAGCATACATCCTATCCATTTAGATAAAGCTATTCAACAAGAGAGCTTCTTATTGAGAGAGTCCATTAATGGCTCATATTCTCAATTGAGAGCTCATCTTAGTCTATCTTGAAGTTTATGAATTTTTTTTAGTTTGTAGAAGCTTTATTTAAATTTGGTTTCTATTAGCATACTAACATTGCTCATATACATTTTGGCACGCCCAGTGGGACCCCGCATGGGTCATCTTCATTAGCTTTTTTAGTCAAGTTTTGTATGTCATTTGCTGATTTTGGCTAATTTTACTTGTTTTTGTGATTGGTAGGATTGTATAAATTGGTTTTGTAGGTCCACATGAGCATGAAGAAGACAAAGGAACTCATAATCTATCTCATAGTGTTTGCAGATTTTTCAAGCTTATAGGTGGACAAAGAACTTGAAATTCTTCTTCCTCTTCTTGTCTATATTCTTCTTATTCCATCTACTTCTTCTTCTTCTTCTTGTGGGAGATCTTGGCCATTTTTTTTTAAGGAAGCAAAATCATACACACTTCTTTTTAGTGCTTAAAATGAACCCCCAAATCATACTTAAATCCATTGAAAAATTAAAAATTTGCAAAAAAGAAAAAATCTTTTAACAAGTGAAACTAAACCAATCTAATCATTTTCATCCTTGCAACATCAAGTTTTTAGATGCATTCATGCAAAATTAGGAACACTTCATTTTTGGGAATTTAAAAAGAACTTCAAGTTTCCATTTCAAAAGGTTCAAAATCAACACTAAGTGCACACTAAAGTTCTTTTAAAAAAATCTCATGAAAACTAAGAGTCCTAAATGGTTGCCAAAAATTGTCCTAAAAGCTTTGTTATTTGTTCCAAACAAATGTCTTATTGAAAAATCTTGAATGTTTCTTAGGTTTTTCATGCATCAAAACAATCTAGGAATATCATTTTTGGGCTTAAAACATGCAAACTAGAACACAAAATCTTGAATGAAAACCAAAGTCCAAAGAGTCATTTTCACTTTTGAGTCCAAAACAATCTTGAATGATCTAAGGTTAAAACAAATCACTTCAAAGTTCTTAAAACAACACACAAAATCTCAATCTTGAATGCTCAAAAGAAAACACTTGAATGTTTAACCACTTGTCTTTGAATGCATGTTGCTAAAATCACTCTTGAATGCCATGGATTAAAATCAAATTTTCCTTGAATGCATGATTAAAACAATAAATCCAATCTTGAATTCTAAGGATCAATTAACCATTGCAATATCAAACACTTCATTTGGAGCTTCTAAAAATTGAACAAAACAAATCTCTTTTCCACATGCAATCTAGGTAAAGTTTGATTTTTGGACATTTAAAAAACCTTGTTAAGTTAAAATACAAATTTGCAAAAATCAATTTGAGTAGTTCCTTGGACTCACCTCTTTTCTAATCACCCATCAAATATTAACCATTGGTTGCAATCTCAGCGCCATTTATGGGGATGGGTCTACTTGAAAAAGGTGTTAAATGTTCCACAATCTAACTCACACACTTGGTCTTTGAATGTTTGCTTTAACTTTATCAAAATTCTTAAATGATCAAAACTCTAGATTAAATCGATCACACTTCAAGTTTGGGCACTAAAATTGAACAACAACTGACGTGGAGAGCCTCCGGGCGCGCGCTTGAAATCGAATCTCACACACTTTTGTTTTGGGCTTAAAACAAACTCACACTCAATCTTGAATGCCTTAAAGAAAATTAATCGATACTTGACATGGAGGGCCTCTGGGTGCGCGAGTTTTCTTTTGTTGACCCTAACTCTTCTTATTTTTTGCATTCTTCGATCGATTTACTTTTCTTGGCGCTTCAAGTTGGAATTGAACATTGTCTCTTAAACATGAGTGTTTGCAAAGTCTAGATTAGCACACATAAGAGTCAGTTGGTAAAAGAACAAGCGTGTTTTTTAGCCCAAGGTCATCCAAGTCTTCTCTCCCCTTGTCATCTTTCGAGGCCATCTTGGGTGCATAAGATTAGGATCCAAAACCTTGTTTATTTTTAGGAGGCCTACTTGGGGATTTCATCACCCCTTGGATGACCTCAACTCCAATGTTCTAGCAGAGTATAAGAATCGAGAGGTGAATCGAAAGACACCTCTCTTGGGATCAAGATTTTGTCACTCAGGCTAAGCTTCAAGGAACTTTATACCCTTGAGAAGTGAAAGAGGAGAAGTGGGTTATCGCTCCTCTCGGCTGTATGACATCTTTTTGGTCTCATCTACGGATTTGGGCCTCACGTACCTTGGGTATATCGAGGACTCCTTAGCTAAACCAACTGTCAGCCTTGTAGACAACCATCTAGGATGTTAATGTGTTTGAGGTGACCGATCGAAACATTTGTAGAACATACACACTCCTTGGCGCAAGTATCACTTTTTGAGAATCAAAAACTTCTATCTGGTTGTTTCTATCTATTGCTTGATCTATTATTTGTTGAATGAATGTTTTCCAAACTTGGTCAATCCTAGCTTAGGGCATACTTAGCGTATTCACTGCCTATTCCAGAAGTTGAACGAGTTGAAGCAAAACAACCAAGATCTCTCAAAGCCAAGAAGATTCAGAAATTGATGTCAGAGCAACCCAAACCCAAACAGAAGTTCCACAAAGTTAAACTCAAACCATCTCTAGCATACCAAGAACTTTCAGCCAAGAGAAAAGAAATAACACCAAGCCCACGAATTGCCAAACTCCACAAAGCAGAGGACAAAGCTACCGACGAAGCACTTCAAGAGGCCTGGTTAGAGCGCACCATCAAATTTAGCCAACATCCAGGAGTTAATCCTGCTTATGCCTTACCAACTAGGCATGATTTCTATGATTAGACACCCTTGTTTCTCCACATATTCTTGGATAAGCTTCACTTTAGAGTCATCTTTGTAGAAAAGCCAGCCATCTTAGGTTATCCCCTTAAGAATTATTAGCTCATCCATCTCATTTAGAATCAAACCATCTATCCAACAATCAAAACCTCACATCCAAGCCTTCAAAATTGTTGTCACTTTTGCCAAAAGTTTGCCACTCCTAAAATCTTCCAAATCCATCAATCTCACCAAGGTTATCCCTTTGATAGAGCTTTGTCTAGGGTAATCTAGCTTTGTCACTTTTTATCCCTCATCACCTTGAGCTAAAGGTTGGGATCCACAAGTGGTCAATCTCGTGTTCTTCCTAAAGGATCATCAGTCTATCCTTAAGTTGACACAATCGCCACCAAGCTTGCACATAGGAAAGCAGACCTTTCGTGCTTTGGCAACATATCTTTGAAGTTAGAATATCCAACCCAATCCTCCTTAGGTTTTTTCATATAGCTTTGCCTTAACCTAGGAAATCATTTGCATAGAGAAGCCTTCCCCCTTTTGCATCCACTAGCATTATTGCATCTCATCCCTAGGAGCATTTTTCATGCCACCCGTCACTCGCTTAACCAAGAAGAAAGAAACAATGGAGCCCTATCATTTGGATCAAACAACCTCACCCCCCTTGAGCACTCAGCCATCCTTTAGCCCAAAGAAAGCTATGCCATCATGTACTGACATTGAAGCTTTCATGAACCAACCAGGAAATGCAGTATTGGTAAATGCCATTATAGACAAAAACAAAGAGACAATCATGGCTAATTTTCGAAGGGAAAATGTAGGAACCTTTGACTTTGGAAGACCCCCTCCATTATTAGATCCATCTCACCCATTATTTGGGTAGCTACCACCACCCATAGGCTCTTATGATCCAAATTATCCTCAATATATGCCAAAAGAAGAGCCTCCAGCCAATCCATATGATCCAACAGACCCAAACATACCATCATCCACCCAAGTTGAAATCTCCGTGCCACAAGCCAACCCAGCCACCACCACTCCATCCTTGGTTCATACCTCTCCGCTCCAAACCCCCTTTACCCAAAACAGCTCACCATTCACTCCCTTCACTATTGTTGCTGCTGCTCCCCAACCCAGCCTTCCAAACCCACCCATCTCCCAAATCAGTGCTAGAATCTTTGGCCAACCTCAGCAATATACAATAGGGATACCACCCATGGGGCCAAGTAATCAACCTTTCATCACCCCCAACTTGTTCACTGCATCCCAAAGCACAATCCCATCATTTCCATTAGGTCTTGGGAGCTCAATACCATTAGCCACAAATCTACAAGCTACTACCCTCACTCCACAAAGCTATCAAATCCCACAAGCTACTACCAATTTTCTACCAAGCTCCCAAGTGAACCCAGCCCCTACCACCACTCTACCGAGCTTCCAAATCCAACCACAAAGCTATCAAACTCCATCAGTTCCATTCCCAAGCTTTCAATTCTCACCACCTCCACCACCAACTAATCCATTACCTCCAATTACCAACTACTTTTCAATGCCACTTCTAGGAGGTAATCCACCACCCCAGCCAACCACCAATTATTTGCAGATACCATCCCAAATGGGGGCACAACCCACATATATTGGTCAAACCCCACAAGCCCCCCGATCCTTTCCCCAAGCCTCTCAACCATCTTATACCTTACCTCCACAAAGCAATCCATTTATCCCATAGCCAGCTAATGTTCCTCAATCCCAACCTCAAATCCCATATCAACAGCAAGCCTCGCAGCACATGCAGCAATATGCGCCACCTCCCCCTCAGCAGCCTGTCATCCACCGTGCAGCTGCCCAAACAATGTACAATCCCTATCAGCAAATCCCTCATAGCCATCCATATTCAGTGGCCCCATCCAGCACATACCTACCTCAAGGCACTCCTACATTGGGGGCACCCCAGCCATCACCTATCAATTCAGAATGGGAGCAAATGAAGATAGCTCTGAAAGCCATCCAAGAAGGGAATGATCCAAAGACATTCAAGTTTGAGAATGTGTGTCCTTACCCATTTGACAGAGCCATTACCATGACACCATTTCCAAAACACTTTGAGGTACCCAAATTTGACAAATTCAGAGGAAAAGGAGACCCTGTCACACATATCAAAGAATTTTACATGCACTGCCAGGACGTAGCATACAATGATGTCTTCCTCTTGCACCTTTTTCCCAAAAGCTTGGCTGGACCAGCTCTTGAATGGTTTTATAGAATCCCCTATGGCACAATTAAAAACTTTGCTGAATTATCTGAGGCATTTGTAGCCCAATATGCCCATCTTGTTGAAACAGAGCTATCAATAGTTGATCTTGTCCACACCAAGAAAAAAGGTGGAGAAAGCCTTGCCGAATACCTGCAAAGATGGCAAACCCTTACCACCTGCATATCCTACACCTTTCCAGAACACCATGTGGTGAAAATGTTTAATTATAATACCCATCCTAGCTTGGCTCACCACATGACCATGAACTGTTTGCAGACCTACAAAGATATCAAAGAGAAAGGAATGATCCTTGAGCAAGGACTCATTAAAGATGGTGTGGTCAAGATTTACAAAGAAGCCAACCAAAATGAATCACATTCTGATGACAAGTCTAGGTATTGGAACAAAAAAAGGCACGTTGCAACAGATGGCGTCACTGACACCAGACATGTGAATATTGTTGGTCCTTCTCACAACCAGTCCAACCCACCATATCAACCAAACAATCAACAAGTTATCAACTACCAACAATAGAATAACCAAAGCTATCAAAACCACAATCCAAGACCCAACTTCCAAGGGTCTAGCAATCAAGCTAATGCCATCAATGTAGTTGCAGGACAAAAGCCTAGATTCCAACCTACACCTAGAAACTATACACCCCTTGGTGAGCCATTGGATGTCATTTTTGAGAAATTAGTCAAAGAAAACCTCATCAAATTTCCTCCTACCCAGCAAATTGACCCAAGCCAATCCAAAGCTGCATGGTACAAAGATAATGAGTACTGCAAATTTCATAGGGTAAAAGGTCACACTACCCTCAGATGCATGAAACTGAAAGACTATGTGCAGGACCTCATTGATCGGAAGGAAATCACTGTTGGTGCCCAAACCTCTCCCAATGCAGGCTTACAGATCTATCAAAATGCTTTTCCTCCACACCACAACCAAAATCCTAGAAAAGCACCTATCCAAACCAACAACAGCAACACCAACAACCGTCAGCCAAACCAACAGCATGGGAAGAACAATGACCACACTTCATCCTATATAGACTATGGTAGCCTTATAGGTTGTATATCCAAGAAAGAGCCTTCCGTCAATGTTATCAATATCCAAGGACCAAACAATGAGTGTGCAGTCACCACTCGAAGAGCGCAATTTAACATCACAGGCCCACCTATTACACCAACACCATCAGCTCCATCAAAAAGCCAGTACAATATCTTGGAACACCTTGGGAACATGCCAGCCCAAATCTCCATTTTAGACCTTCTTCGCACTAGTCATGTGTACAAGAACATCCTTGACAGTGCTCTCATAGAATCTCGTGTCCCTTCTGATATCAATGCTACTAATTTTTGTAATCTTGTTGGACACCTCTCATCCTCATGTGCCCTATCGTTCAAACCCATCGACATACCCGTGGTCGAGCCAGATCACACCCTTCCGCTTTGCATAGCCATCATGGTAACCAACTTTGCTGTAAAAAGAGTAATGATAGATAATGGATCAGCCTTGAATATTTGCACCTAAAATTCATAAAACAAGCTGGGTATACTGAGGCAGATATCATCAGTGAGGTTATCACCATCAAAGCTTATGACAACTTGGAAAGAACCACAGAAGGAACTATTTTGCTGCCAATCAAGGTTGGGCCAGTCATCCAAGAGACACTTTTCCATGTTATTGATCTAAACCTACCATTTAACATCCTCCTCGGTCGCCCATGGATTCATGCCATGAAATCCGTTCCATCCACTTACCATCAGTGCATCAAATTTCCGCATCAAGGCACTAAGGTAACCATCCATGCCGATCCAGAACCCTTTGCTTACTGCAATGCGGTTGAAGCTTCATATACAAACCATTGCCCTAGAATTGATATCGGCACATCCATCGCCAGCTCATCCCACACTTATAATGACCCAGAAACCATCCTCGCCTCTACCCTGTCTACCATGAAGATCAATAACAAAGGTTGTGGAGAGTATAGTCTGTCAGATGCATTTACTGTCGGGGCACTCCCACTTGATCCACATGCCCATGGACGACCAACATATCACAAAGCTAAGGAGGTTCCACCTCCTCGATACAAACAGTTTTGCCCAACAACCTTTGTATCCTCAAAAATCCCTCTTCATGAGGAGCTCACTCCAGATATCAACAAATGGTTACATAAGGATGCACCTCAAAGAAATCAAGCACGCCTTGATCACTTCAGCCAAAAGTATCCCCAAGAACATAAGCTCATCACTGAAAAATGGAACTGTCAAGGTGGTGGTCTAGGACCAGAAGAAAGAGGCATGCAGTGCCCCATCGACGCACACAAGTGGGAATCGAAGTCAGGTCTTGGCTTTGGCATACCCACAATTGGGGGCACCAATGAGAATGGTCACGCTTTTTTAAACATTCACCACAACCTTGTCAAAATCGAAGACATTCCTAAGGAAGTTGAAAAGAGAGCCTACGACGATATCCTAGACCAAATCTCCCTCGGAGACTATGTTCTCCAAGAACTATCCATCCACCTCATTGACCTACCACTCGCCCATCCACAACTCATAGATTGGGACCAACCAAGTGTCATACACATCAATGAGTTCACATCAGAGGAAGCACTTCTAAGATTCATGGGAGCTGAAACTCCTCACAAGAAAACAAAGCCAGATTCTTTCTATATCTACAAGCTAGATCCCAAGGGGTATTTTGGAGAAAATCCCCAACCTAGTTCCGATACACCCAAAACTGGAACTAAGGTGAATCTGAGACTAGCTAAGGCAACGAAGAGAACCCCTCAGCAAGAAAATCTAGAGCCACAAGAAGAACATGAGGATTTAGCATTGCCTCCTCAAGATAATCGACCAGAGGTGTCTTCTATTCTAATTGAGGATACTCGATATGAGCAATGTTAGTATGCTAATAGAAACCAAATTTAAATAAAGCTTCTACAAACTAAACAAAATTCATAAACTTCAAGATAGGCTAAGATGAGCTCTCAATTGAGAATATGAGCCATTAATGGACTCTCTCAATAAGAAGCTCTCTTGTTGAGTAGCTTTATCTAAATGGATAGGATGTATGCTCAATATGCTTCCAAAGGCTTCAATGGATGATTGTGGATTTTTGGTGTGGATAGATGGCTTTAGTATGGATTTGGCTCTCAAAATAGCATTATAACTTTACTTCATGGATTGTGTTATTTTGCAAAGGGGAAGGATCCAATTTATAGGCAAGAGGCTTGAGGGATTGAGGGCTAAGATGCAAGGATGGGAAAAAGCTTATGGAGGGCTCAGATTGCATGAGAGGAGAGCACATGGATTGTGCTTCCTTATAGCCAATCAAGGAGTGACACATGTCACATGGTGAGAGGATGGAGGAAAGGGGAAGGATGAGTCAACAAAGGAGGCTCAAGGGATAAAATCTTCATAAAGACCCTCATAATGACTTGTAAGAGCAATAAAAGGGCTTGTAAGAGTCATTTATGACCTAGTGGACTTCATAAAGTTTTATGGTTGAGATATTTTGAGGGTGATGAGAGAAATTTCGACTTGGACTTGATTAGGAAGGTTTTAAGCTTTTTTAGGCTTGTGCAAATGATTAGAGGATGGATTAGGATGGTTTAGGATTAGCTTAGGGATAGGCAAGTGGATGGCATTTAATGAGGCTGGGTGAAGGAGGAGATATTTGTTAACTTTGGCTTGGGTTAGTAAGTCTTAACCAATGTTTAGGAAATGTGACAAGGTTAGGAGGGGATTAGGATTAGGTTTAAAGACATCTTCTAGAAGAGTCTAGACTTTGGATGAGGATAAAGACTTTCTAGAATAGTCTAGAATTTCCTAGGATGAGGATGAAGACTTTCTAGAAGAGTCTAGAACTTCTTAGGATGAGGATAAATTAGATTTTTAGGAAATAAATAAAGTTTTATTTATTTCAAGGGTTTGGGTTGAGGAGATATTTATTAAAACTTTTTTAATAAACATGAGGATTAATATTTAATCTTAATTAAATATTTTGAGTTGGGATTAGGGGTAGGAAATGATGGGATTAACCTTTAATCGAAATTAAAGAAGGATTAGAAGATTTTGGAAGAGGTTATTGGTCATAAGGAAATTGGCCAAGTTTTGGGCAAAAAATAAATTTTTTATTTATTTTAGGATTTTTGGTCAATTTATTAATTAAATAATTAATAAATAAGGAAATAATGTCTAAATAAGATTTAAACATTTTAGGGAGGGATTCCTTAATTAAATATTTTTAATTAAGATAAAGGGATTTAATGGCATAAAAATTAATTAATTAATTAATTAATTAATTAATTAATAAATGATGATGTCATCAGAGATTTTTTCAGAAAATAAAAATACTTTATTTTCTAAAGGTTTTTAGGTGTCTACATTTGCAAGTAATACTTCAAGATCACTATTAGAACTATCTTCCTCTTCACTTTTAGATTGCTTTCTTTTAGAATTTTTAACTTTATTCTTGAGTGATACCTTGGCTTCAAATGCAGACTTACGATTTCTATAACTAGGAGTTTAGGTCAAATGCAGTCAATCTTCCAACTAGAGCACTCAAAGTTATCTTGTTATTGAGATCACATCTCATTTGTTGAATAGTAGAAAATCTGATTGCATAGATAGGAAGAAGGGTTCTGAGTACCTTTCTTACTGCTGCCACGTCTGTTGATCTTAGATTGGTTTTGACAATTAAGTGTCAACACACTTAAGAAATATTCTAAGTTGATGTAGAGTATAATATATATGTCGAGCTAAAATATATGTCGAGCAAGAAATTAAGTATTGAGTCAATCAGATGTCGAGCAAATAGATAGTGTCGAGAAAGTTTCAAGTGCTGAGTGAAAAATAGATGCCAAGCAAGTTCAAGTACCAAGCAAGATATAATTTAGTATGTTTCAAGCATCATAATTAGTAAGTAATTAGTAAGTTTTGAGAAACATAGAATTAGCATACGAGTTTGTCCCTTCACAAACTAAGATGTAAACCATTTTTGAGCTGGCATATGAATAAATCTCAAAGGATTAAAGATAAGATTGAATCTATTTGGATTCCCTATGAAATCAACATACAACCAATTAGAAAAATGGAAAGATTTGAGTAGGAAAGTTGGAAGAATCTCAATTGTAGATTCATACCTAACCCTAAGTCATAAATCTTTTTAAGGAGACAAAGCCCCATACTTTAAAGAGTGTGTGAAAAGAGAATATATGTGAGGAGATAATGTTAGCAAAGATTTGAAGGACGTCAAAGGGGTGAATTGATCAAGTTGAAGAAGAAGGAAAAAATTATAGAGTTAGCAGAGCAAAGGGTAAAGGTTACAACATTTTTCATACCAGATCAGTGAGGATCAAATTGGACAGAACAAGGATCTGAAATTAGCAATAGCAGATTGCAAGTAATTAGGTTGAACATTCTACTATACTTTCTAAAAATTGTATTAGAAGAATGAAATCCTATGGAGATAGGTTGGTTTAATAGACATTGTATAAAGCCTTTAACAAGGTGACATTCCAAGTGAATGTTTTGTAAATACTTTAGCTAGGTACACTTTTGATAGAGTGTTAAAATTCTTTAACAAGGTAGGATCTAACAATCCTTGAAAGCTTTTAATAGGGCAGGCCTTTCACAGGGTAGATCATGAGAATGGTCAAAAATATGTAACCTTTAAAGGTGAACTTTATTGCTGCAGTAGTGAACTGTTGTGGGTGTCATCCCCACCCCAATTTTACCTCATCATTGGAGGGTTTCTGGGTAATCATATCTGGTGTTAAGTGTTTATGTGGATGCAGTTTCTTTACATTATTTATATATGTTTATGCATGCAATTTTTTTTAGTTAAAATTTTTATTGGTTAAAGTTTAGTACTTCTAATTCACCCCCCTCCCCCTCCCCTCAAAAGTATACTTCCCACTTGTAAATCCCAACAATTGGTATCAGAGCCAAGTTCTCAACAAGAGAAGCTTTACAACTTGGAGAAAAGATCTTGAGATGGAAGTCTACAAGTTGGGAAAGACTATTGAGAATCAAGAGATTGAGATAAACCTTTTACTACAACAATTGGATTAAGCTAGAAATGCTTTGAGGAGTTCCCTAAAGAGAAGGAAAGAGATTTCCATAGATGAGAATGACACCCAATACAAGAAGATTGACACCACAAAGTTATTTGTAGATGGTTGATGCAACAATTATAAATATCATGGACAAGAACAGAGCACAAGTTGAAGAGATCAGAAATCTCAAGTTGGAGCAAGAATCACAAGCAATACTACTATGTGAAGTGATTGAACAAAAGAAGAAAGTTATAGAGGATAAGATCATGATAAATGAAGATAAAAGAATCTTTTCAAATAGATTGGAAGAAAAATTAGCACAGTTGTCTAGGATCTCAAACATGCAACTGGATACCTTGAGCCAAATGATGAATGCCCATCATGAGTTGAATGTTAAGGACATTGAGATAACTACATTGAAGTTTCAAAATGAGCAAATACAAAATGACCTAAAAAGAGAGAAGGAGTTTGTTGAAAGCTTCAACAAGCCAAATGAAGCCATCAAGTACTTTGAGCAACTATTGAAATCCCATAGATCTAGTAAAGACACATCAGGCTTGGGGTACACAAGCATTGAAGAAGTAGAGTCATCCAAGACTATTGACCAAAGGAATGACAAAGGTAAGAACTCCAAACCCACTTGTCATTTTTGTGGCAAGAAAGGACATATAGCTAATGTTTGTAGGAATAAGAATGGTAGTGAGAATTTCAAGCCAAAGAATATGATCCATTGTTACAAGTACAACAAACAAGGTCATCAAGCACATGAATGCAAACCTAGGACCATGCATGCACCAAGATTTGAAGGATGTTCCTACAATTGTCAAAAATTTGGACACAAAGCATTTGAGTGCAATCTAAGACCACATGGTTGTCAAACAAGAGAAGAAGCCATGAAAATTCTTATAATTGGGACTACAATACAATACATAGTTGTCACTACTATCAAGAGTATGGACACATCCCCGAGAATTGCATAAGAACACATTTTAGTGGAAGCTACAGCAGATGGTTAAGCCAAACTACATGCATTAGTTGTTTGACGACTGGTCATATTAGCAGCTAGTGCCCAACAAGATCAAAGGCACCTAAATCAATCTCAAACAAGGGAAAAGGCAAGGTAGATGTTGAGCACATTAGAGGAGAGATGAATAAGACATGGAAGCAGAAAGATGGATGTAGCACATCAAATGAAGGGATCACTTCACCTAAAGGGTCAAGTGGTCATACTTCATCAAACTAAGCAAAAGAAGGTATGTGGGACTAATATTTAAATGCGTTATCATACATTAGTTCCTAGAATAAGTTAGTACTAAAAGGGATAGATTAGTATGAATAAAGATGCAAGGTTAAATCTTCAAAGTTTTCAGATTATTGTTTAATAAGGAAAGTTTCCTTTAGATGTCGGGTAAAATCCTAGTATATGTTGAGTTGTCTACCAAAGTCAGTTGGAGCCAAGTTAGTAGTGGTTGCCGAGTAAAAAGAAATTCTTATTGAGGTCAAGTAAGAGAAACTCTAATGGATGCTAAGTGTTGGAAAATCAATGGAAGCTAAGTAAAATAGAATTGTACAAGGAGCCTAGTGGACAACTATATATGTATTAAGCATTAAATGCTATGTAATGAAGGGTATAAGGTCAAGTTTTTGATCATTTTTCATCATTTTGAACACAGAGAAAAAGTGAGAAGAGCATAGAAATGATTTCCAAGAAAAGATTGATGCTTTCACAAAGATTCTAACAAAGATTCAACATTGTTTTGTCAATCTAAGGTATTTACTCAAGTGTCAAGCTATGCAGTTATGCAATTTTTACATCTTGAAACCCTAATTTTTAGAAATGGCATCTAGCTCTAGGAATCCCAAGGATAAGGAACTGTTTGAGGTTGAGTTGGTTAGTAATGAAGTTAAACAACCAAATTTTAGGCCAATTCCTAAAGTGGCTTACAAAAATGACCCTGTTGGCACTTTATCTATTATTCCACCTAAGGTTGTTATGGTGTAAGATGTTAGAAAGTGTTATAACTATAATATTGGAGCAATTGGTGACATGGAGATTTAGAAATCCTATGATAAACTTTGTGAGAATGGGGTATTAAAGGAAGAATTTGATATTTTTGAAAGGAAGGGCTTAACCCATGCCCTAGATTTCCCTGTAGTCTTCAAAACTAAATGGATAAGAATAGTTTTGAGCTAGATTCATGATGGGTGCTTATGGTTGGAGGATGGACCTATTAAGATGTTAAAGAGAATCATACATAGGGTGATAGGATACCCAACCCTAGAATGGCCAAAGACCCTAAGGAGTGATTCAAAAGAAGCCATAGAGAAGAACACTAGGGTAAAGTAGAATAAAAGAGGCATGACTATTGATAGAATCAGAGATCCACTTATAGAATCTATTATTAGAGTCATATATAGTGTAGTCAATGTCAACTAAGAAACAAATTTCATCAATGTGTTGATCCACAAGAGAAACTAGTATTTTGATCCTTTGTTACATAGACTTTTTGAAGTCTTCAAAATAGCTTGTCATTAAGGTTACAAAATTGGCTCCCATCTGCTCTATGTACTCATTTACTTGTACTGCTATAGACCTATTTGTCTTCCAACTTATCTTACAAAAATAGGGAAATTCATTTTGAACATAGAAAAATATGCATATTAAAATTGATCCAAACTTACACTGAGCACTCTTGGATCTCCTTATTTCTCCCAAATTCTCCATAATCTATTGTAGTTGTCATTTTGCTAGATGATATGTATGATCCTTCTTGACAAGTTTGTATCCCACATCAACTGCAATGCATGGTACATTGTTCAATCAGCTTGACTGGTAGAATTTATGGATCCATAAAGTCTAAGGTAGAGATGGAGTTGAAAATTGATTCAACCCTAAAGAAAAAGGACAAATTGGTCATAAAGCTTAAGGAAAAATATGGAGAAGGGATAGCAGAAGGTGAAGAAGAAGATGATGATGAAGAAGAATAATAATAGGGTCAAGAGTCACTTGCCTTGACGCAAGCCATGCAAGAAGATGTTGAAGAGGAAGAAGGTGCCAAGGAGGAAGAGCAAGCTAAGGAAGCACCTACCAAGCTAGAGCCAAAGAAGAAAAAAGCTTAGAAACAACCTACAACACAGCCCAAGGGAAAAAAGACTGCCAAGCCAAGCCTAGCTAAGCCTACTACAAGGGCAAGTACAAGAGCCACAACTAAGGAGGCTAAGGAGCAAGAGAAGAAAAAGGCTATTGAGCAGCAAGGTCCACCAAAAAAGAAGATGATAAGAAAATATATTGCTCAACCTAACTCAGATGAAGAGAGAATAGAGTTAGAGGACACAAGCCAATTTAGAGTGGTAAGTCACACCACCAAGTCTGATTTAGAAAATATATGTGATAATATTAGAGATAATGCAGACTTAACTGGCTTAAAGAGCATTGATTTTAATAAGTTGAGTAGAGGAGAACAAAACATGGTTGAAGAATTAGTCTATGCCATGATGGCAAAGTTTAAGAACACCCCACTTGCACTTGACAATTCAATACCCAAAGAGTTATATTCTATTGTTGAAAATAAATGCCATTATTGCCTTAATATGGAGAAAGAAATAAGAGAGTCAATATTGGCTCAAGTAATGCATGAGCTCATAAAAGGGAAAATAACCAAGGCCAATAAGAAGCATGGGAGAAAATTTTCACCCAAATATAGAGCCTTTAGCATTCTTCAGAATAAGATTGAAGATGTTGTTAAGAAGTCCATTCAAATGTGGAAATTAATTTATGGCCTAACAACTATCAAAGAAGGAGAGGAAGATCCCTTTAAGGGGAGAAACAATGGAGAAGAAGATGACAATGAAAAGGAAGGTGAAGGTGAAAAAGAAAAGGAAAATGAAAGTGTGGAGGAGGAAACACAAAAGTGAAATGATATGACAACTATTGAAGAGCAGAAAACTGAAAAAAGTGTGCAAGACACACAATTACCACCTCCAAGTCCTCCACATGACACCCCTACACTAGCAGAATCAATAAAAGTAAAGGATGTTCCTGACAACTCTAGTCAGAACATAAACCCATTGACTACATAGGATCTCAAGAAGATCCTTAACCAATCAACTCTACAAGCTCAATTATGTAGTAATCTAGTATTGGTCAGTGTAGATAAGTTGCAAAAAGTAGTAGCTAACTTGACTAGGGATAAGATGGAAACATAAGAAACATCTTCTGTAATTCCTACAACTACAAGTGGACAACCTAAAGAGCAGTTGCACAAGATACATCAGCTAAGGTTGACTCCATAGTTAAAATCACTACAACTGTTGAGGAGCCAATAAAGGATCAAATAAGAAAGATGGATACTTGTGTTCCTACTACACAAGTACAAGGTGCACCACCATAGATAATAGTAATTGACCAAGGAAAATCAAAGGAGGAGAAGGAGACCCCAAAGGAAAAGGAGCAAGAAGCAATTTAAACTTTGGTTGATTTGTCAACCACTAAGACTCCAACAAAAATGCCTCAAAAGCTTAGCACTGAAGTAATACCACTTCAAATTTTAGCACCAAGCTCAAGCTCTACAAAGGTTGTAAGGGTACTTCAGTATGGAGACCCTACACTAGATGAAGAAATAGTCATTCTTAAGTATGACTATGCAACCATGAACATTAATCAAATCAATGAAGTGCAAGAGGCACTAGAAAGGAAAAAGAAGTAGGAGATACTCAAAAATGAGTATAAATAGATGCAAGAACTAATTGAAATAAAGAACATCTTTCTAGATGCATTTAGCTTGCAAGCACTTGATGAAACAAAGCCCATCATGGAGAAACTTTCAGACATAGTGGACTAGGTGCAAAGTGAAGACCATGATACTAATGCAAAACTAATGGAATGGTTAGAAAATTAGTTTTAAACAAAGGTGAATGAAAGAATATCCAGTGAGATAGCACTATCATAGGTAAAGCTAGCTAAGAAAATCGAAAAGGTGAAGACAATACTTGAGAATATCTTCTCATTGTACTCAAAATTGTATGATCCTTCCATCTTCATGCAAGAAACCAGCCAGAGAATAATGAGGTTGGAAAGGAACTTAAATATATCAAGCATGCAACTGCCTAAAGATCTAGCTTAAAGTGAGAAGCACTTTAACACAATGCTTTACACATAAAAGGAACTAGTTGTATTTACAGAAAAAGGGGCTAATACAAGAGCCAAATTAGTTTAGATTCAATCTTCCCTAACCCCTCACATGGAAATTTTACAAAAAGAACTAGCCTACATAGAAAATGTGATAAAGAAAGATCCCAATCTTTATACATTAGAAGGTTTAGTTCACCTTGTAGCAGAGATAGCTATACAAATCAAATCCCTAGAAGTTTCAATAGAACATTGGGATGTTGCTCTGAGAATTGTAATGGAAGTGAATAGGACCTTCTTGGACAAATATTCAATTAGTATATAGACCCTTTGACATAAGTGTCAAAAAGGGGGAGAAATTGAAAAAAGGAAGAGAAAAATCAAAAAGTCAAAAGACACTTAATTTCAACGGGAAACATATGAAAGGGGGAGCTAAAATGAAAGGGGCAGTGATAAAATAAATAGAGAAAAGAAAGGAGAAGAGCAAAATTAGGCAAAATAGGAAACAGGGCATAACAAGTTACATCAGATAAAGAGTATCGGCAAAGGAAAACCAATCTACTTAGAGAGATTTTGGATACAATTAAATGACACATCAACTCACAGGGAGATACAAAATTTTGAGGTATATAGTTCTTCACACAATTTTGAATTTTTGCAAATATGCCAAATAGAATGTATGTTATACTCAAGGAGATTAGTTTCATCATGTATAGTTAAGTGTTTTTGACACTCATGTCAAAGGGGGAGATTGTTAATCTTAGATTGGTTTTGACAATTGAGTGTCAACACATTTAAGAAATTTTCTAAGTTGATGCCAAGTTACAATATGTGTTGAGCAAGAAATTCAATAGGTATTAAGTCATTTAGATGTTGAGAAAATAGACAGTGCCAAGAAAGTTTCAAGTGTCGAGTGAACAATAGATGATGAGCAAGTTCACATGTTGAGCAAGACAAAATTTAGTATGTGCCAAGCATCAGTACTCAATAAGTACCGAGTAACACAGAATCAACATAAGAGTCTGTCCCTTCAAAAACTAAGATGTAAAACATTTTTGAGCTGACATATGAATAAATCTCAAAGGATTAAAGATAAGATTGAATCTATTTGGATTCCCTATGCAATCAACATGCAACCAATTAGAAAAATGGAAAGATTTGAGTGGGAAAGTTGGAAGAATCTCAATCATAGATTCATACCTAACCATAAGTCACAAAATATTTTTAAGGAGATGAAGCCCCATACTTTAAAGAGTGTGCAAAAAGATAATGTATGCAAGGAGATAATGCTAGCAAGGATTTGGAGGAAGTGAAAGGGATGAATTGATCAAGTTGAAGAAGAAGGATAGAATTGTAGAGTTAGTTAGTAGAGAAAAGGATAAAGGTTACAACATTTTTCATACCAAATTAGTGAGGATTAGATTGGATCTAACAAGGATTTGAAATTAGCAATAGCAAATTGCAAGTAATTAGGTCAAACATTCTACCATACTCTTTAACAATTGTATTAGTGGAATGAAATCCTATGGAGATAGGTTGGTTTAACAATCATTGTATAAAGCCTTTAATAGGGTGAAATTCCAAGTGAATGTTTTGTAAATCCTTAATCCAGGTACACTTTTGATAGAGTGTTAAAATCCTTTAATAGGGTAGGATCTAACAATCCTTGTAAGTTTTTAATGGGGTGGGCCTTTTATAGGGTAGATCATGAGAATGGTCTGAAATATGTAACTTTAATAGGTGAACTTTATTACTATAGTAGTGAACAGTTGTGGGTGTCATCCCCACCCCAGTTCTACCTTCTCATTGGAGGGTTTCTGGGTAATCATATCTGGTGTTAAGTTTTTATGTGGATGCATTTGCTTTACATGTTATTTACATATGTTTATGCATGCAATGTTTTTAAGTTAAATGTTTTATTGGTTAAAGTTTAGTACTTTTGATTCAGCCCCCCCACCTTCTCAGAAGTATACTTTCCACTTGTAAATCCCAACAACGTCTTCAATTATTCCTCCAAAGGCTTTGATAGCACTAATACTAGCTTTGATTCTCTCAACATATTTTACAATGTTCTCATCCTCTCTCATTTTCATCCGATCAAATAGACCTCTCAAGCTTTTTTCCTTGGCTCTTTTTACATTGTCATCACCTCCATAGAATATCCTTTAGTTTTGTCCACATTTCATGAGTAGTAGCACATCCTTTGACCTCATCAAAATCAACATAGTTAAGAGCTAATGCAATGTCAATCATCATGATGTTATGATTTTTCTTTTCTACAATCTCCTCCACAATCAATGTTCTAGTAGGAGCCTTATAAGCATTTTCCAAGTATTTCAAACCTAAATCACTGATGGTTTTGAAGTGCAACTTCATAAGTTCTTATCATACCTGGCAGTTATCTTTGTTCAGCTTGGCAATCTCTCTTCTATAAAATATCCTAATCTTTAGCTTAGGTCCTTGAAACCTTCTTTGTAGGAACCAAGAAGCTTTGATACCAATTGTTGGAAATATAGGAGTAACTAAGAAGGGAAGGTTGGATAAGTTACCACTAAAATAAATCTCAAATCCCTTAGATGTCAGAACATAACATAAACTTCACTGAAGTCACCAATGCTTAGTAAACACGCATGCACTCGATTAATACTAGAATAATGTTGTAACTTGGTAGATGCTTAATATGAAAATTTTAAGATATTATCTATGATTAACCTTACTTAACTTAGTTTCATAAAAATAAAAGAAATAGCATGAACACAAGTGACACCAAGATTTAACGTAGAAATCCAATTTGGGGAAAACCACCAATTGTAATAAGTTACTAATTCTCACTCCATGAAGTAAGTCATGTTAAGAGCCAACCCCATTAAAGGTTACAAAACACATTGTTAGGTGTGACCTTGTTAGAGGATTTAATGACCCTATTAGGACTGACCTTGTTAGAGGTCATTAGATACTTCAATCTAGAAATGTAACCTTGTTAGAGGATTTACAAGTAGTTGTTAAGCCAACTATATTAAGAGATTTAGATCACTACTACAATGGTTAGATTGAACAATGAGATGACCTATTTTTTTATGCAAGTAAATTTTTTATTACAGATCTCAATTCCGGCTTGTATACTTGATCCTTTCTAATCAAATGTATCTTTGCAACTCCACAAGGATATTCTTCTTATCCTTCTAATTTTCTTCTTCTTAGCATCTTCAAATCTTTTATTCACTTATACACACTCAATCTTCAACTTTACCTTATATTTATATCTTATGTATTATCAAGTCAGGTTTAATACATCCTAGAATAATTAATATTCATTATCTCAATTGGCTAGAATCAACAAACAAATCTATTGAACTCAATATGCCAAAACAAGAAAAAATTTCATTAGTTGACCCTGCTTGGTAGACACTAAGTCCAAAATGGTTTTCCTATGTTAACTAAGTGAACTCAATTAACATTGCATCTTCACAAGCTTTCTTTGGTAACCAAGTGAGCTTGGTTAACACTATTTCCATCTAACTTTTCTTTCATTGACCAAGTGAGCTTGGTTAATGCTCATCTTCTTTGAACTTCCCTTTGACACCTGAATGAACTTACTATTCACTAACTTCTAAAATTGGCAAACTTTGGATGCTTGGATGACATAGGAAAATATCTTCAATGACCGAGTGAGCTTAGCATACACTGACTAGTAAAGGTATGACATTTTGTATAACACTAAAGACAATACACAATCAATCAATTATTTTCAAAAAGTCTAGGTCCTTATTTTAATCATCAATTCTTATTAGGGACATCAAAATATTATACAACCATTAACAATAAAAGAATACTATATATTGAATATGATCTATATAACATAAGATGTAGGAATCGTGCCTAGCATCAAAGACATGGAGGTTAATAAGACTATATAGTTAGATTCCCTAAGTTTAATATAGAAGTATTATGCCTTCTTTGAGACACAAATTTTTGAAATGGCCATAAGCATAGTCTTGGATGAGTAGACACATCTAATGTTATAGACTTAATTCTCCTTAGTGTCTAAGGGGTTAAAGAAAGAGATGCCTAAGATCATTGAATCTAAACCTATGGATAGAAGTCAAAGGAAAACATGCCCCATGTACCCAATCCTCTAGTCAAGTGACATCATGGAGAGACTAAGGAGGGAATGCTCAATGAAAATTAGCATGTAAAAGTAGCATAAAGAAAAATGTCAAACATATCACAATCATTTTAGTTTATGTGTTGTGTGAAAAAGGAAAGACAATCATTGACTCGCTAGAACTCATGCCTATAAGTGAGAAATATCTCACAATCATAGAATATTATGTATTGACTCAAGGTAGGATTTTAGATAATTGTTAGAAAAACTTGATTTCAAGGAAATTGTTAAGAAACACCATTGAATATTATTTACCAAGAAACACCATCACCTACAAGAGACCAAAGAAGGTTACAATTCATGCCTCCTAGAACTAGACAAAGACCAATCCTAGACCAAGGACACAAAGGAAGGAGATGGAAGCTGAAAAGGCTTAGAGCACAAAGCGATAAGATGATAGATATAAGTGCACAAGTCCCAAGTAGTGCCTATTTCCAAATTTTTACCACTTGGCAAATAAATTATTTCATTTATTTTAATGACTTTATATTGTTTTTTTTTTTTTTGAATTTTTTTTCGATTCATCAAAGTGCCTATTGCTATGTTTTCACTAAGATGATCATTTTAAAGGACATTTTCTCCTTTCTAGGATTTTCGCATGATCATATTTGATTTTTTGGATTTTCTTAGGACATATATTTTCTTTAATTTTTTTTAGAATGATTTAGAGATTACTGGTTCTCAAGAAATATCACAATGTTTTTTCCCAATATCCATCAAGCTGTAGGAAATGATGGATTGGAAAGCTAATAGATAATATATATAAGAAAGTATGATTGTAGAAAGATGAAGGTGATCCTCAACAACTACCCCCTCAGGATTACCCAAGCTAGGAAAAGGGAAAATAGTCATATGAAGCATTTTTAGATGAGCGATGGAAGACAATGAACAAGGTATCATATAGGATAATAACCTAATGTCATGAACAAATATATTCCAAAAGAGTGGATATTTTAAGAGGCTTCTAAGAACCATTTTCTTCTTTTTCTTTTGATCAAGACAAAGGGGTGAATTGTATAGGATAATGATAGAATATAATAATAAGTATTAAGCTCATTATGGAGGTTATGACTGAATAATTATGAATAAGCAAGATTATGATATGGTATGTAAAGGATAAGATATACAATGCTCAAGGATAGCTAAAAATTTCCAAGATTAAAGGTGAGAAAGTGAATAGATGGAGGATGGAGGATTATGCATGATGCCTATTTTCTAGGTTTTCATCATGGTGCTTGTTGAATGTTCCACAAGACATGGTTTTTTCCATAGGATAGATTTATTTCTCTTAACTTTTCCTACCAAGGTGCCTTCTATAAGACCTAGAAAATGGGCTAATGTCTAACATATTATGAGAAATCACAAACCCAATAAGCATATGCTAACACCCTCTAGTCTACCATGAAAGCCAAATGAATCAAAAAAAGAAAGAAAATCCAAAACTCCCTCTTTCATTTGTAGCTCCCATGTCCTTCTTTCTTCTCCATGTGATGTAGCTCCAAAATTGCCTACAGTGCCCACAATATTGAAGCAAAACCCTATGGTAATGATGGTGCTATGATAATACTTGAAGTTTTGATTTGAATGTGAGAGTAAGAGTGAAAATATGAGAAAACTAGGGACTTGAAAAGACTTAAGAATTAGGACCAGAAATGAGAGAAATAATGCTCATTTTATAATTAGCATGAAGGATGAGAGCATTGGATTTGTCACCCTTAGATATGCAACTTGGCACGAGATTTTTTGGAGAATCCACGATGCATATGACACAAGATGCCAAGTGTAGGATTTTATGATGCTTGGAAGTCAAACTTGACTAAACATGGTTGAGAATCTATGATGCGTCATATGACACCTCAAGCCCACTTAAAGCCAAGAATCTATGGTGAAGGAGGCCAAAGATGGATGTGTGTAAGATAATAAGAATATTGGATTATGACATATCTTATCCAAGTGTCAAAGGAGAATCCATGAGGTGTCACACCCATGTGTCATGATGATGTCAATATTTTATGGAATATTTGAATTAAAAATCCTTTATTCCACAAAATAGAAATTAGTGAAAATGGGATTAACGGTGAAAAATGTGACTTAGGAAATTAAGAATTTAAATGGTTTTTGAATGATAAATCAATTACTTAATAAAATTAATTTATTTATTGAGGATGACAATTAGGAAGAATAATTAGTAAGAATGATAGGATTAAATTATTGGTTATTTAATCCTATAAAGAAAATTAGTAAATGATTGGCTAGTTTGATTTAATAAGTGCGACATTATCCTTTGATGAAGTGTGATGATAATAGAGATTGACTAGGATGATGATGGATAGACTAAAGCCATGGTAAAATTGATTGATTGATTGAAATTGATAACATGCCAAGGACACATGACATGAATTAAAGATACGTAACATTGAATCGATATTGTAAATGCTACAGGATTGAGATTGATTGATATGGTTGATCATAATAACATTAACGGACGATGTCAATATTAATTAAATGGTTGATAATTCCATGATCCAAAATTCAAAGACTCAATGATGTTAAAGATCAAATGACATGAACGGTAGTTTTACCTAGCACTAAGAGTCATGACAGTACTAAGGTCAGATTACTAAGATTTGATAGATTAATAGGTTTCCAAGGCAATGAAAGCCACAACAATGCCTAGGATCAGACAAATGATGATGTATTTAGGGTGTTTGATATGTTTCATGATGATTATGGATGATTTTGGGTGATTCTCAGTTGATTTGGGGTGATTTCGAGTTGATTTGAAATGGTTTTGAGTTGATATGAAATGATTTCAAAATGATATGAAGTGGTTGCGAGTTGATTTGATATGATTTCTGATGATGTTGAAATGGTTCCAAAATGATTTGAAATTGATGTGAAAGAGGATATGAATGATTAGAGACATTGTTGAGATATAATCAAGTTGGCCAAAAGATCAGAATTAGTAGAATGAGAAAATGGAATGAATTAGTATGAAGAAGTGATGTCGATTCAAGGTCTCGAGAGTATTTTCAAGGATTACCACTCAAAATAGTGACCAAATAATGAAAATTATAGATCATTTTGTTCACAACTAATATAAAAATCCAATACAACTGACAGTTCAAAAATCAAAGTTGAAATGCAAAAGTTGTGGCCTCCGAAATGCAACATAGGGGCTCTAGGAGCAGTTCTGGGCATCCTACTGCCCCAAGTGCACCAAAAACACACCCAAGTGCAACCAATGAACAATTGGTAAGCCCAAGTGCACCCATGGTGCACTTAGGAAGCCCAATTGTGCCCTAAAAGTGTAGACTATGCCCTAGAAGGCTCTAGAGGCCAAAAATAGCCCGACTAGACTCAAAATGACCTAAAACTTTGTGTGAGTGCCCAAAATGGTGGAAAGAGGTCAGAACATGAGTGAAATTAGTCAAACATGGTCACATTTGGTCAATATTGGTCAAACAAGGGTCAAACTAATGCTGGACTAGGTGGAAAGCCCTAGAAGGTTGACAAACAGTGTAGGATGATGTAGGAATGTAGGAATGCAATATGAAGATGATTTGGTGTATCAGAACACATGATAATGGTGATGAATGGAGACATGAATAAAAGAATAATGAAGAGATGAGATGAGGACCAATTGGAATGAGGTGAAGACTATTACTTTCAAAGAGGTGTGCTATATGTCAAATGGAGCTTCATTTTGATGAAACCATAGATGCGAACCATTTTTTAGCGTCTACATTTTGCCCCTCTTTGATACAATGTGATCTAGAGAGTTGTTTCAAAGAACACTGATGAGAAGGCCATAACAACATGCCCCAGTAAGAATGATATATATGGTTTCCCCCTCAAGAAATTGACTGAGATATGCATATGGTAGGTCAATTTGTTGATAATGAGATGCAAGGTGGCAGATGAAAAAGACACATTGGAGGAGATCAGATGAGGAATAGTTAGTATTATGGGAAGGCTTTTGCTTTTGTAAAGTGAACTATATGTCAAATGGAGCTTTATTTTGATATGGAAAATGGAATGCAATGAAAAATGGCATAAAGGGCCAGGGCACAAAAAGAAAACCTTTTGCATAAACAATCAAGATGTAGATAGAAAATGACCTTGTCCTTCCTAAGGCATATATACATGCCCCAGACTCTCAAAGGTACACTTTAACTACCAAAAAATAAAAGATGACCGTGAACCATCCCGACCACTCTCATAGATCAGTTATATCATCAAGTGGCATAGGAATATGATCGAAGAAAAATAAAGAAAAAATAAATCACTCTCTAAATAGCATGAGCCAACAGCTATTTTTGTCCATTATTACTTGTTTTTTAGTGTTTGAGGTCATTAGATAGTGTTTGATAGGTTGATCATGTGATTTTTCTGATTGTGCATTCAATTGATAGGTTCATAGTCACATATTGGATTGATTGGTTGTTCACATTGCTTAAATAGGTGTGATTGTCATTGAAGTGTAGTGCTTCAAGTTTTAGTTTGCAAAGTGCAAGTGTTCACACAAAAGGGGTGATTATCCATAGTGACTATTGACAAGGTTTATTACAAGTTTTTGATGAGTTTTGTGATTTTTAGGGTTTTTTGAGGATATTTGATGTTTTTGTATGACTAGTTTCTTCAAGACATTTTATGATTTTTGGTGATTTTTTAAAGACGTTTTATGATTTTTATGTGATTATTTGAGAACATTTTATGATTTTTAGTGCTTTTTTTAAGGATATTTTATGAGTTTTAGTGCTTTTTATTAAGGACATTTTATGGTTTTTTTCACGTCAGGTTCACCAATTGTAGGATTTAGAAAATAGGCTAATGTCTAACATACTATGAGCAATTCACAAACCCAATAAGCATATTTTAACACCCTCTACTCTACCATGAAAGCCAAATGAATCAAAACAAGAAATCAAATCCAAAACTCCCTCTTTCATTTGTAACTCTCATGTCCTTCTTTCTTCTCCATGTGATGTAGCTCCAAAATTGCCTATAAAGGCCACAGTATTGAAGCAAAAGCCTATGATAATGATGGTGCTATGAGAATACTTGAAGTTGTGATTTGAATGTAAGAGTAAGAGTGAAAATATGAGAAAACTAGGGACTTGAAAAGACTTAAAAATTAGGACCAAAAATGAGAGAAATAATGCTCATTTTATAATCAGCACGAAGGATGAGAGCATTGGATTTGTCACCCTTAGATATGCAACTTGGCACGAGATTCCTTGAGAATCTATGATGCATATGAAAAAAGATGCCAAGTGTAGGATTGTATGACACTTGGAAGTCAAACTTGGCTAAATATGGTTGAGAATTCTATGACGTGTCATATGACACCTCGAGCCCACTTAAAGCCAAGAATCTATAATGAAGGATGCCAAACATGGATGTGTGTAAGAGAATACGAATATTGGATTATGACATATCTTAGCCAAGTGTCAAAGGAGAATCCATGAGGTGTCACACCCATTGGTCATGATGATGTCAATATTTAATAGAATATTTGAATTAAAAATCCTTTATTCCACAAAATAGAAATTAGTGAAAATGGGATTAATGGTGGAAAATGTGACTTAGGAAATTAAGAATTCCCATGGTTTGTGAATGATAAATTAATTAATTAATAAAATTAATTAATTTATTGAGGATGAAAATTAGGAATAATAATTAGTAAGAATTATAGGATTAAATTATGGGTTATTTAATCCTATAGAAAAAATTAGTAAATGATTGGCTAGTTTGATTTAATAAGTGCGACAATATCCTTTGATGAAGTGTGATGATAATGGAGATTGACTAGGATGATGATGGATAGACCAAAGCCATGGTAAAATTAATTAATTGATTGAAATTGATAAAATGCCAAGGACACATGACATGAATTAAAGATACATAACATTTAATCGATATCGTAAATGCTACAGGATTGAGATTGATTGATATGGTTGATCATAATAACATCAACAAACATTGTCAATATTATTAAAATGGTTTATAATTCCATGATCTAACATTGAAAGACTCAACAATGTCAAAGATCAGATGACATGAATGATAGTTTGACCTAGCACTAAGAGCCATGATAGTACTAAGGTCGGATTTCTAAGATTTAATAGATTGATAAGTTTCTAAAGAAATGAAAACCACAATAATTCCTAAGATCAAACAAATGATGATTTATTTTTGGTGTTTGATATGTTTCATGATTATTATGGATATTTTTGGTGATTCTAAGTTGATTTGGGGTGATTCTGAGCTGATTTGAAAGGGTTTTGAGTTGATATGAAATGATATGAAGTGGTTGCGAGTTGATTTGATATGATTTCTGATGATGTTGAAATGATTCCAAAATGATTTGAAATTGATGTGAAAGAGGATATGAATTATTAGAGACACTATTGAGATATAATCAAGTAGGCCAAAAGATTAGAATTAGTAGAATGAGAAAATGGAATGAATTAGTATGAAGAAGTGATGTCGATTCAAGGGCCTGAGATTATTTTCAAAGGTTACCACTCAATATAGTGATGAAATAATTAAAATGATAGCTCAATTCTTTCACAATGAAGATACAAATCCAATGCAACTGACAGTTCAAAAATTGGAGTTGAAATGCAAAAGTTATGGCCTTCAGAGTGCAACATAGGGGCTTCATGAGCAGTTCTAGGCATCCTACTAAACCAACTGAACCCAAGTGCACCCAGTGCACACTTGGTAAGAGAAAGTGCACTATGATAGTACCAAGTGCACCCATGGTGCACTTGGGAAGCCCAAGTGTGCCCTAAAAGTGCAGATTGCACCCTAGAAGGCTCTGGGGGCCAAAAACAACCCAACTAGACTTAGAATGACCTGAAACTTTGTCTGAGTGACCAAAATGGTGGAAAGAGGTCAGAACATGAGTGAAATCAGTCAAAAAAGGTCACATTTTGTCAATATTGGTCAAAAAGGGGTTAGACTTAGGCTAGACTAGGTGGAAAGCCCTAGAAGGTTGACAAACAGTGTAGGATGATGTAGGAATGTAGGAATGCAAGATGAAGATGATTTGGTGTATCAAAACACATGATAATGGTGATGAATGGAGACATGAATGAAATAATATTGAAGAGATGAGATGAGGACAAATTAGAATGAGGTAAAGACTATTATGCTCAAAGAGGTGTGCTATATGTCAAATGGAGCTTCATTTTGATAAAATCGTAGATGCGAACCATTTTTGAGCATCTACACATTCTTACTAGGTTTTAACCAAGGCACTAATTCATCAATTTTTTTCCTCTATTGATTTTTTTTATTTCTTTCTTTCATTTAGCTTTCTAATTTTAATTTTTTTCTATTTGGATTTTGGTAAAGAATTCAATCCTTTCTCATTTACGACAATGCTCTTCTTGAAAGCTTATTTCATGATAAGCCAAGGCCATTTTAAGTTATGCTCAAAGATACTAATAGGGTGATGGAAGAGAGATGGTAGAGAATCTAAAAATATATGAAGGAAAATGTTATATGAATTGGAAGGACAGAAGGAGGATGGATAGTAATTAAAAGTAGAATTGAAAGGATTACATAAGGGTAGGTGAAAATTTAGGAAAATCAACATTGACACACACCTTGAAAGATTATGTAATGATTGGGAAAATATGTATGGAATAGGTTAAGGTTTTGATTTAGTAGATAGTAAGAGACTTTTGGAAGAAAATGGAGTGGAAGCCTTTGGAAGCTTTTGAGGAATATGTTTGGAAGAAGATGGAGTTGAAGCCTTTGGAAGCTAGAATGTCAACTTTGATTTATTTTCAAGATTTAAGTCTTTCAAAAGAAAATTTGGAATCCACATAGATTTTGATTTTCTTTTCCTTTGGATGATTTAGAACAAATTTATTCAATAATGGATTTAGGAACCCATATTTTCTTTGATTTCACTTTTTGGTTAGTTGACCCTTGTGACCTCTTGAATATTGTTTCTTTCTTTGTATTCACATGTTGAAAAGATAGGACATATTGATCTTTATTTTTAAGTTGATTATTGTGTTTCTTCTTGTGTTCTACATCCAAATATAATCAAAATGCTTGGGATTTTTGGATGAACAATGTTTATAATATGGCAGGCTTGGATGGATGGGTGGATGAATTTTTTTTCAAGGATTAATATCTTTGTTGATCTTGAGGTATGACGGAATAAGTGGATGATGAGGTAGGCTTGAAAGGTGTGAGCGATGGCAAAACATAAGATCCAAATATATATATATATATATATATATATATATGGAAGGTTTGAAGGCTTTAACTTTGATGGATATGGACCAATGATAGAATTTAAAGATGTGGATTGATAATGGGTAGGGATATAAACATCTTTAGAGTGAGCAACATGACCAAGCACACCAATAAACTTATGAATAGCTTTGATAGGAGAAATATGTTTAATAGGAGAACTTGAAGCTTCAGGTAATTTATTATTATGAAATATATTAGTAGAATGGGGGGTATATAAGGTGGATATGAAGAAGTACTACAAGAAAATGAGGGGATACTTTGATCTTGACAAGTGTCTTTAGCTATCATGAGAAGAGAACTTTTATCTTGATGTTTAATAATATCACTAAAGTAGTGGAAGTGACATGAAATATTTATCTTTCTTGGTATATGAAGAAGACATAGGAGATGAAGGGATATTGTGTTCTTGAGGTGGAGGGGTGATATTTTGAGAGAGTATGGAGGGATCTTGTGTTAATCTAATGTCAAGATGTATTGTCAATTAGTGTCAAAACACTTAGTCATAATGAGAGTCAGTAGTAACTGAGTTACCAATCTATAGTGTTAACCAAGCTCATAGAGGAACCAAGCTATCAATGTTAACCTTCAAAAGAGTAAGTAGTGTCAACTGATTTGATTATTCCCACCGAGTTGTAGTGTCAACCAAGTTCTAGTCAAAACTGGGTTGAGTAGAGTATTTTTATTCCAACATAATACTCAAGCTAGAAGAGTAGTGTGAACTAAGTTAGTAGTGTCTACCAAGTGATCAATATGAACTGAGCATCCAGTATCAACCGAGTGCTAGAGTTATCCAAGGTGATAGTGTTTCCCATGTAGAGCTATGAAATCTAGTGTGCTAAGAACATCAAATCTAGTCTAACATTCACAAACTAAATAACAAGAAATACTTATGATGAGACAAAGGGAACACTCTAGAGGAAGGCAAACCAAGAATGGTAAGCTCCTCGAGTGTAACTTATGATAAATTTGATATGTCCAACAATGTGGGGTGTTTTCTTAGATGTTCTCAAGCTTTGAGTGGTAGGTTGGTGATGAAGCATAGAGATGGATGGAAGATTCAACAATGGTGTTGTGTGTGGATTTTGATATAGTAATAGTGTAAATGGCTATGATGTGGTGGTTAATGGAGCATTATAAGTTTGCATCAAAGGTTGATGATTTGTGAGAGGGGAAAGGTCCAATTTATAGGCTAAGGGATAATGAGATGGAGGGTCAGGGTACAAGGATGGGAGATTGGTGAGGAAGGGCTAAGATGCAAGGAGGGAGAAACACATGGATTGTGCTTCTTCAAAGATCTAGCCTTGTGACAAGTGTCACAAGGGGATTAGATGGTCAAAGTGGAGAGTCAAAGGGATTAATGAGGGAGGAGTGTTGAAGATGGATGTAAGAGGCATTTAAGGGCATTCAAAGCATCTAAGATCCATTAATGCTCTTGGATAGGAATGTCAAAGGGTGAGGGAAGACTTTTAACATTAGTATGTGTTAGAAAGTCTTAACCCATGCTTAAATTTGTGTGCATGTTTAAGAGGTGTATTAGACTTAACTTAGGATGGAAATAGGAGGCAAGAGGGCTGGGGCTTAATGAGGTAGGTTAATTATCTGACTAAGTGGGTTTAGCATGGGTGAATAGGTTAGATTTGGGTAATGATAGGGTTTAGGGATGGTTAGGAATTTAGGATTGATTTATTTAATGATTTATTTAATAAAAGGAGGAAGTGAGATTAAATTAAATAGATTTATGCATTTATTTAACTTAATAGAGGAATGGGAATTTAATTGATAAATTGATTTTAGGTTATCATTTGATTTTATCAATTGCACTATAGTAATTTAATTAATTAATTAACTAGGGGATGGTGATTAATTAGTTAAATATAAAATATTTAATCAATAATGTCCTAGAATATGACTAAATAAGATTACCTAGTAGTGTAATCAAATTTAGGTGTCTACAGCTCAAGTATCTTCAGCATCGCCCAAGTAAGCCATTGGACCTGAGCTATAACGTTGAGCTGACTTGGTAATTGTTTTTAGAATTGTTAATGGTGTAGCCGACCTATGAAAGAATTATTGGATGGATATAAGTATTAGGTATTTTGTATATCCAAAATAGATACTAGGATGAGAAGTAACAATTATAATTGAAGAACATTAGTGAATATGGAAGAGAAGATTGTTTAGAAGGATACAAGAAATCCAAGGAAATGAAGAGACTCTTCCATCATAGTTAGGTGATTAGTTTACTGCAAAGGATCTTCATTTGCAATCATAGTTGCACACCATAGATCAATCCAATGATTCATACTAATAGGTGTATCAATCCTAAATACTTTAACAAGGTGGAACCAACAATCCTTTGCAAAAACTTCTAACGGAGTACATACTTAATTGTATTGTATAAATTCTTCCACAAGGTGGACCTAACAGTCCTTATTACTCTTAATTGAGTAAGGTCACAATAAATGATCATTTATAAGCCTTAACATGCAAAATTTATTACTATAGTAGTGAAGCATTATGGGTGTCATCCCCACCCCAGTTTTACCCTCTACTTGGAGGGTTTCTAGGTTACCAATTATTGTGTTATGGTGTTATTACTTTACTTCTTTATATTTCTTACATGCAAGTAGAGTAGACAACTTAACTAAGTGGATTATGTTTAAGAAGTTTAAGTGGTTCCTAATTCACCCCCCTCCTAGTCACCTACTTTGTATTACATCTCCAACAATTGGTATTAGAGTTGAGTTCTCTTATTAGAAAGTTTAGTAGCTTGAGAACAAATATCAAACATAATGCAAGTATGCAAGTTGGAGAAAGCCATTGAAAATGAAAAGCCAAATCTACATGTGGCCATGGAACAAATCAAAAGACTAAAGGATCAACTCTCTCAATCCTTGAAAAGAAGAAAAGAATTGGAAAAAAAGATGAATGACAATCTATACATGGCAGAAAGAATTGAAGATATTTATAGAGAGAGAAGTTCAGAAGAAGCAAATGCAACTATAGAAGATCTAATTGGAAGGAATATTATTCTACAAGAATTTAGAAAATTTAAAATAGAATAAGAGATACATTCATCCAAGATATGTAAATTCATGGAGCAAAAGAACCAAGCTGAAAATGACAAAAATATGGCAGAAGTAGACAAAAGACTACTCAACATCAGGTTAGAAGAAAAAGACAATGAAATCAAATAGCTTTCACTACATCAGGTAGATATGGAAAATCATTTGAATAATTTAAATCAAGAAGTCATCAATCTAAGGACATAAAATGAAAGACTCATGAGTGATCTTAGAGTAGAAAGATAAACTAATGAAAGAATGATGAGATCATAGGAAAGCATGGATTAGTTAGTTGAGCTATCTTAGAATAGAAATAAAGGAAAGAGAAGATTAGGCTACCCTGAACAAGGAGATTCATCATAGCAAGGATCTCAAAACAATAAAAGACCTACATGCAATCATTGTGGAAAAATAAGGGGAGAATATACCAAGTTGTGGTATGAAAAAGATGACACCCAACTTAGATTTTTACAATTCTTAAAGTGTACACATACTATAGCACACATGGACTTTGGCTTGGGCTCCACAAGCCTACACACTTTTAAAAACTTAAAAGTTTTTGTATATGCATTGAAAACTTGTGGCCCATTTCATTTCATTTTTTTCTTTTTTGTTGTTTCCTTCGTTCCCCTCAATAGCACTCACATGATTGTAAAAGATGAAGAATTTGGTCACTATCCTCCTCATTGTCAGAGAGCAAAATTAGGATCACGTAGTATGTTTTCTACTATTTTTTTTGCATTTTTTTTCTTCAAATTTGCTTATTTATTTAAAATGCAATTGGTTTCCTATTAAAAATGTGAATAATCAACCACCAAATCCCTAGCCTGATCAACAAAATCAAAATGAAAACCCTTCACAAGATCAAAATGAACTTTTGCAACCTCCACTGATTTAAAGACCTCCTCCTAGCACTCAAGACAATGTAATGAATGAAATATAAAGAGGGAAAATGAATTAGAAGTAGTCATTGGTAGGTTGAAAGCTTGTGGGAATACTAATCCTATGAGAGCACAATCTGTTGGGTGATGCGACGCGCTCCCCTGCCCACAGGTGGTTAATTATGTGGTGTTACCGTTGCACCAAAAGCCATGACTGTTAGTGAACATGGAACACCATGTAATTAACCACCTATGGGCAGGGGAGCACGTCGCATCACCCAACAATCTCCCCCTCGATGCGCATATCAGGTGCTTACGCGGGTCGGGAAGGCACCGGGGAGATTTGAACCCATGACCAGGCCAAAACCAGGCTCTGATACCAATTGTAGGACCCATTTGCCATTGCACCAAAAGCCATGACTATTAGTGAACATGGAACACCACATAATTAACCACCTGTGGGCAGGGGAGCGCATCGCATCACCCAAAAATCTCCCCCTCGATGCGCATACCAGGTGCTTACGCAGGTCGGGAAGGCACCGGGGAGATTTGAACCCATGACCAAGCCAAAACTAGGCTCTGATACCAATTGTAGGGCCCATTTACCGTTGCACCAAAAGCCATGACTGTTAGTGAACATGGAACACCACGTAATTAACCACCTGTGGGCAGGGGAGCGCGTCGCATCACCCAACACAATCGGCATCCTCTCTTGAGTTATTATGAGCCATGTAACTCATGTTAGTGGTAAGTTGGATACTTGGTGTGTTAAGAAAGGAGAGAAAAGAAGATATTATACAAATAAAATATCCTATTAAGATGTAAGAAAAAAGGAAATAGAAAAAGGTAGCATATGTGTGTTGTTTAAAAAACTTAGAGAACAAGACACTATTAAATATACAACTGAAAGGTTCCCCATCCATTGGTGCATATATGATGATATTAGAAATAAATTTTGGGATAAATGGTGGGTGGTATTTGATGCCCCTCCCTGCAATAATCATTAGGTTCAAATGTATTTCTTAAAGAAATTGTATTTTGCATTTGTCCTTGGGGATCTCCCTAATTATTTTGATATGTTAGATTCTTAGGGTAGAGGTAGGGGGTCATCATTTGAGAGGTTGGGAGCACATCGTGAACCTAATGTAAATAAGGTGCATGTTATCAAGTCGCAAGGTGAGAATGTGATTATTTCTTCAATAGTGAAGGAATGTGTAGAGACCAATACTCTAGGGATTATCAATGCTTTGACACAAACCCTCATTCATTGTTCCAGTTCATTAGTTAATGAGGAGCCTTCTTTGCATCATGGTCACATGTGTACATCGTGTGGATCCTTATGCATATTTAGTAGTCATGTTGGAGACACTGTGGATGATGGGCTATTCATCGATGAGTTTTTGAGTGAAACATTTGGCATTGATACATAGGTAAATTATAATTATGATAAACTAATTTTATCACATTTCATATGTACTATGAATGACTAATTAATTAGCATGTCTTCACATTGTTCAAAATTTAGGTTAAGAGTGTTGATGATGGCCTTAGTATAGATTCTCTAGCCCCATTTCACATCTCGTTGATGCTCGTCGAGGGGTATATATTTATTTAATCATTTAAATTAATACATATATTTATTAAGAAATAATATGAAGGATTGGCAAAAAAAAATTATCTATGTGCATTAATTCTCTAATGGACCATCGACATTCACAAGGGACTTTGAGCCTAGGCATGATAGGAGCTTTGTAGAGGTACATTACTTTCATATTAATTTAATTTATTTAATTATATTTGTTTCATGTTGCATGTAAGTTGTATTATATGATTTTCAGTTGTATTATTAGACTTATGACATTATTGGTTATCATAATATATGATATGTTTGTTCATGTATGACATTATTGGTTATCGTAATATATTAAATGTTTGTTCATGTATGAAATTATTGGTTATCATATTATATATCTTTTTTTTCTTGTTTACATTTTAAGTACATTTCATGTATTTCATTTTAATGTAATTTACATCCAAAATGATGCAGAGTGCTCGCACCAAAACCTAGTGGATTCTGAACAAGAACACTTTTAAGGAAATCTACCTTTCCCACATTCCTAAGTGTCTTAAAAGACTCTTTCCAACTTGGTTACAACATTGAACAAACTTCTACCCAACTTCACGAAACTACTTGATCATTTTCCCTATTCAAGACTTGGGAAGCAATACGGGAAAAATGAGCAAATTTGAGAAATGGATCATAATCAACTTCTTGCTTCAAACTAACACCTTAGAAACTTCAAGGAACACCTAATAACTATTTCACAAACTTAAGTTTGTCATCTATTCCGTCCTTCCAAGAGATTCTCCAACATCCTATGAGTGAAAAAAATATTCCAACATCCTATGATTGTATTTTCTTTGCAACAAAATGTAATTTTCTAATTTTCGGCCAACTCTTCACAAAGGGAAGTGATTATGTTTCAAACCCATGAAATAGTTATTAAGAAAACCAAGAAGATCCTTAACATATTCTACTAACTCCATTCATTGATAACATATAGCTAAAGTGTTTTTTCATTTTGACAAAGTATGAGTTTGTTGTTCTAAAAGAGGGAGTAATGATATTTGACAATAACTCAATGATCCTATATACAAGTTTAACATCAGCAATGATTCCTTCCCATATAAAAAGAACTTAATAATCACCAACACCTTATTCCTCCTCTAACTTCATAGAGGGTATTTTCATCATTTGACATCATTCCAAATGATTACTAGTTACTTTGATTGTTTTACAAGGTTAATTTCAATGTCTTCCAAAAAATTGCTAAAATTGTCAAAAAGTTGTCAACAACTTTTATTGCAAAATTCAATATTTGCACTAACTTTTCTTAGAACTTAACCAAGTATTTTTTGTAACACATAGGACCTATATAAGGTTCAATGACTCTCAAAACATTTCTTGAGTCAACTTATTAACAAAAACAACAACAAAGAAAAAATCCTTAGGACTAAGGCAACTTGGGTTTATAGGTCACCTCAAGTTCCTTGACCTTACAAACAAGGATTACCTTATTACCATTAAAAAAAAAAAAACATATTCAAAATGAGGTGTATGATCACCCCTTTACCTTCTATTATGAGACTCCATCATTGGATGAGATGACATATCCAGTTGCCACTTAGGTGCCCTACACCACAAGTTTCAACATCACCCAAGATGGAGTTGCAAAATCAAAATGGAATACAATCTCTAAAAAGTGAGAGAGATTATTGTAGGTGTTAGAAACACAATCCTGTAGCACCTAAAATTGCATCCATACCTTTTATGAGCTCTAAGATATGCCCCATCAAAGATCATTTCCCTATGGCATTTAGTGACTCTTAGGGTCAATTTGGTTTGGTGTGCCTGAGAATGATGGAGCACTCAACAGGATGGGACAAGCATGGAAATAGGGTTTACCTAGCCACCCGGAGCTAACATAATAGATAGTTTGATCCCATGACAAATAGTTGGAGAGATTCAATAGTTGGTGACTTTGCACTGGCCAATACTACAAGTTTCAGCATCACCCAAGATGGGGCCACAAAATCAAAATGGAATCTAATCACCAAAAAGTGAGAGAGGTTATTGGAAACACAATCTTGTAGCACCTAGAATTGCATCCATACCTCACACAAGCTCTGAGATATGCTTTGTCAAAATTCACTACCCTATGGCATTTAGTGACTCTTAGGGTCAATTTGGTTTGGCGTGTCTGAGAATGTTTAAGTGATCAACAAGATGGGATGAGATTGGAACAAGGATTTACTCGGCCACCTAGAGCTAATGGAATAGATAGTTTCATCCCACAACAAATAGTTAGAGAGATTCAGAAGTTGGAAACTTTGTACTAGCCACACTATAAATTTCAGCATCACTCGAGATGGGGTTAGAAAATCAAAATGGAATCCAATCTCTAAAAAGAAAGAGAGGTTATTGTAGGTGTTTAAAACATAGTCCTATAGCACCCAGAATTGTATCCATACCTTGTATGAGCTCTAAGATATGTCCTATCAAAGATTACTGCCCTATGCCATTTAGTGACTCTTAGGGTCAATTCAGTTTGGCATGCCCAAGAATGTTCAAGCACTCAACAAGATGGTAAAAGCTTGTAACTAGGGTTTACCCAGCCACTTAGAGCTAATGGAATAGACAGTTTGATCCCACAACAAATGGTTGGAGAGATTCGATAGTTGGTGACTTTGTACTAGCCAACACTAAAAATTTTGACATCACTTGAGATGGGGCCACAAAATCAAAACAAAATCTGATCACCAAAAAGAGAGAGAGGTTATTGTAGGTGTCAAAAACATGATCTTGCAACACCTAGAATTGCATCCGTACCTCACACAAGCTCCGAGATATGCCCCATCAAAGATTGTTATCATATGGCATTTAGTGACTCTTAGGGTTAATTTAGTTTGGCATGTTTGAGAATGTTCAAGCAATCAATGGGATAGAAATATCTTGGATCTAGGGTTTACTTGGCCACCCAAAGCTAACAGAATAGACAATTCAATCCCATGATGAACAGTTGGAGAGATTCAGTAGTTGGCAACTTTGTACTAGCCAACATTACAAGTTTTAGCATCACCCAAGATGGGGTTGCAAAATCAAAATGGAATAAAATCTCCAAAAAGTGAGAGATTTTATTTTAGGTGTTCGAAACATAGTCCTATAGCACCTAGACTTTCATCCATACCTCGCAGGAGCTCTGAGATATGCCCCATAAAAGATCACTACCCTATGGCATTTAGTGACTCTTAGGGTCAATTTGGTTTTACATGGCCAAGAATGTTTGAGCAAACAATGAGATGGGATGAGCTTGGAATTAGGGATTACTCAACCATCTAGAGCTAATAGAACAAATAGTTTGATCCCACAACAAATGATTTGAGAGATTTAGCAGTTAGCGACTTTGTACAAGCTAGCACTACAAGTTTCAATATCACCTAAGATGGGGCTACAAAATAAAAATGGAATTTTATCTCAAAAAAAGAGAGAATTTATTATAAGTTTCAAAAACATGATCTTGTAGCACCCAAAATTGAATCCATACCTTGCATGAGCTCCAAGATATGCCCTATCAAAGATCGTTTCCCTATGGCATTTAATGACTCTAAGGGTCAATTTGGTTTGGTGTGCCCAAGAATATTTGGTCAATCAACGAGATGGGACAAACTTGGAACTAGGGTTTACATGGCCCCATGGAGCTAACATAATAGACAGTTTGATCCCACGATGAATAGTTGGAGAGATTCAATAATTGGCAACTTTGTACTAGCTAACACTACAAGTTTCAACATCACCTAAGATGGGATCACAAATGGAATCCAATCTCCAAAAAATGAGATAGGTTATTGTAGGTGTTAGAAACATGGTCCTATAACACCTAGAATTGCATCCATACATCACACGAGCTCTGAGATATGCCATGTCAAAGATCGTTGCTCTATGGCATTTAGTGACTCTTAGGGTCAATTCAATTTGGCATGCCCAAGAAAGTTCAAGCACTTAATGGTATGGGACAAGCTTGAAACTAGGGTTTACCTAGCCACCTGAAGCTAATAGAATAGATAGTTTGATCCCATGACAAATGGTTGGAGAGATTCAATAGTTGACAACTTTGTACTAGCCAACACTACAAGTTTCAACATCACCTGAGATGGGGCTACAAAATAAAAATAGAATTTGATCTCCAAAAAGAGAGAGAGGTTATTGTAGGTGTCAAAAAAATGATCTTGTAGTACCTAGAATTGCATCTATACCTCACACAAGCTCCAAGATATGCTCTATCAAAGATGATAAGATCGTTGCCCTATGGTATTTAATGAGTCTTAGGGTAAATTTAGTTTGATGTGCAAGAGAAAATTTGAGAGGTCAACAAGATGAGATGAGCTTGGAACTAGAGTTTACCCAACCACCTAGAGCTAATAGAACAAAAATTTTGATCCCACAATGAATGGTTGGAGAGATTAGCAATTGGTGACTTTGTACTGGCCAACACTACAATTTATAGTGTCACCTGAGATGAGGTCACAAAATCAAAATGGAATCCAATCTCCAAAAAGAGAGAGGTTATTGTAGGTGTCAAAAACACAGTCCTATTGTACCCATAATTGCATCCATTCCTCGTATGAGCTCTGAGATATGTCCCATCAAAGATCATTGTCCTGTGGCATTTAGTGACTCTTATGGTCAATTTAGTTTGGTGTGCCTGGGAATGTTCAAGCACTCAAAGAGGTGGAACAAGCTTGGAACTAGGGTTTACCTAGCCACTTAGAGTTAATGGAATAGATAGTTTGGTCCACAAAAAATGATTGGAGAGATATGAGAAAATATGTTTTCCTAGGCCACTTTGTATAGGATATGAGCAAAAGTAGCTAATTAGGCAAAATTGGGTCTTTTTGAGTTTTTGGTCTAGATAGACTAGGATTAGTTTTTTTGAATTATTTTTTAATAATTTAGAACCTTTTCCAAGTCTTAGAAGTGAAATCTAGTGAACTTTGCAAAAGTTACACTTTTTCATGCAAAAGTTGTAAAAGTTGCTCAAAAATGCAAATTGGTTGGAAAGGAGTGTGAAATCTAACTGGAAACCTTCTAACATTTCAAAATATGTTCCTGATGCTCATATACCCAAGCATGGATAGATAGAACTTTCTAAACCTTCATTAACAACTTTTTGCAAAGCTTGCAAAAGTTGCTCAAGCAACTTTTTGAGCAACTTTGCAACTTTTGAGCAATTTTTTCTCTTTACATATTTAGGTCAAATGGGTCCATCTAGGACTATTCTAAGACCATAGTTAAGATTCCTAGGACCCCTAAAATGTAACTATAGAAGAATTATGATATGAAATGTCACTTGATATTTATGTAATGAAAGAGTGTTGTGAGAGGATCCCTGAAATCAAGAAGGGGAGTGAGAATTGTAGCATTAAAGAGCCAAGGAATATAGCTATTTTTCCAAGCATTAAATGTCCACCCTTGAATTGAACTCTCAAAAAATGTGATGTGGCATGAGTTACTCCATAACATCCAACTTCACAATGATCATCTATGGCATGGTCACAAACTTTCATTTCCACACAAGAACAGTGACAATGTGATGCAATGTATCCATACAACTTTTGACCACTTGAGGAAGTAAAAAAAAGTGAATAAGCAATTGGCTACCAACCAAAAATATTTCAAAGACATTGAAAATAGTATATTATCCTTTCAAGATAAATGAGGTACCGAGTTTGAAAATAAGATTGAAATAATTCCCATTAGTGGTATGGCCAAGAACTACTTTTTCAATACAGTGACTAACAGTTGGCCTAACTCCCCATGCCTTCTCATTCCTATGGAGGAAATCTTGATAAGTTAATTAACTAATCAAAGATGCTAAAAGTGAAGATCCTATGTGGCATCAGCAATAAAGAAATTACAAAGAGTTAATTGACTAATTTCAACTTATTATATGATGCAACTAAGTGCCGACATAGTTATTATATGGTATGTTGTACTATTTAATTATTTTGAGAACTAATGCTCCTAATTTAGTTTTTATAAAGATGAAATGTTAGTTAGTAACTTCTTGCTAATATTATTCTTCTACCAGATCCAAATTTCAACCCTTTTGTGGATCTGCATGGAATTGTAGCTACATCTATTAAATATATAGAGGGAGATATAGAAAACCTGCTTAATAGAGAGATTAATCTAAGAGAAAAGGACATTTTAGAAGAAAATGGTTATCCTGGTGCCATCTAGGGTATGCCAACTACTCAGGATGAAGAGACAAAACCTATAGCTAATGGGAAAGAGTGGGAAGACCTTCTTGGACCCATGTAAGATTCAAGAAGTTACAGATAATGAGGAAGAGCTAGGAAGGGGAAAGTGACAAAGGAAAGAAGTAGCATATGTATGTGAGCCTATGTCAGATGATGATGATGAATATTCACCATCTACTAGCAGCTCAAGTAGTGACAAAAGCTCTTCAATGTACATATACATAGACACAAAATTTTCCATGAAGCAATGTCAAGTGAAGCCTCAAATTGGCTCATTAGTAAGCAAAGAATCTAGTCACGCACTTCATTCCAGCACCACAGATGTTTCAATTAGAAATGCTTATTCATCAATGGCCTTAAATTTATAGGACTTGGGAAGACAGGATACTCAAGCTAGGCATGATCCCTCAAATTTCTCATCAAAATATATTAATGATCTTAATGGAATAACAAAAAGCTTATATCTACCTTTGGTGAGGTAGTCTCACTCTTTTAACAATGAAGGTCAGCCATCTATAATTCAAGGTTTTAATTTAGCTAACAAATGGAGAGCTTCTTACGGTACTAATTTCTTTCATGGAATTCCTAATAAATCCCAAGGTTCTCATTTAGGTTACCAACTTCCAGGAGGTCCATGAATAGACCTGCTAATTTCCCAAATTGGCAAAAGGGTAGATGCAATTTTGAAAAGAGTATCCCAATCAAAGAAAAGTGGAAATCCTAATGAATATAAAGTTATTGTAGATCAAATGAGTGCATCTCCTTCACTGAAAAATATAATTTCTACTAGAGACTTTACTTTAAATGGAGATTGTCAGTTCCCAAACATGTCCCAATCAAGTAGATGACCAAGATGTTGCTTGAGTAAAGGGGATACTAGTTTATTAAGGTATCTTTATGATCCCACTTGTATTTAGTTACTATTTTTTAAGTAGCTAGCAAACTCCTTTGGTTTGGGATTTTTGTAATATGTGATGTCCTCATACAAGTACATGCCATTTTTTGTAAAAAAAATCTATTGTAAAGGATTAGTGAGAAATATATGCAATGTCCCTTTTTGGGACTAAAGAATATAACTATTAAAATCACAAAGCTTCCATGTTGTTGTAATGGAGATTATGTGCAATATCATTTTGCTAATTCTGGTTTGGTTAATTATATTGTATACATATGTAAGAATAATCTAGTTCATATATATTTGGTTCTTAATTGTATGACTATTCTAAATGACTTTATTGCCTTTGGTTTGGAAAAATCTTTGTTGTATACAATACTCAATATTGGTATTCTTTTATATATTTTATTGGTTAATATTCATATATTTGTATATATCCTTCAATGATGTACCTTTCCTTTATTGGATGCACTTGCTTCAGATTCTCAGAATGACTATTTATTACCTACATGAGGGTTGTGTCTCTTCGGCATCTCCTCAAGAGTAACATCTCTTCCATGCATCCCCTACTCTCTCTCTCTCTCTCTCTCTCTCTCTCTCTCTCTCTCTCTCTCTCTCTCTCTCTCTCTCTCTCTCTCTCTCTCTCCATTTCTCCCTCCCTCTCTCCCTATTTAATCTAATGAACCAATTGAATTCGCTCTACATTTTAATGTCTCAAGTATTGCCTTGTAGTCTGAATCGTAAATCTTTCAAAGAGTCTTATTATGTGGTTTTCCACCATATTTTATCAAGTGGACATTTGATGTGACAACAAGGTTCAAATAATGAAGAATCTTTCTCTCTTTTTTCCAATCCTCAAATAACCACAAGTTAGGGTTCTTTATAGAATATCATCTAAGCCATGTGTCAGTTACAACCATTGTACCAATATGGTACTCTAAACTTTCACCATCTATAACCGAGTGATCCAAAAAAAAATTGGCCTAGACACAACGACATAAATAATAATGTGTCCCTTCTTCATTGTCTTCAAGTGCAATAATAGCAAAAACATGGCCTATAGTGATAAATGTACAAAATGCAATCATTAATTCAACAAATACTTAGGTAAAATTTATAAAGTTACACATATTGAATTTATAAAGATATATATATTACCAAGTTGCACTAGATCAGACAAGCAGTCAAAACCAATGGATGAATCCATCTCTACCATTGTCAGTGCTTGTGGGGGAAAATAGGTGTCAATTGGGTCTAAAACCCATATATCCCAATTGTCCACCCATTCAGTTGACTCACACTCATCCCAATTTTCCTCTACACATGATGGACAATAGCATGTCATTCTACATGTTTGGATTCTCTATGAACCTGCATTAGAGCTTTTAAAAGAGTGCAACTCACTTGATCTTGTTAGTGTACAAAAATTTTCATATGGTGCAATGTTAGCATTATCTATCAACCAAAAAAATCTACAAACCATAGACTCACCTTCCTTACCTAGACCTATTGTATTGTTACACTACTAGATGATGGATTTTACATCTATTAATATTGCTCTATTTGTACTTTAGTTCTTCATGAGCTAAGACTCTTTTGATGCATGTGCCTGCACCATCATGCTCTTCCTTTCCATGACTAGCCTCTGTAAAATTTCACATATATTGAATTCTAGATAGCTTGTGCATCCTACTCAAACAATAGAACATCTATGCATTCTTGAATTGAGATGTACAATTTTTTGACCAAATAATGTGCTAGCAATATGGTATGCCCCTGTTAGCCAAATCTTAATAAAATAGTAAAAAACAACCATGTACAAACCCTGTAGAATGTGATCAGTCATTGCTGATGTAAAAATGGTACTCCTTCAATATCTTCATTCCATCCTCTATACTTGTAGGTGAATGCATGAATGTTATGTGAATAAATATGGAAACTTGTTGAGAAGTATAATACTTTTCTTGCACCTCATTTTGTGGTTGTAGTGTGTAGTTCTCTGTGAAGTCTAAAACCAAAACAATGGTATCTAGTGAAAATGTATCCTTACACAACTTGAACTAAAAATCCAGCCATCGAGCTCTTTGTGTATGCCTTGCATACTCATAAATAATATTTTCACAAAAAATCTTCATGAACTCATACATTGGAATATTTTCAATGAGTAAATCACATCTTTTACCTTGTTTCCCATGTTTTAGAGCATATGTCACTATCTTATATTTTATGTAATCTACTATTTCATTTCTAATTACATGTGTACAATCCATATGTTCACAAGTTGATAAAATTTGCAAAGAATCACAAAATGAGTGTGTACCATCCAAGCATGACATCTTGTAAAAAATTTGACCATCCCCTTATTTCACATAAAATATTGGATATGAATTCCCTTGAAAGTCTAGGTGGCTCATTCATGTCACAATCCTGCAAAACAAATTTAGAATACAAAAACACACATATATGCCTAAAAATATCAAAATGGCTAGAAAAATCAATATGTATCCTAAAATAACAAGTTGTGCATGTGTTATTTATCTTCACATAAAAAGGTTTACCCATCTTAAACTTTGACTTATTCAAATTTGAGGATACATACTAATAAATTTTCAAAAAAATTGTGTCTGAGTTGAGTCCAAAAAATGTTTTTCATGTGGATCGCGATTTCGGCTACCAATCCTCCTTCTTAGAACATCTCTTTGATTAGGGGAAACATGTGTGTTATTTTTCAAAAATCTTCAATGACTAATTTCAAAGCTTCACTAATTTCTTTATCCTTTCGCAGTAGTCTATCGTTAAATGTCCATAACTCATTTTTTGTTGGATCTTCCAATCTCTCACACCTTACCATGGCTCTCCTTAGAGTACCTCTACCAATTTTCAAATATTGTTCTTTTCTTTCTCATGAGTCAAGCTTTCTTCATTGAGTACTTACTATTGTCTATGCAAGTACATGCTTATGATATTGCTATCTTTGGTGCATAATTTAGAACCCACTTTGTCATATGCACTCATTAGATTCTTTGCAATGATTTTTTCATTTGAATCATCCATCGTTCTTAGCCCAATAATCTTCATGATGTGCCTAAATTTGAAATTCCTCATATTTCAACAAATAATTGGCATTTACCTATAATATTTAATTCTTAAAAGAATAATCTCCACATACGATTAAATTTTCTTTGACAAGTACGCTTGCTAATCTTGTTAGGCATTGATTTCAATATGGTAGTATCAATATCAATCAAATATTTGGTTTTCTAAAATGAATTCTATAAGGTGTTATAATCTCTTCCATTCCCTCAACATTTTGAACATCAACATAAGGTTGAGTTTCTTGTGTACCTTAAATCAAAGATGATGTGCCTTGGCAATAAGATGCAAAAGATGGAATATCACCTACTTGATATGTTGATGTTGTGCCTTCAACATGACATGATGGAGTGTGTACATATTTGGATGTAGAAATTAGCATCTATTCAACATGAGATAATGATATGACTCCAACATTGGCAGTTGGTGTAGCTTCACAATTCAATTGTCTTCTTCAGCGTAAAGCCTCATTCATTCTCTATCTTTCCAATTCTTCCTCTTTGTTTCTTTGTATTAGTGGTTTGTGTTCCTCTTCAAAAGATAATTCTTCATTATTGGATTGAAATTTTCTTTGTTCATGTAGTAGATTTATTTTTTCTATTTTAATTGCCAAATCTCTCTCCCTCTCTTTTGTTGTTTGAGTTTTTGGTTTCTTCCTTGGCACGATGATGATTTCTATAACTCAAATTATTCAAACGTCTGAATTACTTACAATTTGTAAATTATAAATCATTAAAATACATATATAAATTATAATTATATCAATGAATACACAATATATATTAAAAAACTTGTCAAATTTCTAACCATTTTCAAATAACAATTCATTCAAACATACAAATTTCAATGAATTCAATATATATTAACAACTTGTCAAATTATAATGAAATTTGTCTGTATAGTAATGAAGAATATTTAAAAAGGACTAATCTAACCTTTTATATAGAAAGAATGTTTAAATAGCCTTCAAATAGTGTATCCAATGATTGAATCTAGTGTTTGCTAGCTTCCAATAGCATGAAAGAATTTTCAAATAGCCTTCAAATAGTGTATCCAATGATTGATTTTGGTGTTTGCTAACTTTCAATAGCATGAAACTTGTGTTTTCTATTAGAACAATAGAATAGACAACAAAAAAAAATAGAATATGGGTCAGAAGGGACCCAAACTTTCTTTATAACTATTTTTTGGTGTTTTCATATAGTGTGTACGCAATATAGCGCGTACCCACTATAGTGCATACGCAATATCTGAAAAAAAAATCTCTCCCTATCCCACCCTCTCCCATCCCCTACTCTTTCTCTCTCTCCCTCTCCCTCTTCTATCCCTGCTACTTCTTGGTTGAAGAATTTTTTAAGTCATGATTCAAAGACACAAACCCTAGTTTGTTTGTGCATTTTTTCTTCAATCAGGGGGAAGAGCAATTTTTTGGAGCACTTTGGACCTAAACGAACACTTCCATTAAGTTCTAAAGATTGGTTACTATCAAAATTCATATAAAACTTTTTGATTTTGGCTTTCATGGCTTATGGAGAATTTTTTTAGCCCCCTACAGGCCAGTTGTATGAACTGTACAAATTTTTTAACCAATATTTTTTTTTAAAAGGCACCGCTGTAGCAACACCCCTGTGCCACCATGGTGCCACCCCCATGCCACCTATGCTTAGCCCTGATGCTACCATAGCTGGCTACATGGCCGCACTGACGCCTAGGCCCAACCGCTATAGGTGGGTCCCCAACCCTCCACCACTGCCAACGGTGACACAATAGCGTCATTGGGTTCTCCTCTAGGGCGCCATCACCACCAAAGGTACCACCACCTATCACCACTCTAATGGTGATGTCATTTTTTGATAAACTTACATCAGCAATCTGGTCACACATCAACATTTTTAGGTACCATGTCATCACTTTTCGTTGTGACATCAAGCTGATGTCATTTTTTGATGTGTTGATGTCACTTTTTGATGTGTTGACATCAACAAACTGGTGATTGATTTTTTTCCAATGATGTCCTCCTAACAGTAGTACAGCCATCAATTTTTTTTGCAGTGACTATATTTTTCTAGTGAGCCAGTCTTTTGGAGCTGCAGTTGGTTTTTTGGCCATAACTTGAGCATACGGAGGTCTTTTTTTGATTCGAAAGAAGTGTCAAAAAGCTGACTTAGAGATGGAGACAGGGTGAACCCACAATAGTGGGTTACACTTTTTTGGAGGAAGAAATTCCTCCAAACAAGCGTGGGTCCAAAAAATTACCCGTATAGTTTCGATAAAAGCTCTTTTTCAAAGTTTCGATCGAAACTAATTACTTTCGATAGAAAGTAACTGTCGATCGAAACTAACTACGCCGAATAGTTTCGATCGAAACTTAAGTAAAGTTTTGATCGAAACTTGGAACGCAGGTTTCCCTACGGTTTTAAAGTTTCGATCGAAACATTACTTAATTTTCAATCGAAACTATGAAACCCACTAGCATAAATAGCGGCGCAGTCGGATTCTCTCCTCATTATTTCAATCGAAAGTTGGAGAGAGACTGGCATCCGCTTTATCGACCGTCTGAAAAAGGTATGAAACATTTGTTTTTTCCTTTTTTCTATTGTTTTAGTTAAAATTTATATATTTTTTCGTATATTTTATTATTTTTTATATATGTTTCTTTGTATATTTTATTTTACTATTCATGCTTAAGCCTCTAATGTTATTATGAATCTCTAAATGCACAAATAAGATTTTTTTAAAGATAATTTTCATCTATATTAGATCTAAGTATATAATATTGTCTTTTAATTTAAAGTTTATTTAAAATTTTATTATTTTAGATGTTTTGAAATGTATTTAATTTATGTATTTATTACAATGTTGAATGATTAGATTAGATGTAAATTTATTGTTTAAGTTACATGTAATTTTACAAATAAATATAATTTTGACTTAGAACCATATAACCTTGACCTAGAACCATATAACCTTGACCTAAAACCATATAACCTCGACCTAAATTCATTATTTAAACTATAATCATGACCTAACCATATAGTTATGTACAATAAAACCCTAAACATATATAAGTAAGTACTTAATCACATAACAACTCGCCAAGGGATCCAAACAAAAAACTTCTAATACTATTTAAAATAATTTTACTTAAATTGTATTGTACTTTGTTTCATGGATCGAAAATGGATGATGTAAACTATTTTATAAAGGTATATTCTTTCAGCCTTTCATACCCTGTGACATGTATAGTGGATGATTGTGCATTCTAAATTAATTTGCCAAGTGGCATTCAGAACAAATGTATATAAATTATTTAAATGGATTGAACTGAAGTCTAGTTAATATTATTTCATGTGGATGTGTTATTTATTTTACTTTTAGTACTTATAATTATTTAAAAATGAAATGTAAATGTGCTCGTTAAGGAATTTGCAATCTCTTATGTTTTTTATAATTGTAAATTATTGTATGTATGTTATTGTTTGCTTAGTAAAACTTTTTATTAGTTCCTTGGATCCCTTGGCTAGGCCTCATTTAGAATTAACTATAATGTCAATTTGTAAATTGAATTTAAAAATAATCTAAGTATATAATTAACTATATTATAATTCAATCACATGTCTTAACTTGGGTCCAGATCCTAAATTAAATACATATATAAGAATGTTAGCAATTAATTTGCATCTAGGTAAGAATATAACATACATATACATACATACTTGAAACATATATAACTTAGAATGTGTATGACCTAAAGAATACATGTTACAACCTTTAATTAATAAAAGTTAATTATAAGAACATAACTTGATTAAATAATATACAAGTTACATAAAAAAATGTACATCATATAATCTAATGTTCATGTAAAGATCAAATATATTTAACTTAAATTTTAAGTCTTAAATTCCTTAATGCTAAACAGTAGCCCTAAATTATACTAAACCTGGTCATAATCCTAACTGCAAAACCCTTTAATCATAAATTATAACCCCTAATCTTAGATGCACACTTGAAACCATAAAATTTTTCTAAATCTCAATTTGAACCATAGAGGTCTAAATGATAAACCCCAACATTAAATAGTAAATCATATTAATACTTGATCCTAACTTTAATTATATAAATTTATTTAAACTATGTGTTAAAACCATAATCAAAATTTTTATTGCTAATACAAATCCTAACCCTCAGAATCATACTTCTAGTTCAACATGATGTAAACCCATACCCTAACCCTCTAACCATACTTCTAGCAATGATCATGTACAAACCTATAAGCTATAATTAAATAAATGTTAAACCATGACCCTAAATTATACTAAACCCTAGAATCAAGATGTATGTACACTAAGATCCTAAAATTTGTTAAATTTAAATGCTAAACTCTAATTTTAAAAGCTAGCTAGATATAAACTAATTTAAGTACTAAACCATTATTCTAACCCTAATCATAAATTATAATGGTAAGTTCCCTTATACTAGATGATAAGCCCCAACCCTTATCCTAAATTATAAGCCCTAATCATAATCCTAGATCCATAAATTTAAACCCTGATGTACAAACCATAACCCTAAAAATAATACTAATACCAATGTCAACCCATATCCTAACCCTATAAATAGTGCTAATAGAAATGTAAACCCAATGTACCCTAACCCTAGAATCATAACTATAACCCTAAATCCTAAATGCTAACTTTCCTACTTTACTAACCCTAATTGATCTAGACTATAATTTCTACTCAGGTACTTGGGACCTCCGACCACATGATCCTAACCCTTTAATCATGGTCTCAATCCTAAATCATAGCCCTAACCATAATTATAACTCTAACCCTAAACCTAAAACTAAAATTTAATTATCCAAACCCTAACCCTAACCTCAAGATCTTAAAATTTAATTTCTAAACCCTTATATTATAAATGATAATTTACGGGCTAAATCATAAGATTATATATATATATATATATATATATATATATATATATATATATATATATATATATATATATATATATATATATATATATATATATATATATATATATATATATATATATATATATATATATATATATATATATATATAATCCATGCATATCATATCAAAAGAATCATATAGAAATGTCATTTATGACATGTCCATCATATCAAAATATCAAAAAATGAGTGATATCATAATTTAGCATTATATCTTAATATTTAACACTAAAATAAACTAACCCCTGGGTCTTGACCTTAAACCAAATTGAATATATCAAACTAGATTGAAAGGTAACCCTGGCCCTTAACTAATTAATATTATACTTATAAACCAAATTGAATTAAACCATGATCATAAACAGGTAATTATATATCCCAAGTTAATAGTAGAAACCTTGAATTTAACCTTAAATCCTTTCCCCAACCATCAACAAAATTGAACCGTTACCCTAAGATTGAATTGAAATGTTAATTCAATTTATTAACTCTTGTCCTAATTGAAACCTAAGCATATAAACCTAATCAAATAGTACAAACCAAATTGAACCCTAATCCTAAAACTAATTAAACATTGATATCAAGGTCTCAAAATGATACATCAATGTTATATATATGTACACAAATAGATCTATATATGCATATGTGTCATGATATATATATATTTGCACATATAATGTGCACGTGTATATATATATATATATGCACACGTATGCATGTATATATACACATGTGCATCATAGATCTATATGTGCAAATATACATATCATGTACATGTATATACACATATATCTATATATACATATATATATATATATATATATATATATATATATATATATATATATATATATATATATATATATATATATATATGCACATATTTAAACTTCGTGGACCTAAATTACATCTAACAAGTTTATGTGCACACATATGTCTAAAACCTTTGAACATTCAATCTAACTTAGATAGATATATAACTTGCACGCATGTAGTTCTTAAAAGGTCCCTGAGTTACAAACATTATATATATAACAACATATGTGTTTTAAAATTTAGTTTTCTTTTAAGGTATATGTTTATTTAAGTTTTAGGACTTTTATATATATGTAGACATGTATGTGCATGTTTAATTTTATTAAAACAATTTAGATACAAGTTTTTTAATTTTGTCAAATTGTACATACATATATGTTAATATAAATTTCAAGTTTATTAAATGTCATTCATTTTAATTTTAATTTTTAGGTTTACACATTATACACACACCTACATACATTGACATGGCTGATCAACAACCTTCTATCCCCCCCGAGTAGCCTGTCCCCCTTGAGCAGCCTGTCCCCCTTGAGCAGCCTATACCCGAGCCCGAGCAGCCTATCCTAGGCCCTGAGCAGCAGCCTATACCTGGGCCCAAGCAACCTATCCCAGGCCCTGAGTAGCAACCTATCCCCCCTGAGCAGCATCATGTCCCCCGTGATCAGCTACCTATCCCACCTCAGGAGCTCTATGATCGCACTAACCAGGAGATTCATAGACTCCAAGAATCCCTGACTAGTGGCACATGCTCCAGTGTTTATAGTGGTACATGCCAGACTATCTTACGTAGCCTGACATTTATTTGAGATGAGATTCATGGCACTGCCCCATATTCTGCACATACTATACAGGCTGTCCTTGATAGTAAGAGACGAGAGGTCTCCTCTAGTCTTTCACTCCAGGAGGTGCAGGGCTTGGTGCCCAAAGATGTCCTGAAGAGGGAATGTTTCCCTCATTATCTTTCACAAAAGTATGTGCAGGGGTATTCTCCCCTTAAGTGTACAAATCTAGAGATGGCTGCATTGATATACCCACGCTTCCTTGCTGCCCATGGTCGTTATCCAAATAACGACCAAATTCTACTCTATTTTGCCTGACAGCTTTATGCAGAGGTTCGCTTACGTAGGGCGGTGAACTACACAGATTTACCAGGACATTTAGGATAGGGGTGTGGTAGATTGGTTGACAGGTAGTCAGGTCGTCCCCCACTGGCACATAGATCGATTGTCGGAGAGAGGGCACCTGCTATTTCCCTTGTGTTAGGTCCATCAGCTGATGAGGCCATGCGTGCCACTCAGTTACGTGGGGTCCTTTAGGGAGTTGGAGCTATTGCAGCAGCTATCAGATCTATTTTGAGTGATGAGGTTGGTCAGTATTTGATGTCTCGTCGGTGTTCCAGATCATCATCCTATGTTTCATCTTCAGGAGACTTGTATAGTGCAGTAGGCATCCCTTCAATGGCTAGCTTAGAGGGTCTCACTGGAGTGTTGGCACGAGATACTATGATTGGTTTGGCTGAGGATTTATTAGATACATATAGATTTGTATCAGACCATCTTGGCATACCCATATCAGATGTTCGAGGTCGTGTCCATGGTAGTACTAGGACACATCCTCAGCCATATTCCTCTCATCGATCAGGTAGTGGTCATGGTGGTAGTGCACATGATGATCCATCTATTGACCACTCTTTTGCTCCACAGAGACATATACATACCACAGACCCTTTAGCCAGTGTTACAGTGCAGGCTCAGAGTTCAGATGTGGGCCTTGATGATGTTGATTTGAGCTTGTCGACCACAGGGTGGATGGACTTGTTGACACATGATGATTCTACTTCTATGCCATCTCATGTACATAGTCCACCTGGCTCGTCATTATTAGGACATGTGCCAGTCACCAGCCATGGGGCCCACGTAGATGCAGAGATTGAGCTTGATGTGACGTAATGAAATCTCGATGCATTAGTGGACACGATCGATGCTAGGCAGTCTGAGTATTATCAGATGCCACCATCTACACAAGTAAAAAAAAATTCAAGTTCATGTTAAAATTTCAATCATTTCAAACTAATTTAATTTAGACATGTGCATGTGTGCACATGTACATGTATATCATGCACGTAGATTCAAATGTAATCATGTAGAGAAATTTTAATTTGATGTGTTGCCCGTGCACGTGTACAATGTAAGGGGACGTGCCTATTTTTACTCCAGCTTTGATGCCAGATCGTGTACGTTGTCGAGACTCATTGGATGATGTCAGTAGTGGACAGGTAATGTTTATTTATGTTTTGATTAAATACATGTACATGTATTTCAATATCACTTTCTCTTGATTAAATGTATGTATGTATTGATATCACTTTCTCTTGAATTTATATATAGGGGTCAGCACATCCTAGTGAGCACCTTGATACTAGTTAGTCTTCAGAGCGCGTTGTGAGGAGGCGTGGCGATGATAGTCCTGCACGTAATGATCTATAGTTTTTTTTATCTAGATGATTTGTTGTAGACTTTCATCCAGAGAGACATTCATATATGTTAGATAGACACTTTATATACACACATGATGCATGTTATATTTATATTTGATTTGATATAGATGTACCTGGATTTACATGTCTACATGTGTGCACACTATATTTATATTTGATATTATCTTCTGATAGATCTCTAGATAGATACATGTTTTTTTTATTTGTTCTCGAGATGATTGATACATGTTGCATTATGTTGTGGAATCTAATGTACATACTAGATCTAGATCTAGTATATTATAAATTGTTTCTATCTAAGATATGTAAGTAATTTATTTAGATATGTACGTGCATGTTCAATATATTGATTAAATTTATATATATATATATATATATATAGTTCATGTAATTTAAATGTTTGGTAATAAATTGAACATGTATTAAATGTTAAAGTATCAGGTAATTAGTTGTACATAATTCCTAACTCAAGTAAATCTATAGAACTCATCCCTTTTATTTGTACACATATCCTAGAATTTTATCCCCTTAAGCCCAATGTTGTAAAATTCAAGTCCAACTTAAAACATGTACATGTTCAAAATCTAGTTTAAACAAATTGCAATTTGAACTTGAAAGCTCACATGTCAAGTAATTAGTTAAATCGAAAGCTCACATGTCCTAAAATTGAAAGCACATGTCCTTATTAGTTAAATTGAAAGTGTACATGTGTTCTAAAATTGACAAGTTAAATGAAATAGAAAGTTCAATATAATAGAAAGTTAAATGAATTCTTGCATTGAGTTAAAAATGAAAGAGTAAACGTTCAATTTAGAAAATTAGTTATATGACACCAAATTTCAAATTGTTCAACACAATTTGAAATAGTTTGAACCAAATTTCAAATTGTTCTTGAGTTACATTTCAAATTTTAATCATAGTGAAATTTTAATTCAAGTGCACACATGTATCCTAGGATTTTATCCCCTTAAGCCCAATGTTCTAATTCAAGTCCAACTTAAAACATGTACATGTTCAAAATTTAGTTAAACAAATTGCAATTTGAACTTGAAAGCTCACATGTCCTAAAATTGAAAGCTCACATGTCAGGTAATTAGTTAAATTGAAAGCTCACATGTCCTGAAATTGAAAGCACATGTCCTAATTAGTTAAATTGAAAGCGTACATGTGTCCAAAAATTGACAAGTTAAGTGAAATAGAAAGTTCAATATAATTAATTTTACAAACTCCTAATTTCATCCTCTTAAGACAAGTGGTGTTCGAATTTCTTTCCCTCAAGGTGCACATGTCAGGTAATTAGTGTACACACATGTACATATAAGTTCATAATTTCTATAATTAGTTACTTTAGAAAATTCAAAATGAAAGAGTAAAAGTTCAATTTAGAAAATTAGTTATTCCACGAAATTTCAAATTTATCAAATGATTGTTCAACCAAATTTCAAATAGTTTGAACCAAATTTCAAATTGTTCTTGAGTTACATTTCAAATTAGGAGTTGTTTCTATCTCATATCAAGTGGATCAACTCGTTCTTGGATAACATTTAATATTTTCTCATGATCATCAATATGGAGCCTCCACTTACGTATTCCAGGTCCTTTGACTGGATGAAGAGTTAGACTAGTGGCAATAACATGGTTACTATATTGATATACCTTATTGTTAGGTTGATAATCGGTGAAATGAATCCCACTTTTAAGTACTTTTATTTGCTTCAAATATGTTCCTTGTACAACAACAGAACCTGCACATGTACACATTTAAAAAATACATCAATCTTGAATTTAAGTCAAAGAATTTGAATTCATTAAAAATATAGATACTTGACATACATATATACATAATTCAACTATATACTAACCTGTGGGAAAAACAATTTCATCACTTATTTCAGTCTTTGTTAGCTTTTCTCTTTCCATGGTGCAACGTAATAAATAATAGCTAGCACCTTCTACATTTTTCGATTCTGCTATGACTCCAAAAACATTTCCTACACAAACTTATATATGTCACAATTCTGGATGCACGTCATTTACATAAGTACATATATATAATAAAAATTAACCAAAATTATGAAAAATGTATACATGTACATGATCCAGGTATATATATAGTTCATACATACCAACTCTGATCAATCCTGAAATATGGTTATAATCACTAGAAATCAATGGAATATCATCATAGTTTTCATCCTCTAACTCATTCGTATTAATAACATCTAGTGGCACCAAAGTCCATTCACCCACATATCCACGTTCTTGATTAATGCAACCACCATAGTCTTCATCAATACAATTAGGACAAAAACATGAGTATTCTCTTGTATACAATGACCACACATTACTATTTGTACTCATGACTGAACGTAAAGATCGTGTATTCTCTACCCTCTTGCATGCATGCATTGATATTCTATCAACACCTGAATGTGTATACAAGGTCCATAATTTAGTTAGAGATCATCTAAGGTAACATATTAAATATAAATTTAAGATTCAATTTAAAAATATGAACAAATTAATTTATATATACCTGATACCTCCCAAAACACTCTAAATGGTATGACTCGATCCGCTTCTGATGATGTGTTATCTATATTTGTTGGCACCAAAAAATGTGTTTTGCACCACTCAACCACATCATGAGCATTATTAATGTGATATCCTTTATAGTCCATTTGATACTTTCTTAAAGCACTTTTGATACAAGCTCCTGCACCATCATGCTCACCCTTTCCATGTCCACTCTCAAAAAAACTCCAAATGTGTGGTATATTAAGGTATCAATGATATCTACATAATGCATAAAATGGTCTAGCTGATTTAAATTGTGTTGCACATCCATCTGACCATACCAAATGTTTTTCTATTTTAATGTTTTTGTTTTTCAAATATTCAAAAAATGTCTTAAAACAATGTTCCACAAAATGTGTGTCATGTTCCTTGTCATCACTAATATAAAAGTGATACTCTTTTTTAATGACTCGTGCTTGATTTGTACTTTCCACACCATCCAGATCAATTTGTGCATGTCGATAAGAAACTTGAACCATAATAGTAACCTGCTCTGTATAGTAGTATTCTACTTGAAGTTGTTTTTGAGATACGAAAGAGTAATTCTCTGCAAAGTCAACAACAGATAGAATTGTTCCAAGTGGGAAAGTTTCTCTTAGTGTTTGAAATTGTTCTGCTTGCCACTTAGCAAAAAATGCATGGCGTATATATGGTTGAATCAATTTACAAAAAGTTGACATAAATTCTCCAGCCGATATCTCATCCTCTACATATTCTAACCTTGTTGATTCTTTTCTAGCTTTTGTTTCTGACTTTATGTACTTATATCTCTTACATTTTACCATCCTTGTCGTATTAGTATCTTCTTCTCTCAAAGGAAATTTAGTCAAGTTACCACATGTTTCACAAGTTCCTCTTATGCAATCTATTTCACGGACACAATCATTTGGTTTGTCACATAAGATTGATGTTATGAATTGACTCGGTCGTTTAGGAAAAGTATTTTGAGAAGTTTCACCACTTTCTTCTATCATCTTTCGAAACCCTTCATAGTACAGATCAAATTCAACATGATATCGACAACAACATGTTTCAAAAGATTTATTAATCTTCACAAAATAGGGCTTCAATCTTTCAAACATTGTTTGTCCAATCTTTATGTTAGGATTTAAATTACAAAATGAGAGATACAATTCATGTTGAGTGACATCCAACCAATGTTTTGCGTGTTGAATATATTCCTTGGGCCCAATCCTCTGCTTGATGATATCTCTTCTATTTGGTGAAGGACGAGTATTATCAATCCAAAATTGAATAAATAAGTTCTTAATTGTTTCCCCAATCATGTCAGATCGAGGAGCTCTACACATTAGTGCCCAATTGCCTTCTAATGTACTATCATTCAAATTGTTTCTCCTTTTTAGATAATGTAGTAATGTCTTCCGACTATACCCTAAATGAGATGATAATGAAGAGATCTGTCTATTTTGAGATGTTTTCTTATTTAAAATAGATGTTAGTATCACTCTTCGTGCAATGGATTTATCTGCAGATCTAGTTTTTTTCCCAATGGAATGTAACCCTTCCTTAACACTTTCAACAATATCTTTTTCTAGTTTAGAAGTCCTCATCTTTTTTATACTTGTATCTATACCCAATAGTCTCAGTGGCTCTTTTAATTCATCTTTGAGAAGTGAAATTGATAATAGTTGAGTTTTCTCCACTGTTGATAGATTCTCAAATTGTGCAATTATGTCTTTAGACTTTTTATTCAATTTCCTCTTCGTAGTATGTGTAGGTTGATTAGCATATTCTCTCAATGTTTCCACATCCATTTCAATTAAATGATCTATGTTTCTATGATTAATTTTTCTCTTCAATCTTTGAGCTAAATTAACATTCTCATTTGTTGTTTGATCTCGAGTTGCACAAGAAAAAATGAAACAAAGTCTTAAGATACAATCTAGATTTAGGGGACATATATGTATACATATATACATGTTTAACTCAAGAGTGAAATATTATGTACTTGATTAAATTATCTAACCTTCAGATGGTCCTTCTTCAATATCCATTACTTCATCTTCAATTTCCTCATGTCCAACATTTTCATCATCTACTAGAATTGCACGTGCACGATATAACAAATAAAATCAAGTAAGTTTATAAGGGGAAATATCGCTCACTAAATTTAAAAATTAAAGATATAAAGTTTGATAGAGACCTAGAATTCTAGAAAGATCTATATTATATACTTTCAAGAGATGCACAAGTACCTGTTTGAACTTGGGATGAACCTTCTCCAATGTCGATAGGTTGTCCTGGTTGACTACGTCCTAAATAAATTCATTTATTTAATTTTAATCATAATCTAATAAACCTTAATGGACTATAAATTATTAACATAATTGAATAAACAAGGTAATTCCCATGCTAAATAAATTCATAATTTAAATTTATTCATAATGTAATATTCACCCTAAGGACTAATATGGACATAATTGGATAAACCCTAATGGCCTAAATATGAACATAATTTCAAATAAACTCTTAATATTAAGTTAATCTAGTAATGCTAATTTAAGATAAATATGATATTCCTAATTGGATTTAAACCCTAATCCTAACTAAATAAACTAATTAAATACATTGGAAAAAAGATTGTGCATGTGTACCTGATCTAAGATAGTATCTTGCTAGCGTTTTTTGATGATTTTCATCTTCTTGTTCCTTAGTTCTCCGTGCATATTTACTTGCTCTTTTATCTTTATTGCCCATGTCGTAAATTCTTCCTCCAAAATTTGAAAATAGGTTGAAGTTTGTCAAATATTTCTTTCTACCCAATTCAAAAGCCAATAACTTGATTTCACATAAATGCAAATTGTAAAAAATGAAACTCATATTTATATACAAATTTTTTTTTTTTTAAAACCTCTTTATTAGCCGACTAGACAAAAATCCTAAGGAGCCGACTAGAAAAACACCCCTATGGTCTACTTCTAAGGGGTTAACCCACTTTCCTAGTTTCGATCAAAACTAGGTGGATAGTTTCGATCGAAACTAGGAAAGCGGTTTCCTAACCGCGTGGTTAAGCTGCCAATAGTTTCGATAGAAACTAAGAAATTTTGTTTCTATCGAAAGTTTGTAAAATAATTTCGATAGAAACTAAGTTTCTATCGAAACTAGCTAGTTAGAAGCCCCCATGAATAGTTTGAAGTTTTTTCAATGATTTCCTTTCTTCGGAGCTGAATTACCAGGTTCAAATGGAGCACTAAAGACCTAAAATTGTACATGATTGAAGTACTCTGAACTAGCTTTCTAATGACTATGAATTTGGTGCTTTTCAAATTTTTTAGGTATATATTTTTTAACATGAATTAAATATAGGTTTATTGTAAAAAATAAACTAAGATATTCAACGCTCATGGAAAAATAGTAAATATAAAAATAAAATTTTTGAAAAATAAGTACGGTCTCTGTATTTGAGTCACCTTTCAATAAAATTTTACTTTTTAAAAATTGGGTAAATATATAATAAGTTACATGTGTCAAAAGCCACGTATGTCTAAATTAGTGTTATGCCAACTTTAAACTACAATAAAATATGAAATACTAATGATAAAGATATAAGACCAACTCTACGGTTTAGGTATGGATGTTAAAAAACTAAGTTCAAAAGAATCACATTGATATCTATTGTAGAAAAAAAGTTATGTGTGTCAAAAATAGTGTCACTCTTTAAAAATCAGGTTTTTGATATCATACCAATTTTCATAGGAGAAAAAATAATTCAATAAAATAAATTTTTTTTCAAAAAAAAAATAGATTTAGAATCTAGACACAAAATCCTAAAAGACTCTAGTTTACTTCATCTTCAAATTCCTAACCGTTAAACATGAATTTGCATTTGAAAGTGAACGTTTTCTTAAAACTCCAGAGTTCAGTGTCAGTTTAGGCAAAAAAGTGTAACCCACTATTGTGGGTTCACCCGAGTCCAATGGTGTTAGTTTTAACACATTCTAAGTTTGAGCTCTCATTTTTGGTGTCAAAGTAGAGGCTTCTATTTCCTCCTTCTCTGCATCCAAAATCCAAGTTCTTTTTCAGTTTTTGTGCTTCTATAGTTGTTTTTTGGTACTTAAGGGATGTATGTTGGTGTAAATACATATTTACTATTTATATTTACTTAAGTTTACTTAGGTTAATGCATATTTTTATTATTTATTTATTAGCCACAGAGGAGTATGTGTACTCTTGTGAGTTGTCATGTTAACAACATAGTACTCTGTACCTCTTTTATGCATATGCTGTCTACAACACAGGAGTTAGCACACTAATTAAGCACATGGTGTCTACAAACTTCTCATTCTTATCCACTCATGTATAATGTTGGATAAGGTGTGTGCTTAGTTTTCAATTCTTATCTTATCTCCTAGTTGTTTCTAGAGACATTCTAGTGCTTCCTGAGAGGCCTTTATATACAAGCACTCCTAGTGTGTTTGAACATCATACACTGATCAGAGCAATGTATTAGGACATACTCTGAGTAATAGATCATATCCAATTTTTGGTCTATAGTCATGCTTTTGTTTGAGTTCTTAGTTCTTGGGCAAATTTTGCCCTTAGAAAAATTCTTACATGGTATTAGAGCTATACCAAATTCTTACATAGTATCAGAGCATAGAGACTTTCTCATTATAGAGCCATTTTGAGACCATTGTTGCTTCAGCACCTTAGCCCAAATCTAGAATACTACAAAAATTGAGAGTGTCTAGAGCTAGATCTAACCTCATTATTGCATCCGAAATGTTGATTCGGTGAAGATTGACTATAAATTTGGCTACCTTGGCCAAAGTCAATCGTGAGGAAGAATTTTTCTTGCAAACCGGCACCTGAAGGACCAATTTGTAGCATTGGTATGATCATTTCAGATCTATACATTTTATTTTCAAATCTATATTTTTTTCATCTACATCTTTGCTATTTTTTTTCAAATTTGCATTATTTTCTAGAATTTTTTTGGCCATAGTGCCATAGAAGAGATTTTTTGCAGGTGAAGATTGGCACTTGCTGGTGCAAATCATATATTTGCATCATATTTAGAAGATCCAAAAACCCCCAGATTAGATTTTGTTTCATCCAAATCGGACATCTGAGGCAAAATCTAGAGCCATTTGATTTTTGGAGGTGCAGTGGCGATTCATAAAACATAACAGCAGCAGCAATTTTCAAACAACAATATCTCCCTCATATGGACTCCTTTTTGTGAGCATTTTTTTTTTTTTTTGGGGTAGAATTTTATGATCTACACATTGGTGTAGGTGGTTTGACATCTTTTTTACTAAATTTTTGTAAGAATTTGTCTAAGGAAAAAATTCACTCAGGAACTACGAACTCAAACACAAGCACGACTGTAGACCAAAAAATGGTTATGATCTATTATTCAGAGTATGTCCTAATACATTACTCTAATCAGTATATTGTATTCAAACACACTAGGAGTGCTTGTATATAAAGGCCTCTCAGGAAGCACCTAGAATTTCTCTAGAAACAACTAGGAGATAAGATAAGCATTGACAACTAAGCACACACCTTATCCAACATTCTAGATGAGTGGATAAGAATGAGAAGGTTATGGACACCATGTGCTTAATTAGTGTGCTAATTTTCATGTTGTAGACACCATGTGCATAAAAGAGGTGCGAACTCCTGTGTTGTTAACATGACAACTCACAAGAGTATGCATACTCCTAGGTGGCTAATAAATAAATAATAAAAATATGCATTAACCTATGTAAAATTAAGTAAGTGTGAATAGTAAATACATATTTACACCAAAAATATCATTATACATTGTAGGGGGGCATTTTCTTTTCTGTAATTTACTTCAAAGTAAGACCCTTCTACTTTTGTCTTCTTCTCTCAATGTCGGATCCATCTATGACTTGGCTTACGCCACACAACTATCACACCTAAAAGGCACAAATGACTAGGCTTCTCATGTCAAGAGGCTTATGGTCATGTCTAGATGAGAACCAACCTATTCTAAAACACCCTTTTGAGGTTCTTCAACACAAGAATAAAATGGATGAGGCCATGGGATTGATTGCACTAAACATTTCAGACAGTCTACTATTTCACTTGGATGGTTTGACCCCTCCACAGACTTATTGGACCAAATTTTAGACTTTTTTTGGCACAATGAATGAGTTATGGGCACTTCATCTCGATGTAGAGTTGACCTCTTTGTCACTAGCTAGCTTTCCCATTATTGAAGACTTTTTGATGAAGTTCAAATCTCTATGCACCATTTTGCAGGGATGTGGGAGAACCAAGACAGATGATGAGTGTATCTTTTTGATACTCTCCAAGTTGTGAGGCCAATATCAAATCTTTCTCTCCTACGTTCTACTCCACTATGGATGCATTGGGTGACAGACACAGGATGCCTTCATTTGAGATATTTTGTGATTAGTTGACATAGGAATAAGAAAAGATCCAATAGCTAGATGCCTCTAGCTCTTCCAGCCAAGCATTGGTTGCTCAAAATTCTAAGGGGAAATCCAAGAAGAAATAAAAATTGAAGAAAGATGCACCAAAATCTAATCCTAAGCCTCCAGCTAACCCTCCAAAGGGTAAAGATTCTTCGAAGTCTATTGAGTCTACCTCCAAGACCAAGAAGAAATCCAGTGAGACCTATAGTTTTTGTGGCAAGGATGGACATCCTATTTCTAGGTTTTGGAAGCATTTGGAGGCTTTAGAGGAAGCAATGAAGGAGAATCATGTTTCATCTCCTCAGTCTTCATCCCCCATACAAGGAAAGGTCATGCTCTTTTTGCTCAGGCTGCGACTTTAGGACCTACCTGGATTCTTGATTCTAGCACCTCTCACCATACGCCAGACACTCTTAAGTTGCTTACTTCACTTGCTCCTTGTGCTACCTCACAAATTTCCATTAGGAATTCATCACAACTTTCAGTTATGGGTTCTAGTTCTATTGCACTAGCGGGGGGCGATCTTCAGGATATTCTTTGTGTCCCTGACATTTCGATGAACCTATTGTCTATCTATTATATTTGCCACTCTGGCTCTGGTAAGACAATTGAGTTCTCACCACATGATGTGGTTATCTGAGACTTACATGATTCTGAGATGATTGGGGCTACTGGAAGGTTGACTCTACATCTCACCTCTACAGACTTGATGGATTTGAGTCTTTTGATGACATAGGTTCATGTCTTGTTGAACATGTAGATTTAGTAAGCAGACTTTGGCATGAACATTTTGGCTATGTCAATTACAAATATCTTCAATAGACAAGCACATAGGCACTTGTTCTTGGGCTTCCCAATATTTCCTATACAGATGGTGTTTGTTAGGGTTGTGCACTTGGCAAGAAACATAGGGATTATTTTCTACATGGATGAGCCACTCGTGCTTTGGCACCTTTGAAGTTGATTCATAGTGACCTCATGTCATATCCTACTTCTTTTTTGGGTGCCAAATATGTGCTTACATTCATTGATGACTTCTCCAAATGCACATGGATGTACTTTCTCAAGTACAAGTCTAATGTCTTTGATTCATTTCAAGTCTTTAAGAAATTTGTAGAGAAGTAGTCTGGTCTTTCTATTCAGTGAATATGCACAAACAATGGGGGGAGTACATGAACCAAGCTTTTAGGTATTTTTGCTTTGAACATGGTCTTCAGCATCAATTTTTAGTGCCCTACACTCCTTAGTAGAATGGTGTGGCTGACAAAAACAACATAACACTTTGGGAGATGGCTAATTGTATGATTCAGTCCAGGTCCATGGATTCATGTTTTTGGGTAGAGGTAGTCAATTGTGCCAATTATATTCAGAATTGGATGCCTCACAAGGTAGTTTGACATATGATTCCTGAGAAGGCTTGGTCTCATGTCAAGCCTAGTGTATCATCATTCTGATTTTTTGGGAGTGCAGCATGGGAATTTACTTGTTGCTCAGAGGAAAGATGGGATGTCTAGTTTGATGAGAGCCCTCCTGCAGTTCATACCTTGCCTCTAGTGCCTACTTCACCTCCCACTACTCCCTCCTCTTTTCTAGTTTGTTTCATGGATGATGAGGATGATGATCATGGTGATCCCCATTTAACTCCACCACAAGATCCTCCCTAGAAGCCTAAATGGGCTCGAGCTATAGTTGAGGCTCCAGGATCTCTAGCTCGTGACCCTTCCAATTCTCTCTGCACCCATTCTCATACTGTATGTTCCAGTCTTCTCAGTCATGCTATTTGTGATGATCCTCATACATTTGTAGAAGTGACAGGACATTCTGACTGGGACAGTGCAATGGAGGAGGAATATTCTTCTTTGATGAAGAATCCTACATGGGATCTTTGTCCTCTTCCTAAAGGGAGAAAGCTAGTGCAATGCAAATGGATCTATCGTACTAAGTATGCTACTGATGGTTTGATTGATAAGCATAAGGCTCATCTTGTTACAAAGGTTTTTTCATAGGTTGAGGGTATTGACTACACTGAGACATTTTCCCCTATTGCCAAGATGAATTGTATATGCCTTGTCTTATCCCTCACAACTTCATAGGGATGGCCTATTTTTTAGATGGATGTGAAGAGTGTCTTCCTACATGGTGATATCATTGAGGATATTTATATGGAGCAGCCTCTAGGATTTGTGTAGGGTTCCTCCTTGGTTTGTAGACTTCGACATTCATTGTATGGTCTCAAACAAGCCCCTAGGGCTTGGTATGAGAAGATGGACTCTTTTCTACTTTCTATAGGCTTCACTCACTGCCATTCAAATCCTATAGTGTACATTTAGCATCTTGGAGATGAGATCTTGATTCTTGTCCTATATATTGATGATCTTATCCTCACAGGTAGCTCATCATCTATGCTTTAGGATGTTAGACGTGCATTGATGGACTAGTTTGAGATGACTAATCTTGGTTTGCTACACTATTTTCTTGGTCTCCAGATTGTTCAGTTCTCTACTGGAATTTTTTGTATTAGTAGAAGTATGCTCTTGACATGCTTTGATGCTTTGACATGCTTGATTGCAAGCCTACTCCAACACCTTTTCAATTGGGTATCACCTTGTCTACCTCCTACTCTTCACCTTTCATGGATGTTGCTTTGTATCGGTAGTTGGTTGACAGCTTGTTGTACCTAACACACACTCGTCTTGATCTCTTCTTTGTAGTTGGCCTTGTGTCTCAATTTTCTCAGGACCCTTATGAGAGTCACTGGCAAGTTATCATCCATATTTTGAGATACATTCAGAGCACACTCATGTATGGCATTCATTACACCATGGAAACTCTACACATTATTGGCTACACTGACTCAAATTGGGTCGATGATGTTGATGATCGGGAGTCTACTTTTAGCTTTTTGTTTTGTCTTGGTTGTGGTCCTATTGCATGGTCATGTAAAAAGTAGCATGCTTGAGCACTTTCATCTATAGAGGTTGAGTACCAAGCCATAGTACTTGCTAGTTAGGAGGCTTTATGGCTTTGGCAATTGATGACTGAGTTTTGTTTTCATCCAAATCATCTCACTATTTTGTGGTGCAATAATTAGTGTCATTCACATTTCTCACGACGCGGTGGAGCATTAGTGTACCAATCACATTGAGTTGCATATGCACTTCATTTGTCATCTGATCTAGGATGGTGTTATCGCATTGGAGTACATTCCCACCAATGCATAGGTTGCTGACATCTTCACTAAACCTTTTGCATCACCATGCTATCTTCATTTGTGGTCTACGCTTGGGGTTATGAAAGTTGTCCTTGGGGGGAAATGTTGAGGCCTTCCTTCCTTCATTCTTTTTTTCAGCATGTTTTACCTCTTTTTGGGGGGGGTTTTTTCCCATGGGGTTTTCCCTCTTTCCTCATTTTTAGAGGTTGCATTTCTTTGCATTGTTCATGGGTACCTAACATGGCCTTGTTGTCAGGACCCATTCTACATTTCATCTTAGTTTTTGTGAGCTTAAGGCGTTCCCCTGAGTTGCACTTAAGGAGGAGTTTTAGAGTAAATAATTATTTATTCTTTTACTTAAGTTTACTGAGGTTAATGTATTTATTTATTAGTTATAGTTTAGGATTTGTTGACAACATAGGAGTTTGTTCCTATCTAAGTCATACTTATCTCCTCACCTTGATCGAGGATATTCCACCTTTTGTGGACATATGCTTAGTTGTCAACCTTATCTTCTAGTACATTCTAGCTTGTTCTACAAGCTTCCTTGAGGACTTTATATTCAAGCTCTCTCATTGTAAATTCACATCATTCACATAGAAATTTCATTTTCTTATTGTGAAATATCTTTTCTCACTTTGTTAAATTGCTCCAAGCTCTTGTTCCTTCTTCTTCAGTTTCTCTTCAGCATGCTATTTGCATGCAAGCGATCTTGGTGCACTGTAAAGTTGGCTTTCATCAACTTCTATACTTGATCGTCTAGGAAAGAACTACATGAATAGAGGTAAAGTGGAAGATGAAAAGAAATCAAAGGCTAATAAAATCAAGACTCAAATGAAGCAACAATGGGTGAGGAAATCTCTAGAGGATTCAAGTGAAAATAATGAGATGATTGACACCCAAGACAATGAATTGGGTGAATCAATAATTTTTGCATAAGCATGCAAGGAGACCATTGGAGTTGTGATCAAATTAATATCCTACACCAATTCCATTCATCCAAGCAAGAAAGTCCAGATTAGCATATTAGATGCACTTGGACAGAAGAAAGTCTTAGAATAGACTGAGTTGTTAGCTCTAACCGAGTCACTCCTTAGGCTTAAATGAGCTGTTGGACCTAATTAAGTTACCTCTTGGACCTAACTAAGCATTGATAGACCTCAACTACATCATTAATTCAACCAAGCATGGTAAGTTAGTGTTCACCGAGCTTCAAGAATTGAACAAAGCATGTTTTACCTACCAAGGTATAGAGAATTAAATGGGTCCCTAAGATTAAAATTTTGATAAAAGGGTATGTGCAAGATCAATGTCAACCAAACTATGGACTTAAGTGGTAGTGAAAAACCAACAAATCAAGGTTATGTTGACACATAATTTTAAAGTAGTTATGGGCTTTCTATCAAAAACTTGTAAGAAAATAATCTATAGGAAAATGAACGTAATTTTTAAACTACTAGGCCTTATCTTGAGAAAAATTCATTTGATTTGTCAAAATTTTGGATTTTAATGCAATACTACAAAAATTTCAAGGCAAAAATAGAAAGTAGGTGCATATGGACCACCTTAATCAAAATCAAATGATAATACTTTTTAATATAATTATAGATATAAAAAGTAGAGTCATGCCTTGATGTGATGCATAGTTTTGGGTATTTTTATTCCAAATAAATAATTAAATATGCATTTTTTACTATAAGTTTTTCAAAATAAAAAAATTCCCGTGTCTAGCCACCTTAACTAATTGAAAACTTTATAAAAATATTTTGTTCTTTTCTTTTTTCTTGTACTAGGCAAGGCATAGAATGTGATGCAACTTTTGGATTTCAAAAATGTTATATTGTTTGAAAGTTATAGCTATTTTTCAATCAGCAGTTATAGACATCAAGTCATTAACAATTAACTAATGAATACTTATCAAATTCATAATTTGACAACAGTTATATCGATGGAATCTTGAGTGTTATCAAAAATCCCTTTTCGTTTCATTGAATTTAGATGAAAAAAATATTGTCAGATGGCTACTTGAAATCTGAATGTCACAGAAACATGTCTCAAATACATTTTTTGAGTTGACCAAAGAGGTTTAGTAAATACCCAGCCTAATCGAGTACCCAATCCTAGATCGAGTACCCGATTTTGAATCGGGTACACAAAATGTGGCAGCAAAAAAAAATTCAAAAATTAAGGTGGGAAATGATTGTACATCTAAAACAAAAAAATTTTAAAACATATTTAAATATGTTTTCAAATTTAAAATATAATGATATATTTGAATACTATTATTTTCTATTTTTCTATTTTTTATATTATATAACAAGTTTTATTGGTATAATATTATATATGATATTAAATATGATAAGATAATATATTAGAATCATACTATTATATATTATTCTATAGTATTATATATTATCTATAATATTATAAATCTCATCTATATTATTATAATATTAAATATATGTTACTATAATATATATTATTACATAATATTAGAAATTATTGCATAGTATTATATATTTTATTTAATTACAATATGAATGATTACCCTATGTCCCTAGGGGTCCTAGGACACTTAGGGACATAAGGTAATCAAAATTATGGGTTGAATGGGGTTGTAGGATAGCCCATGACCCCATTTGACCTATTGCATCGCGACATGTATCCCTAGGGGTGCTAGTACCCTTAGGGACATAGGGTAATCAATTTTATGGATAAAATGTTGTGTCATATGCTAGCTAACGACCCCATTTGACCAATTACATCACGACATGTGTCCCTAGGGGTCCTAGGACCCCTAGGGACATAAGGGACATAGGGTAATCAATTCAATGGGTCAAATGGGGTTGTAGGCTAGCTCATGACCCCATTTGACCCATTGAATCACGACATGTGTCTCTACGAGTTTTAGGACCCCTAGGGACATAGAGTAATCGATGCTATGGGCCGAATGGGGTTGTAGGATAACCCACAATCCCATTCAACCCATTTCATTGTGAAATGTGTCACTAGGGGTCCTAGGACCCCTAGGAACACAAGGTAATTGATGCAATGGGTCAAATGGGGTTGTGGGCTAGCCTACGACTCCATTTGACCCATTGCATTATGACATGTGTCCCTAGGGGACTAATGTAGGGTGCTCCCCTTAATACTATAAACTCATAATAGAAACATAAAAATAGTAGAAAAGGTGAGAACAAAATATGGACTTCTAATTCACACTACAAATGCAGAATTACAAAATTCATAAGTACAATATGCTAACCCACATGGGTGCCTTTAGTACAATAAATTGCAAGACAAGTTGTGAACTATCACCCAGAGCTCCCTACACAATGTTCAACCCTTTCTTAAATAGGTAGTTTTATGCCACCCGAGAAGGTTCTAGATGCTCAAACTTAATACCTAGGGCTGACAAACCCTAACAATACACATAGAGTCGACCAAATACATCTTATTTGGTAGCCCAACTTCTGAAAGCCATAACTCACGAACCGTTGCTCTAATTGGCTATTATAACCACTTTTTGAAAAGCTAGCTCTTGATCTACAGGCTTAGAATCGTGCTAGCACCCTTCCATCGAGTTTTTGGATCTCATCCAAGCACTCTTAAGGCCTCCAAATGTGAGCCTAAAGGATTTTCTACAAACATTTCCACCAAAAATCTGCAATAACTTCTCTAATACTAATGCTTGAGCAATGAGATTTTTATGGTAGGCTTACAACTCTAAAATGAACCTTCCTGTAGAAAATGAGAACATTTCGAGCTTGTATAACAAACTTACTAAAAATAGTAAGTTCTCATAAATAGTAACCACCCTGTCTACTAGTCCTTCTTAAAATAGAAAAGATTGAAAATAAAATATATTTGGGTGATGCAAGATTGCCCTTGCACCTAGGATGCCTCTGTATCAAGGTCCTAGGAACCATAGGGACATTGGGTAATCGATGGTATGGGTTGAATGGGGTCACATGCTAGCCCACAACCCATTGGACCCATTACATTACGACATCTATCCCTAGGGTCCCTAGGTCCTAAGACTCCTAGGGACATAGGATAATCGATGTAATGGGTTGAATGGGGTCATGGGCTAGGCATCACAAAAGGTGTCCCTAGGGGTCCTAGAACCCCTAGGGACACAGGTTGATCGATGTTATGGGTGGAATGGGGTTTTTTGCTATCCCATGACCCCATTTGACCCAATGCATCACGACAGATGTCCTTAGGGGTCCTATGACCCTTAGGGTAGGGATGTAGGGTAATTGATGCAATGGGTCAAATGGGCCCACAACCCCATTTGACACATTGCATTGTGACATGTGTCCCTAGGGGTCCTACAACCCCTAAGGACATAAGGTAATTGATGCAATGGGTTGAATGGAGTCGTGGGCTAGCCCAAGACCCAATTTGACCTATTGCATCATGACATGTGTCCCTAGGGATCCTAGGACCCCTAGAGACATGGGGTAATCAATGCTATGGATTGAATGGGGTCATGGGATAGCCCATGACCCCATTCGACCCATTGCATCATGACATGTGTCCCTAGGGGTCCTAAGACCTCTAAGAACATAGGGTAATCAATGCAATGGGTCAAATGGGGTTGTCGGCTAGCCTATGACCCCATTCAACCCATTGCATCATGACATGTGTCCCAAGGGGTCCTATGACCCCTAAGGACATAGGGTAATCGATGTAATTGGTTGAATGGGGTCATGGGCTAGCCCACAACCCCATTCAACCCATTGCATCATGACATGTGTCCCTAGCCCACAACCCCATTCAACACATTGCATCATGACATGTGTCCCTAGGGATCTTAGGAACACATGTCATGATGCAATGGGTTGAATGGGGTTATGGGCTAGCCCACGACCCTATTCCACCCATTGCATCGTGACATGTGTCCCTAGGGGTCCTAAGACCCCTAGGGACATAGGGTAATTGATGTTATGGATCTAATGGGGTCGTTAGCCAGCCCACAACCCCACTGGACCCATTTCATTGCGATATGTATCCATAGGGGTCCTTGTCAACTAGCCCATGACCCTATTGGACCTATTGCATCATGACATGTGTCCCTAACTGTCATAAGACCCCAAGCACTAGGTAATTAATGTAATGCATTGAATGGGGTCATTGTCTAGCTCACAACACCATTAAACCCATTGCATCATGACATGTGTCCCTAGGGGTCCTAGGATCCCTAGGGACATAAGGTAATCTATGTCATGGATCAAATGGGGTTGTCAGGTAGCCCACAACCCCATTGGACTCATTGCATTGCAACATGTGTCCTTAGGGCTTTTACGACCCCTGGGGACATAAGGTAATCAGTGTTATGGGTCAAATATCACACGACCCCATTAGATCCATTTCACCACGACATGTGTCCCTAGGCATCCTAGGACCCCTAAGGACATAGGGTAATAAAATGCAATGGTTCCAATGGGGTCTTAGGCTAGTAGAGGATTCCATTCGACCTACTAGGGTGGTAGGACCCCTAAGGGCATAGGGTATTCAATGAAATGGGTCGAATGGGGTCATGGGCTAGCCCACGACCCCATTGGACCCATTAGATCACTACATGTGTCCCTAAGGGTCCTAGGACCCCTAAGGACATAGGGTAATAGATGCAATGGGATGAATGGGGTTGTAGGATAGCCCACGACCCCATTGGACCCATTGCATCGCTACATGTGTCGTTAGGGGTCCTAGGACCCCTAGGGACATAGGTTAATCGATGAAATTGCTCGAATGGGGTTGTGATTTAGCCCATGACCCCATTCAACCCACTACATTGCGACATATGTCCCTAGGGGTCCTATGACCCCTAGGGACATAGAGTAGTCCATGTAGCCCATGAGCCCATTCGACCCATCACATCACGACATGTGTCTCTAGGGGTCCTATAACCCCTAAGGACATAGGGTAATCAATGCTATAGGTCAAATGGGGTAGTAGGATAATCCATGACCTCATTGGACCCATTGAATCACAACATATGTCCCTATAGGTCTTAGGACACCTAGGGACATAGGGTAATTGATGCAATGGATCAAATGGGGTCATGGGCTAGCCCACAACCCTATTTGACCCATTGCATCACAACATGTATTCCTAGGCATCCTACGACCCTTAAGGACATAGGGTAATTGATGCTATGGGTCAAATGGGGTCGTAGGCTAGCCCATGAACCCATTAAACCCATTGCATCGTGACATGTGTCTATCCTATGAGCCCTAGGTACATAGGGTAATTGATATTATGGGTTGAATAGTGTCATAAGCTAGCCCACAACCTCATTGGACCCATTGTATCATGACATGTGTCCCTAGGAGTCCTAGGACCCTTAGGGACATATGGTATTTGTTGCAATGGGTTGAATGGGGTCATAAGCTAGCCCAATATGCCATTCAACCCATTGCATCATAACATGTATCCCTAGGGATCCTAGGGCCCTTAGGGACATAGGGTAATTGATGCTATGGGTCAAATGGGGTCGTAGGCTTGCCAACGACACCATTCGAGCCATTGCATTGTGACATGTGTCCCTAGGGGTCCTAAGACCCTAGGGACATAGCATAATCAATGCAATGGGTTGAATGGGGTCATGGGCTAGCCCATGATGGACCCATAGGAACACATGTCATAATGCATTGGGTCGAATGGGGCCGTGGGCTATGGGGTCGTGGGCTAGCCCATGATGGACCTGTAGGAACACATGTCATAATGCATTGGGTTGAATGGGGTTGTGGGCTAGCCCATGGCCCCATTCGACCCATTGCATTATGACATGTCTAGCCCATGACCCTATTCTACCCATTGCATTATGACATGTCTAGCCCATTACCCCATTCAATCCATTGCATTACGACATGTGTGGGAAATAGGGTAATCAATTCTATTGGTTGAATGGGATCGTAGGCTATCTCATTACCCCATTTGACCCATTACATCATGAAAAGTGTCCCTAGGGGTCCTAGGACCCCTAAGGACATAGGGTAATTGATGCAATGGGTCAAATGGGGTCATGGGATAACCCACAACTTGATTCAACTCATTACAATGCGGCATTTATCCCTAGGGGTCTATGGACCCCTAGGGACATAGGGTAATTGATGCTATGGGTCAAATGGGGTCGCAGGCTAGCCCATGACCCCATTTGGCCCATTGCATTGTGAAATGTGTTCTTAGGGGTCTTAGGACCCCTAGGAACATAGGGTAATCGATGCAATGGATCAAATGGGTTTTTGGGCTAGCCCACGACCCCATTCAACCCATTGCATCATGAAATATGTCCCTAAGTGTTTTAGGACCCCTAGGAACATAGGGTAATCGATGTTATGGGTTGAATGGGGTTGTAGGCTAGCCCATGACTCCATTAGACCCATTGCATCACGACAGGTGTCTCTAGGGTCCTAGGACACCTAGGGACATAGGGTAACCAATGTTATGGGTTGAATGGGGTCATATGCTAGCCCACAACCCCATTGGACCCATTGCATCACGACATGTGTCCCTAGGGGTCTTAGAACCCCTAGATACATAAGGTAATCGATGTAATGGGTCGAATGGGCCCACGACCCTATTCGACCCATACCATCATTACATGTGTCCCTAGGGGTCTTAGGGCCCCTGTCGACATAGGATAATCAATGTTATGGGTTGAATCGGGTCGTCGGCTAGCCCACGACCCCATTCAACCCATTGCATTGCGATATGTGTCCGTAAGCATCCTAAGGACATAGGGTAATCGATGTTATGGGTTGAATGGGATCGTAGGCTATCCCACAACCCCGTTAGACCCATTGTATCACAATATGTGTCTCAAGGGGTTCTAGGACTCCTAGGGAAAGAGGATAATCGATGTTATGGGTTGAATGGGTTCGTAGGCTAGCCCAAGATCCCATTGGACCCATTGCATTGTGACATGTGTCCCTAGGGGTCCTACAACCCCTAGGGACATAGGGTAATCAATTTTATGGGTCGAATGAGGTCGTAGGCTAGCCTACTACCCCATTTGACCCATTGCATCAATTATCCTAGCCAAGGACCCCATTACCATGTAATAATAATGATAATAATAATAATAATACACTACTTTATTATATAATAATAATAATATGACTATATATATTAAATATAATAATAATGATATATTATATTATATTTAATAATAATAATACATTATTATATTATATAATAATATTAATAATATTAATAATATATAATAATATATAATAGTTGTTGATTTCCCACATTTGCCCAATTGATTTCCCTCCAAATTTTGAGTGATCATTACAGGTACCCAATATCATATTGGGTATCTGATCTCGAATGGGATACCTGATATGGGATTAGGTACTTGAATTATTTTACTCGTAGACTTTTCCCAAAATATTCTCTATCATTGCAGACTTGAGAATCATTTTTTTTGGGCCATTTTCACAGGTTTGGAGAAAAAAGATTGTTTGGGGCCCATTCGACCAAAAAGGTTGCTACAAGATTTGATTAGGTGTCTGGTATTGTTATCTGAATGGGGAGCAGTAGTCGTCAAAAGGCTAAATGCAAAAGGAAGGTATCAAATGAAGACATTGCAACATATAGGGAAAGGGACAAGGTAAATCACCAAAGGAAGAGACAAGGTATGTTAAATGTGATTCAAGTTGGCGATGTATTGATTGAAGGTGAAATCATAGAGTCAAAAAAAGAATATGTTCAATTGGGGAATGAAAATGTACCAATCAATAACGATAATGCTTGGATTGAAAATTTGGAGAATGAAAATTTATTGATTCATAATGTAAATGCCATGATTAACCATGTTGAAAATGAAAATGCATAGGAACATTACATATCTCTTAATAATAATTGACATGAAGGTCCTAGAACACCAAAATGGATAATTGAAATTGATGAAATGATTATTACTAATTTAGAAGGAAACAAATAACAACAAACCATTCGGTTATGGGCTTCAAGACTATATAAGATGTTTATTGGCAACAAGACAGTGATGGAGCAATGTCAACTTTTGTATGCACTTATTAAAGATGCAAAAGATGGGACCTATGCTTTCCAAATTGAATATTCGTGTTAATAAGAAAATGGAAATAAATGTCATTATTGTGAAGAATCTTTTTAGTGCTCTCAATAGTATTGGGGAAAATAGCAAGGAGAAGGATAAGACTGCTGCTCAAAGGATTATTACAACCTCTTTGGTAAGTCATCATTTGAGAAAGGGTAGATATATGAGAAAAACTTGTATTGTCTTGAACCTAGATCATACTACTTTGAGAAGAGAACTTACTAGATGAGAGAGAATTGAAGATCCTCTTCAAAATTATACATGGTTTTTTGGTGAGAGACTTCCACATTTTGATAAGAAGCTAATCAATGATGTGAAACAAGAAATTACATAGTTTTGGCACTCTAGCTCAAGAATATCACCCAATGCTAAAGATGTGTTGAAGTTGCAAATTGGCATTAGAGACCACATGCCACATCCTAAACATTATTTGGAGGTTATTCAAACTATTTTGTTCAAAGAATTTAGAGAGTCATCCAAGGTTGCATATATCACAAAGGGCTTTTTAATCCTTGAAGCCATTTTATTGTGTGCCACTAAAAAATTGAAATACATGTTGTTGCAAATATCATGTGGAGTTTTCTATGCACCATGAACTATTACACTCTATCTGTTCTACTTTGCATAGTAAAGAAGTGTTGGAGAATTGTGGTGCTAGTGGGCTTCCAAAATCATCAAGAGAGTTGATAGATCAATTTTTATGTCTTAGACTTGATGGTTGTTTCTTTTATATAAATGCTTTCTTAAGTGAGAAGTGTTCAACGTGTGGTGGCTTATCCAACTTTGACACATGTTTGCCTGAGGGGTGCAAACAAGATCTTGAGAGGACAATAGTAAAAAAATGGTATATGAAACAGTGAAATGCACATTAAAGAGTGGAGGTGAGGGCTTTAGATGTGAATTGGTTGCAAAAAAAAACTAGTGTATCTAGTTTTATTTCAAATTTCAATACAAATATTTTCTACAAGTATGCAAGGCATAGTCATAGGTCTGAGTGGCTAGATCAGCAATTTAGAATGTGTAAGGAGACTTTTCGCATTGGCACTATTATATCAGTTGTTGACTTTGCAGAGAATTAGACATTCTAGCCCCAAAATGAGAGACAAACTCAGTATTACAACTCCATTCGTATTGTTATTTTTTTCCACATAACATATAGACATGCCCCTAATAGTGCAGAAGATTATCAGAAGATTATTAGAGAGTACCATTTTTACATGAGTGATAATAGATCTCACTCTCACAAGTTTGTGCAACATTATTTTGAGAATTATTTTGATTTCTTATAGGAGCATGACATTTCTATGGATAAACATATCATTTGGTCAGATAATTGCACAGGTCAATTCAACAATTCTTCCATGTTTTATTGGTTTGTAGGATGCACGTAGTGTGGGGGTGTCTCATATTTGGAGTTTTTTTGAGTCTGGCGATGGAAAAGGGGAACATGATGGAGCAAGGGCATGTATGAAGAGAGCTCTAGCTAAGGAGCATTTGAAGATTTTAGGAGCATAGCTTCTTGATGCTCATAGCATTGTTGATTGGTGTAGTTCAACATTATCATAGGGGGGGGACTCTAGATTTAGCAATACACAGATTCTTTTGGTTGGTTGAGGAAGGGTCCATAAGTGATATATCAAATTGTGCTACTATTAGAGACTCGTCAAAAATGCATTCATTTTGAATCTCATATTCTAGTACATGGACCATTTGGACACAACATCTACCTTGTTTTTGTCTTAGTTGTTTTCAATTAGATTGGTATCATTGTGAGTCGAGTGAGTGGGTGGACGCATGGGCTTCACATTAACTTACTCCATTGTCTATAACACCGTCTATTAGAAATGATGACATGGAAAGTTTAGTTGAGCATAACCATCTATCATATCTTCTTTAGCCAATACATGTCTTTGCATTGGTTGCACCACAAGGGAATGATGAGAAATCAAATAATTGGTTAGCACACTATATAAGAGGTAAACAAAATCTTGCATAACTAATCATAGATGATAATGGATTCACATATCCTACTAGTTTAGTTGTTGTTATTGGAACATGGTTGTAGACATACATGCTTAGAAGGAATGAAATTCCTGTATTCAAAGACTATCAGAAGTACAAAATAATTGTCATATATTCACATCTTATTATAGCAACAAATGTGAAGTTGTTGAAACATCAAGGAAGACCAAAAGTAAAATAAATTTTTACTATTACTAGTGTTGATAATGAAGCCATATTGGAGACCCTCAAACAAATAGAGGACCCTACAAGAACACTCGACTAGGTATATTTACTTCTTATGTTCTTTTGTTCATAATGATTTAGTGAACTAATGATTATCTTGTTTAATACAATTATTTACTAATATTTTTTATGATATTGGAATGTAGGTACATCATGAAGAGTAGTCATGCATGAAGATAAAAACTAAATAAGGAGTAGAATGAAGAAAAACCTATTCTATTTTTGACACTACAATTTTTGGTAGTTGTGTATTGATGTACTAATGATGAAACACTTGAGATATTGTAAATGTAAACTTGTTGATTTAATGTATGAAATAAGGATGTTTTTACTTAATTTAATTAAGGTGGAGGGACCTAAAAAAATGATGATTTTAATTAATACTAACACCAAACTTGCACTGTTCCCAATGCCAAAAACTTGAGGGAGATAAACAGTGATGTCTTTTACTTAATACTACCCTTAGTGACACCCATGTTCTAGCCATGGAGAGCCTCCAATGTTTGTGGCCACCCTGTACCAAAGAGTCTCCCTGGTGCTCTAAGTACATTTGGAGGTCAATCTTTTAAGGGTCATATCTCAAACATCGTTGGGGCTTCTAAAATAACCTATCTCATTTTGGAGAGATCACATTCTGTTTGGATTTGGAACAACAATCTTGCTCGATGCCAAAACTTGTAGTGTGCCTCAATTCATAGATGCATCACCATGTAACTTTTGTACTTCTGATCTTGGCATCAAATTATCAATGTTGTTAGGTATGAACAAGTAGGTAAACCCTGGTGACACCCTTGTTCTAGCCACAGAGAGCCTTGGATGTTTGCAGCCACCTGATACCAAAGAGTCTCCAAGGTGCTCTAAGTGTGTTTCGAGGTTGATCTTCCAAAGGTCATAACTCCAAGATCATTGGGACTATTAATGGAAATGTCAAGTTTTATAGGATTTTCATGTCAAGGTCTACAATAACATATCTCATTTTGGAGAGATCACATTTTGTTTGGATTTGACATAGTGATCTTGCTTGATGCCAAAACTTGCAGTATGCCTTAGTTCATAGGTGCATCACTGTGTAACTTTGAAACCGCTAATCTTGGCATCGAATAGTTAGTGCCATTAGCTCTAGATGGGAAGGTGAACCCTAGTGACACCCTTGTTCTAACTACAGAGAGCCTCCAATGTTTTCGAACACCCCTATCAAAGAGTCTCCAAGGTGCCCTAAGTGTATTTTGAGGTCAACCTTTTGAGGGTCAAACTCAAATCTCCTTGGGCTATCGATGAAACATTGAGTGCTACAGGACATTCATGCCAAGGTCTAAAATAACCTATCTCATTTTGGATAGATCACATTCTGTTTGGATTTGGCATACTGATCTCGCTCAATGCTAAAACTTGTAGTGTGCCTTAGTTCATAGGTGCATCACTTCATAACTTTGAAACTACTGATCTTGGCATAAAATCATTAGTGCCATTAGCTTTGGATGGGTGAGTGAACCCTAGTGACACCCTTGTTTTAGCCACGGAGAGCATCCAACGTTTGTAGCCACCCTATACTGAAGAGTCTCCAAGGTGCTCTAAGTGTGTTTCAAGGTTAATCTTTCGAGGGTTGTAACTTAGAGTTTGTTGGGGCTATCAGTGAAACATCAAGTGTTACAGGATGGTCATGTTGAGGTCTACAATAACCTATCTTATTTCAGAGAGATCGCATTTCATTTAGATTCGACACAATGATCTTGCTCGATGCTAAAACTTGCAGTGTGCCTCAGTTCATAGGTGCATCATTGTGTAACTTTGAAACTATTAACCTTGGTATTGAATCATCAATGTCATTAGCTTTGGATGGGCAAGTGAACCCTAATGACACCCTTGTTTCAACTGCAAAGAGCCTCCAACATTTGCAACCACTCTATACTAAAGAGTCTCCAAGGTGCTCTAAGTGTTTTTTGAGGTCGATCTTCCAAGGGTCGTGTTAGCCATTTTAGCACCCCCTCCCCCTTCTAATTTTTCCATCCTCATGAAACACTCAGGAGATAGTCATGTCCTACATTTTGATGAATTATTCATAAGATGCCATGCGAGCATAAAAAGGGATACGTAAAACTTTGGTTATATGTTATTTTCTTTTATATCCCTAAGTCTTTAAATTCTTCATATTGTATGTCAATATCTTATGATTATTTCAAGTTGTGATGGTGTGAAATCCTTTCTATCACCTTGTCGCTCTAGTTTGTGATCTAACTATTATAGGGGATGTGAGGATGAGAAATAGTCATCGCAACTTCGTAGTTGTTAGGGCTAACTGTTAAGTTTGGGACGTAAAGGAGCAATTCGATGGAAATTTCATGATCGTAAGCGATCAACATTAGATAGGGGTCAAGATTCTAGGAGGTCTTGATGGATCGAAAGAAGAAAAGCTTCAAAGGATCGTGATCAATCACGATCGTCAAATCTTGGCAAATCTATGTTTGTCACTTTCCTACTATTCAAAGATGCATGAAGAATAGCCAAAGTGAGAAAGTGACAAGATGACACGTGCCCTATTCACCATGCAATCAAATTCTGAACCATCGCATGATCGCAAGCAATCAGGTAAACTCCAATTTCTATGTTGGGAGGTTGTGATGGAGAGCAGCAGTCAAGTTTAATGGTTTTTGCATCTTCGCACATAGTTAAGGTTAACCTAGAGTTAAGCCAATGAAGCTAAGAAAGTCCATTGATTGCACTTTCATGGGGTTAATAGAAGAGTTGATGTTTTAGGTTGTGATGTAGTGATGAGAGCAGTAAAATGGTTATTGTCATTTTGCAACAGTTAGTAGAAGGAAGCAACAAGTAGCCACAACAGAGCGATTGGCAGTCGAAGGATGTCTTTGTAGCCTCACAAGTCAACATGTTCAATAAAGAAATGTAGTTACTAGGTTGCAATGGCATGGAACAATCCTTCAAGCAATTATCACAATGTCACAGGCTAGAAAGCATTGATGATTTTTCAAGTTGTGAACATACGATAAATGAAAAGAACAAACAAGTTGACAATCATCGTGGCATCACACAGTTAAGTTGGGAAAAAAAAATTTAAGTTGCAAGGATGCGAAAGGTAGCCAGGATGGTTAAATCCTACGCAATCGCAGCATTGCATGGAGTTAGTGCTAACCTCTAGTTTAGGCTATGAAGTGGCAAAATGCTTTGTTCACATTTTCGTAGGGTTAAAGCTAAAGTTAAGGTTCATGGTTGTGAGACTGCAAACCAAGAGGTGTTAAGGTTAAAATGGCTAGCGTAGCTTCATAAGGTTTCATCTATAGTTAAGTTCTTGGGTTGTGAAGTTGTGAAACCATGATAGCAGTTATCCAAGGCAATGGTCGCAACATCACACGATTAAAGAAAGATTTATGTTTGGTGGTCACGAAGATGTGAGGTGATCAAGTTCATGGTCATCGTTGGGTCACAGTGGTTAATAAACTAAAGAGATTTCAAACTTTGAAGCAATGATAAAGCTTAAGATGAAGAGGTTGCAATTTCATAGGCCTAGGCAGTCAATAAAGGAATACATTTGCAAAGAAACAAACAAGGAAGAAGGCAGAACACGTAGATCAACATGGTAGTTAGAAAAGAAAGTGAGGTGGGAGAACGCTTCAAAGATATGAGGCCACCTGGAAAGGTTAAATGTTGAATTTAGTTGACTTGATGACACAATTGACCTAGCGCAAATTGTAAACACTATCAAGCAACTCAGTGATGGTGAACAAGTCCTTTGAACACCTGTAGCCACCTTTTGAGTGTTCTCAATGCCTGATGATGCATATTTCCTTCTACTACCACCTTGGTTATCCATCTACCCATTCAAAGCAGTTATGGCCACCATTTATGTCTCTTCAAGGCCATATTTGCACATAAAGATCAGATTTTCTACATATGGACATGCACCTGATCAAATATTCTCGGGATCAGTACTTATTGTTCTTCTGTAACTTGAGTTTAGTGGTTGAGTTTTAGGGTTTTAGTTGAAGTCTTCTCAATTATGCCTTTTCTATAAAGGCAAATTTTGTAACTCTTTCAAGAGTCGATCTCTTCTCTGATTCTATATCATTTATATTGCATACTTTGCTATTATAATTTCCTTTGCCTCTAAATGAATATATTTATCTGTCGTACCTCTTTCTTCCATTAATATATTGTGCAATATCTTCTTGCCTTATGTTAATGTATTGTCTCCATTCTTCAACTTGTATGATTGTATCTATTTGGCCTTTGAATGATATAGAGTGAAGCTCCTTATAGCATTCTATTGGTTTTTGATCTATGTATGGTTGTTGAGTTAAAGCAAGGATTGAATTTGTATATTCTGGGATTATATTGATGAACTATGCATTTCTAGGCAAGGATAAGACTTAACATATTGTTGGTGTATCACCCCTCTAGATTAGACTAGGTAATTTAATTTCATGCTTTTCCTTCTCCCTTTTGCTTCAAATTAGTAGTTAGGTGCATCCTGATAGTGAGCAAGCCGACCTTCTCCATAGATTCAATTTCATTGTTCAAGTCCCACATCTCAGAGATTGTTTCCATGTTTCACAAGATCGCCTTTAGGTCAAACTTCAGGAAAGGGTGCAAACTTTTGTGACAATAGTAATTCCAAGATGGGAGAAATAGCCAAGTTAAAATAGTAATCTCATCCCTAATTTTGTCCCCTACTTTAGACCCTCATAAAAGACATAAAATAAGTTATCTATGCTCTAAAAATGGCCCTCTTATATTCTACTATGGACATGGTACCTTTTGGCATTTTATACACTCTTTTCCAAGGCATAAACAAGTGGAAAACTACCACCAACAAATAATTGGAATTTTTCGAAAAAAGATTGCAAGGTTGAGACACATTTATCAACAAATGTTTTACCAATAATCTTTCTTCCCTCTGCATGATAGATATTTTTAGATAGATCTCTTTAATGTATGAGTTTATTTGTTAGTTTTTTTTTTTTTTTTTTTTTTTCTTTAAAGCTTTATCTAATGGAGGTGTTATCCAAATGATTTGATGCTTTGAATTGAATTATGGAATTTGTTACTTAGTGAGCATTGTCATTCCTTAGCAGACCCAATAGTTTTGACATCCATGATTTTGACATAAAATAATGATTAGTGGCAGTTATACATTCATTGCTTGGAAAGTTGAACTTATGCTATCATTGTTTTTCCACACCATCAATGATATTCACAAGGGCAGAACCAAGAATTATAGATATTATGTTTATTAACTGTGGAGAGTATCTTAGGAAAACTCCATTTAACATAGTGTAAGATAATTCATCAAAAGATCCTCCACTTTTATGTTATCAGTTATTTATTAGCAGATGATTATTACATTAGCTCAATGGCTAGAAGATTATTTCTATATAGTTTTATTCAAGGCTTATCAACTATTAAACTTTTCTCATTTTCTATCTTAAAATTTGTAAAAATCTACAATTGTTAATTAAATCTGAATTCAATATAATTTATATTATCATAGATCTTGGCAAAACTCTATCGAAATGTAGTGGTTGTTCAAGCTTGTGAGGGCTCCAAAGCAAGGAAATGAATTTACAAACATCTGAAATATCAATATGGAATGGCCAAAACATATTAGTAAGTGCTACAACCAATGGTGACTCCTCTGTGAGCCTCAACAAACTCAATATACCATTAACTACTTTCTGAATCACAATTGTTGGGGTGAAATTCGTAATTTTAAGCTGAAGGAGTCTACTGTTGTTGGTGCTAGTAGTATGAATTGATTTCCATTATACATTTTTTCTTACTTATTTCTCTGCCCTATATTGGTGACTTAGGCAAGCAATGGCTAAATCTATTGACTCTACATGTATGACATGAACATCGCTTCCTCAATTTTGAATCACAGAAATTCAAGGGTTTAGTGACATTTGTCTTAATAGCATCACTTGATTCCAATATTCGCATATTTGTTTCTTGTATTTTTTTTGTTTTGTTAAAATATTTTATAGCATTATTTATGATATTAATAATTTTATTTTTAATAATTATTTTTCAGATATAAGAGAATATTTTATATTGAGTATTTATATAACTTATCTTATATTATATTGATTATTTATATATAAGTTTTTTTTTTTTTTAGGCAAAAGTGGCTAGCCACTATAATATTTATTAATCTGATTCAACGAGGTCAACTGGGAAAGAATCAGTGAAGAAAACCTAGCATCATCCCTAATGTTTACATATATTTAGATATTATGAGCAAGCAATTACAAAGGGTTATCACCCAGCAATATACCCCTAAAGATAACCAAATCTAATCTTCTACAAAATTCAGATACAATAGCTTTGGCATGAAGTACTTAGACATAGAGCTGCAACATACAAAAGATAACACCAGTTAATGATGACATATCTTGAAAGGGACCTTTAGAAACAATGCCTTTCAATCCTACCCAAATAGATACCAGACCACGAATAGAAAATCCAAGTCCATCAAAAAGAATTTCGAAGCCAAATCAAAATTTTGAACTATCTACAAGCCAATCAGAATTAATCACACCAATTGAATCCCAAAAACTCTGTTCAATTGGTTGTAGATTTATTGATGGTGCATTCGACTGTATGGATTTTGAAACATTACAATCCTTTTGCAATTCAATCATGGCCAGGCCCACTAACTTAATTCTTTCCACCAATTGCACACCCATCAATCTTGGATCAAATGGAGGAGTATGTTTCAGATAAATGAAACTGCAAGTATCTATAGATTTCTTCATAGCCTCAAAAACAACATAAAATTCATGTTTTTGCAGAAGTTGAGAATGTGAAAACAAACCACCAACTAAAGCCATACCATTCAACAAATCATACTTTTGCATAGCCATAGTCAATTTATTATCCACTAGGAAATGTGGCAGGACTACCTTTCGGGCCAAGGCTTGAAGCCTATTCGGAGATTGCAAAAAATCCATAGCATTGGATAGAATTTTATTTATATCATTAATAAACTTTTTTTTTTATCAGTAAAAGGCCTAAGCCATATAAATTTATTAATTAAATAAAATATTACATTGCCTTTGTTCAAACAGACACTGGTAGAAAAGAACAAAGAAGAAAACCTCTAGTCTAGCTTGGAACAATTGTCCTATGCAAAAATTACAACGTTGCAAGGGGCATACCCTAGTTTTATAAATTCAAAATAACCCTTATTAACATTTGCATATTCCTTTCCTAGTTTGTTCTACATAGTTGTCTTTGTCTCCATTGGATACTAGATGGGCATTCCCTCCTATGCATCTCCTTTCATTTTGTTCTCTTAGATGAGGATTTATCTTGAATGTATCCAGTATAGGTGGCACTTCATAATATATTTCCTATTGATTTCATCACTCCTTAAGATATGCATGCTATCAACCATTCCAAGCTCAAAAAATGCATGTTACAAAGAGCTTAGTAGAATAATAAGTCATAGGATAAGCGGACTGAAAGCGAAATTATATTACTTTTAATTCTTGGATTGTGTGTGGAGATATTTCTAGTCATGTTCCCAATATTTAGTATTTGTTTGAGAAGGGTTGAGCAAAGAATACGAGTTAAAAACTCTAATTATGGGTTGTCTGAGATGGGTGATTTAGAGCTTTGAGATTGAATTATGAGATAATCAAAGGGTGTGGATAGAGGTTGTGTTAGGGAAGAATTATGTTAGTCAATTCCTGATTAGTAGATTTGATTTATGACACTGTAATTTTTTAGAAATTTGTTATTTGCATCTAGTAGAAGTTTGATTGATTAAGAATGAGTAGGCCCCCCTTTATTATATTAATGTATAACTCATGTCTTACTGTAAATCATTTGTTTTGAGCCAATATAACAATGCTAAAAATAAAAGAATCACATAAAACATAAGAAAAGTCAGGAACAACGAAATTCAAGAGTGGAGAGTCATGTGATCCAAATGGTTGTTTTACATCCCTTATCAAGAGAATTCGAACCCTTTCCACTCAATCGATTGATTATTCATTCAAATAACCTTTCACCTTCCCTCTTATCGGTAAAGCATGCCTCTTACCAAAGGATACTTATTTAGATTGGTCTGGATTGAGATTATATTCAAGGCTCCCTAAATTCACTCAAGAGACCTTCAAGATCTAGTTTCGCTTCATTTTCCTCTTGGCAAGAGCTCGACTAACTATAGTTCTACTTTCACGAATACTATAATAAAATTGAGAGAATTAGTTCCTCAAATGGCCTTCAAATGACGACTCAATCTCAAGCCAACATCTCTCTTTGGTACTCTTGAACACTCATTTCCTTATTTTAAGAGTTGTATACCAGACTTTAAGCAAGGATTTCGTAAACAATTCTAAGTGGTATTTATATTGTTAATAATCTTTCTATTATATTAGAAATGATATAATTGATTTTTTTATAATATCTTTTTTAAAATATAAAAAATTATTTACACTGTAAAAATTAGATATAACTAAAAACTATTAATGAATTTCTTTTGAAAATTAAAGATAATTAAATATTCCATTTATACAAATATACACTTAATTCTATAAGATTTAGAAGAATTTATTGAGATCTTATATATATATATGGCAAGTATTAGTCATTACATGACATTTTTTTAATTTAATAATTAATGTTGATAGGCATTTTACATTGAAAAAAGAATAAAATGTGATGTTGTGAGTGTGTTAATATTAATAATTATCTTTATATCTTAAAATTGACAACCATTTACATGTCAAAAGTTTATTATTTATTATAAACATAATATACTTTTAAAAATAATATATTTAAGATCTCTAGTTAATCATTTGTTACATTAATTTATGATGGAATATAAGCATAAAGCTTGTTCTTTTTGGGTTAGGAGCATATTTTTTCACATTGTCTAAGGTCTACCAAGTGGTTGGTTGGTCAAGAATTTTGTCTAATGTGGCGAGAGAATCTCTTTTTCAAATGGGATCCTTTTATTGCTGTCCAAGTGTTCCAATAGTGCTTTATTAAATGGCTAAGCTCAAGGAAATAGGATTCTTCAGCAATGAAGATTAACCTTCGGAATTTTTTTGTTTGCTTCACACTCCGTTTCCATGTCGTGCCTGAGAGTCTGGCATAACTCCACTGACATTCAAATTAATATATTTAGTCACGTCCGAGGCAAAAGTGTATGGGGTTTAAAGTTTGTGGGTGAGAATATCAGGCAATATGCTCCACAGAGAATAAGCTTTCTTTACCCGATATCTGGTAATTTTCTAATGATCTTAACTTATATGATTTAATGATAAAGAGATTGACACAATCAATCAGAGGGAAATGCTGTTTTAAATATGTTTTTTTTTTCAAAAAATTTATATTCATTTTTAAGATTAGATTAAATGTTCATTTTCAAGATCAGATTATTCTTCTAAGATGTACGGCAGAAAATCTTGATGAATATAAGGTGATATTTCTTCTACATTTTTCACATAAAACTTAGTGAAAATAAGCTAATATGACTTTATGAAGGAAACATTTGTAATATATTTCACAATATATTAAATTAGCATTCTAATATTTGACATTGTAAATAATTCTTTTTATAAATTTATTATCTGCATAAGGTTTAAATTTCTAATGGTCTCGCTGAAACATAATAAGAATAATTAAAACAATCAGAGAGTAGTAAAATATCAATTCGCCTCCCACTTTTAAATTAGTAACTAAAAATGGGAAATCAATTAATTGAATAAAAATATATAAAATTTTGGAAGCTATGTGCAATTAGGAAATTTCTCATGGAGTGGACCGATCGTTGGTCTCTGAACGACATTAAAAACCTTCATTCATAGCAAGACTATTTACTGCTGTTAATAATTAAATTTAAATTTAAAATACATTTCTATATTAATTTGTTATTTAATTATTAATTGAAAAAAATCGTCTTTAGACATTTCCAGTGGAATTATGCATCTCAATTGTATTCAGCTTGAGACACACAACCTGACGTTAAGGAGCCACTATCTGACGTAGGTCCCATCGCCAAAGAATCTTTTTGTCGCTTCAAAATGTCCACCTCCACCTATGCGCCACATTCAAAGTTTCTGCATCCCACACACTATCAGAAACTTCTTATATCACTCCTCGTCATCATCCTCACCAGTGGCCTTGTCTAGTTTTCGGTGGGAGATTCCACATTTCGTTTTCACTATTGCCCTTCACAATGCATCTGATTTGTACAGTTTCTCGTACACTAATAGGTAAAGAAGCAAGAACATTTGTTTTTAACATGACATGTTTTTTACGAGTATCATTAAAAATTCAAATTAAGGGAGACAGGGCAGTAAAGAAATAACAAAATATTTAACAGTCAGGAACATGAAAAAGGCATCATATCCATTCATGGAGCCTCGCATATGGTTTGCATCTGGATATTGAATGAGTGAGATAAGGAGTAACACGTACAGAAAAGGAAATGTTGACATGACATGAAGGGAGAGATGAATATATGATAGTACAGAGCTACTCTTCTGACTAACTCTCTCATTCCATTTCTTTAAAATGACTAAGCAACATAGAGATCATGCCTTGCTACCGGATATGATTGTCTTGCAATGAGGGAGGAAAACGACCATTCAACATTGTCTTGTCAATTTGTCTAATTCATTGTGGGAGACAGGGTTTGTTAATAGGCTATTGTTTTTCAAAAGATCACCCACAAAATATATGTATAGCCAATGGACTTACAAGAGAGACTTGCCTTTATTTTGTACGTTGAATATGAAGACCTACAAAAGAGTCATTGAAGATCTAATTTACACTAACCATACACTCCATCTAATTTACACTAACCATACATAATCTGCTGTGGACGCTGCTCCAATTTTACTGAAATAAACCCCTGCACTTCCTAGAATACATAAAGAGTTCCGCTTGAATTCTATTGTCCACATGCCATGATATAAACTCTCATGTGTTATGCATATTAATCGAGCTTTTATTACCCCGGAAGTGTTGCTGGGCATGAAATATGTAATCTATCTTCAATTTGGAGCCGACTAAAAAGTTACTTAGCAGGCACAACAGAACCCATTGTTTTACAATATAAGACCTCTGTTTGTTACAACTTCTGATTCAGGATCTAGAAAAATGAAACTCATACCAAAGCTTTTTATGTTTATTCAGCCCAAGCCACCATCTGTCCAGAACCAGCAAAACAAGCCCTCTAATGGCACCGGCTATTAACTTGTAGCTTAGTACATAATATCACTAATTTCTTTCCCGTTTCATATATCTTTAAAAGCATTTCCTTTTATCTCTCCATCTTGAAGAACATTATTGCACAGGAGGAGCAGGATAGAAACCCCACAGACATTTCATGTAAATCAGACATCAGAATGAAAGCCAAGAGCAACCTTAAAGCTAATATAGGTAGCTGTTACGTTGTAGTGTACAGATTATTCTTCCTATCTACTTTAATGATTGAGTTATTCGAGACTTGAATTGGTATCCTTGCTGCCATAAAACTGAAATCTGGATAGACGCATCGGTCCATACATGTATATACTTGATCTGCATCGAGCAGTAGCTCCCTTCGTTTTGACATATTTGAAGGGATCTTTGCACTTACAGAGCCTTAAACAAAGGTCTGCAATTTTATTTTTTATTTTTTTTATTTTAGTTTTTTTTGAAGGGTAAACGCTTTGATCTGGAGCTATGAACCAGTGAGGCCACAAACGGGGGACCTCATCCCCATGAAATTTGAACCTTGATGGCAAGAATAACAACGCAACAACTTAACCATCACAACATGCCACTATTAGTGGCAAACAAAGGTCTGCAATTATTTACAAATATTTATTTAATTTCTTCAGGCATTCATATCAAGACAGATTCAATATCCGCCTCAAGTCCTTAGTGGCAAAGTCTGCATCCAAAGATAGGGCTCGCTCTTGTAGCATTTGTCTCGGAGGAAGAAGAGGACTAAATTGATGTGCATCCCTGGTAGGAGAAGGTGGAGCAGAGTGGGATGATGGTAGGTCGCCTTCATTCAACTCATTCTTTGCAGGATTGGGAGGTAAGTCTAAGGAAGCAGATCTCATTTCTCGCATGGAGAAACGAGGTACAGGTAATGAACGGGGTGAAGGAGAATTGGCGTATGCAGGCCCTGCCCAGTTCTCTGTTGCATACAAACTTGGAGAAACCGCACAAGCCTCCTTCTGTATATCATCATTGCCGCAACTCCTGTTGCCTCCTATTAACAGTTCAGCTTCAGTAAACAAAGAATTCTCTAAAGCCACTTTGAAAAAGTTGTGGCCAATTTGTGAGTTCTGACTACTATCTTTAGAATTAAAATCAGGTGTAATAGAAGCAAAAGTCTGCTCTGCTCTGTTTTCTCCATAGCCTAGAATATCTGGCTGGAATACAATTCTTTCATCTGTGCCACACTCACAGTACATTCTAAATTCGTCATCACATACCTTCCTGTGACGCTCATCATGGTCCATGCCAGCGTCAAAGTTGATACTTGCCTTCTGAGGAAAGTTTGATATATCACCTTCAGGAGATTTGCTAGGGCTCCCAGAAAGTTCTTGAGGATGGCCACTGACAGCCATGTCTTTCCCGCCTTCATTTTTCTGAGCATGAGGCACGTCCTTTGTATCTGTGATGGTCGACTCTCCCAAGCCCTGAATAAGACTGTTCACACCAACTTGCACTTCCGACTTTGGAGGTCGCTTGAGAAGGGTAATAATGCCATTACCTTTTGATGGAGGAACATCTCCGATGTTTTTATTCCGTCCCTCGCTATTTTTCGCCGAATCCGTTGCTTTCCTCACAGCAATCCTCTTCTGGTTGATGGCTTTCTGTGAAGCCATCAGAGTTTGCTTCTCCGGATTATGTGACCCACTATCAACCAATTTCCATTCAAAATTAGGTTTTGGTGATCTCTTGTCCTTCCATGGCCGCGTTTTTTTATAGTCATCCGGTGCATTTTCAGCAACCTTTGGAGATGCAGCTATGGGTGGACAGGGCTGGCGATACCGCTCTTCGGGTGAGGGGCTCGAAGGAATGTTTGCACTCCGGCTCCGGAATAGAGGAGCTCCTTTCCCACCCTTTATAATGTCATTCTGATTAGACCAGAAACCCTCTTCAGGCATGCTTTGCCACCTTCGCCCCACATGCATAGCTTCACTGCCTGCTGAGAAACAAGAAATATGTGGATGAAGCACAGAAGACGTAGGACCTGGGGAAGGAGAGGTATTATAGGGAAACAAAGGATGTTGCGATAAGCCAAAAGCAAAGGCGTTTTTAGATATTTCACATTCTTGTGAAGGAGAAGAACATGGCCAAGAAGGCCACTTTTGAAAGCCAGGAACAGGGGAAGCATGTGCCCCGTTCGCAGAGCAAACGGGAGAGTTGTTTCCATAAGGAAAATGCGTAGAGCTACCATTGATAAACTGCAAGTTATTTACTGGAGGAAATTGCAGGTTATTAGAAGGAGGAGGAAGAATTCGATACGATACCGGAGGAAGTTGATTATGAGACATGTTGTCCTTGAACATTTGTCCGTTTAATGAGGCCTTAGCTGCTTCGATGTCTCTTCTTTGCGGCTCGGGATTCTTTACAGCGTATTGCCTCCTACTCTGATTCTCGTATTGAAGAACAAATTGATTGCAAGGAGGAAGAACAGCGATTTCCATGCCTCCTATCTTTCGTCTCTGTATCCCCCTCTCCTCTCACCAATTTGAAAATATACTCAGCTGAAAATAACAAATAAAATGAGAGTTTCAGAATCGGGTCCCATTACAACTATACTTCAGAAACAAATACATCTGCTCAACTCCAGTTAAAAAAATCCACATATTATGAACAATTGAGCCCGCAGAACCAAAGAAAATTGTTCTGTATAACATTACATACCTAATTGCAAAGTTATTTAAACTTGACGTTCTTAGAGTCAAATTTCCTCGCCTTGGAGACGAACAGGTACAAAAAATGGAGTCTCTGAAAAACGACAACCGACTTTCTGTAAATTTGTACAAATGTTGCACCGCCGACACGCGGGACGCGCCTTTGCCGGCACTGTGCGCAGATTCCCAACCCTAAAGCTTACAATTTGCACTGAGCGCCTAAATTAAGCCTCCACTCCTGCAAAACGCACAGACATTTCCCGTCATTTGCCAGAACAGCCCGCCGGATTTAAAACTGCGCCAATCAAAATAAAGTTGAACTTTGGAGAGAATCAAAAGTTCAACAAATGTTTTTCGCAATGACACATATTTTCCAGTTTCTCCGATCTAATAACTACGCTCATACCAAACTGAAACACACGTCGTCAAAGATCAGACAAACCTATGCTGCAATCAGCTTACCTGGAATTAAAAAATACATGCGGTGTGGCCGTGGAACAGCAAGATTCGATCATAAAAAGACGCCCGATTTCTACTTTGACGATCATCAACCTGTCGCCAATGACTTAAATTAGAGAATCCAGAGAAGCTCCACTTGCGGATTTCGACTTACTTCAATCTGACAAACTATTTGAGGCAAATGGCCAAGTGAAATTTAAGAGAAAAATGGAAATCAGCGTTAGAGGTTTCTGAAAATGTGATTCCTGCACGCTTCGAACCCAGCACATCGCAGGTGCTATAAATATTATTGCCAACCTTCTTTATGTTGCCCCGCACATCGGACAGTTTGAAAGCAATTACTTTTACTTCGAATCAGTTCGCCGCACGATCCCTGCATAGCGGGGATACTTTATCTACCTCCTCCCGGGAGCCAAGCGACTCTAGAGCTAGGGGCATGGTCACATGGAGGACAATGATTAAATGTGATGGGTGTATGGTTGTGTTTGGGGAAAAAATATTTTACCAACTTTGATTGGATCAAATGGTCTTTATTTTGATCTCATTTCTTGTGATGCTAAGTCTTACACATGAACAAGGAAAAGTCTAATGAACTCATTTAGAACCATTCAAATTTACTAGTAAATCAAGGGTCCATTCACAAACAAGATATAATTTTGAAGAGAATGCCAATAAATAAATAGAATATGATTATATGCAAAATCTCTATAGTTTTATTTGAAGGAATACATATGGACGAGGAAGACTAGAATTTTTTTTCATTCATGTGGAGATTTGATTTGTAGGCAAAAGTTGAGAAGACTTTTTTTCTTTCTTTAAGTTGTATAGTTTTTAATAACTTTGTAATAAAATATATGATTAATTGAAATTAGTAGACCTAGACCAGACACTTAATAGCCTTGATTTCTAAATATACAACCTCAAATTATGATAGGAGACTCTATCTAGTTGTTAGAATTCAACCTCTTAAATAGTGACAATTAAAAATACGACTCATTACAAGTATATCTTAGATTCTAGATCACAAATGGGTAATGTTGATGTAGGAGCATTTTGGATTTGCTCGGTAACTAGTTTGGAGTTTATGGGAGGAGGCTCAGTAATTGCTTTGGAGGGTGCTTGGACTGGTACTCGGTCGAAGAAGGACTAGTGCTCGACATGCTTTGGGAGCTCGGCATGCTCTAGGAGCTCGGCATGGTCTATGGAGCTTGGCATGGTCTGTTGTACTCGGCATGGTCTCTGGAGCTCGACAATGCTTGGGATTTACTGGTACTTAGCTTTGTTTTGCTGACACTCAGCTTGGTCTTGGTTTCTGTTGGTGTTGTGTTGTTTGCGAGCTGACTTTTGGCATTTAATTTATGTATGGGTATTTAATTTATGTTGTGGCCGACTTGTGGCTTGACCTATATTAAATGTAAGGGATTTAATTTAGTTTTTAATAAGTTGGGCCAACTTGTGGCTTAGTTGGGTATAAGTAGGGGGTCTTATGGAGTCTTTTAGGCATTCATTCATGGAGTGATTCATTCGGAGGAGGAGGAGTGAGTGTGGAGAGTAGCTGAAGAGCGAGTTTTCCTAAGTCTGTGGACAGAGCACCGAATGTGAGGCTGTTATAGTAGAATTATGGTGGAGTTGTGAGTGTGTGGACAGAGTGTCGAATGTGAGGCAGTTAACACTTAGATCTTGGATCAAGTTTGAGAAGGGCTAGTAGCTACGACTTAGAAAACAAGGAGATTTCTTGGTGGGCTTGCGTGCACAAGTTGAGATCTTCTTTGGAGGTTTCTACCAAAGTGTGGATCTGGACTAGCTAGGGTTTGGATTGGATCTTGAGGGATCTTATTGAACTATTACTTGCTTTGTATTTGGCCATAACTAGGAAGGCCTTATAGCCCAACATATTGCATGTAATCAATTATTATATGAATAAAGAGTTGTGATTGGTATCAGATCTTGAATTGTTATGTTGTTTCCGTTGTGTGGTTGTTTTCTAGGGGCTTGGACATCTCCTTTGGGGATTCTCCTTCCTTGCACTGTGTCAAATGTTCCACCCATTTGATCAATTACTAATGGATTACTCGCACTTATGTATCTAAAAACAAATGATATGCAAAGAATTTTGAGGACCATTAGGTCTTTATATGAAAGTAGTCTTGTAATTGACAATGATGTTTCGATTTGTGTTGTGACAACTCTACTAAGGTTACTGCAAGGGAAAAATGTTTCATGTATAATGTTGTTAAGTTTCATAGACATGTCATAATTATGTTAGTGTACACTTGATTTTAGTTCATATAGTGTATAGCTCTTGAGACTAATTTTCAAGGGCAGTATTTATGTGAATAGTAATTTGATGACTAAGCATAATATCTAGAACTAATGCAGGTACAATATTTTCAGCAATAGCAGGCGAAAGCTATAGTCAACTTTTGATATGTATGCCCATTCATATTTGCACACTTTCAGAGTTCTTAGTAACAATAGTGGTCTTGACCTACTTATGTACTTACTCAATCCTTGTCGTAATAGCTCACATATTTAAATTTGTCTTGCTATATTTGTGTTATCTAAAAAGTGTGATGTTAGTAAGAACCATGAGAACTTATAATTAAGTGAGGGAATCTATTGTTTGTCGTTATTACAATAAGGCATGCATTTATTTAGTAACTTATAAACAATATTAAAGACACAATAGGTACTCACACAATGCTTATGTAATTATAAATACAATTGTCTCTATACTCTTTGACGATAGTCTTTTCTACAATCCATGTGACCATTTAAAAATTTAAAATGACTTCTTTCCTTTTAACTACAAAATCCTAAATGCTCAAATTGTATCAAAATGACATGCATGCTAACATGTAATATTTTGTATCCCCAAAAACTCATTCAATAGTCGAGTATTTTTATTTCTAAAATCAAGGTCGTCTAATAGTCTACTATAGTCTTGTTATCTCAACATAAAAGGGGAGAGCTAAGGGAATGCATCAACCTAGATTGTGTGGCTTGAGAAAAGTGGTCTAATATGGTAGATTGCGGATTAGAGCCAACATATGTACAAATGGAAAAGAGTTGAACACTATAATATTGTTATTAAGAAAATACCTAAAATGAGTCGAAAACAAGAAGAATAAAAGAGACTATGATACTATTTTATTTTCTACAATGAATTAAGTAATATTTGTAATATGCATAATGTATAAATTGAAACTCGTCTTTAAAAAATGAAGTACTAGTTTAGAATTTTGAAGTCCAATGTTAGATTAAAAAAAAAATTTAGACTCTAATGTAATTGCTGATTTTATCTTCCTTTTATATTGATTAATTAAATTTTATTATTAAGATTTTAAAAATGAGATATAAAAACCTAATTTTAAAAAACTCCCCCAGATATTGAATAATACTTCAAAATTTTAACTTTCTAAACCCCCCTAACAAAACTAATAGTGCCTCTATAATATTTCTAAGCCTTAATTATTAAAAATTCTCGTAAAATACTTGTAATCGCTCCCTCCATAGAACCACGTGGGCCGGGCTTCTTTTCCTGATTCGTGCCTCTCCCATCACTGCTTCCAACTCAGACAAATCCATCCGATCGAACGGCAGAAGCAACCTAGGAAATATCTGAATCCATCTAAACCGTTGGAACGAAGAGATGGTACCGCCGCTTGTTAAAGGGGCGACAGTATGAACAGCGGCAGAAAGGTGACACGTGTGCACCGTATCCCGACACAATCTTTGATTTTAGAAAGAAAGATGAGAAGCCGCCAAAAGAGTTTGACATGCTATTTCTGTATTCGGCACCGCCCTTTTCCAAAAGTATTCCCTTTCTTTTTCTTAAAGCTTGCTCACCTTTTTCTTTTGCTCTTGCCGGAGTTGGAACTTGGAGCTATTCTCCATGTCTCTTTTCTTTAAATAATTCTTTCTTTTTCTTGTTATTCAAATCCTCCCTTGCAAATTATGTTGTTGTCGGCGGCCGCTTTTGCCAATTGCCTTACAGCGCACGCCCACTTCTCTAACACCCCCACTTGATACTTGGGTACATAGAGAATAATGTTTTGTTGGTTTTCTCACTTTTCAAAGTTTTAGGTTATGGTGTAGTGGACAGCATGAAATTGTTTCATTAGTTGATGTTTTGGATTTTATAATTGTTCGTTTTGAAGAATGGGAATATCTAGAATTGAAGTATATATATATATATATATATATATATATATATATATATATGGGTCATGTTCTTCCTAGTTGATTTCAATCATGTTCAATGATCTATCATGAAGAAGAGAAATATGTAAAACTGAAGCTCATACTTTTTAAAATATTTAGGAGGGAGTGGCATGTTCTCCTTAGTTGAGGTCCTAGGTATGTAGCCATTGATGTAGTGTTTATGCTTTGAGTTCATACAAAAAGTGTACCTAAAGCATTTGACCGATGGAATTGGAGTCCATAAGTTTTAAAATATTTATTATTGGTAAGGGTCATGTTCGCGTTAATTAAGCTTCTAGGCATGTAATAATTGGTGCAGTGCTTATGCTTTGAGATAATACAAGAATGTTGCCTAAACATTTGATGGGTGGATCTTTCCTTTCATTTAATGTGTAAAAATAAATTTATGGTTGTCCATTTATGGAGCACTTTGAGGATACTAGTGGTTCCCAAAACCACATATTAGAAATCCAAGAGATCTTGTCACTTCTCTTACAAGGATTCCTCAATCGGCTTTGGCCAACAAATTGGAAATGTTCAGTGATCAAATTTCCCTATTCTTTTACTTTTGCCTGAACAAGGTGGGTGAACCTGTACCTTAACCTATACATTAGGTTTAAGGCTTTTTATAACAGATCTAGGAAAAATGACACCTCATTATGGAAAGTATTCTTCAGATGGATCAGATTGTGTGATCTATGTAAGGCTTTTCTGTTAGGATTGGACATATTAGGTCATCACTCTAGTTCTCAATGATTGATGATGGTATTTGAAATCAATTTGAATGGTCGTACCAAGGAGTTCTCAAGGAATAGGAATTTATTCTACTAAGGTTTTCTTTCATCTAAGGTTTAGTATGTATGGAAATTCATTTTCTTTTGAGGCTATATGGGTTGTCCTCTCAATTAGTTTCATGGACATCAACTACATAATATCTTAGTTAAACAATAAAAAATCGCAATTTTTTTCTTTCTAAGCATTTATTAATACTAAAATTTAGGTCATGTTTGATATTATATTGATTGTAGAAGTAGGTTTCTTTCGCTTCAAAGTTATGTTATGTTGTTATTAATGTCTTTGCACTGGAATTATAAACTTTAATTCTTTGGCACATCAGTTCATTTGGTTTAGTTTCTTTCATGTACTTGTTGATGGTATAATAGTTCTCCTTTATAGGTATTTCGCTTTCTTGAAGATTCATTTGGTCATACAATGTCATGGCTAGGCTACAATGTTGGTTATATTGTTTATCTTGGTTAACATGATTTGGTATCACTATATGTTGGTTTATTTCTAGAAAAATATGTTGGTTTGAGACATCTTTGCTAACAATTTCCACTAGTTTACCCCTTCTTTCAGTATCTCAATCTTCTTCTTAGTTGTCTTTTTCATGGATGGACTTATTAGTAATGTTTGGGGTCTCATTATTCTCCTTAAGAGGCGTTATGGAAAGTTTTGATTCTCAAAATTGAGCAAGGTGATTCACATCTATGTTGACGTTATCTTTTTGATAATCCCCTTTGTGATTAAGAGACATCTTCTCATAATGATTGTATATTTTTGTGGTGGCTTCCTATCTACATCTATGGAATCTCATTTAATGATTCTTTTAAAAGTTGTGGTGGGTATTTGACCCTCTCAACATTTTCATTTTGGGTTTATGTGACTCTATTTACTAACATATTGCATAGAAGGCAATATTGTTGGTTTATGCTCGGTTTGTTGCTAATTTTGTAGATTTTAGGTGCTAATGGCATTGGCCTAAGACAAACCCAAGGGATGTGAAATTTGTAATGCCCCACCTAGAGATCCTTGGAAACAAGAAAAACATAGACTAACATATTTATTTGTTTGTTTGTTAAATTAAAGCATAAATACAAGTAGAGAATAATCAAAGATCACAACAGAAGACTTAGCCAACCAACCAACCAAAGATCTCCAAGCATTTATCACTTACAAATGCATACATTTTCAACTACATGAGTTAAGAACACCAAATTCATCTCCAAATACAAGATAACACCTATTGTGATATCCATTTTAAAACCCAAGTATAATTCCTAAATGATTAAACACACAAGTTTATTCTAATTCATGTGATGGGAATCTCAAAGTTGAATTCCCAAAAACACTCGATATCAATTCTATTATGATCTAGGAAGATGAGGGACCCAAAAGGGCATCCAAAAGTACAAATTACATCTTCGCAAAGTGAGTAAAAACATCCACTATTTTCCATACGGAAAAACAAGTTGAATGCTCATGTGAACCAAAATTGACTCCCATACAAGTATTTTCCATGAGCCAGATGATATGATGTTGGACTCGTACAAGCTTAACAAACACTCATACCAATTGTTGATATGCCATACAATGAAATGCAAGTAGCACATGACAAAATTCTTTGTCGTACAAGATATTGCATCATCATACGACATTAGGAGGTCAACAAATAGAAAAGGCACAAAAGAACATAGAAATTTAGGTAAAACCTCCACACTAGGGAGTACCAAATCCATGTAAATCTAGGAGTAATCACTTGAGAGCATAAAAAAGAATCTAAAGGCCCAACATGTTGAATCCTGAATCACATCTGAGATCCATGCAACAGTACAACATCATCTAGATAAAGTAATGCACAAGCAAGAGAGCATAACTATGCATCTAATACATAAACAGCATTGTAGTGAAGGGAATATAACCATAAAATAAATCTCTATCCAAAGCAATGAGATGCAATAACATAACACATGAGCATCAAGTAGACAATAGGATACATCACCACTTATATGATATCAAAGGCATCAAAGGAAACATACACTAGAAAGCCAAAGAATCTAAGTGAATATGATATCAAATGCATCAAAGGAAAGCATAAATCACAAGGAAACATACACTAGAAAGAAAAAGAATCCAAGTGAACATCAAGCTCTAGCCTCAAAGTAGAAACAAATTGTCTTTATACGTTAATCCCTAACACTGGCATAGGGAGTTACACCTCCAACCACGTGGTGCTCTCAGGCCCATAGTCATCACGATGATGGAGATAGTGACCCAACCACAATTACCTATGGCTTATATAGATGCTAATCAAAGAAAGACACCAACATCTATATGATTATGAAGATAATGTAATACATTAGGTCATTGGTCAAACTTACTATAGGATAACTATGTAGGGACTCTAGGGGAGTGTAAATCATTTGGCATTGAAAAGCCCAAACAATATATGTTGTGGAAATCAACTCCCTTAGGAGGTCACCATACTGTGACCTTGCACCACCTTCCATAGAAGACTAACTACCACCACATGCACCACCCTCGCACTAGCTCCCTAAGGATGCTCAGTTACCGCTCAAATGGGAAAATCACATATATTATTAAGTTTTGCTGTCACATTCATTAATTTTGGTTATCACTTATTTAAACCTCTTCACATTACCTTGTCAGCCACTTCTATGTTGGGCTACATGAGAGAAGTCACTCTACACATTTACCCTACATACCCATGCTCATCACATGATGAGTGTCCATAGACAATGCAAGTTCTCACCCCAACCCTCAAATGAATAATCTCTCAATCGATCTATATCTAGGAGCTCGGGTTTTGCAAGATCTCATCATACACATGTGCATGTGCTTGTGTGTAGGCACAATCAACTTCACAAATATAATCAAGTAATGCCAATGCAAGGGTTGGATATGAGAAATGCAACAATGATCTGAGTCTAATAAAATCACTTAATCGGCCTAAATCTAGGAGTGTAGATTTGACATGAAACCTAATGTCCAAGAAGTAAAAGCATAATATGTATGAAAACATGGAATACAATCAATTTCCACAATAAAACTAAATGCTGCCAAAATCCCAATTACAAACTATGAGTGGTTTGCAGATTTATCACAATTCAATCATTATCTGAGACAATAAGAAAAACATATTCACACATATTAGAAATCATAATGAAAGGGATTAGTTATTTATACAAGGAACAAATGTTTCTTTTCCCTTTTATCCTCCATATCTATACAAGATGGTCAAATCTCCTTTCATATAGTACAATTGGTATGAGTTTTCCATAATTCTTGTAGTATCTAAATTGTTTCTTAAATATTGAATGTAGGTTTGATTTTTAGACTAAATCTGTTAAATAGTTCAAAATGATTTATTTTTTCTAAGCTTAATTTTTTAGTTGGTGTGTGATGTTTATAATGGCCATGTCTAAAAGATTGTTTCCAAAACAAGAGTAAAATCAGCTGCACAAATTTGAATTCACATATAAACTTACATTCATTCAAGGTTCCATTGAAATAAGATATAATGAGGAATCATTGAATATGATCCAAAAATAGACAAAAATGATTTCCATTCCAAACATCAATTATCAAATCATTTATACCCAAATTCAATTTCTAATAATATTATGGAATAGAGAAACATGTAAGTCTATAAATTTTAATAAAAAAGAGTGAAGGATTTGAGCAATATGAATCCACAAAACTCAAAGAACACATGCATGCAAGAGCCTGTCATAGAGAAGAAAAGACAAAGAAGAAGCAAGGGTTTGGCTCGAAGTATATGAAAATTATATTATCAAACTAAAAAGATGAATAAAAGTTGCAATTGATGAATCCTTATAGAAGGATATCGTAAAACCTAAAAGGGAAAGCCTAAGAGGTAAATGCTATTTAATAATTATTAATTTAAATTTAAATGGAAATGTAAGTGCATAAAGGGAAATCTTAAGAAGGGAGTAAAGTTAATACAATAAATTAAATTAAATTAACTCTTTACTTTGACATCCCCACTTAAGATGAGAAACAATGCAGCTATAAAAAAATGCATGAAAAAATAAGAAAACTACAATGTTGAAAGAAAACTTGGGTCCTAGCAACAAGGCCTAATGAGGTACCAATCACAACCAAATCTCTATGAAACAGAGAAATAGGGAAAGCCATGTGGGGAAAACCCTACTCCAAAAAGAGATAGAAAGAAAAAGTACAAATGATATGTCTCAAGAGACTCTCTTAAAACCATAAGTACAATGAAACTCCCCATGATAGAGGTTTGAGACTCCATAGCCCCCCCAGAATGGCAGAACTCATGTGTCGATGAACATACCAATGTGGATCCAATCTAAAAGAAACAAAGTCAATGGACAAGAAGGGTGAAACCCCTGAATGTAAGATGAAGCATGAAGTCCTAGCTGATGCTCAAAGGAGAATGCATGAGAATCCTAAAATTGAATCTCAAATGGAAGTGGGATAACAGGTGTGTTGAATTTTTCATCTGAGAGGAGATGTGTGTCCTATGATATATCCTCAACAATTGCAGTAGGTGGCTCGATGACTGGAGCTGCAATGGTAGGCAATATTAAAGAGTAATCAGGTGTAATAGATGGAATCTGATTAGGATGTGGAGGTGTAGAAATCACAACACTAGTCTCAAGAACAAAATATAACTTAAAGTGACTCAACTTCACCTCATTAATCTCTCGTGAAGGAGAGTGGGTCTCCGATAGTGGATATGGTGGACCAAAATGAGAGAAAGAGTATAAGTAGGAAGAATGATCAACAATATCTGTAGAAACAATATTGATTGCCTCACTATCTCTGATGTGCATTGAATCTTGTGCAAACTCAACTATCTTCCATGTCCCATTGTGCAGAATTTGACAAATAGGGAGAAGGTTAGAGGACAAAGATGGAACACATAGTACATCATGAAATGTACCATCATCAATGTCAATAGAACCTTTTCCACCTACAGTCATAACAATTTTGTTCCCTATCAAAAATTTTGGAGTAGGAGAAGCCTCAAAAGAAGAGAACAAATCCAGAGAAGATGTCATATGGTGTGAAGCACCTAAATCCAGTAATCATCTAGAAGAATATGGTTTAGTAGTTGCACATACTGCATGACCCTTTCCTATATGTTTACCATCTAACTAAAATAATGATGATGAATAAGATCTTTGAGAAGTAGAAGGAATATCAATGTTTCTCTTCTAAAGGGGAGCTATCAAATCTGAAACCTATTTGGCATAGCCATCTAACTTCTTCTCATAGCAATACAACTCATCATGATTAGGCTTATTGCAATAAGCACACTTTGTTCTTTTTGGCTTTGTTATATCTCCCTTAAGAGGAGGTGGGCCTAATGTGATGTGAGGGCTAGAAGCAATTTGAGACTCTATAGGATATGACTTCTATTTCTTCTCCTACTTTTGAAAAGATGCCCAAGTTACTAATGCATGAGTGGATGAGCCTATAAGAGAATCCAACTAAGAGAGATTAGCTTTTTCTTGAGTCAAATGATCACAAAAAACCTTGAAGGATGGAATGGTAAATCTAGTACCCAAAGTATCCATGGTCGAATGGAAGGTAGAAGCAAAAATCTAAAAGTTTCCATGAACACTAGTAAATTTGGACCTATTTTTTGACACATGGTTGGTCAAAATTTTGACGCTTAAACATCAAAAGTCAATTTTGTTTGAATTGCATTGAAAGTTCAACACACTCCACGGCTGTTGATTTATCGATAGGCCATGTCGTCAAAAATCATCCCCATCCATGTCACATGGCAACGTCAAACAACTAATTCAAAACATTGAACTACCAATGCCATCTAGAGATGACTTGATGGGTTTGTTATACCATCAACAACAAACCTCATCGAAATATGAATGCTAGCCATAGATTATTCGTTGGGTTTGTCATACCATCAATGATAGGCCACATCAAAATATTGATGACAACTAGAGTTTTAAAAAAAAATCAAATAGTCTCACTATATATCAAGCTAATAACATGCTAACTAGGTTATAGCCAATAATGGTCAATCATTTTAGAAATGTGAGAAAATATGCATCAAAATTGATGTACACAACATCTGCAGCAATTCTACTGCAGAATTTGTGTGTATTGAAAATAGTTACAATGCTAAAAGTTTGACACACTCCAAAACTGTCGATTTAGCAATGAGAAACTCCATTGAACATCATCCCCATCTATGTCACATGGCAATGCCAAACAACTAATTCAAAATGTTGAACTATCAATGCCATCCAGAGATGACTCGATGGGTTTGTTATACCATCGACAAAAAACCCCATCAAACTATCAATGCCAGCCATAGATGATTTGTCGAGTTTTTCATACCATCAATGGTAGACCATGTTGAAATATTGATGACACCAAGAGTTTTTAAAAAATGAAATAGTCTCACTATATATCAAGCTAATAACATGCTAACTAGTGCTTTCCCCAAGAACAGGTACAAGGTATAGCTATAGCAATCAATCATTTTAGAAATGTGACAAAATATACATATGAATTGATGTACTCAACATATACAAAAATTCTAGTGTAGAATTTGTGTGTATTGACAAAAATTACACTAATGTTTCTATCTCCTATTTCTGCTGAAATTTTTGTCTGTCATGCCCTCTTTTCCCCAAACCCAGTATAAATTCAGGCTTTTTCACAAGTGGCTAGATTCCCCAATTGACACCATACAATATTCGACTCATTGGCTTCTATCTATGCAAGGGAGAAGACCAAGATTGGTCTGCTTATGGTAGCAACTGTAAACTTGAGTTGGGCATTTGTGTAGAGGTTTCTTATGTATGGAATGATGAGAGGCAGTGATGGTAACATTGGATGAAAAACCCCACTGCTGGTTTTGATGTATATCATGACAGCTTTAATTGATACTTTGATGACCTTGGATTGGATATTATTTGTGTACTTTGATGAAGTCATTTTTAGTACCACTTACTTTGACTACATTATCTAGAAAGGTGAAGATCATGACCGTGCAAAAGAAATACCTGATACATGCTTGTTTGCATGTTGTTTCATTGATTGGGATTATGTTTTCATAAGAATTTCCTAGCTTGATCCTAGCCTAATGTGGCTTGATTCTAGCAATTTGCATTTTTTCAAAAATTTGGATTGAATCCTTGGCCAACCCATGCAGAGCATAATCCATGATAAAACATTCTAATGATCATTTTTTTCAAAAACCATATGGACATCTACCATACTATGCAACTACATTGGGCATACTTTGCAATAAGAGCTCTACCTATAGAGATATTTAACTCTAATCCTTTTTAATTACTTGAGAATGAAATTGAAACCCTTATTAACAATTGCTAGGTGTGTGCACACCCCTAACACACTAGTGAAAAAATAGTTATTTGGGTTAGTACATGACCACAAGTCTAAAAAATATTAGAGATTCCTTACCATGTCCACTGTAGGCATAGCCTACAACCATTGTAGTCAGTGTTACCATATCAAGCTCAAGAATTTGATTGAATAGATTGTGTGCACTCTCCATAGCATTGCATTTTGCACGCATAGTAAGGAGAGTACTTTCTAAAAGAATATTTGATTCATATTCCATGTTAATGATGTAAGAGTGGACTTGCTTTGCTTATCAAATTCAACCCCTTCCAATTGCATTTGCAAGAAAAGATTTTGGGCTTTAGTTTCATGTCCATTCTAAATTTTGAACTCTATCATTTCTTAAGTTTAAAGTGATTGGAAGATAGTTTTATTAAGTGACACACATATTTGATGATCTCAAAACATTAAAGATCTTCAGGTGTCAATGCCTGATACAACCAACAAAGATTTTGTATGCACCATTTTCTAATTTTTGAGTTTCTCATATGGCAAACTTCACAATCAGTTTATGTCATACCACCTTCTAGAAAATGGAAAATCCACCATTAGAATAGATTATTGGCCCGTCCTATATAAAGAAATATGAAAAAACTAAGAAATTGTCATATGAGCCACTAAACTCGAACTTTCAAGTAATATCATCCTTAGTAGGAGAGAAATATCCACAAACCAGGTTCCCTCCTTGTCACCTTTAAATAAATGTTGATAAATAACATAATGTGGACCAAATTGTTTAAGAGGATTAAAAAGAAAAGATAGATAACCTGAAGCTTGTTTATATGTCACTTTGTATAGGAATTAAAAGAAAAATTACCCTTTTTCTTGCCAAGATCAATCAATATCAAATTTCTTTAAAGTAGCGAAGAGGAAGCCAAATAGATGTGCTTACTTAAGGTTAACTTAAATCTTATTGATTATATCTTAATCCATCCCTATGAATTAATCAACAAAAAGTCAACTACTAAATACAAGCATATAATAGATTATTGTGTTTAGAAAGTATTCCAAACAAGTATCGAAACATCCCAAAGAGAGCACTTGAATAATTTCCTTTGGATGCTCCCAAGTTGTTGTAGATTTTCCCAAATATTAGCTATGAATGGTGCCAATATCACCATGTTTGAAACCAAAAATTGTCTTGTGGCCCATGCCTCAAATACCTCAGGCACACACTCAAGTAAACCTAATAAATGTTGTGGTCACCATGGCAATCTAGTTGATGAAATACTTTACACATTTTCTAGCAAGGTTTCCCTCTTCCTAGCATAAGACAATATAGGATAATGAGAATAGTTTGGTAGATGTGTAAGCCAAAATAGGCCTATTAGCTTAAAAATGTGAGAAAAAACAACAATAAATTAAAGACATAAAAGCATAATCTGTAGAGTTTTCAAACAATTATGTTTACCTGATTTAGAAGGTTTATATATCAAATGTAATTTTTGTTCTGCGGGTCCATTTATTTGTGTAATATCTCAAAGTGTTTATCGAGCATGACCAAATTTGAAGTTCTAGGACTGATAAAATAGAGAAAATGATAAGTAATTGGACTCATTCTCATACCAATGAGATAAATGATTGGAAAATATTGCTATTTTTTAGCTTATGGGAATTTGAAGATAGAATTTACTAATTTAGACTAATACGTCTAATTTATGGGATTTTAAGAATAGTACTTTCTAAATATTTGAAAAAGGAACCACCCATCAATTTTTTAATGTAAAGTTATTGATTGAGGCTTCATAGAGGGGGAAATTTAGATGCTTAGGACCTGATTCGTATATCCAAAAGAAAGATAAACTGTCTATATAAGTATCTAGAGTAAATTAAACTTTCAGTTCCTCTTGACTGTTATTCATCACACAAGGTCTCTCACTTGTTGTGCTCATTCATTAAGTTAAGCACCAAGTTTACATTTCAAATCATGATTTATCTATTTTAGGCTTAAGAACTAGTACAACAACCTAGAACATTCATCTTTTAACATTCATTAATAATGACACATAAACACATAACATTTAATAACATGTGAAATAAGGTATTTAAACATTCCTCAACCAATTATGATTTAATTTTGGATCACTTAACTAATTAGTCTGGAAGTTTGTTCTCACCAAAAATCATAAAATATAAGAATAATTGTGTCAAAAAGAGCGTAAAAAGATGATTATCGTGCACCAATAATGTTTTTTAGCTCTTTTGGCACAATCGTTCTTACAATTTTTTGGCTCAATCTCCAACTGGTCACTATGTGTTTTAGAAAATTATTCTTGGACTGTGAGTCAGGAAAAAGTGAAATATCAAACTTGAAAAAGATGTACATAAATGTAACTGAATTTTTTTACTTCAATTTTATAAACTTACAAAGAGAACCATATAATTATAAGAAACTATTGTGGTTTGTACTATTTGAAAATTAAAGTTACAAGTGATAAATTTATATACCTTTGATTTAGAGAGCACAAATAATGGAAATGAAGTATTGCAGAAGGTGCAAGCTCCCCCCATGTAGATGACACTATTAGGTAGAGAATAGTTTCATCCATACATACATACATACATGCTATTGGAAATATAAGAGGATTAATTGAGAGGGGAGGGGTGAATCAGATATCATAAAAATAAATCCCAAATCCCTTAGATGTCAATATAAATCAAAACTAAACCCTATTGAAACTTGTAAACACACAAGAAAAATGATGTAACTCGGTAAACACTAAAATAGCTCGTTAAATGCTTAACATGAAAATCTTAAGATATTATCTATGATTGATATTACTTTCACTTAGTTGTAAACACATAAGAGAAATAGCATGAACACGAGATTTTAATGTGAAAACTCAATTTGGAAAAACCCACCAATTGCAACTAGTTACTGATTTTCACTCTTCTAAAGTGAGTGTTGTTAGGAGCCAACCTTGTTAAAGGTTACATAACACACTATTAGGTGTGACCCTATTAGAGGATTTAATCACCTTGTTAGGAGTGGCCTTGTTAGAGGTCTTTAGATAATTCAATAAAAATGCCACCTTGTTAGAGGATTTACAAATAGTTGTTAAGCCAACTCTATTAAGAGATTTAGATCACTACTATAATGGTTAGAGAGTACCAATGATATAACTTGATTTTTGATGCAACTAAATTGCTGATTATAGATCTTAATTTTGGCTTGTATATTTGATCCTTCTTGATCGAATTTATCTTTGCATCTCAACAAGGATATTAGATCAAAGATATCTTTGTATCTTTGATCGAATGTATCTTTGCTTATCCTTCTAATTCACTTCCTCTTAGCATCTTTGAATCTTCAATTACGTTCCACACATTCAATCCTCAAATTGACCTTATACTTATATCTTACACATTATCAAGTCAACTTGAATACAAGTTAGAATAATTAATATTCATCTTCTCAGTCAGCTAGAACCAAAAAACAATTCAATTGAACTCAATATGCTAAAACAAAAAAATCCTTTGTTAGCTGACCCTACTTAGTAGATACTAAATCAAAGTGATTTTCTTGTGTTAACCAAGTGAACTCATTTAACACTGTATAATCATAAATTCTTTTGGTAACCGAGTGAGCTCAATTAACACCAGTTCCATCCATCATTTCCTTCATTAACCAAGTGAGCTCCATTAACACTCAACTTCTACAAACTTCCCTTTGTTGCCTGAGCCAACTCAATAGACATTGTCTTCTGAACTAGGAAAACTATGGAATGCTTGACAAACACAGGAAACTATCTTCAATGCCTGAGTGAGTTCGACATACACTGATTGGCAATTATATGATATTTTGTGCAACATCAAAGACAATACACAATTAATCAATTATTTCCAACAATCTCCCTCTCTGGTATTGATGGCAACACAACATGTCATAATGTAATGAAATTTTAGAGAAAGAATAAAGTAAGGAACATATCCTTAGTTTCATTCTAATTCTTATCCATGAGAACTCCCTCTATCAGTGTGAACTCCCTCTGCCTTCAGTTTCACCCTCTGTCAGCAAACTTCTGCCTTTGATATCTCCCTCTTTGTTATCTTTTGAAGTGATAAAATTTCAATGAGATATGATACCAAACTTCTCCCTCTTTGACATCTCATGCCAAAGACAATGTTCAGTAAATATCAATGTACCTCATGTACTAATTCATTTGCAATGTGCCTTTGCTAATACTACATCAACTGCTTGATCTTTAACATACTCTGGTTAATGCATCACTAAAATTCATTTAGTGAGCTTCAGATAGGGGAATGACCCCTAACTTACCACTTAGATACAAAAATGCATCCCTAGGTAATGGCTTAGTGAATATGTCTGCAATTTGTTCTTTAGTATTCACATATTCCAATCTTACCTCTTTATCTTGTACCGATTCTCTCCAAAAATGATATTTTATAGCAATGTGTTTTGTTTTGGTATGCATCACTAGATTCTTTGATATATTAATTGCACTGGTGTAATCAAAGTATAGAACCACCATATTCTTGATCTCTATCTTCATACCTACCAACAGTTGTTTGAACCTAACAATATTAGAACAATTAACTATTGCTACCACATATTCTGCCTCTGTTGTGGATTGAAAAACACAATTTTGTTTCTTACTTGTCCAAGACACTAGTCTTTTATCAAGAAAGAATGTTCCACCACTAGTGCTCTTTATGCCATTGATACTTCCTTCCTAATCAGCATTTGTGAATACTTTTAAATCCAAATTGCCTCCTTTTTTGTACCATAATCCATAGTCTTTAGTACCTTTCAGATATCTCGTGATTCTTTTGATTGCCATCATGTGATTTTCTTTGGGATTTTCTAAGAATCTTTCCACCATTCTAACTGCTAATGCAATATCAAGCCTTGTATGCACTACATATTGTAATTTTCCAATCATTGATCTATATGTGGTCTGATCTTCCTCCTTGGAATCATCATTTTTGGAAATCTTATGTCCAGTAGACATAGGAGTTCCAACTAGTCTTGAGTATTCCATTCCAAATTTCTTTAGTATCTCCTTGATATATTTAGATTGAGTAATGTAGATACCATCTTTCTTCTATTGGATCTGCAATCCAATAATTTTTTATCTCTCCAAACAAAGACATTTCAAATTCTTTACTCATTTCTTCTAAAAATGCCTTGCACAAGTCATCATTTCCTGTAAATAAAGTGTCATCCACAAATAGTTATGCCAACACAATCTTCTTGTCTAGTCCTTCTTTGGTATACAAACTATTGTTATCATTTGTTCTTTGAAAACCAATATTTATCAAGTAGTTATGAAGTCTTTCATACCAAGCTCTGGGAGCTTGCTTGAGACCATATAATGCTTTGTGTAATTTGCATACCATATTTCATTTGTTGGGATCTACAAAACCTTTAGGTTGTTCAATGTAGATGTCCTCATCAATAATTTCATTCAAGAATGCAGATTTTACATCTATTTGATAAAATTTAAATCCTCTATGAGTTGCATATGCTAGTAAAGTTCTAACACCTTCTAATCTTACAACAGGAGCAAAAGTTTCACCATAATCAATACCATCTTTTTGAGAATAGTCTTTACATACTAACCTTGCTTTGTTTCTAGAAACTTCTCCATCTTTATTTAGCTTATTTCTAAATACCCACTTTGTGCCAATTGCATTTTTATCCTTGGGTCTAGGAACAAGAGTCCAAGTTTTGTTCTTCTCTATTTGTTCTATTTCCTCATTCATTTCTCCAATCCAATTTTTAGTATCCAAAGCACCTTTAACATTTCTAGGTTTAAATTTAGGAAGCAAACATGTACCTTTCAATTTGTTTCTTTTCATTGCTCCATTTGACTTGTCTCCAATGATTTGATTAGGTGCATGATGCCTTCTAACATATCTTGCTAACACAGGTACTTTAGATTTAGAGTTTGATTCACTGATTTCTTCATGATTTTCTATATCAAGCTCAGGTCCCACTGTCTATGACTCAGGTCCATTAGACTTGGTTTGTTCTATCAACAACTTAGTAGCTTTTAACTGCAACTTGGGTCCTTTAGACTGTGACTCGGGTTGCATTAATTACAACTCAATAGCTTTTGGAGATTTTGGAGACTTGAAAGGTGAGGCCCCTTGACTTCTAGATATATTTGGCACTGTATCAGGCTCAAAGTAAACAAATCTTCCATAATCCTCAGTTTCTTTGTTGCTTTCTTCTTCAATCTTTTTTGTAAACTCGTCAATTCTCACATGTGCACTTTCTATGATTTTATAAGTAGATAGATTCAAACATTTGTATGCTTTACTTCTGCAGGAGTATCCTAGAAATATGCCTTCATCACCTTTGACATCATATTTACCTTTCTTAGATTCTTTCAAGATATAACATTTTCTACCAAATAATTTCAAGTAACTTACATTAGGTTTGTAGTCATACCATAGTTCATAAGGAGTTTGATTTGAGTCTTTCTTCAACTGTACTTCATTCAAGGTATGCACTGCAATATTTATTGCTTCCTTCCAGTATTTGATTGCAACATTCTTTTCTATGATCAATGTTCTTGCACAATCCATGATGGATTTGTTCATTCTTTCAATTATACCATTTTGCTGAGGTGTACCAAGGGTTGATACCTATCTCTTCATTCCTTTTTCAATGCAGACTTCATTGAACTCATTGGAAATGAATTCACCACCTTTGTTTGATCTCAAACATTCCATCTTCTTTCTAGTTCCTTTTTCTACTCTTTCCAAACACCACTTAAATTTTTGAAAAGCTTCATATTTTTCTTTTAGATACATTACACTCATCATTCTAGAATAATCATCAACAAATAGAATGAGAAACTTATCTCCACATAAATCTATATGTACAAGCTCTAAGACTTCTTTAGAATGATAGTTTTTTTCTTTTGAAACTAGTTTTTCCCATCTTACCAATTTGACAATTTTTGCATGGACCCATATTAGGTTTCCTCAAGCTAGGAATACCTCTCACTCTTCTATTTTTGCTTATCTTGACCAAGTTATCAAAGTTTACATGACATAATCTTTTATGCCATAACCAACTTTCTTCTACTTAAGCAATAAAATATGAACTTTCATTGAGATCTAGATAGAATACATTACCTTATATTTGATTTTTAGATCCAACTAGATTTCCTTTTCCATCCAGTAGTTTGGCCTTCCCATTCATGAATTCTACCTTGAATCCAATGTTATTGAACTATGCCACACTTAGTAAATTATGTTTTAGTCCTTCAACCCAATAAGCATTGTCACATCTAAGTTCATTGGTTAATGAGATACATCCTTTTCCCTTTATACAACAAGGTTCATTGTTTCCAAATCTCACATTACCACCATCATAATGTTTCATGTGCTCAAACTTTGTTTTGTCTCTAGTCATATGGTGTGAGAAACCACTATCAATGATCCATGTATCATTTTTTGCTAACATGAGAGATAAGTGTCATTTTGTCTCCTTCATCATTGGATTCATCTTTTACAACAATATATACCATTTCATCTTTACTATTATAAGAATCATTATCCACAAAATAAGATTTCTTACCTTTGTCCTTGTAGTTCTTGTAGTTTTTGAATTCCTTCTTGCCTTTGAACTTATTACTTTTTTTTTCATCCTTGTCTTCTCTATTTGGCCACCTTGCAACAATGTGACCAACTTCTTCACAAGAAAAATAGATTAGAGGAATCTTACCTTTGTAGTTTCCTCTGCCTTTGGAATATTTCCTTGCAAGTAGGGATTCAACAACTTCAAGATCATTGTCCAAACTTTTTTCTTCTTTTTCACTATTTGATTGATTGGATTTTGATTTCTTACCCTTTCTCTTGAGTAAAATATTTTCTTTAAATGCACACTCAATACCTTTGGAACTATGGACGTAGTTATCATAGTTATCCAACTCAAAAGCTATCAATCTTCCAACTAGAGCATCCAAAGTTATTTTGCTATTTGGATCACATCTCATTTCTTGAATAGTAGACACTTTAATTGCATAGATAAGAAGAAGGGTTCTAAGTACCTTGCTTACAACTATTTTTTCATCAATGTCTCCTCTAGATGCTTTGATTGCGCTCACACTCACTTTAATTCACTCAACATATTTTGCAATGTTTTCATCTTCTCTTATCTTCATCTGATCAAATTGTCCTATGAGAATTTTGGCTTTAGCTCTTTTTACATTATCATCTCCTCCATAGATGGCTTTTAGTTTGATCCACATGTCATAAGCTATAGTACAACTTTTGACTTCATCAAATTCAACATAATTAAGAGCAAAAGGAATATCAATCATCATGATGTTATGATTTTTCTTTTCAACAATATCTTCAACTGATAATGTTACAGTAGGAGTCTTGTATTCATTATCAAGATATTTACAACCTAAATTGTTGATAGTTTCCAAATTTAACCTCATAAGTCCTTGCCATATTGCAAATTTTTCTTGGTTCAACTTGGAGATCTCTCTTCTCTAAGACATCATGATCTTTAGCTTTGGTCCTTAAAACCTTCTCTGCAAGCACCAAAAGCTCTGATGCCAATTGTTGGAAATATAAGAGGAGTAACTAAGAGAGGAGGGGTGAATTAGTTACCACAAAAATAAATATCAAATCCCTTAGATATCAATATAAATCAAAACTCAACTCTGTTGAAACTCGGCAAACACACAAGAAAAATGTTGTGACTTAGTAAATAGTAAAATAGCTCGACAATTTCTTAACATGAAAATCTTAAGATATTATCTATGATTTATATTAATTTAACTTAGTTGAAAACACATAAGAGAAATAACATGAGCACAAGATTTTAACGTGGAAAGCCAATTTGGGAAAAACCACCAATTGTGACTAGTTATTGATTTTCACTCTTTTGAAGTGAGCCATGTTAGGAGCCAACCTTGTTAAAAGTTACAAAACACACTATTAGGTGTGACCCTATTAGAGGATTTAATCACCCTATTAGGAGTGGCATTGTTAGAGATCTTTAGAAAATTCAATAGAAATGCCACCTTATTAGAGAATTTACAAATAGTTGTTAAGCCAACTCTATTAGGAGATTTAGATCACTGCTACAATGGTTAGAGAGTAACAATGATATGACCTAATTTTTGATGCAACTGAATTATTGATTACAGATCTTAATTCTGGCTTGTATACTTGATCCTTCTTGATCAAATGTAGCTTTGCATCTCAACAACGATATTTTTCTTATCCTTCTAATTCACTTCCTCTTAGCATCATCGAATCTTCAATTATGTTCCACACATTCAATCATCAACTTGACCTTATATTTATATCTTAAAAATTGTTAAGTTAGCTTGAATACAACTTAGAATAATTAATATTTATCTTCTTAGTCGACTAGAACCAATAAACAATTCAATTGAACTCAATGTGCCAAAACAAAAAAATCCTTCGTTAGCCGATCTTGCTCGATAGATACTAATTCAAAGTGATTTTCCTTTGTTAACCAAGTGAACTTTGTTAACACTACATACTCATAAAGTTACTTTGGTAATTGAGTGAGCTTGGTTAACACTCAACTTCTACAAGCTTTCCTTTGCTGCTCGAGTGAACTTGGTAGACATTGTCTTCTGAACTAGGCAAATTTTGGAATGCTCAACAGACTCAAGAAACTATCTTGAGTGCCCAAGTGAGCTTGGCATACACTGACTGAAAATGATATGATATTTTGTATAAAATCAAATAAAATACAAAATTAATCAATTGTTTCCCACAATATACATGGTTAAGTTCTACCTAACTATGTCCAAAACATCTACACACTGGAGGCATACTCTGCCTAGCAGGTTGCCTACATACATGTATCTATGGGATCAAGATGCTTGAATTACTCACTCTAATACATATGTAGTTATGGTTTCTAATTATTTTGATGTAGTTGTATTCCTATAACTGCTGGTGATCTTTACTCACCTAGTACAACTCTTCGCCATTAGACACCCACTTGGGAAAATTAGACAATTTTCTATAATTAAAATCATGTAATACCCTAGTGCAACCTTTGTGTTGTAGTTTATAGTTAGTGTAAGGTTGACCTATATATGTCCTAACTCACTCCTTATGTAGTTATGTTTAAAATATTGTGACAATAATCAATTGGTCTAAATAGACTAGTCAAGTTAATGCTAGTTGGGAAAAACTAATTGTTCATTTTATTGTACCTAATCTAATGATAGTTCCATAGGAATTTGTAATCAACCCAACTAATCAATGACTAGACCAATTGAACTAGGTTATGGCTCATCACTTATCATGGGTTGAGTGATTTTTATTGTTTTATTATTTGGATTCTAGAATATGTATGTAGCTGGAACAATTTTTCTATTGTGCTATTATGTAATAAGCACTTTAAAAAAGATCTCTCTCTATATATAAAGACTACAAGTTGTGCAATTTGTCATGTATTACATCTACATTTGCTTTTCCATTTCTTAATTTATAAGAGTGTTTCAAGGTTGGGAACCACTTCAACATCCTTTTTAGAGGTAATGTCATTGTGGCAGTGAGAATAACTTTAGTGAAGAGTTAAGTGTAAGGAGTTACTACCCTGAACATTCAAGAAAAATTCAATAAGATGTGAAATAAGGTATTTAAACATGCCTCAACCAATTATGATTTAATTTTGGATCACCTACCTAATTAGTTTGGAATTTTGTTCTCACCAAAAATCATAAAATGTAAGAACAACTATGCCAAAAAGAACATAAAAAGATGATTAATGTGCACCAATCATATTTTTTTATCTCTTTTGGCACAATCATTCTTATAATTTTTTGGCTCAATCTCCAATTGGTCAGTATGTGTTTTGAAAAATTATTCTTGGACTGTGAGTCAGGAAAAGAGAAATATCAAACTTGCAAAAAATGTACATAACTGCAATTATTTTTTAAACTTACAAAAATAACAATAGAATTATAAGAAACTATTGTGGTTTGTACTATTTGAAAAATTATAGTTACAAGTAATAAAGTTATATACCTTTGATTTAGAGAGTGCAAATAATGGAAATGAAGTATTGCAAAAGGTGCAAGCTCAACTGCCCACACCCCCTTGTGGATGAAACTATTAAGTAGAGAATAGTTACACACATACATAAATACATGGTTAAGTGCTACCTAACTATGTCCAAGGTGTCTACACACTAGAGGCATTCTCTGCTTACCAGGTTGCCTACATACTTGTATCTACGGGATCAAGACCCTTGAGCTACTCACTCTAACAAATATGTAGATCTGGTTTCTCATTTTTTTTGATGTAGTTGTATTCCTATAACCACTAGTGAGATTTACTCACTTAATACAACTCTTCTCCATCATACACCCACTCAAGAAAATCAGTCAATTTTCTATAATTACAATCCTGTAACACCCTAGTGCAACCTTTGTGTTGTAGTTTATAATTAATGTAAGATTAATCTATATATGTCCTAACTCACTCCTTATATAGTTATGTTTAAAATCTTGTGACAATACCCGTGGCCATGCTAACTATTGAGTAAGTTTTATTATTTTTCTATTGTGCCAAGATCTCTCTATTTATATACATACATACATATATACATACATATAAACATATATACATATACATATGTATATATATGTATATACATACATACATATACAATAATCACAAGGGCATAGCAATGAAATCCTAGATCTCCACTAATATCCACAATCTAGATCTCTCTATATATACATACATGTACATACATGCATATACATACATACATATATATGGACATACATACATAAATATATCTACATATGCAATTTTATCACCTTGGAAGGCATTGGAAGGAATTTGATTAGAAATGTGGAAAAGTTGCAAAAATTGACAAAAAGTTGTCATGCAACAAATATTTTTGTTGAGGAACCCTTTTTTGTAAATTTAGAAATTCAACAATCAAAGTTTTGTTTTGATTGAACAAGTAGGAATGAATATGTAAGATCAAGAGATATAACCTATAAATGAATGTTCTTCAACCTAGGAAAGGGTTGGAGTTGATATGTACGGATTTGAATCAATATGAAATCAATTTTGGTGGGAAAATATGTGTAGACAACAAGTACAATTTTAAGATCTCCTTGCAGTTTTATAGTAGATGCATACTTATATTATGAAAAGTTGTGTTTCTTCTTCCTAGAAAAGGTGCTAAAAATTGTGTGAATGAAAGCATGTCTTATATCTTATGAGGATGGGAGTCATACTTATCATAACTAGCAACAATTTCTTTATTTGTTGGTGAGGCTACAAGGATTAGCTATTTTTGTAGATGAAGATGAAGCATTAGTATGACTAATTTTCCTTTTAGGGTTTTACTATCTATTATCCTATATTTTTACTAGAAGATATAACTTTATAAACCATTTTAATTTTTTGGCTCATAAGATTAGATTGTCATCCTTTGATACTATTTTGTGGTTGAATTTGTTTATTCAGTGCATACTAAAATTAATTTTGTTTGCATGGCTAGAATCTTTATAAATATTTTTACAACCATGACCAAGTCCTATGGAATATGGGACAAAACCATTAGCAAACCACCATACCATATCTCTAAACATGTAACCAAACCCATATAAGGACTGGCAACTTAGCTAGAAGATCTTCCATTCATATTTTACTTGGTGGGTATTCTAACACAACATACATTGAACTTGTTTAGAGCAAACTTTGTCTTCTAAAATAACTCCAAATTTGCATAATTCCATAAAATCATGTGTCATTCCTAATTGTTGATTTGCTAGCCACCTATTGGTCTAGCAGACCATATTCGATAATTGTTGATTTACTAGCCACCTACTAGTCTAGTAGACCATATTTGGTTAGTAAGATGGAGTTATGGCATGTTAGCAAGCCCTAGAAAAATAGCTAAAGAGCGTCATGACCTTAACAATGTTCTAGGCTTTCTACTGCACTTCCAATGGTTTGGGCTTTAGCAATATATTCAATTTTATTGTTTAAAATTTTGAGGATGGAAAAGTTTACTTAACATTAATTTAATAGTGTGTGATTGTTGTGACTAACCATTAAACAATTGTAGTTGAAACAATTTATTAGCTTAATAGTTAGTTGTGAAAGTCAGGATTAATTGACTTTCTGATTCATTAAGGGTGTGCAATTTTATCAAGTTACTAAATAAAAGATATTCATGGGTGTGACAATCTACCAACTAACTAAATGAAAGAAAATAGTGAACCATGGGGGTTGTCAAGAAACTATTTTAAAAAAATTGTGGTTATGAATAATTATCAATTTATGATATAATATTAACTCTTATACATTATAGAAGATAAAAGAATAGAAATCTCATAAATAACTTATTATCTAGTAACTATCCTAGTAATAAACTCCTCTAAATCGTGAGACAGGGATAATGAGAGCCTCCGATAATGACAAAAGGGTATGGACATCAAGCTCTTTGCCCACACTTTTATTAACTTTCCTTCTCAGTACATTCCAAAGAGAATCCACCTGTAAAGCTCACTTTCTTACCTCCTAGTTTTTAATGCCCGTCAACAATCTATCCGGGTCTATGAAAAATCTGATAGAGAATGAACGCCCACATCATCTCTTTCCTATGTAGAATAATTGCCGAGAGAATAAGAGAAGTTTTTTTTTGGTATGGGCTAAGGAAAGGCTAAAAAAGCCTGTGTAGCAACAAACAAATTATAGTGGAAACGCAAATTGACATAGAGCTTTGGGTCAAAACCAAAGGAACCTAATGTTTGCAATGTAGATTGGTGTAATTGTTGTAAAAGAGACAACAAACTAGAGGAATTTTCCACTGAGCCATTTTTAGCCAACAAATTTTCGTTTCCTCTTATCGGACTGAAAGCAAGTGCCAAAAAAATGATTATGGTAATGTATCTGGCATAAATTTTAGCCATTTTTTTCTATGTAATGCTCAGTTTCTTCTTTCATTGGGTTTTGAACTTGTGTTTACTAGTTGTAGGTAACATTTGTAAGCAACTCTATGTTTATATAGTGTTCTTATTCTTTCCTTGAATCATTGCAAGCAACAAATTATGGAAAAAGGGTTATTGATCATTGTTAGAATAAACAATGGGAAAGTAAACTCTAGTGGGGGTGGGGGGGAGGGGTGAATCAACACTTCAAGACTTTAGCCATAAAACATTCACCACACATCCATAAACTGAAATAGCAAGCCAAACATGTTCATTTATAGCATGAATCAAATAACACATAACACAGTAAATTTGTTACCTAGAAACTCTCCAATGAGAAGGTAAAATTGGAGTGGAGATGGCACCCAAAAATATTCACTACTATAGTTGTAAAGTGTATCCAATGAAGGTTACAATAAGTTTGATCATAAACTATGATCTACTCTATGAAAGGTCTACCCTGTTAAAGGCTTATCTACTCTATGAAAGGTCTACCCTATTGAAGGCTTACAAAGATAGTTAAATCTTACCCTATTAAAGGATTTCAACACCCTATTAGAGGTGTGCCTTGTTAGAGGACTTCAACTTACTATAAAGTAAGCACCCTTTTAAATGATTTACAAAAGCCTGCTAGGACTACTCAGTTAAGAGATTTTTACTGATTCACCTATTAGAATGTTTCAGTCTTTATCCTTTAGTTAGCACATCTCTGCTAGATATCAGATCTCCTCTTTCTTGATGTATACTTGATCCTCCTAATTAGATGTATCACTTCTATCCTCTCTTTGCTTTCCTCTATTCTCTCTAACTAATTCTGCAATTCATAACATGATCACAACCTTCTTAGTCACCATGAGTGCTCTCTTTGTACTTAGCATTCACCATTCTCTTCTCATCTATTCATGTATGATACTCCTTATTGTTTAGGGTTTTTCCTCCTTAAGCTTAGGTGACCTAGGGTTAGGTAGTAATCAACAATTGTGGTTCAACCATTTTTCCACTTAGAACATCCCTCAATCTGATTGGTTGCATGCACTACATAGAGATTCTCAATATACCTTCGTATATATCTTCTAGAATCGTAAAACAATACTTAACCCAAAAATGGTTTACGTAGGAGTTTGTGCCATTACAAAAAACTATGTCTAAAACTATTTACTCAGCACTTGAAAGCTTTGATGCTTGGCATCCATTACATCTTCAATGTTATAACTTGTCACCTAAATGATTCAGCATCCACTATTTTACTTGGCATATGAATCACTCGACATATATATCTTTCTTAGCACTTGAGTGACTCGACACATACCATTTGCTCGACACATATTAGAGCTTGACACTAACTTGCATATATTGCTTGGTCCATAAACTACTTACCCAGTATACAAATTTGTGTTAAGTAAAGACTTAAGTGTTTTGTCACTGCCTTGTCAAAACTAAAATGAGATCAAAAATCTCCCCCTTTGACATGAGTGGAAAAAAAACTTTTTCATGCATATACAACTTAACTTATGTGCATAACTCAAATAATTTGTATCTTATACAAAATTTCAAATTTTCAAAATTTTGCACAACTGATGACTTAATTGTCATACCTCTCAAGATTTTTATAACCCCCCTAAGTTGAGTGTTCCTTTTTGTATCTAAATTCTATATAAATCCTTTTGTAATGTTGTACTATTGTTATCCCCTGTTTCTATCTCAAAACTATGTTCCCCTTACCATCTTCATTTCCCCTTATCTTTCTCATTCCCCCTTTTTTGACACTTATGTCATTTGGGTGGTACACTGATAGTGTGTTTGTCCAAAAATGTTTTGTGAACCTCCATGATGATTTTCAATGTTGCATCCTAATTGTTTTAGGCTACCTCTAGAGATTGATACTGGATATCTAGCTCGCGAACAAGGTTAACTAAGCCTTCATGAGTGGAAATATGAGAATCTTTCTTTAGAAAAGGCTAGTTCCTTGTGTAATACTTCCATGTGTGGGGTCAACATGGATTGGATGCTAATCAAGATAGCATGAATGTTAGCATCTTATGCATGTAGTGCTGCTAACTGACCTTGAGTAGAGAGTACTCTCTAAAAATGAGTCTGACTTTGACCTGGAGATAGTTTCAATGTTGTACCTATGGAGTATAGATCTCTTTGCAGCTGATCAAGAACCCTTTGTGCTTCTTGTGTAAATAAATTCACATCACAAAGCTTGTGTATAAAGAAAAGATATTATCCAACACCTTTTTCACATCTTCCATCATGGTTAGTAACTCAACTTGTCTTAGTGCAATGACACTAGTGTTGGAAATAATCAAGACTAGCTAGGTTACTAAGATGGGAGGGGTGAATCAATAACCTCAAAAAATTTAAATTAATTCAACACTTAATCAGCATAATCCATTCACCATTAATTCATCTAATCTACTACATGCATAAGAAACTAAAAGATAAACATTCATGCCACATGAACATAGAATTTGGTGACCCAGAAACCTTCCAAATAGAAAGTAAAATTGGCATGGGGATGATAACCACAAAACTTCACTACTGTAGTATAAAGTTGGCCTATTAGGGCTTACATTGACCACTTCTAATGATCTACCCTATTAAGAGCAATTTGGACTGCTAGATCCACCTTGTTAGAGGTTTTACAAACATACAATGAAGTATGCACTATGTTAAGAGATTTAGAAGAAGATTGTTACGTCTACCTTGTTAAAGGATTTAGAAAACTAATTCACCTATCGGGATGAAACAATAGATCTAACTTACAACTTGGTTGTTGATTAGATCCTTGAAGTATAGATCACCTCTTGTGATTGATATAACTTTACTGCTTTGTGTAGACCTTGTTGAATACTCTACTCTATTGCTAAATCACATTCACTCTTCTCAAAACATTACATATCCATCCATCCATATACTCATTTGTTCATTCATATATTGAAAATGATACAATACATTACATATATACCATTCCAATATTTACCATTACAAGGTCGGCTAAAACACAAGTAAACAAAATATTACTAAGTCAACCAAATAGTAGAAACTCAAGTTCTGTAAGCTGACTTGGTGAACTTCTAATACTTGATGTCCACTGCATTACTCGACATCTTCATGCACTTAGTAGAAGTAGAGGCTCAATCCATATTAATCACACAACGTAGCTTCGAACTTGGTAACCATTGGAGACTCGGTAGATATAGTGTTACTCGGTAGATATTGAATCCTTTGTTTACCTTGATTTCACTCAGTAAACACTACACATCCATCACTCGGTAGACACTAGCTTCTCATCACACAAACTGATGACTCAGTAGACATTGTGAAGCTCGGTGACCACTATCTTCTCGGTAAACACTGCTGGACTGCACATTATCTACTTTCACTTGGTAGCAACTGGAATGCTCGATATGAACTGCTTAACTGTTGAACTCACTTGGTAACCACTAAATGCTTGGTATAAATTGTATACTGAGTGATGAGCTCGGTAACCATACAAAATTGAATAAGTGTTGTCACTAATGACAAACATAACTTAATGCCAACAATCTACCCCTTTGGCATTAGTGACAAAAACACTTATAAGCCAAGACTTATGTACATTGACATACTGATTTTTTATTTTTCAAAATTGATATTTGTAAAGCTGTTGTATATACATTTTTCACATATCTCCCCCATACATATGACATAATATATACATAGTTTTTCTCTTCCTTTTATTTTGTACATATATCAATCTAATTTCTCCCTTATTGTCTCCACAAGTCTCTTATCATTTCTTACTTCCCTCTTTGACAATAATGCCAAAGAGTTATGTAATATATTCAAATAGAGACATCAAAATGTGAGAGAAACTCAAAATGTACTTTGAGAATAAGAGCTAAAGTCTTATCCTAGTTGTCTTGCAAAATTTTGTAGGTATGGAGAGCTACTTGAATCTCTGCTGAGAGTTCAATCATATGATCTGCAATAGAAAAATTGTTATCTTGGACTAATGCTTTTGAATATGCAATATGTTTCTACATTGTGTCCATGATTGGAAGGATCATGTTTTATATATCTATCAATTTGGACCTTATCCGTGCTTCCTCTCTCAACAATTATGCCTACATATCTGGAAAAAATCTCACCTTGATGTGATGTGTTGAGCTTGAGCTAGGGTCAAGCTATAGCCTTTGAGCACTGGCCTTCATATCAACATCAATCTTATTCAGTTTCTCTTTGATCTCCTTGGTGTACTCGGCAACATCACAAAGCTTACCAAAAAGTGATGTCAAATTGATAAAAGAATGTTCAAGATTTCTCAAAATTGAAGATAGTTCTACCTAGTTTATAACAATGTGTTGAGAAATGTGCTCAAGCACCTTATTATCAAACTTTTTCTCTGCCTTTTCTATTAGCTTCTCTTGGCTAGAAGTATCCTCATTGAACTTATTGACTGCTTCTTCAAATTGTAGCAAAATGTGTTGAGATGAATCCACATCAACACCTATAGCCTCTATTATTATATTCTTTGCATTCTCAATTATTCTAAATTATCTATCTCTTTCAACTCTTAGTTGTTTCTGCCTTGCCTTCTGTTCCAAAAGTTGACTAACCAGTCTCATTTCATCAACTATAGCAGTATCTAGATCCAATTTGGGAATTACAATTTCTTTGTCCAAATCAATGTCTTCATCAATTTCCTTACTAGCAAGTAGAAGTTTTACGGGTATCCTTGGTTCTACTTCTAACCTTACTGCCTTGGACTTAGGAACAAAAAGAATTGTAGAGATAGCTAGATTTTTAGTAAAAACTTGAATAGGACCAACTGAAGGAAAACTGAAAGAAGTGCTAACTGAATCCAAAACTAATGTGCTATCCAAAATTGAAGTAAGAATAGGTGGAGCACAAATTGGAGTACTTACAACAGAAGAACTAACTAGAACAAAAATTGGTGCTAGCAAAGCTATAGTAGTCAAAATTATAGAGCATGATGGTGAACTTACTGTATACATGTTGCTGATGAAGTTGACAAAATTGTGGAATTGGATGCTTCACATACTACTGATGTAGATGACTCAAGAGTTGATGAAGAAGAGGGCTGCAACTCGGTAGATGAAGTGGTAGACACTTCCATTATTGATACCTAGAGCTAAGGGGGAGCAAATAGTGACTGAACAGATGATGTGTCTACTATAGTTGTTGTCATATTTGTTGAAGCTGTCTCCAACCCTGATGATGTAGTAGTCTTTGGTGGATAGTGAGGAAGGGAGGCTATAACTTGTGCTACAATTCTCATTGGATCATTCTCTTCATCTACTTCCTTATCTACCTCATTAGTTTCTTCCTCTTTCTCTTCATCATCATTCTTTAATGCCTGATAGTCTTCAACATCAAAAGTGACACATGGAGTGTTATCTTCTTAATCATTGTCATTGTCATCATCGTCATCCTTGATCTCTATTGGATCTTCATTGGGCTTGTTAAGATAATAGATGTTTTCCCACATAGATGTGGCATCCTTGACCACATGCTCAATTTCTTTTACCAAAAATCAAACAAGTATGAAATCTCATCATCATTTTCTCTTCATTTCTCTTCATTTCTCTTCATTGCTTCCTTAACCTCTGCATTTGAAAGATTTGGTAGTAGTTTTCTCAAGATTTGCTCAAATATGTCTTTAGTTGTCTGTTCAGCTGATTGCCACCTGACCTTGACTTCGTCTAATAGACTATAGGGATTTGTGAAACAAACTGATCAAGAGAGAATTTCCATCTTCCTTGTTTTTCCATGATCAGATCTTCAACTTCCTTTTGTTCTATTGGAGACCTGGATTCATACTTAAGTGCTTTGAAGTTATTGATTCTAGCACCTACTCTCAATTGAATGAGTCTTTCTTGAAATGTGGGAGGAGGCTTAACAAGCACAACTTCACTATCTCCTTTCCTTTTAGATCTCCTTGTAAATACAGCTGTAGAAGCCTTGGGTGGCTTGGTAATGACTACCCTACCTTTCTTTTTCACTGGCTCTTCCTCCTTCTCAGATTCTTGCTCTTCTTCTTCTGATTCTTCTTCATCCTCTCATTTTCCCTTGGTAAGCATAAGAGTGGTACTTGTAGTTTTCAACTTGGCTACCTTCCTCTTAGCTTTGCTTATAGCCCGAGGTAGCTTGATTTCAAGCTCAATTCTAGCTTTGGCTTCTTCATAAGTTGCAAAAATAGGTTGCTTTGGATCTACTGGCTCATTCACTAGTGCTTCAATGATATCTTTGGTTTCATCAATGTTGACCTCATATGGAAGAGGTTTCACCTATGCAATTCTAGGCCTGACTACCTGGATATACACTCTATCACAATCAACCATAAAGCATACATCATCTTTATAGTCTTCAACTAGCTTGGGTGGAATCCTAAACCTATTCTTCATCTTTTCCTCAAAAACTTCAAAGTAATTATCCATAATACTATTAAACTTTTCTCCCATTTCTGTAATGAATTCATTAATCTGATATAAAATTGGATTATCTTTCCTCCATACTACAGAACCTTTTGATGCAAATTTTTTTTGAACATAAAAGAAAAGACATGTTAACAAAGAACCAAATTTATAGGGGTTGTTCTTTGATGTCCTGATGTTGTCCATGTTTTTGTTCAACTATTTCAATAATAACTCTGACATATCAAATTCCAAATTATTCTTTACAACCTTGAATGCCAAATCAACTACCTCACACCACACACTGTTCAAATGACTAGAGCTATAAATCTTGTGAGTAATGATGTGAATACCAAACCTTAATTCCACATCAGATACTATGCTAATCTTCAGACCTCTTCTATCCCATTCTGCTAGGGTTTTCTTTTGAAGTTCATCCCGACCTAGGGTTTTGGTGGTTTTGGCTTTGCTCAGCATGGGGAGACTTTTGATCTTAAGAATCATTTTCTTGGTGACCAAAATAGGTTTTCCTAACCAAATTGACCATTATATACCTAATCCACTTAATTTGGAAACTTCTCGGTAGATGCGGGATATGCGTTAACCCTTTTGTTTCTAAATGCTTATGCCTGAGTTTCAGAGAACCATCAACAAACATTTCTCCTAGGGCACTATCCATCTCTAGGGTTCTAATTTCTTGAATAGAACACTTAAAATGAGTGTGAATGTCATTAATTAGGAGTACCTTTGGAGGAATTTTTAATTGAGCTCCATTTGGGTCAAGTGACTTCGCAACTACTGGTACTATCTTGAAATTGGGTGCTTTCCACTCCACGCCTTTTACCAACATTTTAGAACCTCTTTTTTCCTTGCTGCTACTAGTGCTTCCAGATGCCATGGCTATTCGGTAAATGAGAAAAAATTTCATACAAATCTTTATTGCAAATTCACTTGTGATTGCTTGGATGCACCTAGAATTGCTCTGTTCTGTGTATTCTGAAGTCGCGATGAAAAATGAAGTTGAATTCTGCCCTTTTTGATGAAAATTCTTCATTATTGCTTGGTACCATAATGACGTAGTGCATGACAGACTGTCATCCACTCACTTGCTTGGTAGAAGCTTGTGACTCAATGATCAAACAAATTTTTTATTACTCCTGACCTAGCTCAGTTGAGTCTATGACCAACCTTGCTTGGTATGAATTGATTTCTTGTGATCCATTTGTATTTGAAATAATAATTTGGATCTTTTTCTTTCTATCATTGGAACTTCTTAAGATATGGCTTGAAGATACAATTCCAGTCCTTCCTTTGAGAATCTAATTGGAAATGGTGGAGTCACCCATTTTTTGAGTGACATGGCCATTATTTGAATTGTCCTACTCAGTAGATTTGGAAATCCACTGCTATCTCATCTACTTTCTGATATTATTAGCTTTATCTTTCTTTTCATATTCAACCTTTCCTATTTTCATGCAATTCTTAGCTATATGACCAAGTTCAGTGCATGTATAACATCTAATGGTTGTATCCTTCTTTCTCAAGTGATGCCTTGCATAGTTTATGCCAATGTGTCCATATTCTCCACAATAATGGCATCTACACTAGGTATTGTAGTCCCAACCAAATATTTCCTTAACAATTTGTTTAGCTAGATCGAATGGTTTAGATCTGCATTTAGATGCCTTGTGACCTTGTTTCTTGCATTTATGACATTTACCTTCGAATTTTGGTTTCTCCTTGCATTCATTAGCTTTATGACCATGTTGACTACAATTATAGCATTTTCTATTAGATTTTGCCTTTCCATTGCTCCAACATTTTTTTGATGTATGACCTATCTTACCACAACAATTGCAAGTAGGTTTTTGATTCCTTTGAGCACCTTGTTTGGAAGATTCACCTTCTTCTTTGTATCCAAGACTTGCTTTACCTTTTTTCCTATAGAGATTCTACTCACTTTGTTGATTCAATTGATCCATGTCTGCTTGAGATTTCATTATCCTTTCATTGAGTTGCTTTTCTTAAATTAGATCAGCTTTCAATCCTTCATTGATTTGTCTTTCAATGATTAAATCATTCCTTAAACTTTCAATTTTAGATATGAGACTTATAATTTCCTCATTTGCAATTGAGAGCTGATTGATAAAACTTTCTTGCTGAAGGGATTGATTTTGATTTTCATTGTTCCTTGCCTCCAAGTCTTCACTTGCCTTATTCCTTTGTTCCAAAATTTCACACATTCTTATTGATTGAATTTCATGTTTTGTTTTCAATTTTCTTAGCTCTTCTTGCAGAGAGCCATTCTTTTCTAGGAGTTCTTTGATTGCCTCGTTTGCTTCATGTGAACTACTCGAGGGGAAAAAGTCTTCAATCTTTTCTTCAACACACTGGTGGTCATTCATCTTGTTTGCAAGTTCCTTTCTTCTTTTTAGAGATTGGGAAAGATGTTATTTTGCTTCCTTGAGTTGAACTATGGCCATCTCCAGATCTAGCTTGTCATTTTCAATAGCTTTGTTAAGTCTGAATATTTTCATTATCCTTGATCTTTTCTCAATCTGTCAAGCTTTATCTTGAGAACCACAAAGCTTTGATACCAATTGTTGGAAATAATCAAGACTAACTAGGTTATTGAGAGGGGAGGGGTGAATCAGTAACCTCAAAAACTTTAAATTAATTCAACACTTAATCAACATAATCCATTCACCATTAATTCATCTAATCTACTTCATGCATAAGAAATTGAAAGATAAACATTCATGACACATGAACATAGAATTTGGTGACCTAGAAACCTTCCAAATAGAAAGTAAAATTGGGGTGGGGATGATACCTACAAAACTTCACTACTATAGTATAAAGTTGGCATGTTAGGGCTTACATTGACCACTTCTGATGATTTTCCTTGTTAAGAGCAATTCGGACTGCTAGATCCACCTTGTTAGAGGTTTTACAAACATACAATGAAGTATGCACTTTGTTAAGAGATTTAGAAGAAGACTGTTAAGTCTACCCTGTTAAAGGATTTAGAAAAGTAATTCACTTGTCAGGATGAAACAGTAGATCTGACTTATAACTTGGTTACCAATTAGATCCTTAAAGTACATATCACCTGTTGTGATTGATATAACTTTACTACTCCGTGTAGACCTTGCTAAATACTCTGCTCTATTACTGAATCACATTCACTCTTCTCAAAAAATTACATATCGATCCATCCATATACTCATTTGTTCATTCATATATTGCAAATGATACAATACATTACATATATACCACTCCAATATTTACCATTACAAGGTTAGCTAAAACACAAGTAAACAAAATATTACTAAATCGGCTAAATAGTAGAAACTTGAGTTCTGTAAACTAACTTGGTGAACTTCTGATACTCAGTGTCCACTACATTAATTGACATCATCATGCACTTAGTAGATGTAGAGGCTTGGTCCATACTAATCACACAACGTAGCTTTGAACTCAATAACCATTGGAGACTCGGTAGATATAGTGTTACTTGGTAGATACTAAATCCTTTGTTTACCCTTCTTTCACTCGGTAAACACTACACATCCATCACTAGGTAGAAATTGGTTTCTCGTCACACAAACTGATGACTCGGTAGACATTGTGAAGCTCAGTGACCACTATCTACTCAGTAAACACTACTAGACTACACCTTTTCTGCTTTCACTCGGTAGCAACTGGAATGCTTGCTATGAATTGCTTAACTGTTGAAATCACTTGGTAACCACTGAATGCTTGGTATAAACTGTATACTAAGTGATGAGCTCGGTAACCATATAGAATTGAATAAGCATTATCACTAATGACAAACATAACTTAATGCCAACAACTAGATATTTGTTCAAGAACTTTTTTCTGAAACTTCTTTTCTAACCACTCCAATAGTTTAGTGTTCGAGTCTAGGTCATCATCATTTATCTTGTTAACAATATTTACTAGTTGCTCAAGAACAGGTTTTTCTTCATTAGGGGCTAGGAGACTGAAAACATCAAGAAATATATCTTTGATGTCACGAGCACTTGCTTCTGCTTATGCTCCCTTCTTAGCAACTTGTGGTGTTTCTTCCTATGTAGAGCTTCCTGTAGAATGCTCATATGCTCAATGGTGATTTTGGTAAGATCAAATTTTGGAAGTTCAAACACCTCATTAAGACTCACTTCTCCATAAGTTATCTCTTATGAGCTTCTTGATGTGTCTACACTTGGCCTAGATATTTGCAATGGTGTGGCTTGAGTGCTCGACCTCTAAAGAACTTGACTACTAGTTGGAGTCACAAAAATTGGTAAGGTAACCAGAGTCTAGATAGCAATTTTTTCCTCTACAATAGTAGTCACCTTCCATTCTTTAGGCTTGTCCATTTGACTATCCTCTTTCTTCTGTTTACCTTGTATCTATGGTGTAGGTGCAGGACTTTCTTCCTGACCTAATATGGTTTATGTTCCATCCTTCTCAACTGTAATTAAGGCTTGCTTGTTTGAAATGAATGGAATAAGAGGTAATGCAACCAGTGCTATAACAACACCTTGTTGTTCAATGCTTTCACTCTATATTTTTGCAATTTTTACCTCTAGAGGCACACTAGATGTGTCAATTTTCTTCTCCCCTTATGCTGTCATATCTTCCTTTACAATTTCATCAATTCTCACCAATACATGATTTGAGCATAAATTAGCTACCATGGTGGAACTCTTCAATATCTTCTTTAGATCATCATCTATCAAGGGATTAATGTTGTAAGAATTGTTAGAAACATCATTGATTTTCACTAAGTCCTATTGATTTACTTGGTCTTTATGTGGAGGACTAGCACCCGATACTTGTACCTTAGGTATACTTTGATCATTTGGTTGCTCTTCCTTAGCTATGGACTCTCCTCCTACTATTTCCTTAGTGCCTTCTAGATGAAAATCCTTGGCTGACCCATCTTTCATAGTCTCAGTTGCCTATTTTCAACTTTCTTAGGGTTTTGCATTTGTTTCTTACCTTTGTCTATTATAGTAGGAATGGGTAACTTGTAAATAGTTCCCCATATTTCTTTACTCTTAGTTACCACATCCTCTATGTTCTTCTTCACTATATTGAATGCTCTATATTTTGGAGTAAATTTACTTTTGTTCAACTCCACAGCCTCATCTATCATTATCTTGTGTAATTCAGGCATGACTTGGGCTAAAGTGGTTTCCCTTATCTATCTTTTTGTTTGTAAGATGCATTTCCATTTTTGCTCGACTCATCCATAAAGACTCTTAGGTAATGAGTTGGAAATCTCTATAGCAGTTGTTTTGAATGTAGCCATCATCACATACATGGCTTCTTCGATAGTATTTTGTTCAACTTTACCTATCTAATCAAATTCTGTGTGTACAAAACTAGACAAATATGCATTTGATTTTATATTGTCACACAAGTTATCTAAATCAGAGGACGGACTGTGGCTTACCACCTTGAATTGAATCATGTCATCTGATTCTATCTTCTCCTCATCTGACTCAGCTAGAGCTACATATTTTCTCCTTTCACATGTCTTCTTCATTGGTTGGCTTGGCTCTACTAAAGCAATAGTCCTTTTACCTTTAGGTTTCTCTACAACATTGACTTTCTTAGTGGCTACCCTTGTGCTAGCCCTAGTGACAGGAGCCGTTGGCTTTTGTTGTGACAATTTCACAACCTTCTTCTTGGGTTTCTCCACTATGGACTTCTTAACCTTTCTTTTCTTTTCAATAGGCTTGGGTACTTCCTTGAATTATTCTCCCTTGACACCTTCTTCATGAGATCCATCATCTTCTCCTTATCCTTGAGTAATTGACAAAGGAGCTTGGACTTATTCTTCCTCTTCTTCTTCTTCATCTCCCCCTTCACCAAATCTCTCCTTTAGCTTCTTCACAAGTTTATTCTTCTTTCTAACCATAGAAGCTATCTTCAAGTCAATTATAATTTTGGAATTAGCTTCCTCATAATTCCCAAATGAGGTGGCACTTTTATCTATTTCCTCTTCTAGTAAAGCTATAATAGTTGTTGATGCTTCGTCATTTTTATCTGATATGGCAAGGGCTTAAACCACCTTACACTAGGTAGGACTGCCTACACATATGTATAGTCAACATCAACTAGAAAGAAAACATCATTATAATTTTTCTCAACTAGTGACACTAGAATCCTTAACCTCTACTTCATAGACTTCTTAAAATATTCAAAATAACTTGTCATTATTGAATCAAAGTTATCTCCAAGTTGCTCTATGAATTCTCAAATCTAAACTGCAATAGACCTGTTGGTCTTCCAAGAAACTTTACCAAATGAAGGAAATGTGTTATGCACATAAAAGAATATACAAATTAACAAAGACCTAAATTTTCAAGATGCACTCTTGGTTTTCCTTATGGCTTGCAAGTTTTTAGATAATTGCTAAAGTTACAACTTGGCATGGTCATAGTTGTGGTCTCTCTTTACTATTTTGTATCCCAAATTTATAGCCATGTAGGATACACTGTTTAATCTACTAGATTGAAAGAACTTGTGAGCTATCACTCTCACAAAAAAAGAAATTGAGGGGTCTGAGTTAGAATCAATAGACATTCCCCTATTATTCCATACTACACCTATGTTCTACTGAATTATATCTTTTAAATCACTCCACATGCTCTTGGGTTGGTCTAGGGTAGAATGCCCTGACACTTGACTAAATATCCTTTTAGTTATCTTAATGGGTTTATATTCTAGCCGAATGAAGTTTTCATGTATTCTACTAGGCACAATCTTGATCCATTCAATCTTGAATACATTAGGGAAATCTAGGGCATGGGTTAACCCTTTCCTTTCTATGATTTTATTCTCTTCCCTTAAATATTTGTCATCATAAAGTTGACTATACAATTCTCTAATCTCCATGTCACCTATACTTCCAACTTTTCATGTATAGCAACACCTGGCATCCTGAATCATTAAGACTTTTAGTGATATCATCAATAATGCACCAGATGAGTCTCCTTCATATGCAATTTTAGGTGTTGCCCAAAAAGGTGGTTGTCTAATCTCATTACTAATAAATTGCACATTCAATACTTCCTTTTCCTCTTTTCTAACATCTACAGAAGAGCTTGCTACCCTATTTGATACCTAGGGTTTACGAAAACTCAAACAACAAAACTTGACACTAGTAAAATACCTTCACAATCTAATGAATATGTCAAATTATAGTTGAATTTGGTTCAAAAACACAAGAATCTCCTATTTCAATTTGCCTTCATGCTCTTCATGCTCTCTTCCACTTTTCTCAGTTCACATAGCATGCTCAGTCAATACTACCATCCCTTCATAGCTTGACATCAACTGTGAAACCTTTCATGCTCGGCAACAACATGAAAGCTAACAAAAATAGCGATTTCTTTCAGTTTCTAACTATTCTGTTGCATCTTCATTCATGCATATATAATATTTTTAGAACTTATATTATTGGAACTAATGTAAAATATATCATTGAGATATCAATCCCATACATACCTTTTGACTGCCTAGTTGGGGGTGATGTGATCACTTGATCCATTTGATGAAGTGACCTCATCTAAACTTGATGTGTTGTAATTTTCCTTTTTCTTCCATGTCTTGTTCATTTTCACTTTGACTTTCTCAACATCAACCTTCTCTTTACCTTTATTGAATTCACTACTTGGTGCTTTTGAGATTGTTGGATAGTTTATGTTGATATGACCAGTCTTCAAATAGCTAAAGCATGTAGTTTGACTCAACCATCTATTGTAATCACTTTTGAAATGCAAGAACATGTCCATACTCTTGACAATAGTGACATCTATAGCTTGTGTTGTAATCCCAGTTGTAGGATTTTCTATTGTAATGTACCTTTATCTGCTTGTTTGATGTCCACTTGGTATTAGATTTGCATTCATATGCTTTATGCCCATACTTCTAATAATTGTGGTAATATCCTTCAAATATTTGTGTTATTAAGGTCTTGGTACTACATTCATGTGTTTGATGTCCTTGCTTGTTGCACTAATGACAATAACCCATGAATTTCTACTTAGGGTTCTAATTTGCATTGTTTCTCCTGCAAACATTTGTTGTATGACCCAACTTTCCACAATTATGAAAAGTGGGTTTTTAGTTCTTATCTTTGTTGTTTCTTTTTTTCACCTATTTTAGATGATTCTCCTTCCTCAGTAATGGTGTAGCCCAATCTAGTAGTATCATTGTTAGATCTAGAAGATCTCATCAGTTTCTTAAAGTATTTGATGGCTTAACTAGGTTTGTTGAAACTTTCAGCAATTTTTTTTCTTCTTAGTTCATTCCTCACTTATTCATTCTGTAACTTCAGGGTTGTGATCTCAATGTCCCTTCCATTCAATTCATGATTGGAAATCATCACTTGATTCATTGTTTCTAGCTGCATGTTAGTAATCCTTTGTACCTCTAATGTCTTCTCTTCTAGTCTATTGGTCATTGCCCTCTTGTCATCTTTAATAATGACTTTGTCTTCCTCAAATTTCCTTTTCTACTCAATCACCTCACATAGCAATATTGATTGGACTTCTTGTTCTATCTTAAGATTTCCAACATCTTCAGTTAGAGCACCATTCTTTTCCATTAGATCTACAACTGCTGCATCAAACTCACTTGAGTTTCCATCTGCAAACAATTTAGTAGTGTCTTCCTCTTGGTAATGTGTGTCATTTTCATCAATAGCTATCTCTTTCCTTCTCTTTAATGAACTCTTCAACTCATCTCTTGCTTCATTTAGTTGGTGTAGGATAAGTTAAATTTCAATCTTCTGGTTCTCAATAGTCTTTCCCAACTTGTAGACTTCCATCTTCAAGATCTTTCCTCAAAGTTACAAAGCTTTCCTTTCCAAAGAACAAGGCTTTGATACCAATTGTTGGAATTAACAATGGGAAAGTAAACTCTGAGAGGCGGGGTGGGGGGGTGCGGGTATGAATCACCACTTCAAACTTTAACCATAAATCATTCACCACACATCCATCTCACAATTTGCATGTAAATTGAAATAGAAAGCTAAACATGTTCATTCATATCATGAATCAAATAACACATAACACAATAATTTTTTTACCTAGAAACCCTCCAATGATAAGGTAAAACTAGAGTGAGGATGACACCCACAAATCTTCACTACTACAATTGTAAAGTCTATCCAATGAAAGTTACAATAAGTTTGATCATAAACTATGATCTACCCTGTGAAAGATCTTCCCAGTTAAAAGCTTACAAAGACTATTAAATCTTACCATGTTAAAATATTTCAACACCTTGTTAGAAGTGTTCCTTATTAGAGGACTTCAACTTACAATAGAGTAAACAACCTGTTAAAGGATTTACAAAATCCTACTAGGACTACTTAGTTAAGACATTTGTACTAATTCACCAATTATAATGTTTTAGCCTTGATCCTTTAGTTATCACCTCTCTGCTAGATATTAGATTTTCTCTTTTCCAATGTATACTTGATCCTCTAGATCAGATGTATCACTTTTTTCCTCTCTCTACTTTCCTATGTTCTCTCCAACTAATTCTACAATTCATAACATGATCACAACCTTCTTAGTCACCATGAATATTCTCTTTGTACTTAACATTAACCCTTCTCTTCTCATCTACACATGTATGATACTCCTTACTATTTAGGTTTTGTCCTCCTTAAGAAGTCTTAGGTGATGACCTAGGGTTAGGTAGGAATCAACGATTGTGATTCACCCATTTTTTCGCTTATAACATCCCTCAATTTGATTGTTTGCATGCATTGCATAAGGATTCTCAATATAACTTTGTATATATCTTCTAGAATTGTAAAAAAATCCTTAAGTCGATCCAAAAATGGTTTACATAGGAGTTTGTGCCATTACAAATAACTATGTCCAAAATTGTTTACTTGACACTTGAAAGCTCTAATGCTCAACATCCATTGCATCTTCAATGTTGTAACTCGCCACTTGAATGACTCAACATCCACTATTTTACTCAGGATATGTATCACTCAACATATATGTCTTGTTTGACACTTGAGTGACTCGACACATACCATCTGCTTGACACATACTAGTGCTCAACACTAACTTTTGTATATTGCTCAACATAAACCACTTACTTGGTATATATAGATTTATGTTAAGTAATGACTTACATGTTTTGTCACTACCTTGTCAAAACCAAAATGAGATCAATAGATCATATCACCATCTTGTTGGTGTCAAAGAAAATTTTGAAGGGAGGGTTCAAAATAGAAGAGAACAAGAATGAAAGTTAATCCATGAACCCTTACCTTGAATGACACTGAAAAGATCTTCATCATGCCTTTGAAGCCTCCCACTTCTACTTTTCCATGTGAATGAATGAAGTTTCACTTTTCTTTTCTTTTTTTAATATCTCAACAATGTCAAACTTTCAATGATAAATTTAATTGGCATCAAATTTTTTATGATAAACTTAATTGTCATCAAAATTTTGATGTTATCAAGATCAATTTTTTTAAAAAAATGAATTTGACAATTTAAATTGGCTTGCCGTCAAAAATTTAGGTTGAAAATGTAACTCAAATGTACTAGTGGAAGATTAGAAAGAATCAAGTAAATGCACTTAGTGTTAGTCTTGGTTTTCCCACAACCCTTTAGGTTGAAAATGTAACCCAAATGTACTAGTGGAAGCTTAGAAAGAATCAGGTAAATGCACTTAGTGTCAATCTTGGTTTTCCCTCAATGGAAGAAAAAGAATCTAGTACAAGAGAGGTAAGATCTGCCTCAATCTAAAGTGTCCTGGACTCATTCACTATACCAAACAGGTTGTCAAGCTTGGTCCACATAGCTAGAGGGTTATTTCACCCATCAAGATGAAAGTATAGACTATCAGATACCTGTAAAGAAATCAACCCCATTGCCTCATCCATCTTGTTCCTGTGTTGCATGACTTGAAAAGGCCTCTATAAAACTGGCTACACTACATCTAAACAAGACTGTAACCCTTTTGACTAGAGAAGTCATGTCATTAGGGACTTCCATGTGAGATAGTTATGAGGGGTTAGAAGTTCTAGACAAGTAGAGGTCTTGGCCATTTTTTTAGAAGGTGTTGGATTGTTTTTTGAAATTTTTTTGGTTTACTGATGTAAATAATAGAAACAATAATACAAAACACCCCTCACAATGCAAAAAATGAACCCTAGCTGCTAGAAGGAATGTGTAAACAAGAAAAGAGCAAAAAATATTCAGTTTGAGAACCTCACATACCTTTGAGAAATACAGATGAAAATAATAGACAATCTGGATAGTGCTTGAGAAAATCTTTTCAACGCTTCTTTTGGAATGGAAAACGAAGCTAAAATTAGAAATTTATGCCCCTTGGAAGATAGAAAGCATCATCTCACTTTGAGCGAAAAAAAGGTACCAAACTAGAAATAAACCAAAAAATTGTTAAGGTTATAGCTTCTGTCGGATTATTTTAACATAAGATACCTTGTTGATGGTAAATCATCTTTAAGATAAATATCTTATAATATGTAATATAATATATATAATATATATTATACATTATATATTATTATATAATAATATAATAATATATTGCATATATGGTTATTTATATTACTATTATATTAACATGTTAACTAGTGATGTTTAACCATACATACATGTCTCCTCTCATATTTACAAGTCCTCAAATTTGAATTTGAAAAATAATTAATACAATGGAATTATTAGTACATTTTCAGCGATCCTATAAATCAACAAAAATAATTTCATCATCATGTCCGTCTCACTTTTTTTGGATCCAAAAAATGCCTCTGTATGCTCAAGTTAGAGCCAAAAAATGACAGGGCCTCGGTATAGCAAACAAATTTGTAAATACCTAGAAAAATTAGAAGGGGTTGAAGAAATAGTCCCTAGCCACCCCTGTGACCATGGGCAGGGCAGTGGAGGCTAGGAGGCAGAGCACTGAGTGGAGGAGGAGTAGTGGCAACGATTTTCGATGGCAAGTGTCATGTCAGGCCATGATGGCAAAGGAGCAGTGTGACCATGTTGACCACGTGCGATGTTGGAGTAGATTGCAAGTGGAGGCCACTGTAGTTAGGATAACCACTATGGTGATTTTCTAACTGCAATGGTGTTTTTCACTACTTTTTTAATTTATTATTTTCAAAAAAATTGCATGCTTGCATGTCAGAGTGCATGGGAGTGGTCATATGATCCTAGTATGCAAAAAAAATTGCCTCAGATTTTCTTAGTGTTCAAAATTGACAAATTTAATATGAAAACAGAGGTTTTGACATCTTATGAAGCCAATTGTAAGATCTGTTTGGCCTCAAAGTGCTCTAAATTTTAGAGACCCCCTCTATTTTCACAAAAAATACCTAAAAAAAATTAAATCAATTATGTCAAACCGTCATTCTTCTTTTTCTCCAAATAAGAACAAGCTACAATAGGTCAGGCTCTAATACCATGAAGGATTTGAGCAATACAAATCCACAAAACCCAAAGAACACTTGCATGCAAGAACCTGTCACAGGGAAGAAAAGACAAAAAAGAGGCAAGGGTTTGGCTCTAAGAATATGAAAATTATATAATTAGACTAAAAAGAAGAATGAAATTTACAATTGATCAATCCTTATAGAAGGAGATCATAAGACCTAAAAGGGAAACCCTAAAATGTAAATGACATTTAATAATTACTAATTAATTATTAAATGGAAATGCAAGTACATAAAGGGAAATATTAAGAAGGGAGTAAAGGTAATCTAATAAATTAAATTAAATTAGCCCTTGACTCTATGAAAGAAGAATGAAGAGCTTGCTCAAAATTTTAGAAAAGAAGAATGATGGTGGTTGTCCTTAATGTTCTAAGAGATAAATTCTAGGAGTATTGGAAGTGGAAGCTAAATATTGACATTGTCTCAATAGTGTTGGCTTGGGGGTTGAGGATGAAAGAGGATGTAATAGTGAAGTGGATGATGCATTCATTGTTTGAGGGTGACATTTTATTGGGCATGGAGTTGATTCTAGAATGGGCAGTTCCCAGTTGGGGAATGAACATTTCAGAGTGCTTTACAAATGAAGTAGATGCAAAAGAGTTTAGTTTTATCCCTTTCATCAGATGGTAGAGCAAGAATGATAAGGATTATTAGTTAAATAAAATATAGGAAGCATGTTTCATCTCAATATTGATATTCAAAAGCATGAGGAAGGCATTGTGGAAAACTTTCCTATGATGGTCCCATGCCAAGGTTGAACTAGAAGAATAGGGAGTGTTGGAGTTGATGAAATTCAACTCCGAAGACACCCAAGATCACTTGCATGCGAAAACCTGTCAAAGGGAAGCCAAGGAAGGAAGAGCGTGGAGCAAGGTAAAAACCCTAAATGGACATGAGAGAGAAAATATGCAAACACAAGATAATATGTATTTACAATGGCTAAAAGTATTGTTATGTTATTGTTGATGTTGTTGTGAAAATACAATGAGGGAGAGACTACTTATAAAGGTCTCAAGGAATCTCCTAGAACAAGCTAGAAGACGCTTGAAGATAAGTGTGACAACTAAGCATACATCCACTTGAGGTGGAAAGTCCTTGAACAAGGTGAGAGGATAAGTATGACTTAGAGAGAACAAACTCCCGTATTGTCAACAACTTATAACAAACTCCTAGAGTACAACTAATAAATAAAATGCATTTACCTAAGTAAGCTTAAGTAAATAGAATAAATAATTACTAAATTAATTATTTACTCTAACACCCCCCCTTAAGTGCAACTTAGGGAAATGCCTTAAGCTCACAAGATAAAGGAAAAAATGCAAAATGGGTCCCAGCAACAAGGCCATTTTAGGTACCCAAGTACAATGCAACTAAATGCAACCTCTGTAAAATGGGGAAAGAGAGAAAACCACGTGGGAAAAACCCTCCCCCAAAAAGAGGTGAAAACCTAGTGAAGAACTGAAGAAGCCTCCAACTAGGGAAATGTCCCTAAAACAAGAACAAGGAGTGATCATGAAGAGCATCACTGAAGCAAGAAGAAGCCGCAAACTCCCATATTGTCAACAACTTATAACAAACTCCTAGACTACAATTAATAAATAAAATGCATTTACCTAAGTAAGCTTAAGTAAATAGAATAAATAATTACTAAATTAATTATTTACTCTAACAGGGAGGAATAAGGACTTGGATGAAGTAACATAGGGTTAAATGATGTTTTGTGTCTACATTTTTTATGCTTCTTCAAGTTTGGTGTCTATGGTAACAAATATTTATGCTTTCTATGTAGTTACGAGTTGAGGTTGTGAATTGATCTGTTGATAAAGTTGGTTGTAATTAGGGAGATGGGGGGTTTTGTTATTATGCGTTTTACATGGTGGCATGTGATAGTTTTACACCTATTTTGTCTCAAAAAATATATCATATATCAATGTTGTTAAATGTAATGTAATGGTCTAAACTCGAGTTACTTGGGGCAAATTTTGTAGAATTTGGATGTTTAATATTATGAATTTGTAAATAGACAGAAGGTTGTTACAATGGGTAGGTAATTAATTGTAGTGGTTTGGTGATGTTAGTTTTGTGAATTTAAGGGGTTTCATCGATTAAATCAATGAAGATAAAATTGTAATACTTAAGTAATATTTCAGCTATTACTAAAATATCATATTATCGATCTAAAAACAAAAACCAAAAAAAAAAATTATTTTGGACTTGGTGCATATTGACTTGTGTGGTCCTATGAGGATTTGGAGTTATCACAGTGATAAGTATTTCATGCTATTTTTTGATGATTTCTTTAGAATGATGTGGATAACATTTTGAGCAAGAAATTAGAAGCATTCAATAAGTTCAAAGTGTTTAAGATCTAGTAGATAAGGATATAGGCAATAATCTAAAACTTTTAAGATCTAGCATAGCTGGTGAATATACTTCTCTGGTTTGTTGACTCTTGTAATAAAATGAAATCAAGAGGTAGATATCTTCTCCAAGGACTCCGTAGAAGAATGAGATTGCATAATGAAGGAATAGAAAAATTATAGATGTTGCTAGAACCATGTTGATTCAAGGTGATGTTGCAAAGATTTTTTGGAGAGAAGAAATTAGAACAATAGTCTACAATATGAACTGGGTACAAGAGAAGAAAGAAATTGGTAGGACACATTGTGAATTATGGTTTGGTTGTACTCTTAATGTGAAGTATTTCAAACAAATTAGAAGTAGATGTTATATCAAAAGAGTACAAAAAAATTGATCCTAAGAGTGTCGAAGAGATTTCCTAGGACATTCTACTAAAATCAAAGCATACAGATGTTTTAATAAAATAACTGATAATATGAATGAGAGCCCTAATGTGAAGGTAGATGAAATTCTAGCTAGATCTTATGTTCACAATGATTCCAATAAGCATGAATTTGAAATTGGTTAGTAGATTGTTTATGTACAACTAGAAGAGAAAATAAATATTGAAGAACAATGTAGAAGTAGTTTAATTAGTAAAAGAAGAAGCTCCAAGGCCTGACCATTAATACCAATGTATGTGGAGATGAATCATTCTACAAATTAGATAAATGGAGATGTGAATATCAGTGTACAAACTAGAAGAAATGTTAGAGAAATAACTTGTTTGATTTCATAATTCAGACCAAGAACTATCAATCAAGCATTGAAAAGTGATGATTGGATCAAGGCTATGGAAGAAGAACTTGGTCAAATTGAGAAGAATAATACTCCAACTTTAGTTCCATGACCTAAAGATAAAAATGTGGTAGGCACAATAGTGATTATTTAGAAACAAGTTAAATAAAGATGGTGCAGTGATCACAAAAAAGGAAAGAGTAGTTTGCAAATGATATGCACAAAAGGAAGCATTGTATTATGGAGGAATCTCCAAACCAATAGCTAGACTTGAAGGAGTTAGAATGTTACTAGTTTATGCAGCTTACAAGAAGTTCAAAGTCTTTGAAATGGATGTGATATCTACTTTCTTGAATGGTGTATTAGAGGAAGAATTTTACATTAAACAACCTGAAGGGTTTCAATTATCAAAAGATCAAGATATAGTCTACAAGTTGCAGAAAGCATTGTATGAGTTGAAACAAGCACCAAGGACATGGTATGAAAGATTATATTCATAATTAATCGAGATTGGCTTCAAGAGAACTAGTGAAGAAAGTAATGTTTACTTAAGGATAGAAGGTGATAGTTTTTTTTATTGTTGAAGTCTTTGTTGATGATTTTATCTTTGGTGGTGATGACATGAGCTTGGAGTTTCTAGAGAAAATGAAGAAAGAATTTTAAATGTCTATGATAGGTGAGATAAAAAATCATTGACTTGTAAGTGATGCAACTCAAGGATGGTAATTGCATTTGTCAACCCAAGCATGTGAAATAATTGTTGAAGACTTTTGGGATGGAAGATTCCAAACTAGTTAGAACCCCAATGGTTACCAAATGCAATTTTTCTAAAGATGATAATTCAAATTTAGTAAATAAGAAGCTACATCATATTGTTCATAACAACCTAGAAATTTCTCATATTGTTAGGAAAATTATGCTACCATACATGTCTCCAACTTTATAGGCACTGGCTAAATAGCCGAATATTTGCACCAGTCTATTTAGCTAGTGTCATTACGGTCTTTATTTCTGTCAGGTAGTTTTCCAAGAAATGTACTATTCAGATAATTACATTTTTTAATTACTATGCAATGAAAAGACAAGCGAACTCCACGCCATCTTTGATATTTTAACGAAATCACGATTTAATTTTTTCTATTTTTATTATAACAATTTTATTTCATGTTTTTTAAAATTAAATCAAATTTTTTTTAATTATGAAAATTTGTCAATTTAATATTATATTATTTTATACTAATAAGATTATTTAATTAATTATATATTATATTAAGTATATTATTTTATAAAAATAAGATTATTTATTTTAACTAAAATAGAATAATTTTGTATGTAAATGAAAATAATATAATAAAAAACTAAAATAAATAGATAATATACTATTACAAAAAATTTAACAATCTTAAATACACTAACTCTAAATCTACTCTAAAAGTATTTTCATACCAAATATAATATTAATTTTCTTCAAAAATAGAATGATTAAAATTTAAATAAAGAGTATTTAGCAAAGTTTATAAAAATATTATATACAAGGAAAAATTAAAATAAATTAAAACAAGTTTCTATTATAATTTTTTATTTAATAATAAAATACTATTAAATTAACAACTTTTTTCAAAAAAATTAAAATTTATAATTTTTTTTGAATAAATAAGTTTCAAGAATTATTAATTTTTATTTAAAATAATGTATTGATTTAATAAAAACAATTTATTAAATTTTATATTTAATATTTTTATTTTGGCAGCTTGGCTCGTATTAGATACCTAAACTTGTTGGTGGATGATCTCCATCAAAAAGAGTTATTTATTGATCTTTATTAATTTAAAACTATATCAAGTTTATAATTCAATTGTAAACTTATATCTTTTTTTATACCATTTAAATTTTATACTTAAATTTTTTAATTTAATAAATTATTTTTGATTGAATTTCTTAGAAAAATTATAAAAGAAGTTTGTTTAATCTTGTGCACAATTTTATTAACATGGATTTGTATTTAATTTGATCCAATTGAGTTCTTTCAAGAATTTTGGGACATCATTAATCATGATTTGTTGGAGGTGGTTAAGGAATCCTATTCTAGCAAGTAGATGCTTCGAGGATTGACTTCTACTTTCTTGACTCTTATTCCAAAAAGAGAGGGTGCTAATCAATTGGAGTTTTTTAGACCAATTGCCTTATGTAATGTGGTTTACAAAGTTATTACTAAGTTGATTGTTGAGAGAATTAAAAAGTGGCTCCCTATTATTATCTTTGAAGAATAAGGTGGTTTTATTGTTGGAAGACAAATTTTGGATGGGGTGGTTATTGCTACTAAGGATATTCACTCTGTGGCTACTTCAAGGGAGAGAGCAATGATTGTTAACCTAGATATGGCTAAGGCCTACAATAGAGTTAAATGGAGTTTCCTAAGGAGTATTCTTCTTACCTTTGGCTTTAGCTCTGACTAGTTGAGTTGGACTATGAGTTGTGTTACTTCTACCACTTTTTTAGTTCTTCTTAATGGTCAACCTTCTCAGCTATTTGATGCCTCTAGAGGCCTCCACCAGGGTGACCCTATCTCCCCATATCTATTCATCATCATGGCTAAGGGCTTGGGTAGATTCATTAAGTATTAGGTGTCCCATAATTCTATTCAGGAGTGGTAGTGGGGTAATGGTTTACCTACTCTTTCCCACCTTCAATTTGTTGATGATTCTTCTCTTGCGCGTCTTGCTAGAATCAAGGAAGCTGAAGCCTTTCGACATACTCTAGATATTTATTTGGCAGCTTCAAGCCAAAAAGTTAATGAGCACAAATCTTCCATTTACTTTTTTAACACTCCTAATTCTATTTAGCACAGGATTACTGGTATCTTGTGGTTTCAGATTGGGCCACTTCCTTTGACTTATCTTTGCATCCCTATTGCTGTTTCTAGGCAACCACGTCTCTTTTGGAAAAAATTGATTACCAAGGTTTAGGATAAGGTAAATCATTGGACTCATAGATTGCTTTCTACTGCTGCTTGGGTTACTCTTCTTCAGTCTGTTATCCAAGCTCTTCCTACGTATAGAAGCATGGTTCAGGTTGTTGTTATTTACTTTCTCAAGGAGTTTGATGTTCTTTCTCGGTAGTTCCTTTGGAGTGGTAATTTGGATAGCACTAAATGGAGTTTGATTAGCTGGGAGACTATTTGTAGGCCTAAAAACGAGAGTGGTCTTGGTCTTCGATCAACTCTCTTGAGTAGTCAAGCATTGGCTGCTAAGCTTTATTGGTGATGGTGCTATGGATAACATCAACTTTGGGCTTGTATTATCACCCATAAATATTTTCATGGTGCTAATCCTTGCTTTGTTTCTGCACTTCCTCTTGAAGGTTGTGGCTCAATAGTCTGGCATACTCTGAAGACTAGTGTTGTGTTAGTCAAGAGAGGTCTATTCTGGATATGTAAGGGAGGGTTTGAGGCTTTGTTTTGGTTTGATGCTTGGGATGGATTCCCATCCATATTATCCATGTACCCTCATCTTTAGAGTCTTTGTGATTCTTTTCATGTCATTGGATGGGATATAGTGGCTCATTACAAGACTCCTTATCAATTGGGACTTGTTGTTGGTTACAGATGGAACCACTCTTTTGATTGGCCTCCTAGAGGCACAAATATGGATCATCAGGAGCTTTCTCAGATTCTAACCTCTAGAGAGTCTTCCTCTTCGCTTGGTCCAGATGTTTTGGCTTAGGGAGGTACCTTGTCTGGTAAATATCATGTCTTTGTTGGGTATTAGGAGATAACTAGAAAATTATTTGGGGATGTTGAGTTCCCTTAGTGGAAGCAAGTTTGGAATAAAGTTTCTTGGTCCAAGTGCAATTTTTTCATGTGGCTAGTGGCTCACAACCACTGCCTTACATGGGATAATCTTTGTAAATGTGGATTTCAGGGCCCCTCTTATTGTGTTTTGTGTGGTAATGGGGAGGAGTTTGTCTCCCATTTGTTCTTCCATTGCTCCTTTTCTACTCAACTATGAAACCTTTGGTGGAGTGCTTGGGGTTGCTCTTGTAGGCATGCTTCCTCTTTTCCTGAGTTTTGGGCCCGCTTGGGCAGTGCTCCCTCCAAGTCTTCTCCTCTCCATGTTGCTTAGATTGCTTGCCCATCGTTCATGCTCTGGCATATCTAGTTGGAGAGAAATCGTCAAATCTTCCAAGATGTTTAGCTTGGTGTTATGCATCTTTGGTGGAAGATCTCACATTCTCTTCAGGAAACTATTCAAGTGAAGTGTGCATTAGATGGGGGTATGGATCCGGTTGATCTTGCTATATGCAATCACCTCAATTTTCATCTTTAGGATGGGGCTGTAACTCAAAGGTTTCCAAAAGTGACCAGGCAACTTTGACATAAGAGGAAAGGTTAGGTGAATTAGGATGGACATTGGACTCCTCCTCCCCACGAAGTTCTGAAAATTACACTGATGGTTCTTCTCGAGGGAATCTAGGCCCTGCTGGTATTGAGGGAGTGGCTTGTTGCAATTCTAGTGATGTTAAATTTTTTTACTTAGTGCATAAGGGTGATTACACTAACAATCTCATGGAGGCTCAGGCTATTTTATATGTTGGGGAACAATGTTGCTTGCAGGGATGACACAAAATTATCTATGAGTTTGATTCCCAAGTGGTGGTGAACTTACTTTCCTCATAGGAGCTTGAGGATGTTAGTTGGTAGCTGGCCACTGTTGTTAACCAGATTATTCTCTTTTGTACCTCTTTTGAGTTCATTAGGTTTACTTACATTCCTCGTGAATGGAACAGGGCTACTAATTGTTTAGTAAAATGGGCTTCTAGTCATACTTCGGGCTGGAATATTATGGATAGGGGGTAACTTGCCTTTGAGATGGTGCAAGAATTTGATGAACTTGTTGCTTAGGATAGAGCTCCTTGTTGTATTTCTTTTTGTCTTAATCAATTTTTACCCCTCTTTTCCCAAAAAAAATTGATCTTGTTTAAGATAATTCAAATTTTTAGTACATAATACTGTTTAAATTTTTGATAAATATTTTTTCTTTTGTTTTAGAAAATAATTTAATATTATATTTTGTATGCAAATATTTTTATAGTAAATTTATAGTTAATTCATTTATTCAAGATCATTAAAAAAACTCTAATAGTATTTCATCTATTCATTATTTAATTTTATCATAGACTTTCACATAAATTTTATTTTTATTTTTAATAATTCTATTCATTAATATAAATAAAATTAAAGTGAAAAAAAATCTTATTAATATAAATTACTATATTATTAATTTTCTAAAACTTTGAATTTAATTTAATATATATATAAACTATGAATGATATATTTCTCATATAATTTTTTTATACAAGTCTTAAAAATAGGAAATGGAAAAAATTAAAGCCGATGCTGTCACCTTCATTCACGTTTCACAAATAATGTGAGGACTGATTTCATTTGTTTTCAATAATTTAAATATATTATACGACAATATGTATCTGTGCAAATATTGACTAATGAAAGTAAGGAAAGTAACGATAGTGGCTAATAGACCGGTGCAAATATTCGGTGCCAACTTTATAGGTCTATCCTTGTTACATTTTGGTTATATAAATAATTTTCCTTGTTGCACTTCTAACCATTTCTTGGAAATAAAACCTTCTCCAATGTTTTGTATTAATCTCTAGCTCCATAAATATTTCCAATTAAAGGATATAACTAGTCCCTCACTTCATTTCTCTATTTGGTTTAAAGGTACCTTAATGGGTAGAAACCTTGTTACCTGACACATGTCATAATAACTATATTTTGATTTGCATCTTTGAAAATCTTAAGAAAGAAAGATCAAGCTTTAAGTGGACGCTTATAGGCTTCAGCAACACCTGTCACTTTATAATAACATGGGTTCTCATCATGTGCATGTTTTTACATAAGGTCGCTTCCATTTGTCAATATCCAGCAACAACCCAAACTCTTTGTAAGAGATACTCTGAGGTTCGATTGCATCTTCAATATGTAAGGTAGCATATGTTGAGTTCTTTTCTCCACACACGACATCTTTTCAATAGAAAAATACTCTTGGCCCTTGTGATAACAGGCAGAAGCCCAAGAGGTTTTGGAATTCAAATGATTCTGATATTTCGACTCGAATACCAATTCTGATATTTCTCCACGGGAATTGCTATCACAATTAGATTTAATAACATTAGGTGAGCCTCACGCCATCAGACCAAATTAGGAGCTTTGTCCCATGGCTTTGTTAGCAACCGGGTTGCACCAATGATTTGATTCTAAGCAATGTCTTTGTGTTTGCATGGGCAATTCATTATAGTTGTCTTATATTGTCTTGATTGTTGGAGTCAACCTTAAACATCACACACTAATGGAAAATTAAGCTTTCAACTTTTTTTTTATGGAGGTCATTCACAAAGACATTTTAGGTACCCCATACGGGCCCACGCGTGCATGAAACCTCTTCGGCTATTTAACACTTTTAGTTTAGGAATTAAGCCTTAGTGTGATCTTTAAGCCATCCGAGCTCATTTTTCTTCTAGTTTACGCTTATCGGGTTCAGGCTCATTTTGGATCTAGTTTTAGGAAGATGTTATTGAGATCCCAATATTCATGTCTTTCAAACATCTCATGTTCTTCAGAAATCTTGAAACAAGGCAAACAGAATTTGGATCACTCGGGGTGGCACTTTAACGGCATCGGCATTTGGTCAATCAGATTGATCTCTATATTGTGGCCTCATTTTATTTCATGCTACCAATCACCTGTCTCCATCACGATCACAGAAAGGAATTTCAACCTCTCTGATATATGTGTAACATGGCTGAACATCGGGCATACCGCGGTCATTTGTCATTTCGAGATTTTGGGAACAAGCATCCCAATGGGAATACTTTTTTAATGGCGGATTACCCCTAAAATCCAATCGACTGCAAACAATGTGAGCTATCCATACCTGCAGCACACTACCGCTAGCATTGCTTCTCAAATTGACAAACAATTCCTTTGATTTTATCATCAGTATGACATGTGGTTTGTAGCCGGGAACGTGCCAACACCCTTCACCTCCCGATTTCGCTCTATTTGGGAAGTGTTACAAAAGTGCCATAAGATAAGCGCATGACATCGACCCTGCCTCTGGTGTTGGTTGTATTGACATTTTGTCGAATGGTTTGTAGATATCCATCATATATTCACCATCATATCCGTTCCTTCACATGAACAGGTTTGAACCACTGAACTTGTGCTTTGGGTTTGAAAATATGCATTTTGACCTGAGCTTGGAATCTGAATCCGCATTTCGGAATCTTGAACTTGACCAGCAGATCTGCACTTCCAAGCCTAACAGCTTGAACTCTGAACCTTGAATTCGAGTAGGCTTTTTGAACTTTGAACCTTGAATCCGAGTAGGCCTTTTGAACTTTGAACCTTGAACTTATAGTTTGAGGTTTAAATTCACAGTTCACTCATGCTTCTTTATGAAACATAAACTTTAAAGACACGATGTTAGCAAAACTCATACAATATATCGAGGTAATTTAGAAAATATTTCTATGAGGCTTGAATATAAAATTTTAGAACTTTGGGTGCAGTAGGCTAACACCATGGATCAGTAAAAATAAATGTATTTAGAACTTTGGGTGCAGTAGGCTAACACCATGGATCAGTAAAAATAAATGTATATCAAAATTCACAGCAGAAGTAGAATATGTCGTGGCTTCTCGGAATTTCTCACAAGTTGTATGTATAAAAAAAGTTTTGAGTGGATTGATGAGAAAATCACAGAACTAGTGACTCTTTTGCAATAACACAAATGCAATAAACATGTCAAATAATTTAGTGTATAACTCCAAGATTAAGAATATTGCAATAAAATGTCATTTTGTGGGAGTAAAAGTGTAGGAGAAAGAGGTAAATGTAGACTATGTGAACTCAAAGGAGCAAGTTGCATATATCTTCATAAAGTTGTTACTTAAGGATGATTTTGAGTATCTAAGAAGAAGGTTAGGGGTTATTCCCCTACCGGAATAGAAGCAATATGTTATTTATGCATCAATCTAAATGATTCATTGCATATCTTATAGTGGATTAATGGGGATAACTTCTTACAAGGAGTAGTTTGTAAGAAAGTTGTTGGAGGTTAACGGGTAGCTGACTCATATTGAGTGGAACCTTTTGCATTATTGTCAAAGGGGGAGAAGTACAATAGGATCACAAGGAGGATAAGTACAAGAAGGCCTACAAGGGAAAGGTATAAGAAGAAGAACTGAAGATGAAAGGATGAATCAACTCAAGGGGATAAACGTTACAAGTTGATGTTGCCAAGTATTGTTTTGGTGTTGTCATCACTAGGTGGTATTTTCATCAATGTCAAAGTGGGAGATTGTTGGCATAACTAATGCAGATTGTATTACAGAGATGATATAGTGCATATTTGATGGTCAATTTATTTATTATTGTGTTGCCATTGATCTATCAACTTGAAAATTGTCTATTAACTATAATCTCCATATTACAAATCTAGTGCATGATTAATTTGTGTATTGAATCATAGTGTGTGGATGATATGGGAGACTCAAAGATGTCTCTAGTTGATGTATATATGATTTCATGTATTCTACACAAGTATGGAGAAAATTATGATAGATTGGAGTATGACACTTTTACTGGGTTGAAGAGTTTATGACAAATATTGAATGATAGGCCTATCAAATTTATGATGATTCTGATTGTGTAATTAATCAGTTATGTGATCATTGTTATAGTCGTGCATGATTTGGTTTACAAGAAGATATGTTTTGGGTCGATTGAGGTTTGTTCAAGAGAAAATGCAAGAACACTTGGAACAGTTTAAGTTTGATCATCAACTAGTAGGATTAGAGATGGGTTTGGTAGATTTTTCATGATGCAAAGTTGAGTGAAGATGTGGAAATGATGTGGCACTAATGGGTTATGTTGAATTGGTCATACATTAGTCATTGTGGTCGAAATTCCCGAAGTTTGCATATTCATTGAAAATAATGCAAAAGGCTAGATTTTCTTTGTTGAATCAATATGCACTTCAAATTGGAACATGTGAATTTGTTTAAGGACATATTAGGGTTTGATAATACATTTTGGTGGACCTAAAATGAAATTCAAGTGTAAAATAATTTAGTTAGGGCAGTTTCTGGTATAGAGATTGAAATGTGTATTTTTAACACAAAATGTTGCAGTTGCAAGTGTGATGATCATGAATGGTTTACGTGATCAAGACATGAGATAAGTTCTTGCAATCAGATGCAAAAGCTATCTTGAATTGGATCTATACTACTAATGAAGAAGCATGAAAACTTGACCCTTTTTGTAAATCAAAATCTTATGTTTTCAAAACCAAACAAATTATGAAACTACGCTTGTTGTGATGTATGTTTTACTTTGTGTTAGGATTGTGGTTGACTAAGTATGTTGACTAGTTTAGGTATGTATATTAGAGGCTTGGGAGGTGTTTGATCTATGATGTTGCTATGTATGTTAGTTGATCATGATCTTTTATATCCAACCATTGTGATGTATTCACATATTTTTATGATGTATTCTAGTTTCTTTTATAGAACTAAGGTGAATATTGTAATTTTCTTGTTGTAACCTTTGAGTTTTGATTAGTAATTTTTGGGTGTTTTCCAGTTGCTTGTATAGGACTGAGGTGAATATTGTGATTTTATGAGTTGTACTTTTTATGATCTTGGGGTAGGTTATTTATGTGTATGTTGGGAAGTGGCTTGCAATGGAGGTCGAAGCCCTAAAGAGGTTGCCTAGGTAACCCATTGTAAGTAGTATTTGATGAGGGTATAATCCAAGACAAAAATGAATGTAACAAGAAAAGGGGAATATTATTATTAGAAGTTATCTGCTATTACATTCAGTACAATTAAAATAGACTCCACGAAATGCCCTATGGACTTACAATATTATTAGATTCTAGAGAAAACCCTTCTCATAGTAGCTTCTCCCAAACTCCACCAAAAACTACCTTTACAATGCTAGAAATGTCCTTAAGTAAACCAAATTAGGTTTAGGGTTAGGAATACATTTTAGAATATACCATTTGACATCCACCACCAAAAAAAAAGATTCTAGGCCTATACGAGGTCATTTTGTGCCTCAAATTTGACTTTGAAGTGCTCTTAGGAGGTCTCCAAGCAACTTAAAACTACAATAACTTTCAAATAGTAAAGCCTTTTGACCTAATTCTTTTCTAGAGTGCTTTAAATTACAAGTATAATCAACTCTCGAACTTACACCCTCTAACTCATCATAATTATGGCTTAATTACAAATTAGCTTATTTTCTACATTAGCACATATCCCGAGGCACTCAAAAACTCTAACCCATAAAACTAATAGTGGAACTATGAGAGTTGGAATCTTTATTTGACCCATATAGGTATCCAGAAATGAAAACACATTAAACAAAAACTAACACTAAGCATATATTTGGGGGATACAGGATTGCCCTTACACCACTAGATGCTCCTGCATCAGACACCCAAGGTAGATTAAAAAGTAACTCTATCACTTTATAGCTAGTAGGGGAAAACCAAAATGGACAACCTCCATTGTGGATATCCAAGTTGAGTCTTCTATTGGTTGTCCTTTCCACTTCACTAGGTATTCTTCATACTGCCTATTTCTGGTACTCCAGCCCACATGACTATCCAAAATTTCTACAATCTCTTCCTTCATAGAAGTATGAATTGGACATGGCTCTAGCATCAAATCCTCATTTGTACCACCATCATGATATTCTGTTAAGTCTGCAATATTGAAAATATGAGAAATGTGAATCCCATCTAGCAACTCCACCTCATATGTGTTTCCTGAATCATGTTTCTTCAAAATTTTGTAGGGGCCAAATTTCTTCATCTTCAACTTATTGTAGGTACCCACTAGAAATTGTTCCTTCCTCAAATATATCATAACCTGATCTCCAACTTGGAACTCCTTATGTCTCTTCTTTTGATCTACCCTAGCCTTCTACTGTAGGTTCATCTTGGTAATATGTACTTGCATCTCCTCATGTAGGTTCTTGACATGTTCAGCAAAGTCTTCTACCTCAACACTTGTCCTCTCCCCTTGCTCCATCTTCCTTAGCTTTGGTGTAGTGCTTGGACTACTCCCATACACAATTTGGAATGGTGATCTACCAGTACTCCTATTTACATAATTATTATAAGCAAATTCTACTTGTGGTAGAATCAAATCCCATTCCTTGGATTTATCTCCTACTAAACACCTCAACAAACTGCCTAGACTTCTATTCACTACTTTTGTTTGTCCATCAGTCTACGGATGATGTGCAGAACTAAACTTCAATTCTGTCTTCAACTTCTTCCACAAAGTCCTCTAAAAATACCCCATAAATTTAGTATCTGTATTAGAAACAATACTTTTTAGGAGACCATGTAGGCTCACCAACTCTCTGAAAAACAAATCTGCAATATATACTATATCATGAGTCTTGTGGTATGGAATGAAATGTGTCATCTTGGAGAACCTATCAACCACCACAAATACTGAGTCATTACCACTTTGTGTCCTTGGAAATCCAAGAAAAAAATCCATACTTATGTCCTCCCAAGGCTTTGATGGAATAGGAAACGACTGATAGTGTCTAGTATTTTGACTAAATCCTTTGGTTGTTTGACATACTTGACAACTCTACACAAACTTCTTCACATCCTATGACAATTGAGGCCAAAAGTAATCCTCTCTAATAATGGAAATGGTCTTGTCTTGACCAAAGTGTGCTAGCATCACTCTGCTATGTTTCTTTTTGATCAAGTTCTCCCTCATGGAACTCCTTAGAATACACAATTGACTTTCCTTGAACAACATACCATCCTGAATCATGTAATCTAGCCACTTGGTCTTTTCTAGAGTAACAGGTTCTTTACAAGCCTTCCAAGCCTTTGCAAAATTAGGATCCTCAGGGTACAAACTCTTGAGTTCATCAAACCCAACCACTTCAACCTATATTACTGCCAGCAATAACTATCTCCTACTTAAGCAACCCTATTAGACCTTCTACTTCTATGTTTCAATACAAATGTATAGCTTTGCATGAACTCTACCCAATTCAAATGTCTCTAATTTAATTTACCTTGGCTATTTAGGTACTACAATGCTTGGTGATCAGTATACAAAAAAATATCTTTGGCAACAAATAATGCCTCCATTTCTTTAAGGCCTGAACTATTGCATAGAACTCCTGAGCATAAACAAAATACTTCTTCTTTGCATCATTCAATTTCTCACTAAAGTAGGCAATAGGTTTACCTTCTTGGCTCAACACAACCCCAATAGCACTGCCACTAGCATCGTAATCAACATGGAACACTTTGTTGAAATCAAGAAGTTCCAACACAAGTTGCTTAGTCACCTTCTTCTTTAGCAATTTGAAACTCCTGGCATCTCTTGTAGTCCACTTGAACTCTTTTCTATCCCCCCTCATTGTTTTAGTTAGGGGTTGACATATACTACTGAAATTCCTAATGAACTTCTTGTAAAAACTAGCCAGACCATGGAATGATCTTACCTCAGTGGCAGACCTTGGAGTAGGCCATTCCAAGATGACCTTCACCTTCTCTGGGCCCATTTTGAGACCCTTAGTTGATACAACAAACCCCAAATAGACTAACTCCCTTTTGAAAAAGCTACACTTCTTCAAATTAATCAATAGTTTCTCTTCCCTCAACCTTTTAAGGACACTACGAATGTGCAATAAATTTTCATCCAAAGACTTACTAAAAATCAAAATATCATCCAGATAGACAATAACAAATTTTCCCAAAAAATTCTTTAGTACCTCATTCATAAGCCGCATGAAGGTGCTTGGTGCATTGGTTAGTCCAAAGGGCATGACTAACCACTCATATGGACCCTCCTTGGTCTTGAATGTAATCTTCCACTCATCTCCCTCTCGTATTTGTATCTGGTGATAACCACTCTTGAGATATATCTTTGTGAAAAAATAAGCTCCAATTAGACAATCCATAAGATCATCCATTCCTGGCAAAGGAAACCGATACTTGATGGTTGTTCTATTTATAGCCTGAGAGTCTTACACATTCTCCACTCTCCATCCTTCTTTGGTGCTAGCACTGTAGGTACTACACATGGACTCAAACTCTCTTGAATCAAATCTTTCCTCAATAACTCCTAAACTTTTTTGTTTAGCTCCTCAATCTCAATAGGAGTCATCCTATGAGTAGCCTTGTTAGGCAAACTAGCTCTAGGGACTAAATCTATTTGATGACTAATTTTCCTTACTAGCGGCAACCCTTCTAGAACATTATTAGAGATGACATCTCAATACTCACTTAATAGAACTGAAACTTGAAGTGGAATTTCACTATTACCTTCTTTATCTTTTCTAGGAATCAAAGTATAACATATATGTTGATGTTTCATGCCATCCAAAAAATTTCTTCCATCAACAAGACATACCCTAGCATTATTGCATACCCTTTCATCCTCCTTTATCAAGGGCTTCAATTTGTGATGAACTCCATCCTTTGTTAGAGAATATGTATTTGCATGACCATCATGTATAGCATGCCTATCAAACTACCATAGCCTTCCCAATAATAAATGGCAAACATCCATTGGAATGATATTATAGAGAACCTCATCATGGTAACTCCCAATCTTGAACTTTACCAAACATTTTTCACTAACCAAGACCTTATGATCATCCTGCACCCAAGCAATCTGATAGGGTTGGGGGTGTCTCTCCCTCTTAAGCTTTAGCTTTGAGACCATCTCCTTTGACATCAAGTTGTTAGTTCTTCCACCTTTAGCAATCACATCATAAACATTTTCCCTCACACTTGTACTTGCTACGAAACAAACTCCTTCTTTGTCTAGGTTTAGTCTCACCACTTAGTAAGACGCTTTAATTAACTATAACCTCTCCTCTTTATGCATCCTTTGAATGTGATGATTGCACATCATCATCCACATGAGCAACCCTTGCTTGACCATTAGCTCTCCTATCTGTCCTTCCTCAGTGTTAAGGGCATTTAAAGGCACAATGACCTTCTTCATTGCAATGAAAATAGGTACCACATAAGCCTCCTCTTCTTGTACCTTTTCCATGTCCTCTACCTCTTCCTCTCTAATCTCCAAAGTTTTGATCATAGGAGTGGTTGAAACCCTCGTTCCTCTAATTTTGGCTAGTACCCACATCTTCATTTTTCTTTTGGTTCTCACTTTGGCATCCAAATGACCTACCATTGCCCCTTCCTCCTTGACTATGCCCTCTTTTCCCTCCATCAAAATTTTGGTTTAGCTTCTTCTCAACTCACAAGGCAAACTGATATGCCTCTTCAATGCTAGTCATTCTAACCAGACTTAACTCCTCCTAAATGCTAGGTCTTAACCCACTAAGGTAATAGGAAACCTTCTCCTTGTTTTCTTTTGCATGCCCCACCCTAATAAGGACTTGGTAAAATTCCTCTACATGTATTCTTGGATAGATTTTCCCACTTTCTTTAACCCTTGCATCTTTTTGAACAAATCAAGCTCGTAATCAACGGGAATGAATTGCTTCTTTAGTTTGTCCACCATGCAATCCCATCTTGTGATTTTATCCTTTCCTCTTCTATTTTGTTCCAACTGAATCTCTTGCCACCAAATTTTGGCATGGCTTTTCATTTTTTCCTTCACAAACTTAACCCTATTAGGGTCCTTGATATCCTCATACTCAAAATATTCCTCCAACTCATTGATCCAGTTGATCAACTCATCCGGGTTCTAGATTTCCCTAAAAAATGCCGACATCAATTTTAGGTCTTTTTCCAATCTTGGAAATGGCCCTAAAAAGCCTCTTCTCTGCCTAGTTTAGGACTTCTCTATCTCCTTCCCCTTCCTGCCCAATATTTCCTTCTTCTTCATTTACTTCCTTGCTTTCGTCGCCTACAACAATATTCATCCCTCTACGAATCCCCTCCTATAATGCCTGGACTTGCCTCTGGAGGGCCCTAACCTCAGGAGTAACAACTCTGGCCCTTCCACCATGGTCCCTTCATGGAGGAATCTTCTTGTATCAAAACTCACAACCACATGGTCCTGGTGCAAACTGCCTCACAATCGGTGCTTTGTCCACGCACTCAGGAAGACCTACTTTGATGCCACTTGATGAGGGCACAATCCAAGACAAAAAATGCACGAAACATAAAAAGGGGAATATTATTATTAGAAGTGATCTACTATTATATTCAATACAAACTTGATGACATGCCCTATGGGCTTATAATATTATCAGATTCTGGAGAAAACTCTTCTCACAGTACCTTCTCCCAAACTCCACCAAAAATTGCCTTTACAATGCTAGAAATGTCCTTACGTAAATCAAATTAGGTTTAGGGTTAGGAATACATTTTAGAATATGCCATTTGGCATCCACCACCAAAACAAAAGGTTCTAGAAAACACATTCGAAGTTGGTCTAGAATTAAAAGAATTCAGAAATGGTAGTCCAACTTTTGGGAGGCATATCTTTTGATCTAGAACTCCGATTGATGAGCCGTTTATATTTCTGGAAAGCTCTCCAAGAACTCTATAGCCCTATGGACTAGGTTTTCTTGTCCCCCATTTTTAGGCCCATACAAGGTTATTTAGTGCCTCAAATCTGACTTTGAAGTGCTCTTAGGAGGTCTCCAAGCAACTTAAAATTGCAATAACTTTCAAACTATAACGTCTTTTAACCTAATTCTTTTCTGGAGTGCTTTAAATTACAAGTATGATCAACTCTCCAACTTACACCCTCAAACTCATCATAATTATGGCTCAATTACAAAATAATCTATTTTTTGCATTGGTACGTATCCCAAGGTGCTCAAAAACTCTAACCCAAAAAATCAATAGTGGAACTATGAGAGTTGGTATCTTTAATTGACCCAAACAGGTATTTAGAAATGAAAACACATTGAAGAGAAACTAACACTAAGCATATTTTTGGGTGATACAGGATTACCCTTACACCACTGGATGCTCCTGTATCAGTATTCATAAGTGATAACATTTCCTTAAATGGTAAAAATGAATTAATAAGAGTCAATGTTTTACCTTGCCCATGCCTTGAGTGCTAGTATAGGCTAGGATGGGAGTAGAGAGGATGCTTGGTTGCAACCTTGCCTCGTTGGTATGCCTTATCTATATGAAAGGATGTTGATGCCACATAGATTTACTAGGGGGCTTGAGTCTAGAGAGGCTACTAGAGTAACCTTAGAGTTGATTCATGCGATGACACTTTTCCACTTAGATAGTTTATTTCCTACGTATTGTTGTTGCCTCTAGGTTAAATGTTATTTGTGTCTTGGTACCTTTAGGATAGATTACTACCATGTTTTCCTTGACCTAGATGTTGATTATGAATTTTGGGATTAATATCCATATGGGACTTGAGGTTATCTCCTCAGCATGGTGGGAGTGGGCCATTTAGGTTCCACAAAGTCAGGTGGTAGTGTTTCTTATACCACTGAGATTTGACAACTGGATGTCATTGCTAGATGTGCTTGTGTAGTTGTTCCTTTCATTATGATCTTGTGTTTCTATTGGATGGTTATATTTTGTTGTACTATACTTGATTATTTGGAGACCTTATGAGATGTAATTATTCATGATGCATATTCTTTGAGCTTTTCATACCTTGTGACTTGTACAATAGATGATTATGCATTCTAGTTATACCATGTGGCATCTTATGCAATTATATATTATTTCATTGGATTCGTACTTGTAGTTATTCTATGATGTGGATTATGTTATGTATCCTACTTAGTATTAGTAAAAATTATGTATGTGATTCAATGTCATTGAACCCTTAAGAGATGTAATTTGTTTATGGATTGTTTGTATGTATGTGAGTTATTACTTCTACTATGTTATCTCTTGTTTTTTTAATCTTTCAAATTTTTTTTGGAAAACTTAGTGACATTTTAGGATAATTTCTTTTGGGTTCACTAGTGAGGCATTACATGTTACTTCTAGAGTCATAGATATCTTTGTTGTGAGGTAGTAGATTGTGGTTCTGATTTACAATTGCAAAGGACTTGTAGATGGATCAATGGTTGTGAAGCTAGAAATTTTACCTTGAGCAAAAGTTTGATTTGGTTGGTGATTGTTAAGAGCATGGATTTGTTGCAGAGGGTTTGCAAAGATCTTGGAAGATGCCTCCAAGAATATTGGACCCTAGAATGATTGCAGATCTTGGTGACCTAGTGGAGAAGAAGATTTCAGAGATGTCTACTTGGTTGGAAATTAGTTTGACCAATGGAGTTAAGAAAGGGATACTTGAGTTTCATAGAGATTTCTAGAGCTAGAGTCCATTGATCCAAAAGTGAGTTTTCTAGTTAGTTACAAAACTTGTTTGAGAGAAAAGAGGGCATGACAAAGTCGAGGTAGAAGTTGGTTTTGTTTATCAATTTGAGGAGTTTGATATGAAACCTACAAAGAAACTTATGGTTGTTACTAAAGAGGTTCCTAAGTTTGTCGATGTTGGACATGATTATTGTTTTCATGATTAGTTAGATGCATCTGACATGAAAATTGTAGATCATCTTATTGTGGATGATGAGATTGTTGATTGTGAGAATTCACATATGGATATTTCTACTGATGTGGAGTTAGATGTTGTTGGAGTGGATTTACAAGTTGCTAATGTGGCTGAGGATAATTTACATGCTCTTCATATTGTTGATTTGAGCTTACATGTTGTTGAGTTGGTTTTGGATGTTGCCGACATGGATTTCATGTTTGAGGATATTGTTGTTGGTGGTTGTGATCAGTTGTAGAGATTGTTGGCAAAGCATTATGTTGAGTTTGTTCCTAGGAGTGAGCTTGCAAATTTGGTTTTGGGATTCATTTGATTTTGATGTTTGAGTGGATGAAGCTGCTAGAAATATTCTTGACAAGGCTAAGTTATTGAGGGGAGGGGTGAATTAGTAACTTCTAAAACTTCTAAAACTTTAATCCAATTAATCCAATATGAAAATACTAATCTAACTACATGCATGAGAAATTGAAAATATGAAAACATTCATAACACTTTGACACAAAGACTTGGTGACCCAGAAACCTTCCAAATAGAAAGTAAGATTGGGGTGGGGATGATACCCATAAGCTTTAGTACTATAGTATAAAGTTTTCTTGTTAAGGCTTACATTGATCACTTCTGATGATCTACCCTATTAGGAGAAATAAGGACTAGTAGGTCCACATTGTTAAAGGATTTACAAACATACAATGAAGTATGCACTCAATAAAGAGATTTGCATTAGACTGTTATGTCTACCTTGTTAAAGGATTTGATTAATCCACCTGTTAGGATGAAGTAGTGCTGATCTCTAATCTATAGCTTGGTTTGCTAAATGAGATTCTTTTAAGTGAATAAATCACCTTCTTGCAATAGATGAATCTTTTTTGCTCCTTATACTACTGTCGCCTTTGTAATTTACACTTTCTGCTCTTCTCTAATGATCACATTGATTCTATATATGCATATATTCACACACTTATTCACACAGTGGATGTGATACAATACATTACATACATACCAATACAATTATACAATTATAAAGTCAGCCACAATACAAGTTTACACAAATATTAAAAATTTGACTCAAATGTAGACACTCAGGTTCTAAAGACTGACTCAGTGAGGTTCTGATACTTGGCATCCACTGTCAATGCTTGGCATCATCATGCACTTGGTAGATGTAGAAGCTTGATCCATACTGATCACTTCCACATAGTCTTGAACTCGGTTTGCACTGGTGACTCGGTGAATACTGTGAAACTCATCATATAAACTAAATCACTTGTTTAGTACAACATAGCTCAATAAACACTATCACCTCAAGCTTGGTATAAATTGAGTCACTTGGTTAACATTGAGTAGATTGGTTAACATTAGACTCACATCACATTAACTACAAACTCGGTAAGCACTACATAGCTCAGTTTGCATTGGTAAACTCAATATACATTGAGATGTTCAGTTTACACTGCTAATCTTCACAATAACTGTAATTGCTCGATAAATATTGGAATTTGTCCAAAGGACTCGATAGCAACTATAGAACTCGATGAAAACTGAAATGCTTGGTTAACATTATTAACTATACAATAAGCTTGATAGATACTTAAAATCTAAATAAGTGTATGTCACTAATAACAAACTTGACTGATATGTCAACAATCTCTCCCTTTAGCATTAGTGAAAAAAACACTTATTAGCCAAAATTGAATTCAAAAAGTTCCTGAATATCTTTATCCATCACCTTGTGATTCTAGCTCGGTAGAGTATGCTATTTTTGAGATTTTTCAAAATTGGTTTTGTAAGATATATTTTTGTGTTGGAAATATTCAAGATATGACAAGTTACTGAGAGGGGAGGGGTGAATTAGTAACTTCTAAAATTTCAAACAATAAAATTGTATTCTGATATATTCACCATTCATCCAAGTAACCTACTGTAAGCATGAAACAAAATCATTTGCAACACTTGAACACACAGATTTGGTAACCCAGAAACCTTCCAAATAGAAAGTAAAATTGGGGTGGGGAAGAAACCCACAAGCTTCGTTACTGTAGTATGAAGTTGGCCGGTTAAGGCTTACAATGACCACTTCTGGTGATCTGCCCTGTTAGGAGCACAAAGGATTGCTAGATCCACCTTGTTAGAGGATTTCCAAACATACAATAAAGTATGCACTCTGTTAGGAGATTTACAAAAGACTGTTAAGTCTACCTTGTTAAAGGATTTACAAAAACTGATTCACCTGTTAGAATGAAACAGTGGATCTGATTACAATTGATTGCTGATAAGATCCGCTATGCTCTGATTCACCTTGATGTGATAGATAAAACTTTTCTGCTCCAAAATTTGACCTTTCTGAATACCTTCACAACTCAGCACATATACTTTCGCATGCATGTATTTCTTTCACACTTTCGCAGTTTCATTAATTACAATTTCTATTGCCATTGCAATTGCTTTTCATCTCATTTCTTACTTCCTTACATCTGAATGATACAATACATTACATATATATACCATCCAAATAAACAATGCATGCAAGGTCGGCCAAAACAACAAGTGCAAATCTCTATACAAAGTCGGCCCAAGGTAAAAACTCGGGTTCACTGAACTGACTCGGTGTCCTTCTGATACTCGGCGTCCACTGCGTTACTCGGCATCGTCATGCACTCGGTAGAAGTGAAGGCACGGTTCATACTAAACACTTCGAGTAATTCTGAACTCGATAACCATTGGAGACTCGGTAGAAGAGATGTCACTCGGTGAATGCTTCTATCTGAACTGTAGCTCGGTGATCAAAGGAAACACTTGATAGAACCTTGTGACTCGGTGATAGTTAGTTTCCTTGATATCCGTCTGAGCTCGGTAAAAAAATTAATTTCCTTGATAACCTCAGGAGCTCGGTTATCACGAAGTTCTCGGTTACATCTTAGTACATCTTCACTCGGTCAAAACTGATTCCTTTCTTTACCTTGAACACTCGGTAAACACTAGCTGCTTTGTTCACCTTGATCACTCGATAAACACTGACTTCTTTGTTCACCTTGATTACTCGGTAAACACTGACTTCTTTGTTCACCTTGATTACTCGGTAAACACTGAGAACTAGATAAAGCTTGGCTTTCGGTGAGAGCTCGGTAAGCATTCAGAATCCAATAAGTGTTGTAACTAATGACAAAAAATGTATCATAATGCCAACAATCTCCCCCTTTGGCATTAGTGACAAAAAAACTTATGAGACAAAGTTTATCTGACATGCTGATGACTGATTCTGAATATACATAGCTTCGTTATATACAACTCCCCCATAGAATAGCTTTGTTATATACAACTCCCCCATAGAATGTACATACATTATTTACATGAGCTGTATATCTCTTCCTTTGTACAATTTTTCTGAAAACACTTATTCACCCATAGTATACATATCCAACAATAATCTCCCCCTTTTTGACAATAATGCCAAAGAATAAAAGAATATATATTCTTATATAGAAACACAAAAATAAGAGATGAACTCTGAATGTACCTAGAGAATAAGCTGGAGAGTCTTATCCCAATTCTCTTGCAAAATTTTGCAGGTGGAAAGAGCTACTTGAACTTCAGCCGAAAGTTCAATCACATGGTCTGTAATGGAGAAGTTATTATCATGGATTAATGTCTTTGAATGTGCAATGTGCTTCTGCATTGAATCCATGATGGGAAGGATCATGTTTTGGATATCTATCAATGTAGATCGGATCCTTGCCTCTTCCCTCAACAGCTCTGCTTGCTTCTCTGACAAAAATTTGATTCTGAGGTGATGAGATGAGCTTGAACTGGGGTCAAGCTTCAAGTTCTGTGCGCTCACCTTCAAATCTTCATCAATTTTATTTAGTTTCTCTCTTATTCCTTTAGTGTACTCGGTAACATCACAAAGCTTAGCAAAAAGAGATGTTACATTATTAAAAGAATTTTCCATATCTGCCAAAACTGAGGTTAATGCAACCTGATTTATTGCAATGTTCTGGGCAATGTGCCCCAATACCTTATTATCAAATTTCTTTTCTGTACGCTCAATTAGCTTTTCTTGTCCGGAGGCATCTTCATTGAATTTATTAACTGCCTCTTCCAATTGAATCAAAATGTGTTGAGAAGTATCAACATCAACACCTATAGCCTCAGTAATTATGTTCCGGGCTTCCTCAATTATCCTATATTCCTTATCCCTTTCCGATCTTAACTGCATCTGAGTAGCCTTTTTCTCAATAAGTTGACTAGCATACCTCATTTCTTCAATGGTAGCATTATCAAAGTCAATCTTTGGAATTACTATCTCTGTGTCCAAGTCAATGTCTTCAGGAATTTCCTTTCCAGTGATCATAAGTTTTAATGGTTGCTTTTGTTTGACTTCTGAGATGACTGGTTTGACCTTTGGAATAGACACAACAGTAAGGACTAGCAGTAAAAACTGGGATGCTTAAGGTTTGAGTGCCAATAGGAGTATGTACAGGGTCAAAAATTTGAGTGCTGGCCAAAAATGGTGATACACTCAGTAATATAGTATCGAAGCTCACTGTGCCTGAAGTAGATGGCGAAAAAATTGTAGAAAAAATTGGATTAGTCAAAATTGGAGAACTTACAACAATACCAACTGATGATGATGGAGTCGAGGAGGCCAACTCGGTAGATGAAAAGGGGTGCAGCTCGGTAGTCGAAGAGGGATGCAGCTCGGTAGATGAAGTGGTAGTCACTTCCACTGATGATACCTGGAGCTGAGATATGGTAGGTGTAGATGGTAAATCTGGTGTAGATGAACCTGCTAAAGCTGACTCCAACCTTGATGATGTCACATGTTTAGCTGGGGAGTGAGGAAGGGATGCAATAACTGTTGCTGCAATTTTTACCGTATCATCCTCCTTATCTTCCTCTTCAGCTTCTTCCTCTTTGTCTTCTTCCTCTTTCTCTTCCATCATTGCATGCAACTCTCCTGGTGTAACTGTGATGGATGGAGTGCTATCTGATTCATCACTGCTGCTGCTGTTGTCATCATCCTTTATTTCTACTGGGTCTACACTGGGCTTATGTAGATGATAGATGTTTTTCCACATGTTTGTAGCATCATTTACAACATGCTCTATATCTTTGATCAAAATCAAACAAGTGTGGAATCTGATCATCATTTTACCTTTATAGGTTTTCAATTCAGATTTTACCTCTGCTCCAGTGAGACTAGGCCGAAGATTCTTCAGGGATTGCTCATATATATCTTTTATCGTCTTGGTGGCTAACTCCCATCTTGGCTGTACTCTCTCCAGTAGTTCTTTAGAGATATGAGGAGCAATCTGGTCCAGGGAGTATTTCCATTTTCCCATTTTGTTAAGTACCAGTTCCTCAATTTGCATTTTCTCTGCATCAGTCCTTGTCTCAAATCTTAATGCCTTGAAATTTGCGATGCTAGCTCCTTCTTCCAATGATTTGAGCCTTTGCTTGAATGTAGGTGCAGGTTTGACCAATACAGGTTCTTGAATACCTTTTCTTGTCCTCTGAGTGAATACTGCAGTAGGCTGCTTCTTGGGCTTGGTAATAATTACCTTGCCTTTCTTCTTTGCCGGTTGCTCTTTTTCTGATTCTTTTTCTCCTTCTTCTTCTTCTTCACTTTCTTTATCTTCACCTTTTCCCTCGGTGACCATAAGAGGACTCATTTCAGTTTTCAGTTTGGCCACTTTCCTCTTACCTTTGCTGATGGCCTGTGGAATTTTGATTTCTAGTTCAATTCTGGCCTTTGCTTCATCATAAGTACCAAAAATTTGTTGCCTTGGGTCTACTGGCTCATTTACCAGTGCTTCAATGATATCCCTTGTTTCATCAATATTTACCTCATATGGAAGAGGTTTCACCCATGCAACTCGGGGTCTAATTGCCTGTATGTACACTTTTTCACAGTCAACCATGAAACAAACATCATCCTTATACTCTTCAACAAGTTTTGGAGGTATTCTGAATCTGTTGTTCATCTTTTCCTTGAAATCTTCAAACTAATTATCCATTACTTTGTCAAAATTCATACCCATTTCTACTATGAATTCATTTATTTGATACAAAATTGGAGTATCTTTCCTCCATACAACTGCACCCTTAGATGGAAAGAATTTCTGTACATAGAAAAATAAACAGACTAGCAAAGAACCAAATTTACAAGGGTTTGTCTTTGCAGTCCTTATGCTTTCCATGTTTTTATTGAATTGTTTTAATAGCACATCAGCTAGGTCAAACTCCATATTTTTCTTTACAATTTTATATGCCAAATCTACAGCCTCGCAAGGTACACTATTCATCCTGCTGGAACTATACAGTTTGTATGCAATAACATAAATACCAAATTTCAGTTCTATATCTGAAACATTGTTGAGCTTTAAACCTCTGCCATCCCATTCAGCTTGGGTTTTCCTCTGTAACTCATCCCGTCCTAGGGTTTTGGTGGTTTTGGCTTTGCTGAGCATTGGGAGACCCGTGATTTTGTGAATCATCTTCTTGGTTATCAAAACTAGTTGTTCCAACCACAACTGACCATTATGCACACGGCTTAAGATATACCTCACCCATTTTACTTGGAAACTCCTTGGCAGATGCGGGATATGGGTTAAGCCTTTGGTTTCCAAATGTTTGAACTCAGGTTTTAGGGTTCCATCTACGCATAACTCGACTAGGGTGCTATCCATATCTAGTGTCCCTATTTCTTGCACAGTACACTTGAAATGAGTATGAATATCATTGATTAGAAGTACGTTTGGAGGGATCTGTGATTGAGCTCCATGCGAGTCGAGTGATTCAGCGATGGCAGGAACAAGCTTGAATGTAGGTGCCTTCCATTCCGTTCCCTTCACAAGCATTTCGGATCCTTTCTTCGCCTTGCTGCTGCTGGTGCTTGTGAAAGCCATTGCTGCTCGGTGAGTGAAAAGATTTCGTAAGAATACTTCGTTGGAAAATCTCTTCAACTCACTTGAACTCTCTTGAAAGCCCTCTTTTTGTAAATCTCGAATTCGCGGTGAAAAATGAGGTTGAAATCTGCCCTTTTGATGAAAAATTTGCCATTAACGTTCAGTACGGAGGTAGCTGCGATCAACAGACTGTCATCCACTAGCTCAGCTTAAAATTTGCAACTCGGTGACCAAAAGAAAATAGGTTAAACCGCCCTTAACTCGGTAAGAGAAGAACCAACCATGCTCGGTAAGTGCAACTTGGTGAAAGAAGCCTTATTGCACCCGACTGAGCTCGGTAAGGTCATGTACCGACCATGATCCTGATGTATCTGAAATACTGATTTGATCATATTTTCATTCTAGGACTGCTTAGGATATTGCTTTGTAGATACAGTCCTGGTCTTATCCTGATGAGTCTTAATTGGAAATGGGAGAGTCACTCACTTCTTGAGTGACCATTCCATTACTTGAATTATCTGGCTCGGTAGACTTTGGAATCCATTGCTACTTCATTTGTTTCCGAATATTGTCTACTTTGATTTTCTTCTCATCCTTGACTTTCTTTATGTTCATGCAGTTTTTAGATATATGACCAAGTTCTGTACATGTATAACATCTTACAGTGGTATCCCTTTTTCTTAGGTGATGCCTTGCACAGTTTATGCCAGTATGACCATATTCTCCACAATAATGACATCTGCACCAAGTGTTGTAGTCCCAACCAAATATTGCTTTGACAAGTTGTTCTGTTGGATTAAATGATTTGGTTTTGCATTGTGATGCCTTATGACCTTGCTTTTGGCATTTGTGACATTTACCTTCAAATTTTGGTTTCTCTTTGCATTCATTGGCTTTGTGTCCATGCTGATTGCAATTGTAGCACTTTCCATTAAATTTGCCTTTTCCATTGCTCCAACATCTGTTAGATGTATGACCTAACTTACCACAGTGGCTGCAAGTAGGTTTTTGATTCTTTTGAGTACCCTGTTTGGAGGATTCACCTTCTTCCTTGTATCCAAGGCCTGCTTTACCATTTTGTTTATGAAAGTTTTCTTCATTTTGTAGATTCAATTGATCCATGTCCTTTTGAGATTTTACCATTCTCTCATTGACTTGTTTTTCAGAGATTAGATCACTTTGTAAGCTTGCATTGATTTGTCTTTCAGTAATTAAGTCATTTCTCAAATTCTCATTCTCAGATCTCAGATTCATAATTTCTTCATTTGCATTAGATAATTGAGTTACAAGATTTTCAAGCTGAGAGGATTGATTATTCCTTACCTCTAAGTCTTCAGCTGCCTTGTTCCTTTCCTCCAAGATTTTGCATAGCCTGATGGACTGGATTTCTTGTTCTCTTTTGAGCTTTCTTAATTCTTCCTGTAGAGATCCATTCTTTTCTAAAAGTTCTTTGATTGCTTTGTCAGCTTCATCTGAACTACTTGATGGTGAGAGATCTTCAATCTTTTCTTCAACATACTGATGGTCATTCATTTGCTTTGCAAGTTCTTTTCTTCTTTTCAAGGATTGTGAAAGATGCTCTTTTGCTTCATTGAGTTGAGCCATGGCCATTTTCAGATCTAGCTTTTCATTCTCAATAGTTTTGTCAAGTCTGAATATCTCTATTGTCTTTGATCTTTGCTCAAGCTGTAAAAATTTTATCTTGAGAACTTAAAGCTCTGATACCAATTGTTGGAAATATTCAAGATATGACAAGTTACTGAGAGGGGAGGGGTGAATCAGTAACTTCTTGAATATTTCCAACATTTTTGTACATGGTAAGGCTCCTATATAGTATACTGTACATCTAAATACATCTATCTCACATCTATCTCCCCCATTTCCTTTACAACTTATGTATCAATTCTTAGATTTTCTCCCCCATAACTCATCATTTCCATATCTTCTCTATATCTTCTCCCCTTATATCTTCTATGTCTTCCCCTTTTTGACAATAATGCCAAAGATTTATTCTATATTTTAACATATTAATGCCAAAATGAGACAAAAAGTTTGAATGTACCTTGAGTATTATATCCAACATTTTGTCCCAATTATCTTGCAAGACCTTAGATGTGTGTAGTGCAATCTGCACTTTTGCTGACAAATCAATCATGTAGTATGTTATGGAGAAGTCATTGTCATGGATGAGGGTTTTAGAATGTGCAATATGCTTTTGTATTGCATCCATGTTGGGAAGAATTATATTCTAAATATCTACTAATGTAGATATGATTCTGGCCTCTTCTTTAAGCAATTCTTCCTGTAAAACTATCAAAAATTTGATCTTATTGAAATGTATAGAGCTTGAACTAGGGTCAAGCTATAACTGCTGAGCACTCACCTTGAGGTCTTCATCAATCTTGGACAATTTGTCCTTTATTTCCTTAGTAATATTTGAAACATCACATAGCTTACTAAAAGGTAATGATACATTATATATGAAGTTTTCAGGGAACCCAAAATGGTAGAGAGTTCTACTTGATAGATTGCAATTTGCTGAGCAATGTGCTCTAACACCTTATTCTCAAATTCTTCTCTACCTCCTATTGTAAATTATCCTATCTGAACAATGCCAGTCTTGTGGGGAACATGGAGTAGAGTACAGAGAATGAAACCAGCCAGGAGGATCCTCAGAAAGAGACTGGAATCTAGGAAAGCCAGGGGGACCAGATGCATTTCCCTCCCGTGACCCAGGAGGAGGAAGCCATCCAGAAGGAAAGTGATGCTGCAGAAATCCTACATGCAATGGAGAAGAAGGGGCGCTAGTATGCCCGCCAGGCTATGTTCCTGGCCTTTGCTTCCCTAGTTTCGAGCCTTTTTGTTTCTGGCCTTTTGAGGGTGTTTTTGTTTTTTATGACTTTTATGCTTTTAATTTGTTTATTGCTGTAAAAATTTGGGTTTCAAGATCCCTATAAAACCTGTTTTCCAAATCAAAAACTTATCCTATCCATTTGAATCTTCATTAAACTTCTAAATTACCTCTACTAGGTGAAACAAAATTGGTTGAGATGAATCAACCTCTATACCTATAGCCTCTACTAAAATATTCTTGGCATCCTCAATAATATTGAACTCTTTGTCCCTTTCCTCTCTTAGCCTTTATTGCTTGGCTTTCTTTTGGAGAAGTTCACCAAACTTTTGCATTTGATCTGGATTGAGTTTGGAAATGTCCCAATTTGGGATCACTATTTCCTCATCAATATCTATTTCCTCCTCCTTTTCTTTTCTATGGCCCAAAAATTTTGTGCTCAGTTGAGACTTGGTCTCAACTATCCTTACACTTATTTTTTTCTTATTAGGAATTTAAACAATAGTGGACATAATAGGACCAGCCACAAAAACTGATACTGCACTTATTGTAGAAATACCTGCAGTAGCCAAAATTGATGAATCCAAAACTGATGTGTCCAAAAATATTATAGCCAACATGGTAGAAGGGGGAAGAGTCTATAGCTTGGTAGATGAAGTGGAGGTCACTTCAATCAATGATGTGTTGAGCTAGGTTGGTGCAAAGATTGATTGGTTGGTTGTGCTTGGAGTGCTGGTCACAATTAATCTTGCAAAGGTTGTCTCTATTCTTGATGTTGTCAATACCTTGCTTGGAGAATGAGGAAGTGAGGCTATAACTGCTAAAACAATCTTGATTGGGTTGGTTTCCTCATCATTCTGCATTTCTTCCTCAGTAGCATCTTGCTCTTATTCCTCTTCATTATCATTCTGCATTTCCTCCTCAGTAGCTTCTTCAACATTTTCCTCTTCATCTTTCTCCTCTTTATCATTATCATCATCATCTTTCACATCAATAGAAAAATCACTTAGTTTATGATGAAGACATATATTCTTCCAGGTATTTGTTGCATTTCTTACAACATGTTCAATATCTTTTATCAAAATTAGACAAGTGTTGAATTTCAGAGTTAATTTTTCCTCATTTTTGTTTAGAGATTCCTTAATCTCCTTGTCTATTAAGCTTGGAATAAGTTGCTTCAGGGTTTTCCCATAGATTTCATTTATAGTTTGCATGGAAAATTCCCATCTTGGCTTAATCTTATCCATCAAAATGTTAAGGAGCTGACAAGTAAGCTGGCCTGGTGAGTATTTCCACACCCATTTTGTCCATCACTAGGTCTTCAATCTACTTTTGTTCTTCCTTAGCCCTAATTTTAAACTTTAATCCTTTAAAATTTTCTATGTTAGCCCCATCCTGCAATTCTTTCAGCCTATCTTGGAAGGTGGGTGGAGGTTTTCTGAATATTATATCTCCTCCTTCCTTGTTAGCTTTCTTCTTTGAGGTTGTCCAGGTAAACACAGTAGTGGATGGCTTGGTAGGCTTGGTAATAATTACCTTTCCCTTCTTCTTCAATGGTTTCTCTTCCTTTGATTCTTCCTCATCCTCTACTTCTTCATCCTCACCTTTTCCCTTAGTCAATAAAAATGTAGAACTAGTTTTCAACTTGGCAATTCTTTTCTTTCCTTTGTTTACCATTTGTGGGAGCTTGAACTCTAGTTCTATCTTGGCTTTAGCTTCATCATATGTACCAAAATATGCAGCCTTGGGATCAACTAGTTCATTTACAAGTGCCTCAATAATATCCTTAGTTTTATCTATATTAACCTCATATCCAAGAGGTTTCACCCATGCAATTCTAGGCCTGACTGCCTGAATGTATACCTTATCACTATCTACGATGAAACATACATCATCCTTTTAGTCTTCAACTAATTTTATTTGAATCTTGAATCTATTATTCATTTTCTCTCTATATGCATCAAAATAGTTATCCATGATTCTATTATAATTCTCACCCATCTCAACAATGTGTTCATTAATTTGGTAGAGAATTGGCACATCTTTTCTCTATACAACTGAACCTTTTGAAGGGAAGAATTTCTAAATATAAAAGAATAAACAAGTCAATAGAGAACTAAAATTACATGGTTTTTTCTTTGACATCCAAATGCTTTCCATGTTTTTGTTGAATTTCTTCAATAGAAGCTCAGCAACATCAAGAGAAAGATTGTTCTTCACTACCTTGTGTGCAAGCTCAACTACTTCACACAACACATTGTTCAACCGACTTGAACTATAGATTTTATGTGTAATGATGTGAATGTCAAAATTTAGTTCCATATCAGTGACACTACTTATCATGCCTCTACCATGCCATTCTGCTAGGGTTTTTTTTCTAATTCAGCCCGACCTAGGGTTTTGGTCATTTTAGCCTTGGCCAACATTGGGAGAGCAGTGATTCTATGAATCATCTTCTTCATGATTAAAACTAGTTGCTCCAACCATAAATTTCCATTATGCACTTGACTAAGAATAAACCTAATTGATTTTACTTGCAATTCATGGGGCATATGAAGAATATGTGTTAACCCTTGTGTCTCCAAGTGTTGATGTTCGGGTTTCAAAGTGCCATTTACACACAACTATTCTAGGGCTTCATCCATTTCCAAAGTGCCAATATCTTGAATCATGCATTTAAAGTGAGAATGAATTTCATTTATCAATAGTAGCTTTGGAGGTATTTGTGACTACGCTCCACTCGGACCTAGGGTTTCAACGATGGCAGGAGGGAGCTTGAAGTCTAGAGCTTTCCATTCCACACCACAAACTAGCATGTCAGATCCTTGCTTTTCCTTGCTATTGCTGGATGCCATATTTGCTTGGTAGGGTTTGAGAGAATTTGAAATCTTTTGGTACCAATTTTCTCAAATCACTTGGATGCTCTGAAGATCGCACTGTGCAATAGCTCTCAAAAATTCACGGTAAAACTGACTTTGATTTCATTCCTTTTATGAAAATTTTCCATAAATTCTTGGTGTGCATGGTAGATCAAAGTGACAAATTGTCATCCACTTCCTTGCATTGATTACTCAGTAGAGTCTTCTATCATTTGGTAACCATATGAAATTTTAGTTACTCCTTACCTCGCTTGGTAGAGTCTGTAACCCAACCTCACTTAGTAAGGAAGGTAACTTGGTAGTAATTGACACCCTTTCACTCGGTGATCCCTTTGTATCATGAATATAGATATGGATCTTTTGTCCTTTCAATTAGAACTGATTTGGATGTCTTCTTTGATAGCCTAGTCCCAGTTCTCCTTTGAGAACTCAAGTAAAAATTGTGGAGCCACCCAATTCTTGAGTAACTTGTTCACCATTGTTAGGACTTGCATTCTCGGTAGACTTTGGAACCCATTGTTGTCTCATCTATTTTCAAATCTTATCAATCTTTACCTTCTTTTTATCTTCAATTCTACCAATATTCATATAGTTCTTTGCAAGATGACCAAGTTCAGTACAAATGAAACATGTTTTAGTAGTATCTCTTTTCCTCATGTGATGCTTTACATAGTTCATTCCAATGTTTCCAAATTCTCCACAGTAATGACATCTGCACTGGGTGTTGTAGTCCCAACCAAATATAGCTTTCATTATTTGTTTCGCTAGATTTAATATCTTGGTTTTGCATTCTAATGATTTGTGCCCATGCTTCTTGCATTTGTGACATTTTCCTTCAAATCTTCGTTTCTCTTTGCATTCATTAGCCTTATGACCATGCTGATTGCAATTGTAACATTTTCCATTGAATTTTGCTTTTCCATTGCTCCAACATTTGTTTGGAGCATGACCTATCTTACCACAGTGATTGCAAGTAGGTCTTTGATTCTTTTGAGCTCCTTGCTTGGATGATTCTCCTTCTTCTGTATATCCAATTCCTGCTTTTCCTTTTTGTCTATAGAGATTTTTCTCATTCAACTAATTCATGTCTGCTTGGGATTTCATCATTCTTTCATTGATTTTTCTTTAAGATTTTAGTTCATTTGGAAATCTTTCATTTTTACATCTTAGGCTCATGATTTCATCATTTGCATTGGAGAGTTGATCAATGAAGTCTGCTTGTTGAAGGGATAGGTGCTTGATTTTATTGTTCTTTTCTTCTATCACTTCTCTTATCTTGTTTTTCTCTTCCATGACTTCACATAGCCTTACTAACTGAATTTTTTGCTCTCTTCTTAGTTTTCTTACTTCTTCTTTTAGTGAACCATTCTTTTCTAGGAGTTCTTTGATTGCTTCATTTTTTTCATCTGATCTGCTTCCTGAAGGTCTTCAATTCTTTCTTCAATGTAGAGATGATAATTCATTTTAATTTCAATATCTTTTCTTCTTTTCAAGGATTGAGAGAGTTGCTCCTTTGCTTTCATGATTGGGCAATAGCCATTTCCAAATCTAGCTTTTTATTGTCAATAACTTTGTCAAGTCTAAATATCTCCATGGCCATGATCTTTGCTTAAGCTATCAAACTTTTCTCTGAGAACCACAAAGCTCTAATACCAATTGTTGGAAATATTCTTAACAAGGCTAAGTTATTGAGAGGGGAGGGGTGAATTAGTAACTTCTAAAACTTCTAAAACTTTAATCCAATTAATCCAATGTGAAAATGCTAATCTAACTGTATGCATGAGAAACTAAAAATATGAAAGCATTCATAACACTTTGACACAAAGACTTGGTGATCCAGAAACCTTCCAAATAGAAAGTAAAACTAGGGTGGGGATGATACCCACAAGCTTTATTAATTCAGCATGGGATCTAGCATGGAGGAGTTAGCTATAGAGGAGTAGCTGAGAAGAGTGAAGTTTGTTAGCAAAGCTAGTAACTATAGCTTGGAAAACAAGAAGGTTTCTTGGTGGCTTACAAGCACAAGTTTAGATTCTTCTTGGGGTTTCTCCTAGAGTGTGGATTTGAGCTAGCTAGGATTTGGATGTTGCAAGATCTTGCAGAGCGGTTGTTGTATTTTCTTATGTATTTGGTCATAACCCAAAAAGGTTACAACCAGGCAAGTGGGATGTAAATCTATTTATTATATTATGAGAATTAGCATTATTTTGGATCTAAATCTTTTTATTATTGTTATTCTTCTACTATGTAGTTATTTTTTGGGGGCTAGGATATCTCCTTTGGGGATTCTCCTACCTTGTTCTGCATCACATATTCATAATCTCTCTATATAAAATGTGTTACAATTCTTGTGTGCATGCAGCATAGATGTTGTAGAAAAGGAAATTAATTCAAACTTGACAACAAAAATCGAAACAATCTTTTACCAACATTTTCCTCATTGCCTTGCATTATGTAGTGATCTTCTCTCTAATTTATTCATCCATGATATATAACATTCAAAATTAAAAAATATCTCCACTTTTTATTGATTATAATGTGTACCATTAATCTCTTTTAAACCAACTCCTTTCTTGCAAAAGGTTTGACTGATTAGGTCATGCAACTTTGCATGATGTCTTTGACAACTTCAATAGTTCAATTCAATTTTAGAAATTTTATTTGTTTTCAAATTACAAAAGACACAAGAAATAACATCATCATAAATAATGTCATATTAAATGCTATCCCTGAACACATTATGAGTTCCTTTCTTTCATCTTTTTTATTTAAGGTCTCTAAGTGTTGATCTATTAATGGTAATTAATGAATCTACCACCTAGTTAGTGGATGAATGGGGTAGTATGGGCCATGATGGATGGTTGTCCTGTGTGACCATTGGTGGATGAATCAGACACACTATTTTGGTTGGATTTTTGGGACTCTTTAGTATTTTTTACCAAGTCATACTAGAAAACTACCAAATCTGGGTATAGTTCATTAAAATTCTAGATTTGGAATAGGATCTTATTATAAATAGAGAATACCTGAGAGGGAGGGTGAATCAATGTTCCATAATATTTTCCTTAACTATGAATAGTATAATAAATATTTAACTTGCATATATAATTGAACTAAAAAGTAAACATAACCATAAGAAAATACAACTCATAACACCATTATATGTTAAATAGGAAAAACTTGGCCAAGCGAAAACCATGGTGGGGGTGGTACACACAAAATGATCCAGTAATCAAAAATATATTGTAAAAGATATTAACCCTATTAGGAGTCTATCACATCTGTATAGTGTATTTGTCCCTATTAGAGGACTAGGCCTTTTTAGAAGCCTCAACCATGTTAGGAGTTGGTATTACAATATGAAAGTTGCAAGTTGAGACCACTACCCAAACATGCATATACAATAGTACAATCTATATACAAAAGGTATAGATACAAAAGCCTTTTATACAATGTTAATATCTTCAATAAATGATCTTTGCTTTAGGTACATTTTTCAAAAACTAATCATAAATCTATAAGCTATTGTAGTATCATTAAATCTGCATTAATATTTATTATACAAAGTGCACATTCAAAACATTTTATCATTACAATACAACACCACACTTATTACAAAAAAAAAGTTCTTTCTTTATACCAAGTTCTTCCATTCTGTTGGCCTTGTTTCATGATACATTGCTAAATCTTTTAAATTAACTTTTTGCACATGTGGGTTAACATCTAGAATGTCATCCCAACCTTACCAAGTCATTATTTTTGTAAATCAAAACAATCCCTTAACCAAAATGACTTTACTTTGTCATCTTCTTTGTTATGTCTATTATAACCTATACCTAGAAAATGTCCATAACTCTGTCTACACATCTCCAATTATTTAGTGATCTTGTAGACATTTTCTATATATCTCATTCTATCTTCCCTTAACTGAGCATGTGGTGAAGTGGTTCCAGTGAAGCACACCAAAACAATCTCTATGATTGTTCACTAGTTTAATCCTTTATAATACTTAGACAAATCACTAGTACATTTTGACAAATATGTGACCATTTGACTAAACATTTTAGTGACACCACTAAAAATTTTAGTATCATGACTAAAACTAATCACATTCCACTACTTGTTTTTAATTTATAGCTATAAGCGACTAAATAAGTGAGTAATTTGATCACCAGGTAAAATCACAAGATTAACCAAATTGAAATGAATAAATACACTATCAAAAAAATGACTAAATAAGTGATTGGTTAATTAGTCACCTAAACATAAACTATTAAATAAACCACCAAATAAATCACTAAATAAGTGACTAGATAATTAGCCACTAATAATTTGTCATTTGTACTTCCTCTCTTCACTTTACCTAAGGTTTATTTATTGATGGATTAGGTTAATATTATTTTCCCTATCTTATTCTTGGCCCTTGGATTTTCTCTTTCTCATACTAATCATGGTTTCACTTTGAGTCTTCTAGGATACATGACACTTTGTTAAATGGTTTGGGAGATTTTATTCACCATTTTAGGAGATGCTACCTCATTTGAAATGAAAGGAGATACTACTGATTACTTCTAGTGATCTTATTCTTGAAGTGCTTAAATATTTATCTTCTTTTGGCTTGTGCATTTTCTATAACATTTTACTCAAAAAATTGCTTGTTTGTCTAGAGTGTGGATTGATCTATTATTCATGGAACTATATTTTTTGCTGAGAGAAATCTTTTATTAGAGGTTGAATTTAGTGATCTTCTTTTTTTATCCTACGAGGCATTTGTAGTTGACACCTTTTACATACCATCATTATTGGCAGTTAGTACTATAGAGGTTCATATTTGTAGTTGCAAGGGGTTAAGTTTTCTAAAGTATTTATAAAACTTAAGATGAATAGGGAAAAATTAATATTTTTCTATTATGGCCATGAGAAAGTGGTTTTGAATTTGACAAGTAAAAACATTAAGCCTCATAACTCCTAGGCATGTTCATGAGTTATTGTCTATTTTGTAAAAGTCCTTAAAGGAAGAAAAAGAAAGGAAGTTTCTATAAGATTTAGAATATTTTTGAAAAAGAACGTTCTTTACTTTGTTAGCATCATTTGATCATACATCACTCACAAGTCCTGCAAATTGGTACAAAAGCTCATAAATTGCTTGAGCTAGAATGTTTGAAGCCCCCTTTTTTAAGGCCTCAACATAGAATTGCACTACATCCTCTTTACTTGTGGGAAGAACAAATATCTTCCCATGATAATATTTTGAAACTTCAAAATTAGTTTCTACGTGAATCCCCATTGGCCTCAAAACCCTAATTTTTGCATTAATAGTGACTATGGATATTTAATCTGCAACTTTTACCTTTACTTATCTATTTGAAAGTTCTCAATAGAGTTTGTTCCATGTTTGAATGAAAAAGACCAAGTAGTGAAGTGTATTTTCTACCAACAACATGCCACTCAAGCATCTAATATTTCTTGATTGATCAACTTATTGATTTCCAATAATCTTTGAATAACCTTGATCTGCTCCAAGCTTGTTGAAAAATAGATAAGATCTTCATTCAAAGCACTAGACATGCTAACAATTTCTCATAAAATAAAATAGCTCCATGTCCATTTGCTTCAAAGTGGGAAAGGAATTCACATTATTCTAAAATAAATTTGAAGTCAATGAGATCCTCTACAACAAAGCTAAATTTGAGGACACCCTCAACAATGAATTCAAATTTAAATATTTAAAATTTATCAAATTTTATAAATTAATAATAGATTGAATATTTAAAATTTTACATTTTAATTCATCAAACATTACTTCTTCTTTTTTTAATTAAATAATAAAATAAAACTCATATTAAATTTTTATTTTTTATTCTTAATTTTTTTAACTAATCTATTTCTTGATTTTTCATTTTTATCGAATGGTCTCAAATACAACTTTAGTTTGCAAATCATTGATTATACTAGTCTAGACTATCTATAGTCACAAGTTTAATAATATTTAATAAAACATTTATAAGTTAAACTAGATCAAACCAAAAAAATGTCTAATGCTAAAAATGGAATCACATTTTAAAATTTCTTGACATCATTGACATTATTCTTTTAAAGTAAAGAAGGCTCTTGATATTCTATAATTGTTTGATCTTAAAAATAATATCTAAATAATAAAATGAAGGATTAAAAATAACTCATTTTACATTTTTTTACAATTTATTCTTTTATTTCTCAAATTCACTTTGAGAGGGAAATGGAGGAAATGAGGGAAGTCAAAGTTTCAATATTCTCGAATTGAAAGAGGGAATGAAGATGAAATCAAAGCTCTAAGAAATCTATGTTGTCGTGGGGATATAGAAATTGGAATGACTCAATCAGATCAAAGCTTAATGGACACTCTATGATCCCTAAATCACTTGCAGGTCTCATCGCTCTAGCAGATGCATTAGAGCTATGAGTTTAGAGAGCATTAGAAGATCAGTCATATATGAGGAATTTGAGCAACTGTGCACATGAGTGATGGAGGAAGGTGAATAGGAGGACAAAGAGGAGGAGGTGGTCTAGAAAAATGAATTCCTAATAGCCCTTTGTCAACACCATTAGTTAAGAACCTTATTTTTAATTTTAGTTTGAAACCCTTATTGCTTGTCTTACAATAATTTCTTCTACCAAATCTAGTTTTCACCCAATTTCAGCATTTCACAAGTGTAATTTATTTCTTCAACAAAAAAGGTTTTTTTAACTACTTCCTTCAATTTCATTTTCAAAATTTTATGCTCTTTTTTGAGCCAATCCATATTAATTCCATAAATCTTATATCAACTATGGAATGTTTTTGATATGTTGGTAATAGTGCATCATGTTATGTAATCATTTTAAGATTCTATGTATGAAATATAATATATTTATGGTATCTTATTAAGAAACCATCATGTACAAAACATGAATTTTAAAGAATCTTCAATAAAAATGTTAAGCTTTTGTATATCTAATATTATAGAAAATTTCAAATACTAGGCAAAGTTGATGAAGATTACATGTCACTTCCAAAGGAAAATAAAAGAAGATAGTGTAGTTTCTTCCATATCCAACATGAAACTATGGATATAATTTGATCCATGAGTGTTTGCAACCATGTAAATGAGCTCCTTGTAAATTGATCTGAATTTGAATTTTGTAATGTTGGAAGTGTTTTAGACTTGTAGGATATTTTCAGCCCCGCATTCACATATCTTGAGGGATATCCATTGTTAGAGTTTCTTTTTGCTGAAGTTTGCTAAATCATAGGCCAACTTATATCAACCCTAGATGGGGCTTGACATACATATTTCATTCAAAAACTAAGTTCAACTATTTGGTTTTTGCTTCATTGTTTCCTGCATTCCATCACTAAAAATACTATAATATGGTTGATTGTGTATGTTTTCTTTTTCACTTATAAATCAATATATATTAAAGACATGACACATCTTCATTTGTTGCCATATCTATATTACAAAGAAATGTACAATATGGGTCATTCCATGAGCTCAAAGACAATGATTTCAAAAAAGAATTTATTCAATACAAGATGTCTCTCAATCTATAGAGATTAGTGGAAAACTTGAGAGACTTTTATGACCATGGATAAAAAGAGGAAAATTTGACAGACTTGACAAATTGGCAAAATATAGAATTTGAAAAATTGGCAAAATGTTGTGTAATATAGGTTTGGTCATATCAAAAGGAGGAAAACTAGATGGTTGGATTTGGAAAAAATGTATCACAACCCTCTAGGTCAAAGCTCAAAAGAATTATCTTGATTAAAAGGTATTTAAGTCAAAATTGACTCTTATTATTATCCTTTGTTTTATGCCCAAATAGTTATTTTATTAGACAACAAGTTGAAACCAACCTATTTGCATCTATTTTTAATCTAGTTACTAAAGAAATGTACTACAACTTTGATTCTTATTGTTCTAGAAGATAAGGAGGGTATTCGTCAACAAAAAAGTCATCCTTGTGTGTAGACTACCATTTGCTTTTCCATCCCTACATAACACTTCATTTCCACAATATAACTTGGCCAGTCTTACTTTTCTACAGGATTCATTAGACCTTTTTCCTTCTTTAAATTTTTCATCATGGTGCGAATGAATTCCAATAGTTTTTATGCACATTAGTGAGCTTGACTTACTTCCATGGTTCCATTCAAATGATGTGGATAATTCTTTTTATAAATGCTTCCCCACAAAAAAATCACCATGGTCACCTTCTACAAGCCTATATTTAAAAGGTAATGTAAACCATCCCATTTGATCATAAATAGCTTCATTTTCTTGGTCACAAAAAGTAATCTTGTGAAAGCTCACATTTGTCATGTGCCCCTTTGAAAATAATCTATTGTAACTTCTTCTTCTTCTTCTATAGCACCATGAATTTCATCAAATTCAGAAACCACATCATCACCTTCACTATCATCAGACTCTACTTTTGAATCATCGTCTTCCTCAATCATATTGAGCCTATTACTCAGTCTAATTTCAGAGCCATGCCAATCTTCATCATCATCATCATTGTAAATGTTTTATGGGTCAATTATGTTTTGAAGGGCCCTTTGATCAATGAAAAACACATTGAAATAATAGATCACTAGCTCCTCTTTTCTTCTTGAGGTAAAAACCACTGAGAGATAATTCCAAAAGTTCTTGTTTGATGACATGGGATTCATTGTTACAATATCCCAAAAAGTTTCTTCCTCCTATCTTGTCCATTTTTTTGGCATATTCTCACCCATGTCATCAAATCCCAACAAATGTTATGCCAAGCTTTTTTTCCCATTCAGCTTCAATATGTTCCTTAACATAGTGTATAGAATTTTGTTCTAGACACTCACAATTTTTAGATTCACCTTGTCCTACATAATGATCTTGAAGTTTAGTGTTTGTTCTAGCCAAGGGTCATGCACAGTTACCAAGGTATCTATAAGGGTATTATTAGAAATGTAATGTAAGCTAGGTGACTAAGAGGGACTGGGTGGTGGTGGGGGTGAATCAGGAACACTTCAACTTATTGTTATAAACCACTTTACTTAGTTGTCTAATATACTTGCATGTATGAAACACAAAATACTAAAGTAATAACACCATAAGACAATATTTGGTAACCCAGAAACCCTCCAAGTAGAAGGTAAAACTAGGGTGCGGATGACACCCACAATGCTTCACAACTACAATAATAAAGTTGACCTATTAAGGCTTACAAATGATCACTTCCGATGATCTTAATCGGTTAAGAGGAATAAGGACTATTAGTTCCACCTTGTGAAAGGATTTATACAATACAATTAAGTATGTACTCTATTTGGAATTTCTACAAAGGACTATTAGGTCCACCCAGTTAAATGATTTGGGACTGACACACCTATTAGGATGAATCAGTGGTTTGATCTTTGAAATGCAACTATGATTGCTAATGAAGATTTTGACATAAATTGATCACCTAGCTATGATAGATGAGTCTCTTCCTTTCCTTGGAATGCTTGTAGCCTTCTACATAATCTGCCCTTTCATATTCTCTAATGCTTGAATGATGATACCATGAATTCACATTCTCTTTTTTGGATTAAAAAAAACCTTATACTTATATCCATTCAAATAAATTTTTTCATAGGTTGGCTTCAACATTAATAGTTATAAAAATAATAACCAAGTTAGCTCAGTGTTGTGACTCGGGTCAATGTCTTACTCGAGCGATACTGAAAATACTCGATCGCCATTATCTCATTGGCTAGCTTTGGCACTCAGCTTGCACTAATCTACCATCTTGATAATTACCTTAGAATAAGATTAGCCTATTGACTTGGTTCAGATTAAATCATGGTGTGAATTATCAACTTGGTTGCCACCGCAACTCAGTTGACATTGCAATTATCTGCAAGGTTAACTTGTTTGCTAGGATCCTTTGTAAGCTCAGTTAACATTGCATACTAGCAACTTGGTTGCAGCTATCCTTTCATTATGGCTAAGTGTTTTGACACTAACTAATAATATATCTTACATGAGATTAACAATCTCCCCCTTTAGCCTTAGTGAAAAAAATACTTATCATACTCAAGATTTGAAAAAACTTCTTCAGTCAAACCCCCCCTTGGAATATGCCTGATCCAATAGCTCGATTTGCACTAAAGACTCTACAACTTGGTTTGAACTAAAAACTTTATTTTTGGTTTTTCAATTTTTTTTTCTTTTTACATATCTTTTTTATTGTATATATTTCCTTTTACATATATGTACATATACTTCCTCTATATGCTTTCCCCCTTTGTACACTTTCTTTCCCCCTTGTTAAATTGTTATAAATGTCAAAATATTTACAAATTTAAGCCAAAATGAGAAATAAAATTATGGACAAAGTCTTATCGCAATTGTCTTTTAGAACCTTCAAAATATGTAGATCAATATGAATATTTGCTGATAACTCATACATATGATCTACAACTAATAGATTTGTGTTCTTGACTAATGTCCTTGCATGATCCATCTTTTTTTTCATAATGTCCATGTGGGGAAGTATTATACCTTGAATACCAATCAATGTTCCCCTCATTTTGGCCTCTTCCCTTAGCAATTCTATTTGAAGATCTATCAAAAATCTTGATTTTGCAAAATGATTGGATCTGGAGCTTGGATTAAGTGCCAATTGATTTGTACTCTCCTGCAAGTCCTTGTCAATCTTGGCCAATTTTTCTTTTACTTCCTTGGTAAAGTTTGTGGAATCACTCAACTTTACAAATAAAGATACACCATTATTTACAACACTCTAATGAAGATATCAAAGTAGATAGTTCTACTTGATTAACTGTTATCTTTTGTGCTGCATTTTCTAGCACTTTATTTTCAAACTTTCTCTCAGCTTCATGAAATGTTAGTCCTGCTCATTAGTATCCTCATTGAACTTTTACACAATATCAATTAATTGATCAATGATGGGGACCTTTTCATTTACCTCTATAGATAAAGCATCTATGAATATTACTTTGATGTCTTCCAAGATTTGGCTCCTATCTCTCTCAGATCTTAGCATTCTTTTCTTTTCCCTTTTCTTCCATAGCTCTCCCAAAATGTCCATTACTTTAGATGATAGATTTGATTGGTCCCAATTTTGGATTACAATCTCATCATCATGATAAATTCCATCAAATATGTTATTTTTCCCTTGCTTTTGGCTGCTAAAGAAGGAATGATAGTTTTTCCGTTATCAACTAAGTCTTTCTACTATTCTTATTGCTGCTACTTGATCAAGACTAAGAGATCCTAATGCTCAGTTGAGATGGATGGAGTCTTTTTCTTAGTTGAAGTTGATGAGTCCTATTACTTGGTGAAGGTGTGATAGTCTTCATGTCACTACTAGGTTGAACTGGGTTCAGGTCAATTGATTTTTTCCTTATCTGAAGTGGAGGGAAGTGATACCATGACTTGTATTTAAATCTTCTCAGCATCAAATTCCTCATTTGTCTAAATCTGTGGAAGATCTCCTCCTTCTTTGATATCAAAAATGTTCTTCCATGTCTTTTTTATGGAGTTCCCAACATCTTCTATTTTATTTGAAATTTTTTGGAAAGCTTTAAATCTAGAAGTATGTTTATCTACATGTTTAGACATTTCCTCTTTGATTTCTTTGTCAGAGAGATTAGGCATGAGATTTCTTAAAGTCTGCTATGTAATATCCTTCTCTCTTTTTGCAGTATTATCCCAATGGTGTGAAATAACCTTGAGTATATTTTTAGGGGCATGCCCCTTAAGCTTAGAAGGGTCATATTTCCACTTTTTAGTTTCCACAACTAATGCTTCTTCAATTTGTTTCTTCTCCACTTTTATTCTTGAGTCATACTTGAAGTATTTAAATCCTTCCATACCCCTTGCTTCCCTTATACTTTCGAGTTTCTTTTCAAAGGTAGGGGATGTCTTCTTCAAGGATATAATTGGGGTATTGTTTTCATCTTCATCATATTCATCCTTATCCTAAAGCTTTAGATGTTGTCTTGCCTTCCTTGGCTTGGTAGTTGTAATCTCAAGAGTTGACCTTGTTGCTCTATTGAGTGGCTTGGATGGGGTCTTTTCTTTCTTCTTGGGAGGTTCCTCTTCTTCCTCTTCTTCTTCATCATTCTCTTCCTCTTCATCTTCCTCTTCTACATGATTACCCTTGGTGTTTGATTTGGCAAGTTTATTTCCAATGGTTTCCAACCTCTTCTTTCCTCTCTTCGAAATTTGAGGGATTTGAATCTCAAGAGAGAATCTTGTCTTTGCTTCATCATAAGTTCCAAAGTAAGTAGCCTTGGGGTCCATAGGCTCATTGATGAAAGCCTCAATAATATCCTTTGTTTTATCAATATTCACCTCATATGTAGAGGTTTAACCCATGGTATCCTAGGTTTGATTGCTTGAATGTGAACTTTGTCAGAGTCAACTCGGAAGCATATATCCTACTCATAATCTTTGACAAGATGCTTAGAAATCCTAAGCCTACTTTGCATCCTTTCTTTGAAATTGTCAAAGTAAGCATCCATGATACCAACAAATTTCTCACCTATTTCACTAATGAATTCATTGATTTAATACAGAACATGGGTGTCTTTCTTCCAAACAACATTTCCTTTAGAAGGAAAGAATTCCTAAACATAAAAGAAAAAACATACTAAGAGTGAACCAAAATTATATGAATTTTTATTTGAGGCCCAAATTTTCTCTATGTTCTTGCTTATATGGGAGTACTGAAGCTCGTCATAGTCAAATTATAGGTTCTTCTTTACAATCTTGTATGCCAGGTCCATTGTGTCACATGGCATACTGTATTCATGACTTGAGCTTTATATTTTATGAGCATTGAACTAGATGCCAAACTTGATTTCCATGTTTGTCACATTGTTTAGCTTCATTCCTCTATTATCTCATTAAGCAAGTGTCGACTTTTTTAGTTATGCCTAACCTAGGGTTTTAGTATTCTTGGCTTTCCTTGTCATAGGATACCCTATTATCCTATGAATCATCTTCTTAGTGATAGGGTAGGTGTGTTCCAACCAAAATGACATATCGTGAACTCAACTTAGTATAAGCATGATCCACTTGATCTAAAAGTTCCTAGGCATGTGGATGATGTAGGTCAAGCCCTTGACCTCCATTTGTTTGTGATATAACTTCAACACATCATTTTCACATAAAGTTGCATAGACCTAATCTAGCTCGAGATTTCCTAGTTCTTGGATAAAAAATGATAAAATGATCTGATATCATGAATGAGTAATACTTTGGAGGAATGGAAGAGTGAGAACCTTGAGGATACTTTTCCTATGAAATCATTCGATGTAGCTAGAATTTTGGATGAATGCAATTTGAACTCTTTACCAATATTTATGAGCCTTTCTTGACCTTTGAACTAGAAGATGCTACCATACTACTTGGTTGAAGAAGAATTTGATGATGATGACTTCACCTATGAATCTTCTTCAATAGTTTGCACTAAAATTTCTTTAGGGGCTTAAGAAATGTTGATCTCAAAGAGAATTTTGAAAACATATTGAAAACAAAGCTTCAATCCTTACCTTTTATTAGATTTCAAAATTTAGGGCTTCATTTAATGCTCTCTACTTAGGTAGGTAAAAGATACTCAGTTTGGTCTTGAAGCTTGATTAGTATAGTCTTTCCACTCTCAATTTAGTCCATGACTTGGTCAAGTCTTTCCATGCTTGATTAGGTCCAAGTCTTTCATTTGTCTAAGTGTATCTGATATGCTAGTCTAGACTATCTTGCTCAGATGACTAGAACTGATGTAGAATATAAGTTTTATCATAGCTCCAATGGTCTCATTGTATATTTATGCAGAGATGATTGAATCACCCAACACATTTTCTTGGGTGTCAATGACCTCACTAATTTCACTAGAATTCTCTAGAGACTTCTTTACCCATTGTTGCTTCATCTTTCTTCTAATTGTATCAGCTTTTTCTTTTTTTTCATCTTCAACTTTTCCTCTATTCATGAAATTCTTTGCTAGATGACAAAGTTCTTTACATACATAGCATCTTCTGGTAGGATTTCTTTCTCTAAGGTTAGTCTTCACGCAATTTGGTCCAATGTGCACAAACTCTCCACATAAATAAAATTTGTACCAAGTGTTGTAATCCCAACCAAAGATAGCTTTAGTAAGTTTTTCAGTAGGATTCCAATTCTTGGTTCTACACTCTGAAGATTTATGACCCCGTTTTTTGCAAGAGAAATATTTTCCTTCAAATTTGGTCTTCTTTATGCATTCACTTTCTCTATGCCCATGCTTATTACTATTGTAACATTTTCAATTAAAATTTGACTTTTCATTGCTCCAACACATTTTTGAAATATGCCCTATTTTACCACAATGATTACATGTAGGTCTTTTATTATTTTGAGCTCCATGATGTGATGACTCTCCTTATTTAGTATAACCCAATCCTACTTCACCTTTATGTCTTTTCTAGGATATTTTAGCTAACTAATTCATGCTTTCTTGTGAATTCATCATTCTTTCATTGGTTTCTTTTCCTACTCTAAAATCATTCACGAGTCTTTCATTTTCTGTCTTCAAATGGATGACTTTTTGATTTGAATTGTTCAACTGATTTACCAAGTCTTCCTGATGTAGTGAAAGTTGGTGGATTTCATTTTATTTTTCTTCTATCTTAGTGTTGATTAGTCTTCTATCTTCTTCTACAATATTTTTTTCATTTTCAGATTGGTTATTTTGTTCCATGACTTCACATGTCCTAACTAAACAAGTTTCCTATTCTCTTTTCAATTTTCTATTTTTTTCTTGAATTATAAGGTTCCTTCCAAGTAGATCTTCTATTGCTTCATTTGTACTTTTCTCTTTGCAAATATCTTCAATTATTTCTTCTATGTAGATATTATCATTCATATTTTTAGCTAATTCTTTTCTTCTTTTAAGGGTTTTAGAGAGTTGCTCCTTTAGTTTCTTGATTTGTTCCATGGCCACATGTAGATTGACCTTTTCGTTCTCAATGGCTTTCTCTAACTTGTATACTTCCATCATCTCTGATCTTTTCTCTCAAGATGTTAAACTTTCTAATAAGAGAAACTTGCTCTAATACCAATTTTTGGAAATGTAATGTAAGTTAGGTGACTGAGAGGGGTTGGGGTGAATTAGGAACCACTACAAATTCTTGTTCAAAACCACTTTATTTAGTTGTCAAATCTACTTGCATGTATCAAAAATATAATAGTAAAGTAATAACACCACACCACAATATTTGGTAACCTAGAAACCCTCCAAGTAGAAGGTAAAATTGGGGTGGGGATGACATCGACAATGCTTCACTACCACAGTAATAAACTTGGCCTGTTAACGCTTACAAATGATCACTTCAAATGATCTTACTTGGGTAAGAGCGATAAGGACTATTAGGTACACCTTTTGAAATGATAATTACAATATAGTTAATTATGTACTTTGTTAGGTGTTTTTGTAAAGGACTGTTAGGTCCACTTAGTTAAAGGATATGGGACTAATGCACCTGTTAGGATGAATCAGTGGATTGATCTCTGAAATGCAACTATGATTACTAATGAAGATCCTTTCAAGTGAAATAATCACCTGAATATGATATATGAGTCTCTTCCTTTCCTTGGAATGCTTGTAGCCTTCTAGATAATCTACCCTTCCATATTTGCTAATACTTGAATGATGATACAATGAATTCACATTCTCTTTTTTGGATTAAAAAATGCCTTATACTTATATTTGTTCAACTAAATTCATTCATAGGTTGGATACAACATGAATAGTTCCAAAAAAAATCACCAAGTTGACTCAGTGTTGTAACTTGGGTCAATGTCTTACTCAGGAGATACTAGAAACTCTCAGTCACCATTGCCTCCTTGGTTAGCTTTGGCACTCAACTTGCATTTCTTTACCATCTTGATTATTACCTTAGAACAAGACTACTCTTCTGAATTGATTCACATTGGATCACAATGTGAATTGTCAACTCAGTTGCTATTGCAATTATCTGCAAGGTTAACTTGTTTGCTTGGATCCTTTGTAAGCTCAGTTAATTGCATACTAGTAACTCAGTTGCAACTATGTTTTCATTAAGAATAGGTTTTTTGACACTAATTGAAAATATATCTTGTATGAGATTAAGAGGTATATTTCATCATCATGACATTCTTGGGATGACATTAGATCAGAAGAATTAGAACTAGAAATGTAGACTTTTCATCTCCATGGAGGTATTTCAGCTTGATATTATGGTCCTATAGAAACCTTCTTACAATAATAGTAGCCAAAGCATGAAGCTGAGTCTAAGAGAGAACATTGTTCCTCATTGCAAGAAAACTTGATATAATTTCTAGAACTGAAGTCTCCAAAATTAGAAATAGACAAAGTGGGTAGTGGATGATGTATTTTCTTTGATCCTTTGCATTCATGAGGCATTGTTTCAATACCACAGAGCATGTCTTTTGAGCTTGGGGAGGAGATAGAGACCATGTCAAAATCAACATCATTTGAAACTCTACTAGATAATATGCCATTTTCAATGCTTGAGAGTGACATGCACATTTCAGAATCCTTGGTCTTATGTCCATTATATACTTTTGCCTATAGTTTTTTTTTTTTAGATTATCTTCACACAAGTTAGAATCTTGAATCATCCCATCGGTCATCACTTTCTCTACCATTTATTTTCTTTCCAAATGATCTATTCATTGCTCTTGTTTGTGATCACAAATAGTTTTTTGACTACATACAAGTTTAGTAGTTACAGAACAATCATTGTCAGTCTTTACAACTACATGCTTCTTGTGAACTTTATCCCTCTCTAATAAATCAAATCTCAAAAGAATTATCTTCATTAAAAGATATTTAAGTCAAAATTAAATCTTATCATTATCCATTGTTTCATCTCTAAATAGTTATTTTATCAGACAACAGGTTGAAACCAACATATCTGCATCTATTTTTAATCTAATCATTAAAGCAATGTCCCAAAGCTTTTATTCATATTATTATAGAAGATAAGGAGGGTGTCCATCAACAAAAAATTCATCCTTGTGGGGTAAACTACCATTTTATTTTCCATCCCCACATAACAATGTAAATCAGGTAGTCTTTCTTCTCTATAGGAATCATCAGAGCTTTTTCCTTCTTTAAAATCTTCAGTATGATGAGAATGAATTCAAGCAATTCTTATGCACATAAGTGAACTTGACTTTCTTCCATGCTTCCATTCAAATGGTGTACATGATTCATTTTGTAAATGCTGCCCCATAGACAAATTATTGTGGTCACCTTCTACAAGCTTGTGTTGAAAAGTTAATGCAAACCCTCCCTTTTGATCATCAACTTCTTCATCCTAGCAATCCATAGCATCATTTTCTTGGTCAAATTAAGTAAATCTTGTGAAATCTTGTATTATTCATTTGCCCCTCTAATAAGTAATCTACTGTAACTTTGTCATCTTCTTCTGTAGCACCATGAATTTCATTAGATTCAAAAACCTCATCATCACCTTCACTATCATTAGACTCTACTTTTGAATCATCATCTTCCTTAATCACCTTGAGCTTGTTACTCAGTCTAATTTTAGAGCCATGCCAATCTTCATCATCATCATCACTATAAATGTTTTATGGGTTGATTATGTTCTAAAAGACACTTTGATGAAGAACAAACACATTGAAATAATAGATCACTAGCTCCTCTTTGCTCCTTGTGGGAAAATCTATAGAGAGATAATTCCAAAAGTTCTTGTTTGATGACATGGGATTCATACATATCCCAAAAAAATTATTCCTCCTATCTTATCCATTTTTGTGACACATTCTCACCCATGTCATCAAATACCAACAAAGAAAATGCTATGCCAAGCTTTAGCTTCAATTTTTCCTATTCAGCTTCAATATGTTCCTTGACACAACGTATAGAATTTTGGTCTAGACACTCATAATTTTTAGGTTCACCTTGTCCTACATAATGATCTTAAAGTTCACTATTTGATCCAACCAAGGTCCACACACAATTAACAATCTATCTATGAGGGTATATGTCATCATCATGACATGCTTGGGGTGACACCAGATCAAAAGAATCAGAATTAGAAATGCAGAATTTTGATCTCCATGGAGGTATTTCAACTTGATATTCTAGTCCAATAGAAACCTTCTTACAATAATAGTAGCCAAAGCATGAAGCTGGCTCAAAGAAAGAAAATTATTCCTCATTATAATAAGTCTCTATAGAAGTTCTAGAATAAAGTCTCCACATCAACACACACAATGGTCATGGAATTTGGTTTTATCCATGTATCTTTCAAGGCATTGTGTCAAATAAATCACCTGCCAAGTTGGAATAATATCCCTTATCAATGCTTTATCTTTTTGAAATCAATAGACTTATTTGATCAATTGAAAATTGGCATTCAAGTATTATCCATTTCATATTAAAATCATTAGATATTTGCATATTTCCACATTTAATACTATGATATTTGAAAAACATTTCCATTGAAACAAGATCATTAATCAGTATTTCAACATGGGTGCTTAGTGCACTTAGATTTTCCAATGTTGGAGTTGAACCATATGAATTTATTTTCATAAGAGTTGAAGTTATGGTTGGGTCATTGTTCCTCAACATTTGAGAAATGGTGTTCCAACTATGCCTACATATTTTCTCATAACCAACACATTAGGTGAAGCCTTAACCAACCTTGAGACCACATGTTGTTCTACTATTTATGACTTCTCCATCTTTTTCTTCTTATTTTATTCTTCAAAATGCTTTTTGTGTTAGGGTACTTTCCACTACAATATTTGATAGAAACTACCTCCCATTAAGTTTGGAGAGGAGTTTCCATTAAGCCAAATTAAGGCCTTTTAGAACACATAATATTTCCTGGAGCAATAGAGTTCTTTTGTTCCTAACACAAATTGACAATTATAGTTAGCAAGTTCTAGAAATGTAACTCTCCAATAGCCATTATCATTTAAGTTTTGTAGTAGCAGCAATCCTTAGCAAGATATAAGAAAATAAGTTTTTGAGTGTTATCTAGAATATATCAGGAAAGATAGAAACCCTCACCACTAGCCATTATCACTAGGTAAGAAAAATTTGGTGGTCTTGAATCCAATCATGATTTAGCTTCATCCTAGGATTCATTCTAAATATTAGGACATCTAATGAGTTACGTCAGTGATTTATAGAATTCCATGGATATCAAAAGCACAAATAACATTTACCGTTCTTAGCTTTTCCTACATTATACTTTTTATCTTATAGCTAATAGAATATTTCACACGGTAGGATGAATAAGAAAATCTCCTTCCATTAAGCCAAATTAAGGCCTTTTAAGCAACATAGTCTTTTATATAACATGTCATTTTTCATGATAAGTCAAAAAATATAGATCCATGAATAACTATCCAAGGTAACTTAGGTAATGAAAATCAGAATTTCCAAGTCACATATGACTATATCTAGGGCCCTTAGTTCACTAGAAGAAGCAATATTGAAGACTCTTGCTGAAACTAATTGAGCTCTCCAATACAAAAGACATTTCTAAAATGTTAAAAAGGGTTACAAGGCAACACATTCCCATGAGCAAGAAGTAGATGGGAGAAATACCAAAAAAGGTTGACAAACTCATGCCTCTTGAATATTTTGTGGCTATTTCTAGAAGATGGTATTTAGTTTGAACAAGGTACTAGGGGTTTATGAAATCATGAATGTCATTGGCACTACATATATAATGGCAATACATATTTAAGATTTGTATACTAATGTGGGGTATGATTATGTTAAGCACATAATCGTAGTATTGGAGAATGATATTTTAGCTATACAACAAGGAGAAATGGGAAATTTTTATTTTCACCATTATTCAATCCACATGTACTTGATTTTGTACAAGAACATCGGTCATGTCAATTTAGATTTCATTGAGCAGGTCAAGGAGTTTGGTGAAGATATTCTTATATAATGATGGACCAGGGTATGGAATAGATTATACTCTTAAACAAATCTATCTCATTTTATAATGACTTTGTAATTCCAATCATGAACATGATAGAATGTCATCTAGAGAGAGTGCCAAGAATAGTAAGGAAATTACTTAGGCCTACTTTATGTTATGATGATGATGCTAAATTGGAACACAATTATAGGGATATATTTTTGTTTGACAATTGTACTATTATGGGGGATTGTGGGTTCATACAACCACCCCATGTTTTACCTAGATTTGTACCTAAGAGAGTAGGCATCATGGAATTCTTTTAGCAGCTAATTTTGATGATCAAAGAGAAATTAGGGCCCACAAGAAGAAGGGGGACATTCTTGTGCAGAAATTGTAATTTTGGGGATTTTAATACTAGTAAGGATGAAATTGATGACATTGATGCATTCCTTAGAATTTCAAATTTCCTCATTCATTTTCTAGGACATATGATTCTAAAGGTGTAGTAAGGGTAGCATTGAGGAAAATGAGGGGATACATCTACCCTCAAATAAACAATAATGGGAAGAGTATGTAATTAGAAATTATCTATTTGAAGACATATGTAAACACAGAACCTTAAAATGGAGGGATATTATGAGGGTTGAGGAGGAGATGAGAAGAAATGACCCAAGATTCCTAGACTTCTATAATGATGTCAAAAATTTATACATATTTAATAAATGTATTGAAAATTATCAAGAAATCATGTCCCATATGCTTGATCAAGTGCAAAAATAAGAGGAAGAGAGAGTGAACCTTGTGTCCCCTAAATGTGAACTTTTCCTTGAAGTAGAAGATGAAGAGGAATAGCCTGAAACATCAGCATGGGCACAAGTAGGAAGAAAAAGGAAAAATTTAATTGAGATTCCTTAGAAGGCCAGAGAGAAAGCCTTACAAATATTGCCTGGGAAAAGTAACTCTTTGCTCACTTAAGGCAAAGGTTTTTGATAGATCAAGCCACTAAAAGTGAGAAGACTCCTAGAGGCTTAGAAATGACTTCCAAAACATTGGATGATAGAATCATCCAAGCACAAGAATTTTTACAATATGATGATTTTTTGACAAGTGATGAATTTAAATTTTTTATGTTTAAATAAAAACAAAATGAATTGACTTTGACTCTACAACTTGGTGACTCAAATGAAAAGGTTGTTGAATTAGTATAAAATTGCAGGCCTATGATCCCAATAGTGAGACTCTTACTATGGAGGACACTAGAAAATTAGTAAAGAGAAGTGGAATTATATTACTCTCTGGATGGGATTCAAGTTATTCTTTCATGTTAGATCAAATCAGGATACAAGAAAAATAAAATTCTTTTGAATCTTTTGGCCCTTGATGATTACAAAGAGGATATGGTTATAATACAGATGCTCAGATTATGGATTTATGGAGTATAGTTCCTAAATCAAACAAACCAAAACTAATGGAGGTAAATGATACACCTTAGGGGAGTGTTATTTTTTGGAGTATTTAGTCTACAACTAGTGGTGAGGTTTCTAGTTTGTTGAGTGTTGTAACAACATTAAGCAAAGACAAAATGAAAGAGATTAAGGATCAGCTTACTCAAACATTCAATAATTATGTCTCCATGAGGAAAAAATATAAAGAAGAAATGAAAAAGACTTATGTGGTGGAGAAGAAGATCACAAAATTAGAAATAGAATTAAGGACTTTCAAAAGTGCTACTAGGCCTATAATAGAGGTGAGTGATAAAGTAATCTAGAAAGAAAGATAGGAATTAACTCCTATTGTGATGACATATTAGCAACTATGGAAATTCATCAAAAGGATCCATGTAGAGAGGTAGAAATAAATATCATGAAGGGCATTTTGTGCCACTGAATAAATGTGTTGAAACATGTTTCCCAAAATGTTAATGGTATTTTTATTTCTCTAAAAAGTGTAGAGAACCAATGTTTCGAGGCACTTATATTACTAACTCCTTTGTATAAGAAGTGGGGCCCATATAGTCTATTTTTTGATAGATTAATTCCAATAATGACCCAGAAAAAGGAGTTGCCAAAGGAAATTATCATTCCTACTAGGAAAATGTTTGGCAAGGTCAAGGGTTTAGATGGATCTTTTATTGGTAAGCTACAACTAATACAAAATAGTATTAAGACTATTGCAAATGGCACACACAGATTCATACCTCCCATCATTGATAGTGAAGGAAATTTGAGGGAATGAAAGGAATGAGCCACATCTTTTGAGGATATTTTGAATAATGAAAGAATTGTAGCTTAGCACAACAGGGATGTAGTTGTGTCGATTTTCTATTAGATTATTGATACATTATATGGAACTAAAATGGATATGAACAAAGTGGTTATTGATGCAAAATCCATAACAGATGCTAGGTAGGTGAAGAGCCTAAATGAATTGAATACATTCAAGGATGCTACATTGGCTATACAAAAACATTGATATCACCGTCTAGGAGGTTGTAGTAGAGATCAAGGTTATACCTAATGGAAATAGCGATTGAATAGAGGTAGAACAAACCATGAAGAGCCAATAGAGGGAGGATAGTCATCATAATAGGGTATCTTACTTTTGTGGTTCACCCACTATGGATACACCTGCATTACAAATAGAGAACTGGTCCTGAATAGAAATACTACTAATTGTTCATTTTTGGAACTATCTCCAATATTGTTTCTTATTATTTTCTCCTATTTTTAACAAGTATGATTGTCAAATGAAATGTGCAATTTATCTTTTCTCTACCATGTCTAAAGATTTTTGCAATCCTTGTTTATAAAAGGATTTCCAAGATTGGGATTGAGGGTCCAAATTTTGATAAAATTAATGTTATTTTTCATGTTTAGAGTTGGTCCAATACTGTGCATTTTTATTTTTTCTAATCTTGTTCATATAAAAGAAACATAGAATTTTAGTATGTCGAATGTGTTTTTGAGTTATGTTATTTCACAATATCTGATACTTCAACTATATTTTTCAAGCTCATTAATACAAATGGAGAAGTATTATGAGTTTCCCAATTTGGATCTTGTCTTGTCTTATGTCGACTTTAATTTTTTGTGATTTAATGACAAAACGTATTGAGTTTTAGTAGAAATTAATTTTGAATTATATCCTATGTCATATTTTGTTGTTAATAAAATTGATTGAGTAAATGCTTAATGTGATCTCAGAGCACTAAAGGGTTTCATATGGAGATTGTGATAACAATGAGATCTAAGATTGAGTATATATTTTTCTTCACAAAGTGAGGGAATAGGTTTGAAGTAATGGTGTCAAATTTTATGAGAAGATAACCCAATGGATAAAACATTATTCATGTATTGGAGTTAGGCAAATCATTCAAACTACATATTGTCAAAATTCATAAATCAAAATCTTCAATATTTCTTTTTTTGTTGTAGATCTGAAAGGATTAGCCTACACTTGATTTAGAGAGTTTTAGGATATTGAGAATTAGTTATCTTATAGTCCTTTGTTATCTCTAAATTAGAAGAAATAGAGGCCATTATCTGCTATAATGGATTTTATGTTAAATATTGTTAGAGAGGGAAGTGATAATAAATTTCATGGTATAGCCACCTAAATCTTGTAGAATTCAAAGGGAAAAAGACTAAATGTCTTATCAGTTGGTCCTAATGAAATGTTGGGGAGTACTTATCATGGTCTATAGCTAATTCATAGGTATTTCCCATATCTCAAAGGGTTATTAAAATATTATCAAATAAGGCGTCAACACTTGATCCTTCATGCTTTCTTTGGGATTCTAATTGTCATGTAATATATTGTAGGATTGGGAAATTCCAAATCAAGATGTCAATCTAGACTTGCAGAGCTCCAAATGTTGAAATTATGATATATTTTTCATTAGTGCAAACACTTATTCGATTCTGAATGCTTACTGAGCTCATCAATTAGTCTACCATATATACCAAGCATTTAGTGAGTACCTTATAAGTTCAGTAGGTAAACAATTCTTACCAAGCATTCCAAAGGATACCGAGTGAATGGGAAGCTCAACAGTGTTCATCGAGTAAAGGAAGGTAAATGAAGAACTCAGTGTTCATTGAGTAAAGGAAGGTAACTGAAGAACTCAGTGTTCATGAAGCAAAGGAAGGTAAATGAAGAACTCAGTGTTCACCGAGCAAAGGAAGGTAAATGAAGAACTCAGTGTTCACTGAGCAAAGCAAGGTAAATGAAGAACTCAGTGTTCACCGAGAAAAGCAAGGTAAATGAAGAACTTAGTGTTCACCAAGCACAGGAAGGTAAATGAAGGACTTAGTGTTCACCGAGCATAGCAAGGTAAATGAAGAAGTTAGCTTTTATCGAGTGACACTATATCTACCAAGTCACCAATGGTTAACGAGTTCCAAGAAGTATTGTGTGGCTAGTATGAACCAAGCCTCTACTTCTACCGAGTGCATGACGACACTGAGTAATCTAGTGGATGCCAAGTATCAGAAGGTCACTGAGTTAGCTTGAGGAACCTGAGTTTTCTACTATCTAGCCGACTCAGTAATGTTCTGTTCACTTGTGTTTTGGTTGACCTTGTAGTTGAAATATTGAAATGGTATATATGTAATGTATGATATCATTTGTAACATGGTATGGTATGGTAAAAAAAAAAAGGGGGTAATTTTTGCATATGAAGAAGGTATTGATATATTTTGAGAAAAGTAAAAGCGAATCAGTAGTAGAATAAAAAGAAATACAGCAAGGTCAACATTGGAGCAAAAAAGTTATACCTATCACATCAGGTGATCAATGCAACAAGGATCTTATCAGCAAACAATTGTAAGTAGATCCACTACTTCATCCTAACAGGTGAATCAGTTTATAAATCCTTTAACTGGGTGGACCTAATAGTTTTTTTGATAAATCTCCTAACAGAGTGCATACTTCATTGTATGTTTGTAAATCCTCTAACAAGGTGGATCTAGTAGTCCTACTTGCTCCTAACAGGGTAGATTACCAGAAGTGATCATTGTAAGCCTTAATAGACCAACTTTATACTATAGTATTGAAGTTTTGTGGGTATCATCCCCACCCCAATTTTACTTTCTATTTGGAAGGTTTCTGGGTCACCAAATCTTTGTGTACATGTGCAATAAATGTTTGTCCCTTTAGTTATGCAGTAGATTAGATGAATGAATGATGAATGGGTAAAATATTGAATTATTTAAAAGTTTTATAAGTTACTGATTTACCCCTCCCCTCTCAGTAACCTACCTTGTCCTGAATATTTCCAACAATTGGTATCAGAGCTTTGTGGCTCTCAGGATAAAGTTTGACGGCTTGAGCAAAGATCAAGGACAATGGAGATATTTAGACTTGACAAATCTATTGAAAATGAAAACCTAGATCTGGAAATGACCATGGCTCAACTCAAAGAAGCAAAGGAGCATCTTTCTCAATCTCTAAAAAGAAGGAAGGAACTTGCAAGACAAATGAATGATCATCAGTATGTTGAAGAAAAGATTGAAGACCTTTTACCATCAAGCAGTTCAAATGAAGCTAATGAAGCAATCAAGGAACTCCTAGCTAAAAATGGTTCTCTGCAGGAAGAAGTAAGGAATCTTAAAAGAGAACAAGAAATTCAATCCATTAGGCTATGTGAAGTTTTGGAACAGAGAAACAAGGTAAATGAAGACCTAGAGGTAAGAAATAATCAATCCCTTCAGCATGAAAATATTGTAGGTCAACTATCTAATGCAAATGAAGAAATTATGAATCTAAGATCTAAGAATGAAAGTTTGAGAAATGATTTAATTACTGAAAGACAAATCAATGCAAGCTTACAAAGTGATCTAAGATCTAAAAGACAAATCAATGAAAGTTTGGAAAATGACTTGATCACTGAAAGGCAAGTCAATAAGAGAATGATGAAATCTCAAGTAGACATGACTTAATTAAATCAGCAAAGTGAGCAAAACTTTCATAGACAGAAAGGTAAAGCCGGTCTTGGATATAAGGAAGAAGGTAAATCCTCCAGACAAGGTGGCCAAAGGAATCAAAGACCCACTTGCAATCACTGTGGCAAGATAGTCATACATCAAACAAATGTTGGAGTAATGGAAAGGCAAAATTCAATCGTAAATGCTTTAACTACAATCAGCATGGTCACAAAGCTAATGAATGCAAAGAAAAACCAAAATTTGAAGGCAAATGTCACAAATGCAAGAAACATGGTCACAAGGCATTCCAATGCAAATTCAAATCATTCAATCCAGCTAAACAACTTGTCAAAGCAATCTTTGGATGGGACTACAATACTTGGTGTAGATGTCATTATTGTGGAGAATATGGACATGTTGGCAAAGATTGTTCAAGGCATCATTTAAGGAAAAGAGACACAACAATAAGATGCTATACATGTATAGAACTTGGTCATATAGCCAAGAATTGCATGAATACTGAAAGAATTGAAGATTAAAAGAAAGCTAAAGTTGATAACATTCAAAAGCAGATGAGACAACAATGGATTTCTAAATCTACCGAGCAAGATAGTTCAAATGATGGTTATGTCACTCAAGAAATGGGCGACTCCACCATTTCCAATTAAATTTAGGAAATATCAAGAATTGCATCATCAAGCCATATCTTAAGCAATTCTAGAATAAAAAAAAGTGCAAATGATCAAATCAGTATTTTAGGTTTAAGAACCAAAGGAAAGTTATCATTCACCATGTTGCATTTACCAAGCAAGGTTGGTTAAAAACTTTACCGAGCTAGGTCGGGAGTATCAAAGATTTTGTTTGATCACCGAGTTGCAAAGCTTTACCAAGTAGAGTGATGAGAGACTAGCAAGCACTATGTCATCTCATCTACCTTTGTACCGAGCATTAATGATAGTATTTCCATCAAAAGGGAAAAATTCGATTTCATTTCCCATCGTGACTTAAGAATACTCAGAGCTAAAAGATTTTCAGTGAATCCTGAGAAAATTCCAGGCGATCTAAAGTGAATTTCAACCGAAGAATTTGTTCAAGATTTTCTTATATTTATTGAGCAGCAATGACATCCGCAAGCACCAGCAGGAGCAAGGCAAAAATAGGTTCAGAGATGTTAATGAAGGGTACATAATGGAAAGCGCCCAATTTCAAGATTGTTCTGGCTGTTGCTGAATCACTCGACCCAACTGGAGTTCAATCACAAATACCCCCCAAGGTAATTCTTATCAATGATATTTGTACTCATTTCAAATGTTCTATTCAAGAAATTGGAAACCTAGAAATGGACAATGCCCTAGGTGAAATGAGTGTAGATGGCTCTCTGAAACCTGAGTTCAAGCATCTTGAAACCAAAGGCTTGACACATATCTCGCATATGCCTAGAAACTTTCAAAACAAATGGATTAGGTATATCTTGAGTTGGGTACATAATGGACAATTTTGGTTAGAGAAGCCAGTGCTAATCACTAAGAAAATGATTCAAAAAATCATGGGTCTCCCTATGCTCAGCAAAGCCAAAACCACCAAAACCCTAAGTCAGGAGGAGTTACAAAGGAAAACCCTAGCCGAATGGGATGATAGAGGTTTAAAGGTAAACATTGTATCTGATGTCAAACTAAGATTCAGCATTCATGTAATTGCATGTAAATTATACAGTTCCAGTAGACTGAATAGTGTACCTTGTGAAGCTGTAGATTTGGCCCTTAAGGTTGTGAAGAAAAACCTTGAACTTGATCTGTCTGAAGTATTGCTAAAACAACTGAATAAAAATATGGATAGTATAAGGGCTTCCAAGAATAACCCTTGTAAATTCGATTCTCTATTGATTTTTTTTTTTTTCTATGTTCAAAAATTCTTTCTGTCAAAAGCAACTGTTGTATGGAGAAAAGACATTCCAATTTTGCATCAAATAAATGAGTTTGTAGCAGAGATGGGTGAGAATTTTGATAGCATCATGGACAACTATTTTGAAGATTTCAAGGAAAGAATGAATAATAGGTTTCAGATTCCTCCTAAGCTTGTTGAGGATTATAAGGATGATATATGCTTCATGGTTGACTGTGATAAGGTGTACATCTAGGTAGTCAGACCCCGAGTTGCATGGGTAAAACCTCTTCCCTATGAGGTAAATATTGATGAAGCCAAGGAAATTATAGAAGCACCGGTAAATGAGCCAGTAGACCCAAGGAAACAAATTTTTGGAACCTATGACGAAGAAAAGGCTAGAATTGAGCTTGAAATCAAGCTACCACAGGCCATAAGCAAAGGCAAGAGGAAGATAGCAAAATTGAAAACTGCATCCGGCCCTCTTATGCTAACAGAAGGAAAAGGTGAGGATGAAGGAGATGATGAAGAAGGAGGACAAGAAGAAAAAGAAGAAGAAGAAATTGAAGAAGAACCTTCGAAGAAAAAGGGTAGGGTAATAATTACCAAACCTAAAAGGAAACCCATTGCAATATTTACTAGAAGGACCAGAAAAGGTAAGTAGGAACCTATATTGGTCAGGCTTGCACCTAAATTTGAAGAAAGGCTCAAACAACTGGAAGAAGGAGTTGGCATCACAAATTTCAAAGAATTGAAATTTGAAACTAGAACAGATGCTAAGAAGATGCAGATAGAGGAACTGGTACTAAGAAAGATGGGTAAATGGAAATACTCTCCGGACTAGCTTGCCTCCCAAATCTCAAAGGAAATATTGGAGAGATTGCAACCAAGATGGGAATCAGCAACCCAAATAGTAAAAGATATCTATGAGCAATCCCTAAAGAATCTTCAACCAAGTCTCACTAGGGCAGAAGTAAAAATAGCAATTAAAAACCATGAAGGTAAAATGATGATCAGATTCCACACATGTTTAATTTTGATCAAAGACATTGAGCATGTTGTAAATAATGCTACAAACATGTGGAAAAACATCTATCATCTGCACAAGCCCAATGAAGACCCAGTGGAAATCAAAGATGATGACAGCAGTGATAGTGATGATATTGATGGCACTCCATCCATCACAATTTCAGTGGGTGAGCTTCATGCATTAATGAGAGAAGACAAGGAGGAAGAAGCTAAAGAGGAAGATAAGGAGGAAGATGATCGAGTAAAAATTGCAGTAGCAGTCATTGCATCCCTTCCTCACTCTCCACCTAAAATTGTCACATCATCAAGGTTGGAGTCAGATTCAACAGGTTTGATAGCATCCACATCAGATTTATCATCTGCACCTGCCACATCACAGCTCTAGGTATCATCAATGGAAGTGTCTACCACTTCATCTATCAAGCTCTAGCCCTCTCCTTCATCTACCAAGCTAGCCTCCTCAGCTCCATCATCTTCAGTTGGTATAGCAGTAAGTTCCACAATTTTGTCAGCTACATTAGCACCAATTTTTGCACCAGTTAGTCTTCCCATTATAAATATTCCATCTTGTTCTACAATTTTGTCTAGATTATCTGCATCTACTTCAAATCTAGTTAGATTAGATACTACATTACTAAGTGTATCACCATTTTTGGGAAGTACTCTAGTTTTTGATCCGATAAATACTCCTATTGGCACTCAACCCTTAAGTATACCAGTCTTCACTACTAGCCCTTCCATCTTCACTATTGTGTCCACTCCCAAGGTCAAATCAGTCATCACAGAAGCCAAACTAAACCAACCATTAAGACTTCTACTCACTGGAAAAGAAATTCCTGAGGATATTGATCTAGACATAGAAATAGTGATTCCAAAAATTGACTACGAAAAAGCTACCATTGAAGAAATGAGGTATGCTAGTCAACTAATAGAGATGAAGGCTACACAAAAGTAGTTAAGGTCTGAAAGGGATAAGGAGTACATAATAATTGAGAATTCCATAAATATAATTATAGAAGCTATAGGTGTTGAAGTAGATTCTACTCAACACATTTTGATTTAGTTAGAAGAGGCTATAAATAAATTCAATGAGGATGCCTCCAGTGAAGAAAATTTGATTGAAAAGGCTGAAATAAAATTTGATAATAAGGTGCTTGAGCACATTGCTCAGAAGATTGCAATACAACAGATAGAATTGTTCACAATTCTGGTCAATCTTGAAAATTCTTTTAATAATGTAACTTCACTTTTTGCCAAACTTTGTGATGTTACCGAATATACCAAGGAGATTAAGGAAAAATTAAATAAAATTGATGAGGATATGAAGGTCAGTGCCCAAAAGCTGCAACTTGACCCCAATTCAAATTCATCCCACCATCTCAGAATCAGATTTTTGTCAGAAAAGTAGGTAGAACTATTGAGAGAGGAAGCTAGGATCAGATTTACATTGATTGACATCTAGAATATGATTCTTCTTATCATGGACACAATGCAGAAACACATTGCCTACTCCAAAACATTGATCCATGACAAAAATTTCTCAGTTGCAGATCATGTGATTGAACTTTCAGCTGAAGTTCAGATAGGACTCTCCACCTGCAAAATTTTGCAAGAAAATTGGGATAAGACTTTGGCTCTTATTCTCAAGGTACATTTTGAGTTTATCTCCCATTTTGGTGTTTCTGTGTAAATATATATTGTTTAATTTGGCATTATTGTCAAAAAGGGGGAGATAGTGTACCAAAGAAGAGATAGAGACATATGTAAATAATGAAGCCATGTGTATAAATAAGAGATATTTGTAAATACTATGTGCATATTGTATGGGGGAGATATATGTAAATCAGGATGTCAAATTTTGCACATAAGTTTTGGCTCATAAGTGTTTTTGTCACTAATTCCAAAGGGGGAGATTGTTGGAATTATGATATATTTGTCTTTAGTGCAAACACTTATTTGATTCTGAATGCTTACCGAGCTCATCAATTAGTCTATAGTATATACCAAGCATTCAGTGGCTAACTTATAAGTTTAGTAGGTAAACAATTCTTACCAAGCATTCCAAGGGATGCCGAGTGAATGGGCAGCTCAATAGTGTTCACCAAGTAAAGGAAGGTAAATGAAGAACTCAGTGTTCACCGAGTAAAGGAAGGTAAATGAAGAACTCAATGTTCATCGAGAAAAGGAAGGTAAATGAAGAACTCAGTGTTCACCGAGTAAAGGAAGGTAAATGAAGAACTCAATGTTCACCGAGCAAAGGAAGGTAAGTGAAGAACTCAGTGTTCACCAAGAAAAGGAAGGAAAATGAAGAACTCAGTGTTCACCGAGCAAAGCAAGGTAAATGAAGAACTTAGTTTTCATCGAGCAAAGAAAGGTAAATGAAGAACTCAATGTTCACCAAGCACAAGAAGGTAAATGAAGGACTTAGTGTTCACCGAGCATAGCAAGGTAAATGAAGAAGTTAGCTTTTACCAAGTGACATTATATCTACCGAGTCACCAATGGTTACCAAGTTCCAAGCAGTATTGTGTGGCTAGTATGAACTGAGCCTCTAGTTCTACCGAGTGCATGATGATGCTGAGTAATCTAGTGGATGCCGAGTATCAAAAGGTCAACGAGTCAGCTTGAGGAACCCAAGTTTTCTACTATCTGGCTGACTCAGTAATGTTCTGTTCACTTGTGTTTTGGCCGACCTTATAGTTGTAAATATTGAAATGGTATATATGTAATGTATGATATCATTTATAACATGGTATGGTATGGTAAAAACAAAAAAAAAAGGGGGTAATTTTTGCATATGAAGAAGGTATTGATATATTTTGAGAAAAGTAAAAGCGAATTAGCAGCAGAATAAAAGGAAATACAGCAAGGTCAACATCAGAGCAGAAAAGTTATACCTATCACATCAGGTGATCAATGCAACATGGATCTTATCAGCAAACAGTTGTAAGCAGATCCACTACTTCATCCTAATAGGTGAATCAGTTTATAAATCCTTTAACCAGGTGGACCTAACAGTTTTTTTGTAAATCTCCTAACAGAGTGCATACTTCATTGTATGTTTGTAAATCCTCTAACAAGGTGGATCTAGTAGTCCTACTTGCTCCTAATAGGGCAGATTACTAGAAGTGATCATTGTAAGCCTTAACAGGCCAACTTTATACTACAGTATTGAAGTTTTGTGGGTATCATCCCCACCCAAGTTTTACTTTCTATTTGGAAGGTTTCTGGGTCACCAAATCTCTGTGTACATGTGCAATAAATGTTTTTTCCTTCTGTTATGTAGTAGATTAGATGAATGAATGATGAATGGGTAAAATGCTGAATTGTTTAAAAGTTTTATAAGTTACTGATTCACCCCTCCCCTCTCAGTAACCTACCTTGTCCAGAATATTTCCAACACCAAAGCTTTTATGATGGGATACAAGAAGACTAAGAAATCTAAAAGTGCACATAGTTTTTTGAATTGAAATTTATATCAAATTAATTAATGAAATAATGAAATCACTTTCCATTTTTTCAATTTTGACAAAATGTGCCCACTCCACCAATTTGAAATCAACAACTGAAGGTGGAATAGGTAGACATGGGCAATCAAAACTTAATGAAAGTGGGTGAAATAAATGAGGTCATGTAGAATCAAATTTAATACCAATTAGCAAAATTGGAGGCAGTCACAATAACCAATTCAAAGAAAATGCAAGACAAATACAATGAGAAATAACTTAAAAAGCAAAAAACGATTTACAATGTATTACCAATAATACCTAGTCATCACCATAATTATGGGAGATTTGACTACCACAACATGGCTTCATATTCACCAATTTCAATCCCAAGAATTCCTAGAAAATTCTAAAAGGAAAATATTTAACACTTAAATTGGTGTAGGAGCACCTAGGCTAACTCTTAGTTTTAGTTCCTCATTTTGTAGCCAAGTCATTTTGGTGTGTTTGGACCTTAGAAAGTCATGTAAGTTTTTTCCTAGATGGATTTTACTAGACTCAATCCATTCTAGATGTTTTTCTTACCTTTTGTTTATGGTTTTGTTGGCCAACCAAAATCGCCACTTTTGAATTTAAATGATAAACGACCACTTCCCATTTTTTAAAATATTAAAATACCCTGGAAATAAAAAAGAAAAAGAAATTAAAATGTTACAATATTTCCATATCTTCTTACTTTTATTTTGGCTTCTACAATTTTTTGTGTCATTAGATCTTGCACAGATCTACAGCGAGCACTTTCTCGCTTCTTCAAAGTGAATGAAATTTGCATAAAGTGGGTAAGTGCCTCACTACCATGTGGTGTATGGGTCCCATTTCTTATGGGCCATAGATGAAGTAAGGTATCATGTTGACATACCAACGCGAGCTAGAGTACGGCTAGGGTTCTATTGGTAGTCACTTTCCCACATTCTGACTTATGTCAAACCTTCTGACAATGGAGAAAAGTGACTTCTTGCCATGTGGATTCATCAGTCCAGCCTCTTCAATGGGACATCTTTGACTATGCTAACATGTTGGTGTTTATTGGAATTTTGATTGGTAGTCACTTTTCCACATTTTGTGTTTTGTCAAATTCTTTGACAATATAGGGAAGCGACTTTCTACCATATGGACATGTGGGTTCAGCTATTTTGAAGGGTGCTAAGTAGGTGCTGAGGTGGAATATGTGTCAATTACTTCTTATTTATTTGCCAAAAGGTTTGACACACTTGATGATGTGGATGATGAGTAGTCTATGGACCCAAAAGGTAATGGGGTTAGCGTAATAATAATAAAGATTATCATCAATCATCAATCTTCCATAGATCAACGATCAATGCTTTCCCACATCATGGAGTTATGAGAAATTTAGACATTGCAAGGAAGTGCCCAATCGCCACATGTCCTTGTGGACCCAATTTGAAAGAAAGGTAGTCATGGTTAAGGCTAATAATTACGTGAAATTATGGTTAAGTTGGAATTTGGCATGGTTAGTTAAAAGTAAAATGGTCAAACTGGATGGAGACCTTTTAGGGTGGTGAAAAGAAATAATAATATTGGTCTACATGGTGCTTTCTAGTTGTAGAACTCGGTTGACCTACTGACGTTGCTAAATCATGAGCCAGAAACAAAGGAAATAGATGTTTTCTTGCATTATCTGATCTTCATGATCGATTCCAACCACTCTCCAATGAATGCCATGCTTGATAAATGAAAGAAGCACTCCACTACCTCTAGTTTTATCCATCTACTTGATTAGGGAAACTTAATGGCACCATTCTATCTTCTTAGGGCTCTATTTTTTGACAAAATATTGGATTTCCTTCCATCTAAACTTGTGCCAAGATCATATTTTCTCCAGATATGTATGATTGTTCTCTACAATCTTAAATGGTAGTGGTTGAGTTTGGTTTAAGTTAGAAAATATCTCAGTTATGCCTGAGCTATAAAAGCAAATTTTGTAATCTTTGAAAAGGTCAAGTGTAATGCCCCGCCTAGAGATCCTTGGAAAAAAGGATGAAATAAAAGCCACGATTTATTTTTTACAAGTATCAATGCACAAGACATCATACAGGGATCAAAAAGATCGCAATGGAAGACTTCACCACAATCCTGACAACCAACGAATCTCTGAATGCCACTACCAAATTGACACACACAACCAAAGCCAATAATGACCACGCACATGATGAGAGCTTGAAGAAATGACCACACATCAACAAAGCACCTAGCCAGGGTAAAATGCAGAACCCTAAAATTTGGCTAAGCCTGAAATCTTGAAGCCCTGAAAATTGGCTAAGTCTAGATTTTTGAAGCCTTGAAATTTCCTAGAATCTTTATCTTATCTTTGAGAGATATAAAACCTATCTCAAAAGATTTGTCGCATTTATTAAAATATATCTTAAGTATAAGGAATATACATCAACTTATACTTAAATGATATATTTTAAACTCCAAAGGACTACAACAAAAACACACAAAAAGGATTAGAAAGATAACAACTTGAATCCAAAAAGCAACAACATAGGTTCAAAGAACACCGAAAAGGGTATCCAAAACAACTTTCAAAAAGTTCAGATCAAATCAAAAAGTGCCCGCTGCCGGCCTACGCAAGTTTTTACAAAACCCATGCGATACTTTATTACAACACTAAAATGTATCACATGACATTTCTAAAGAAGGAGGGCGACACTTTCAGAGTTTGAGCAATACTTTTCTCAAGGGCATGTGATACTTTCATGGTATTGTACGACACTTCTCCAAAGGAGGTGTGATACTTTCTAGTATCACACGACATTTCTCCAAGAGGCGTGCGATACTTTCTAGCATCGTACGATATAGTTCTATGGGTGTGCAATACATTTTTATATCACACCATGCTGATAAAATGTTGCCCAAAGAAACACAAAAATACTAAGGAAAATACAAAAGGGGAAAAATAGAGAAAAACTGAGTTCAGAACCTCCACATCGAGGAGCATTGAATCCACATAGATTGAGGAGCAAACACTTGAATGCATAATCAACATGATGCCAAGATCAAGAAGGAGATACATCTATCCATCTAAAACTACATCAAAAAAGAATGTACAAAAAGAAACATCATAGTGATCATAGACAACATCGCAATGTACAAAGATAATATCACAAAACAAAACAACCAAATTAAGTATGTGGTTCCTCCCAACCGTCAATAGCATCATAAGACCATCATGGATCCTAGCCATCCCTTGCATGTAACATCCCAATCCACCTACCAAATCATGAATACTATCATAATAGGGACGTCACTACTAAAACATGAAACAATATAAGCATAAGGAATCTAACATGCTAGTAGAAAAGCATAAGATAATCCTACAGTATATAACATCACCTATCACATGATAAACATCAATAAGCAATAGATATGCTACTACAACAATTCACATCATCTAATCATATGCTAAACATCATAATATGGGAATGCATCAAGTAAACTAACATCATCTAAACATGATATCCAAGAATTTCAATGAAAGCATAAATCACAAGAAAGCATACTCTGCAACCTGAGGTACCAAGTGAAAACATCCAACAACAGTTGCACTAGGACAAAAGACCATCTCTGTACACCAGTCCCTAGCAGTGGTGAAGGTAGCTATGCCTCCCAACCATGTAGAACCCATAGGTCCAGGTCCACACCCACTGTGTTGATGGAGATAATGATCCAACCACAAACACACAAAAACAACATCCATGGCTAACACTCACGCCAGATAGTATGATGGTTGTAACCAAGAACTTAAGACAATGCAAGGAGTATAGGTCCTAGTCAGACACTCAAAAGGCTACTAAGTAGGGATTAACATCATGGAGAGTCGCTTGGCATCCAAAATCCCAAGGTAGTACAGGCAACTACTCTTCTCAAAAAAAGGCACACAACTTAGGGCAACAACTCTTCATGATGGAAGGCGCACAACCCACACATTTTATTATCTTGTATTTATTACCACCCAATGTTTTAATTTAATTATCAATTATATAAAACTTCCTCTGCCAATTGGGGAATAGTCACCAAGTTGTAGGATAGAAGCCCCTCCATATGCTACCCTGCCCTACCCATGCTCATTCTACGACAAGTGCCCGTGGGCATGCATACTCTCATCCCAACTCCAATGATCATAACTCCTAGAAAATCCACGAAAGATCGAGCCTTGCAAGTCACCCAACAAATGTACATGCACATACTCATGTGTGGCATACCACCATCACAAAGATCAAAACTCAAGGATAGAATGAGAACACAATGCAAAAGAAAACACCCAACTGAAAGCAACATGGGAAGGACAGATTCTACATGAATCCCAAAGCCAATGAAACCATACATCATGAAATCACTCAACTAGCCTCAATCTGAAAGTATGAATTCTACATGAATCCCAATGATGTAACAAGACCAAAATTCATGAACTCACTCCATTGGCCTCAATCTAAGAGTATGGATTCTACATGAATCCTAGTGTCCATGAAACAAAAGCAAAGGTCCAAATAAACCATAACAACAGGTATGAAAAACACTCAACCAAACACAAGGTCAGGAGTACAGATGTGACATGCAACCCAATGCAACAAAAAGTGCAATAGTGGTTTGACTGATGTCCAAATAGATCATCCAAGTCCATGACCCACATTGTGCCAAGAAACCCAAGAAAATAGTGTGGCATGCAAAATGAGGTAAAAACTCCAAATTTTGCAAAACTTTGAAATTAAAACTCATTTGACCTTTGGGCACAAAAACCTCAAAAATCTAAAAATAAATGGAATTGGACACCATATGAAAAAATGGCCAGCATAATGGTGCAAAATCCCAAACTCTCATTTTGAAAAATAAGGAAATGTTCGTACCCGCCCAATCGGGTAGAACTAGCATACAAAAATGGAGAGGAACACTAGTTCTCAACCTCCAAACAAATGGCTGCCAAAAACAAAAGTAGAAACGAAGCAGAAACAATAAAATAGGAAAGCCCTACCTCATAGCCAAAAGGGCAAAACAAGAATCTGAACCAAAAAATAAAAAGCCCATAGAAGTGGCTAAAAATTGTGGCAATCTAAAGTTTCCCTGAGCTGGATCCAACGAGCTTAACCTCGCAATGATTCCACGCTCGTAGCTCCCACAACGAACAAAACAATAAATCCTCATGAAATAAGCCAACCTAGTTAAACCCTGAATTGGCCCAAAACAAAATTGGCTATTCCTAGAAATAGGAATTCATCTATGGAAAAGCTGCCAAAAATTAAAATAAATCAATTAAAAAGCTCGAAAACCAAAAAACACATAAATCTCCTTAATAACTTTCATGACAATTGGAACCTCTAAATGCACAAACATGCTTACTAGTCTAATCACGTAATGCAAATGAGTTCAGATTTAATAATCACTGAAAGGTTTAATTAAATAATTAAAATAAGGATACATTGACCATACAAGGATGATATTGGTAAAATATGAATGGTTGAATCACTAATTCCATGTGCCACTACCAGGGATATAAATCCTACACACTAAACAACACGATCAAGTGCAATTGCATATTATAACATAGCCGAAGCAATAAATGCATTAAATCACCTAATTTAACCATTTATTTAATTATATTAAAATAATGTATTTACATCACTGATGTTCGCATAAAGCATAAATACGTAGGAATGAAGTAAATAACCATAGCATTGAATCCATTACCTAACATAATCAAAGGTATGTCCAAATACTAGATAACCAGATTCATCATAAAACACACTGTCATCTCAAAATGGCATCATGATGCAATATGATTAACCAAACAACATAGTAGTCTAATATCTATGATACTGAAATCAAAGTATAACATCTGACCCTTGGGTCATCTCAAATGTAAATCATCACATAAGTAACAGATATCTCACATATCAAAATATGACAAGGTAATTGTCCACAACATATAACCAAATAATCCAAAATGAACAATCCATTTCTAATTACTTAAGCATTTAAAAATGATTGATTAAAGAATCAATAAAAAGGCACTTAAAACACATAAGCAAACACAGTCATAAACATGACTAATCACTACTACAAGAACCTAGTCCAGTGTAGCATGGTAAAAAGTACATAGTGCAATCTCTACACAAATCTCAAGGTAATCACAGAACAACCTCATGATACCACATTGATCTTGGCAACCACTGGCACAAACCTCAGTGAACCATAAATCACATCATAATCTCATAGATCATTCAAATCATAAACAAAGCAAATGATACAGAACCACTCATGGTCACAATTATGATCCAACACAAAAAAAGATCAACAAGGTTGCATCCGTCAGGATGACTTACAGAAGTCAAATGGGAGAGGCACTATATCAACTCTTCTTTGTTTTTTTGATATTTTTCTACAAGTTCACTATAAATTCCCTTTGCCTCTAAACCTATATGAGATTCTACATTGTCTCCTCTAGACATTGATGTATTGTGCAAGACCTATTTTCCTTTCATTAATGTATTGTGGATATCTATAATCTTGCATGATTGTATCTCTTTTTGACCTATAAATGATATATAAGTAAAGTCTCTTCTTCCTTGTGTCATTTATTTTTGTTTTCTGATCTACATCTACATGTGGTTGTTAGATTAAAAAAAGTTTGTATGTGTATATCTTTTGGTGTCATGATGGTCCAAGTGTGCATGTATGGGAAGAGATTGGTTTCAACACTCTATTTTGGTGCATCACCCCTTAGGTTAGAATAGGTAGATTTTCTTTCATGCATCTCTTCTCCCTTTTCCTCTCCAAGAGTAGTTAGGTGCATCTTGATAGTAAAGGAAGCCAACCTTCTCTAGAGACTCAACCTCATTGTTCAAGTCCCATAGCTTGGAGGTTGTTTCTATGTTTCACAAGGTTTCCTTAGGTAAAAACTTTGGACAAGGGTGAAAACTTTTGTGACAATAGTTTTTGGCATGGCCAGTGGGAGAAAGAAGATTCAACTATATAAGTCCACTTGTTAGCCAATTGATTTGGATACACTAAGAATTTGGGTGTTATTCTCAGTGCCATCAACCTTTGGAGGCATTCAATCAAACACCATGGTGACTCTAGTGCAAATCTACTGGTTTTAAGTAGAAATAGTGCTATTATGTAAAGATCATCTTTGATCTTTTGTGATTTTCAATTTTTCTATGAAATTTCAACATTTTATAAAACTCTGACCATGGATCCATTTCATAGAAATAACTACTACTCCCCCCCATATCATGAAAATTTTATTCCTTGGCCCTCATATTGCCAATGTCAATCTCAACACCAAGTTTCTTATAGCCAATTTTCTCAAAATGATTACTCTCTTCCTACCTCTACTCCACCAAACACAACATCCCCATATAGAAAGATTAAGGATGTGATGTTGGAATTCCAAAAGAGGGTGGAGTTCAAACTTCATAAATGAGATGAGCAATTATTGGCTTGGGATATATAGCTTGAGGAGATTAATGGGCAACTTGTTGAGGTTGCAAGGCAGTAAGAGATAGAAAGACAAAAGGAGGAGATAGCCTACTATGCATATTTCCAACAAGAACAAGAAGAAGAGAGAGAGTGGAGAAATTTCAAGGAGAATATTGCAAGGAAATTTGGTACAATGAGAGAGGAGCAAATGAGGCTCCATTCAACTCATTTTCAAACTAAGGAAGTAGATGCCCCCCTTCTCCCAAATATGTCATCCCAAGCTTTAAGAAGCCCCCTCCCTCACAAAAGCCTATTATTTTAACCCCTCCACCCCTTGTAAAAGAGATTTGGATTGGTCATGACCCCCTCGATCTATCACTATTTCCCTATTTTAGGATGGACTAGTTGTATGGACTCCTGATGGTCGAAATAAGGAGTTTTGAGAGAGTGAATCCTAACCCACAAGGCTAGAAAGGGAGGAGTTGTAGTTTGGTAAGGGGCAAAGGAGGTAGCTGAAGAAAATAAGGAAGAGGATTCAATCCTATTATTTGAAGAGCTTCCCTCTTTTGTTGAAGAAGAACAAGAAGAAAAGGTTGTCCCTCCCTTTGAGGGACAAGTCATGGCTTTTGAGCCTTTGAAAGAAGATAAGGATCTATTGCAAGCTGAGCAAGAAGAGAACCATTCACTATAGTGGACAGTCCTCCATGATATGGAAGATGGAAAATGGAGCCTCAAGGATAGCTCTATCCTTGAGGAGGAGCATGTTGATATGCATGAGGTTGCCCCCCCTGCCACCTATGCATATTACAATAATAGAGTAAGAGAATTTTGATGAGGAGATTTTTTGGGATGAGTTGGAGATATTTTGTTCATCCTTAGACATGAAATAGTCCATTCCTTCATCAGATGATCACAAGTTGTAGTAGAAACAAGGGGAGACTCACACCATACTAGTAGCACCCAAGGAAGTGATTCATAAGCATTAGGAGTAGGATGTAAAGTTTATTTCTTCATAGAAGGAGGAGCCACTTCCAAACCAACAAGATACTACCATTGCAGAGCATAATCAAGTGGTCAAGGATGATTCCTTTGGCCTTGCACCATCAAGAGAATACCCCATAAGGCATCTAGCTCTATAACAAATTAACAAGTTACCCCCAGTCATGCTCACTCCAGAGGATGAGGAAGATTATCACAAAGAAGAGAAAGTATGTTTTTCTCCACAAAGTAATTCTACAGTGCTAGAGAGCTTCGTCATTTTTAGCATTGGGAGGAAGATGTTATGTGTAGTAGTATGCTTTTCATATGTGCTGATTCACTTGACTGCCCTTATGCATGGAACAAGAAATATGTTGGTAAGGAAGGGTAGTTATTTCAACAAACTAGTCAATGAGTTCATTTAACCTTGCATATACATAAACCATGTACACAGTAGAGTAGTTTCCTTTTATTCTCCTACTTTTCAAGAAGTGCCAACCATAGGTTTTCTCTCTGTGAGTAGCCAATTTTTCAAAGTTTTGAAGTTGTAGAGTTTTTTTTTTTTTTTAAATAGTCAGATTCAGGATTTTCGGTGTTTTGTTGTCACAGAGGTAGGGTTAGGATTTCATAATGCATAGGATCCACATGCCCAATGGATGCTTCAAGATACTAGTCTTATGCATAGCAGGCTTGCATCCCCTTTGAGTCACCAAAATTGTTGGCCAAATTTGCATTGCCACTTTTCAATTTAAATGATAAATGGCCACTTCGCATTTGAAAAAAATATTCAAATACCATGGAAATATGAAGAAAATGAAATTAAAACCTTACAATATTTCCATATCTTCTTAGTTTGCTTTTGGCTCCCACAATTTTTTGCATCGTCAAATCTTGCATAGATCTACAGTGAGTGCTTTCTTGCTTCTTCAAAGTGAATAAACTTTACATAAAGCAGCTAACTACCTCACTTCCACTTGGTGTATGGGTCCCATTTCTCATGGGCCATAGATGAAGTAAGATATCATCTTGACTTACCAATGTGAGTTGGAGTACAACTAGGGTTCTATTGGTAGTCACTTTCCCACATTCTGCCTTTTGTCAAACCTTATGACAATGCAGAAAAGTGACTTTCTGCCACGTGGATTTGTGGGTCCATCTTCTTTAGTGGGTCATCTTTGACTATGCTAACATGTTGGTGTTCATTGGCATTTTGATTGGTAGTCACTTTCCTGCATTTTGTATTTTGTCAAATTCTTTGAAAATGTGGGGAAGTGACTTTCTACCATATGGACATGTGGGGTCAACTATTTTGAATGGTTCCAGGTAGGTTCTGAGCTGGAATATGTGCCAGTTACTTCCTACTGATTCACTAGAAGGGTTTATGCACTTGATGAGGTGGATGTTGAGTGGTCTATGCACTTGGAAGGTAATGGGGTAGGCATATTAATGACAAAGATTTTCATCAATCATCAATCTTTTGTAGATCAACAATCAACACTTTCTCGCATCATGAAATTGCAAGAATTTTAGAAATTGCAAGGAAGTGCCCAATTGCCACGTGTCCTTGTGGACCTAGTTTGAAAGAAATGTAGTCATAGTTAAGGCTAACCATTATGTGACATTGTGGTCAAGTTGGAAGTTGGCGTGGTTAGGTAAAAGTAAAATGTTCAAACTGCATGGAGACTTTGCAAGGTGGTGAAAATAAATAAGAATTTTGGTCCATGTGGGGCTTTCTAGTTGTAGAACGTGGTTGACCTGCTGACCTTACTGACTCATGAGCCAAAAACAAAGGGAAGAGATGTTTTCTTGCATGATCTAATCTTCATGATCAATTTCAACCACTCTCTAATGAATGCCATGCCTTGTAAATGAAAGAAGCACTCCACCACCTCTGGTTTTATCCATCTACTTAGTCAAAGTGACTTAATGATGCCATTCTGTCTTCTCAGGGCTCTATTTTTTAGCAAAATATTGGATTTCCTTGCATCTAAACCCATGCCAAGATCATTTTTTCTACAAATCTATATGATTTTTCTCTATAATCTTAAATGGTAGTGTTGAGTTTGGTTTAAGTTAGAAAATATCTTAGTTATGCCTGAGCTATAGAGGAAATTTTTTTAATCTTTGAAAAGGTCAATTCTTCTCTAGTTTCTTGATATTTCTCTGCAAGTTCACTATAAATTCCCTTTGCCTCTAAACCTATATGAGAGTCTACTTTATCTCCTCTAGAAATTGATGTATTGTGAAAGACCTATTTGCCTCTCATTAGTGTATTGTGGATATCTATAATCTTGCATGACTATATCTCCTTTTGACCTATGAGTGATATATAAGTGAATTCTCTTCTTCCTGGTGTCATTTAGTTGGGTTTTTTGATCTGCATCTACATGTGGTTGTTAGATTAAAACAAGTCTAGATGTGTATATATTTTGGTGTTATGATGGTTCAAGTGTGCATTTATGGCCAAAGATTGATTTGAAATCTCTATTTTGGTGCATCAACCTATAGGTTAGAATAGATAGATTTTCTTTTATGCATGCCTTCTCCCTTTTCCTCTACAAGAGTAGTTAGGTGCATCTTGATAGCAAAGGAAGTCATCCTTGTCTAAAGACTCAACCTCATAGTTCAAGTCTCATAGCATGGAGGTTGTTTCCATGTTTCAAAAGGTTGTCCTTAGGTAAAAAATTTGGACAAGGGTGCAAAATTTTGTGGCAAAAAGTTTTTTTGGAAGCAAGATTTGGGTTATGAGTCTTATACCCTAGAATTATGGAGAAAGATTTGTTTTGAGCTTAATTTTTTATATATGGTATTTTTACATCTTTTTCCATAGGTTGGAGGTCATACATTTTCATTTGATGCAAAGTTGGGAAACATGTCACAAAGATGTTGCAAAAGTTGTCAATTAGGCCAAATTGGTCCAAATCATGCTTAGACATCATTAAGAGACAAAAATAGGCCTATTTGGAAGTTTCCAAGGGTTAGATGTAAAAGTTACTAGGAGAAGCAAAATGTTGTCATCAATTTTGAAAAGCTGCATGACAAGATTTGACAAGAAAGTTGCATACCGCAAGGATGGAGTTGATAGTTATGGTAAATATCTAATTCCTCTATAAAAACCTATAAAACCATGAAGGAGAACCATTCCAAGGGTTGGATATTATAATAAGTGGAGTTTGAAAACTAATAGTTATGAATTTTTGTTTAAGGATTAACAATTTTTGTGTTTTTGATTTCATGAGTGCTTTAATGGATTGAAGGAATTTTGTTTTCATTTGATACATGTATTTCATGTTCTTATAGTGCATTTTGGTTTATATTACAAGTTGGTAGGATTTCATTTTCTTATGGTTTGAAAATCATTTGTAAATATATATTTTGTTGTTCCTATTTTGGAAATTTTGCGAAAAATGGCTCCCCAATGAACCCTCATCATGGAATTGAGGGATGTGGAAGTGGAGTCCTTCTATAGTGTCCACAACAAAGGATAAGTCTAGAAAATCCTATTTGCTACTTCTCAATTGATGCCCTAGGCAAGATTTCAATGCATGGCTAGGTTATCACAATGCTAGCAAGTTGATTTGGATGGATTGAATGTGTTAGAAAGTTCAATCTAAGAGTTATAGGAGTAGGGGTATATGAGGAACATATGTGTGTAAAGATAAGCTTGCAAGACAAGATTTTCCAATTTTTTCATTAGACCCTAGCAAGTGTTGATATGAAATGCTTGAAAGCCTTGTTTTTAGGCATGTGTACGGACAGCTTGAGAACCAGAGATCCACAAAATATTGAATTATTTTTAGAAGGGTATGAAATTGAAGATTATTGTTCCAAAATTTTAAGTGAAATTGGATTTATAGTCCAAAACTAAGTTTGGAGGCCTAATTCAACTATGTCTAATTGGGAAAATTTTGCCAAATTTGAAGAAATCAATAGTTAAACCTATATATTTTGAGACCAAGAGAATAGGTGAAGTCTTAAATCCATCAAGTTGAATTTATCACTCCTTTTTTAAGGGAGAATGGAAATTCTTGGTGAAATTGTGAGTTTGGAGAATAAGCTAGAATGTCTTGATGATGAATGCAAGTTATGAAAACATTGGTGTAACTAGATAGCAAAGATTGGAGAATAAGATAGCAATCCTCTTGAGGTTAGGATTACAAAGGGGTACACTAGTAGGCTATAAGAGAATCCTAGGTGAGTCAATGAAGAAAAATGATAGAAGCACTCCAGTTTACATCAGAATACCAAAGATTTGGGGCTAGTGGCATGTCTTTATATACTAAAGAGTTAGTAGGGCAGGCTAACATGGTGAAAAATGCAGAACTTTCCAAGGAGAAAAAGGAGAAAAATGAGAGGAATAGGCTCCTAGAGGAAGAATTAGAGGAGTTGAAAACAAAATTGGAGGAATTTGTTGAGGTAGCTAAGAAGAAAGATCAAGATGGAGACACTAGTGATAGAGGAAAATGAAAGATCAATGATGAAGACATCATTCCTAAACTAGACCCTCCATTGATTGAGGAACCATTCCTAAAATCCATCAAGGCATTAGGTGAGAAATACATAGAAGGAATCCATTTTTTTACTGGAATAATGGACACTGAACTTGTGATGGAATGGATTGAGGGGATGGACAACCACTTTGAGTGTAAAGGTATTACTGAAGCACAAAAGGTTAAGGTATCAAAATCTAAGCTAAGCGGAGCAATGCTAACATGGTGGAAGTACCACCAGAAAGAGAAGGAGAAGATGGGAGAGAAACCCATTGCTAATTGGAAAGCCATGGTGGCTAAGGTAAAGGAATAATACCTACCTAAAGATTATGAAATTCAAATACACAAGAAAAGGCAATGCTTGAAACAAGAAGATATGGATGTGGCAACATATACTGAAGAATTTCAAAAGCTATGTTTGAGATTAGGAACCCAAGAATAAGAGACTCTTAAGGTAGCTAGGTATCTAAGTGAGCTTAAGTGGAGCATACAAGAAGAAATCAATCTATGGACATCTACAATAGTCTATAGATGTTTCCAATTGGCATTGAAGGTAGAAGAGAAGAATAGGTAGAAATCATACACCAACTTTAGAGGCAAAGATGGTAGGAATCAAAAAGGTTATGGTGGTAGAGGTTTGGATTCAAGGAACCATGGGGAAATCATTAAGTGGACTGAATAACAAGAGGGGAACTCAAATAGAGGGAGTTCTAGTAGAGAAAGGGGCTCTAACAGTACTGGAAGAGGAAGAAGTAGTGACCAAGGTAGAGGATCCTACTTTACAACTATGAAGTGCTATAATTTCAACTAGATGGGACACCCTACATATAGATTCCCTAAGAAAGGTTTTACTTCCCAAGGGAGTACAAAAAGGGTCAACTATGTGCAAGAAGAGTCTAGTACTAGTAGCAAGCCATCTGAAGTGCCCTTCGAATCAGGAGAAGGGGAAAATTTGATGATAAAGAGGACATTTATTAAAGAACCCATAAAAGAAGAATAAATCCAAAGAAGAGCACTATTTAGGGTGAAGTGAAAGATGATGACAGAAGTGGGTAAGGTCATCATAGACTCGGGTTCCACAAATAATATCATGTTAGAGGGGGTAGCTAGCAAATTGAATATGAAAATAATTCCACATAACAATCCTTATAAAGTTGCATGGATCAACAAGGGGAAACATGTTCTAGTAGTGAACAAGCATGGGTGGAAGTTTCTATAGGAAGCTATAAGGATATTGTATTATGTGGAATTCCACCTATGGATGCATGCAACCTTCTACTAGGACGATCATGGCAATTTGATAGACAAGCAATGCATGATGGAAACAAGAATGCATACTCCTTCAAGAAAGATGGTGTGACATTTAGGATTCAATTTAATAGAAGAGAGGGAAGTGAAATATCCAAGTCATAATGTCCTTATGGTAGGTGAAAGGGAGTTCTTAAAGATCTTTGAAGGAGTAGTAGGGTTTTCCTTGGTATTGAAGCCTAAGCAAGAAGTAGCTTACAAGGTAGGAAAGAAGACTACCTAAAGAAGTGCAAGAAATTCTTGATGAATACAAGGACATTGATAGTGATGGAAAACCTACTACCCTACCTCCCAAGATACCTTTTACCCATCAAATTTACTTTATTATAGGAGTCACCATTCTAAAAAAAGCTGCCTAAAATGACCCCTCAACAAAATGAGGAAATTTCCAAGCAAATCTAAGAATTCTTAGACCAAGGCCTAATTAGGAAAAGTATAAGCCCTTGTGTTGTACCTACTATTTTAGCACCTAAAAAGGGAGGAACTTTGAGACTTTCATTGATTCAAGATCCATTAATAGTATCACCATTAGGTGTAGGTTCCCAATACCTAGAATTGAAGACCTAATGGATTGTTTAGGGGAAGCAAAGTACTTTACCAAGATAGATCTCAAAAGTGGCTACCGCAAAATTAGGATAAGGGAAGGAGATGAGTGGAAAAAAGCCTTCAAGACCATAGAAGGTTTGTATGAATGGCTTGTAATGCCATTTGGCTTGTCAAATGCTCCCTATACTTTTATAAGGCTTATGAATGAGGTATTGAAGTATTACATTAGTAAGTTTTTTGTTGTCTATTTAGATGACATATTGATTATTAGTAAAACTAAGGAGGAGAATATTAAACATTTACAAAAAATTACATGAGGAAAAGCTAATGATAAATTATGAGAAGTGTGACTTCATGAAGTAGGAGCTAGTGTACCTTGGGTTTTTTCTGGCTCAAGGGAACCTCAAGATGGATCAAAGTAAGGTGGATGGGATCCTAAATTGGCCTACTCCTAAAGTTTCAATAGAGGTGAGATGTTTTCATGGTTTATCAAACATTTTAGTGATATTTGTGCTCCTTTGTTAGACACTATCAAAGGTGGGATGAACAAAAAGTTCCATTGGAATCCTCAAGCAAACAATGGGTTTGAAACACATAAGAAGAGGATAGCTACTCAACCCATACTCATTCTACCTTGTTTTGACAAACTCTTTATGGTGGAGCATGATGCTAGCAATGTGGCTATTGGGGCAATCCTCAGCCAAGAAGGGAGGCCAGTGGCTTTTCATAGTGAGAAGCTAAATGATGCAAAGAGGAAGTTGATGTAGGACCATCTTGGGTGTAAGAGCAATCTTGCATCGTCCAAAAATATTTTTATTTTAGTCTTTTCTATTTTAATAAGGACTAGTAGACAGGGTGGTTATTATTATGGGAACTCTCTATTTTTTATAAGTTTTTCATACGAGCTCAGAATGTTCTCATTTCCTACATGAAAGTTCATTTTAGATTTATAAGCCTACCATAAAAATCTCATTGGTCCAGCTTAAGTATCAGAGAAGTTATTATGGATTTTTGGTGGAAAATTTTGTAGAAAAATCTTCAAGCTCACCATTGAAGGCCTTAGAGTGCCTAGATGAGGTCCACAAACTCAACAAAAAGGTGCTTGCACAATTTTGAGCCTATAGATCATGAGCTGATGTTTCTAAAAAGTGGTTATAATAGCCAATTGAAGCAATGGTTAAGAGTTATGGCCTTTTGAAGTTGGACTACCTGAAATATCTAAAATAATTATCAAAGATGTATTTGGACAACTCTATATGTATTGTTAGGGTCTTTTGGACCTAGGTATTAAGTTTCATTATCTAGAACCTTCCCGGGCAGCATAAAATTTCCTATTTAAGAAAGGTCTGAACATTGTTTAAGACAGCTCTGGGTGATAATTCACAACTTGTCTTGCAAATTATTGTAATTTAAGCATCCATGTGGGTTAGTATATTTTACTTGTGAATTCTTTAATTCCACATTTGTGGTGCAAATAAGAAGTCCACATTTTATTCTCACATTTGTTGTTGTTTCTTTATTTTCTATTATAGTATATTTTATTAAGGGGAGCACCCTTCATCAAGTGGTATCAGAGCTAGAGTTCTTGAGTGTGTAGATAGATCACCAACTATGAGATAGTTTGCACTAGGACTATGGTTTGGGCTAAGTATGTAGAGAAATCTCTAATTGTGAGGTAGTTTGCACTAGGGTTTTAGCAAAAGTGTAAAAATGCATCCATGAAGACAGTGTGGTGGAAAAGTTGATATTAGTACACCAAAAGATTTTAGAACGCTCCAGAGGCAAATACAAGTGATGTAAGAACAAATTCATAGAGGAATGAATATTATTGTAGGAGATGATGAAAGTGAGGATGAAAGAGAACAAGAAGGAAACATGGACCCAGACATAGTAGAGGAAGTTCTTAATCGAGAGGAGGCAAAGCTTTTTAGGGTCATTTCTAGTATTGGAAAAGACCTAAGTTTGATGTTCCCACATTTTCAAGAAATCTCAACCTAGAGGAATTAATTGATTGGATCAATGTATTAGAAGAGTACTTTAAATATGAAGATATTGAAGATTTGGATAGGGTCAAGTTCATGAAGGGAAAACTAAAGGGTCATGCAAAGATCTAGTGGCAAGAGATCTAGTTGGATCAAAATAAAAGAGGAAAGGACAAAATCACTAGATGAGATTGGATGGTAGCTAAATTGAAGTGACAACTCATTTTAGTGGATTATGAACTTGATCTATTGAAGAAAATACAAGGGTTGAAGTAGGCCAAAAAATCTGTTCAAGAGTATACTGAAGAGTTCTATTGAGTTCTCATTAGAACCGGCCATGCAGAAGCTAAAAAGGAGAAAGTTGCTTGTTATCTTAATGGGTTATGACCAAGCATTTAGGATGAGTTGAGTCTTGTTCAAGTGACCAATATTGAAGAGGTATATATATTTTCACTAAGGGTTGAGGAGAAACTAAGAAAAAAAAATTAATAAGAATAATGGAAGAGGTTACAATGGAAGATCTAGTGGATGATCTTATGGAGGCCATAATGATGATCAGAAGAACAAGGATGAGGTTGGAAGTAGTAGCCAGAACAAGAGGGGAAACAATTCCAATCATTTCCATGATCAAAATAATAGAGATCAGAGAGGAAGAGGTAGAGGACAAGGATCTAGAAGAGGAGGATTCTGTGAGAAATGTTTTCACTACGAAGAAGAAGGGCATAGAGAATTTGAATTTTCCTAGCACTAAGGAAGAACAAATTGATGAGTTGAAGGCTAGGTCAGAGTTGCACATGTTGATGAAGATGCTAGATCATTGCATTCTGAAGATGTTGAAAGAGGAGAAGTTTTAGTTAATAGAAGAGTCCTGTTGAGTGGTGAGAATGAACCTGATCAAAGAAGGAGCTTGTTCGCACAAGGTGCAAATGTAAAGATAAGTATTGTGACATGATCATTGATGGTGGAAGTACTAAAATCTAGTGTTAGAAATGATAGTCACAAAGTTGAAGTTGAAGAGATAGAAACACCCACATCCATATCATATTGCTTAGGTGCAAGATGACCACAAGGTCTTGGTCAATGAGCAATGCTAAATCAAGTTCAAGATCAAAAGCTACCAGGATGAGGTACTATGTGATATCATACATATGGAAATATTTCATATGTTGTTGGATAGGCCATGGCAGTTGATGACATGAAGAAATAGAAGTCTTATTGGCCCCCTTTGTGAACATTTGTCTATAACATACTAAACTTTATCATCTTTTAGTATAAATGTTTTGAACTTTTGATGTATAAAGTATAGACATAGGGCATAAAATGATAATCAGAGTTATATCTAAAAAGAGGTTCATTTTATGGTAAAAATATTTCTTCATGAATGTTTGATATGGGTAAATCTTCCTATGGCTGAAGAGATTGCAAAAACTATTAGTTGAATAATTAATCCCTTTTCTTTATAAACTAAAAAATGTAAATAAATTTTTGTAGGAAGTCTTGTGTGTATTAAATGTTGATCGTAGGAATACAAGCTAAGCAGGAGTTAATCAAAAACAAACTACGAAGAAATAGTGCAGGCATTGATGGTATTAAAGAGAAGTGTTATGACACTATTGCAGCTGGAAGACTTGGTAGTAAAGTCAGAAGGTACCTATTTTAATGAATAACAAAGTGGGACCTAATAAAGTGGTTGAGCAAGGAAGCGAGCATCAAAGAAATCGATCAAACATGCAAGCATGATACCTAGATTCTTGGAAGCTGTTTAAAGTCAGATAAAAGAGCAGATCTAGCATTTTCTATGATCTATATTTGTGGGGAATTTAAGGGATAACTAATGTCTTTATAATTGCATGCTTGTAGCCTTAAGTTGTAACTGAATTTCCTTTTAAATAAGACCTCGTCTGTATCTATGAGGTTAAGTAGTGAGTAGACAGACAAACTTGATAGACATCTTGTTGTTTTTACCAAGTTATTGTAATACTCCATATTTGAATGAATACGTGACTTTGCTGAGTTCCTACACTTTTATCTAAGCTTATCTTTCCTTCATTCTTCCATGGGGGCCCACGTGGAAGGTGGATTTTACTTTAGTAAGTAGGAGTTAGACTCATTTTTCTAAGTTAAGATTAGAACTATTGTTCCTGTAGCCACTGGAAATAGAACCAATCATTGTTCCTACAGCAGTAGGTGCATAGATGTATGGTTTAAATAATTAGAGTTTCCTTCCAAGTACTTGATAGTTGTCTTTCCTTTGGATAAACTAGATTTCCTTAATGGTTATTGCATTCAAGGTAGTAGTGACTTTTAGTGAAAACTAGAGCATATACTTTGTAGACATCATCTCAAGTTCACGCTCCCAGATTGACATTTAATGAAAATCAGCATAGTACTTTGGTAGTAAGGGATGTCCAAACCTGTAACTAAAAAGGTGTTATATTGATTAGACATATTTTTGGCACCATTTTCGAGGATGGTGTCAGTTTAGTATTCACTATTGAGTCACTTAGTTTCATTTTTAGCATTCTTGCATGCATAGGAGAAGAGACCACCTTGGAAGATTTCTTCCCAACTTCAATCAAGAAGATCCTTTTTATCCTGACCCTGAAGAAAGAGAAGAGAGAGAAGAAATAGAAGAAGAACATGAACTATTTGAGAATGTATTTGCAGAAGTACCAAAACAAGTACAATCACCAACCACATCTGAAGAATCCTTCCATTTGAATAATCTTTTTGCTAAGCCAAAATATCAAGATAATCCATTAGCTCTATTCAATTAATTAGCCACCACTAGGACATCCACAAATGGCAGCAGCTCAGCCTACCTTTCCCTTTCCAATTCCTCCTTAGTAGGGTAGTAAAAATCTGAAAAATATACCCTCAGCTGCCCTGCCTAAATTCTATGGCCTTATTACTGGAGATCCAAAAACTTTTCTCTTTGAGTTTGACATCCTTTGTTGAAGTTATGACTACACAACTGAGGCCCATAAGCTGAAATTGTTTCCATCAACTCTTAAATAAGCTGCTTTGAGATGGTTCATGAGTCTAGGTGCCAATGCTATGATAGATTGGCCAACTATGAGTACCCTATTCCTTAATAAATATAAGGAATATTGTAGAGGCCATGATTTGAAAGGAGATGACATTTTTAAAATGTCACAAAAGGAGGATGAGACTTTGGAGGACTATGTTGCCCGGTTCATGTTTAACCTATAGTGCAACACACAACATCAGCTAAACGAGGAGTCCCAAAAGCATCTCTTTCTAAAAGGAGTGCATGACAAGAGTATGGAAGCTTTAGACTTAATGGTTGGATGTGACATTACATAGAAGACATGGGTTGAAATATAGAATATTTGTTTGAACTATTCCAGAGCAACAACAAAAAAAGGATGAGGTTTGAGGGACTTACTCCAAAAAACTCCTAGGGTAGGAGTATCTAAGACAGAACTATCAAACCTCTTATCAGATTTCAAGCAAGACATCATTAATGATGTTGCTATACAATTTTACACCATGCAAGCATGAAGGAAGAAGGAGGATGTTGATAGTATGTTGGCAGAATATTGCCCCCATTGAAGACAAAAGGAACACAACTGTCGATGTAAGCCTATTACTAGTCTGGAATCACAACATGTGCCTACTGAGTTCAAGGCAATTGATGAAGATGGGGAAGTCATCTATGTTACTCAATGAAGGCCATGGGCTCCAAGATCAGGTATTCCTCAAGACCCACTCCATAATTATGGTGGTAATAGCCAATGGAAACAATAGCATGGTAATTATAATAATTGGCAGCAACCTAACCAAGGGTGGCAATAGCCTAACCAAGGGTGGCAAAAACCTAACCAAGGGTGGTAGCAGACTAACCAAGGTTGACACCAACCTCAGCAGGGTTGGCAACAAACCCAAAACTGGCAGCAGCACCAACATCAACCAGCCTTGACTCAACCTCCTCAACAGCAAGCCTTAATGCCTCCTACAGATAATACAACCCCTCCAAAATAGCCACAGTTGCCTACATAGCCGGTGCCTAATCCTAATAGTGCAAAACCTTCAGCGCAACAACAAAGTTATTCCATCACCCTCAATGATATCCATCTACGATCTGGAAAAATGCTTGCCCCACCTCAGCAACCCATTATGATAGAAATAGATGATACAAATGCTAAGTTAGTTCAAGAACCTACCACCACTATTTCTCCTATAGCCAAGACACCACCATTTCCTAGTAGGTTAATAGAGCAAGTTCTGCCAAGTGAAAATCAAGCTGCACTAGATTTTCTTGAGCAACTCAAGCAAATGATGGTAAAAATTCCCTTGTTGGATGCAATAAAGGAAGTACCTATATTTTCAAAAGCCATCAAAGAAGCTTGTGTTAAAAATTTAGGAAGGAAAAAGAAAGACCCAAAGACTATCCATGTCCTTGGGCAACTTTCTAATCTTATGCTTGATAACTCCAAAATGCCCAAGTGTGCAGACCCTGGAAGCCTAATAGTAACCCTCACCATTTAAGGAGTGCAAGTGCAAAATATCTTAATAGACCTAGGAGCATCCATCAATGTAATGACCAAGGAAGTAGTGTCCAAACTAAGCATCATTATTCTCAAGCAAACCCCAACAATCTTACAACTAGCAAATAGTTCTACCATCATTCCTGATGGTATGCTTGAAGATGTCACTGTAACATTACATTCATGGGAGTATCCAGTTGATTTTTTCATACTCTCTCCAAAAAAAAGTACGGGGAGATATCCTATCATTCTAGGATGACCATGGTTAGCAACAACAGATGCTTATATTGCATGTCGATCAGGGAATATGGAATGAATACTAAAAATTTAACCTTGTATTCTCCTGCTCAGCCTTTGCTGCATGATGATCAAGTTGTTTGACCAAATATGGATGACTCTGATATGGACATAGATTCTATTTGATGATGATCTCATAGGACTCATTTGTAAACATTAAAGAAGAAGATGATGTCATTTCTTCTATCATACTAAACGAGTATGGAATACAACCTAAGACATCTTATAAACAAGAGTGTGTCTTAGAAAGAATTCTGCCTTTATCTGTTGAACTTCATTATTCTAAGTTTTCATAGCTTATGCATTCACTCCTGCCATATGAGATAGATTCATAACCAATTGTGCAAATTTCAATGACTAAAAAAGTACTCAAAACAACAATCGTTCCAAGAAGAGAATTAAATATAAGCAAGTCCTTATTCTAGGCACAACATCATAATACCCTGCAGCTGTTACAAAAGCACTAGGATGCTTCTGCTTGGGAGTATACAAATATGAAAGGGTTAGATCCTACACTTTGTACCCATAAAATTTATATCAGTCTAGATTGAAAACCTCATGTGAGACAACCTTAGCATAGGATAAACCTAGCATTAAGGGATATTGTCAAAAATGAATTGCAAATGCTACTCAATGCTGGCTTCATATATCCTATTTCAAATAGCCCATGGGTGTCACCATTGGCTATTGTTCCCAAAAAAGGGAGCAAATGGAAAGTCTACATAGATTATAGAGAACTCAACTCGGCTACTAAGAAGGATCATTTTCCATTGCCTTTTGTCGATCAAGTTCTTGACAATCTTGCAGGAAAAAAATACTTTTCATTCTTGGATGGGTTTAGTGGCTACAATCAAATCCAGATAGCACCAGAGGATCAGGACAAGACCACATTCATGTATCTATGGGGAACATTTTCTTATGTTGTCCTACCATTTGGTTTGTGCAATGCACCTGCAACTTTCCAAAGAGCTGTTATTAGCATTTTTTCTGACATATCTGTAGATTGTTTGAAAGTGTATATGGATGACTTCACCACATATGGTCAAACATTTGAAGAAGCCAAGGAGAACTTGGACAAGCTTTTACAAAGATGCAAAGACTACAATTTGTCTTTAAACAGTGAAAAGTGTTTTATGATGATGCAAGGAGTGGTGTTGGGACACTTTATTTCCCCTAAAGGAATTGAAGTAGATCCAGCAAAAATAGAAGTCATATGCACATTGGTTATACCAGCTAAATTGAAAGAAGTCAGGAGTTTTCTAGGACATGTAGGATATTATTGATGTTTTATCAAAGATTTCAGTCAAATTTCAGCACCTTTATATAAATTGCTTCGAAAAGATGCAGAGTTTCAATGAGATTTAGAGTGTACAAAAGCTTTCTTACAACTTAAGGAAGTCCTCTCAATAGCACTAGTGCTTCAAGGACCCAATTGGGAGTTACCTTTTCACATACACACAGATGCTTCAGATCATGCCATTGGAGTAGTACTTGGCCAAAAGATAGATTTAGTAGAACATGCAATTTACTATATCAACAAAAATCTTCAACGAGCCGAGTATAACTACATTGTGATAGAGAAAGAACTGCTTGCTATAATTTATGCTCTGAATAAATTTAGACGTTACATTATAGGATACCAAATATTTGTACATATAGATCACTCTGCTATCAAATATTTGAAGAACAAGCTAGCAATCTCTGGAGGATTGGCTCGATGGTTGTTACTAATGCAAGAATTTGACATCAACATTATTGATAAGCCAGGTAAAGCAAATATTGTAGCTCATTTCTTGTCTCATCTTCAAACACCTAATGATCCTGTAGCCATAAAAGATAGCTTTCCCAATGAACATATCTTTCTTTTGTCAGCACAAAACCCTTGGTATGCTGACATTTCCAACTATCTAACCATTGGCAAAACTCCCCCACATTTCTCTACAAAAGAAAAATGATTGCTGGCAGAAAAGAGTTTTAATTTCTCATGGATCTCAGGATTCATGTTTTATACTGGACTAGACTAGGTGACATGAAGATATCTCAAAGAGGATGAAACATATGATGTTCTTCATGCTTGTCATCACGAGCCCTGTGGTGGTCACTTTGCTAACAAATGGACTACATTAAAGATCCTGAATATAGGTTATTATTGGCGTAAACTTCACAAGGATGCGGCTTAGTATACAAAAAAATGTGATAAATGTCAAAGAATGGGTAGACCAAAAAAAATGGGCAAAATGCCCCTGCAGCCACAGATAGTAGTAGAACCATTTGATAAATGGGGAATTGATTTTTTTGGCCCTATTGAACCACCATTAGAAGGGAAATGTTACATATTGGTTTGCACTAATTATGTTACTAAGTGGGCAAAAGAAAAACCCATGAAGCATCCTCGTGACAATAATGTTGCAAAGTTTCTATACGAATGTATCTTTACTAGGTTTGGTGTTGCAAGAGAATTACAATCAGATCAAGGGCCTCAATTTACATCTAATCTGATAGTAGCACTCATGGAGGAGTATAAAATTTGGCATGGAAAATCTTCTCCCTATCATCCACAGGCCAATGGATAGGTAGAAGTGACAAATAGAGAGCTGGAACATATACTCACTAAAATAGTGTATTTGCATCGAAAAGATTGGGCAACTAGACTTCTTGAAGCCTTATGGGTGTATAGAACAACATGGAAATCCACTACTGGGTTTATGCCTTTTCAACTCCTATATGGGAAGATAGTTGTTATGCCCATTGAATTTGAAAATAAAACTCTGCGAATAGCTTTGGAACTTGATATTACCCTTCCTGCAGCACAACAGGATCACATTTTGCATCTCAATGAGTTGGATGAATGGAAAAAGTTAGCCCTTCATAACACAAAATTAATTCAGAGTCAAAGAAAGAAATGACATGACAAATTCATCAAAGACAGATAATTCTCTGTTGGTGATTGGGTGCTCCTATATGATTCACAATATCAGCATCAGCAAGGCAAATTTTAGACTTGATGGCTTGGTCCCTATGAAATCATTACAATTTTTAACAATGGAACAGTTCAACTGTCAACAATTGATCCAGTCAAATTCAAATTCTTGGTTAATGGGCATCGCCTGAAGTTATATCATAAACCAGCAACCCGAGAAAAATTTCTTCAATAGTTCAACACAACAGAAACATCTCTTCCTATAGCTGCTCCGTCTGAGTCTCCCACTCAGACACCTGCAGCCCCTTGAATTTATTTTTAAGGCCTTCATAATAAAAATTTCACACTCATGCGAAATTCATTTCTTTTCCACCTCATTCCATCCCACCTTCTTGTCTTTTCGTCATCATGCCATCTCACTTTCTCTCGTACAGTACTACTTGAAACATCCTTCTTATCATACCTCAGGTCAGTCACACTTGACTCCTTTGCATTTATTTAACTTATTATTTATTTAGAAAAGCATATTATTTCAATTTTTAGAATTTGTAATCTTTATAGTCTGGTGGGACTTAGTCTCTGCTAGGTTGGGGGGAGGGAAAATCAAAATCGTGAATGCAAATCAAGGAAATCTTAAGTTGGCATGTAGGATGTACGGGGAAGGGTCATTTTAGGATGTACAGGGAAGGGTCATTTTAGTAATGAGCTAGCACTCATTTGTACTTCTAAAATGTGTGAAATAATGTAAAGAAGGCTAACCATTAAATCATTATTTCACATAACCCCTCATTAATATGGCATATGTTTTTTAGCACAATCTTTATACTCATTATGGTTTGGTGATTAAAATGCCATCATGAAGTACAGAAGGATGTGATGTTTGGAAAGTATTGAAGTATTTCTTTTTTTTTAAATTCCCTTTGTTGAAACCCTTGTAGCCATCACCGCCCATACTCTCAAAATCACTTGCAGTGAATTTCCCTGTAATAGCATTTTTTTCAAAAAATATGGGTGGAGAACCTTAGCAGCATGAACCAACAGACCACGGAGTCTTATTGGCAGACCCAATAACATGTAGTTTGTTTCAACAACGAGGTTGGCTAGCTTACTGTCTCAGTTTGAAGTAGTTTGATCAAGAAATTGTGCTCCAATTTCATAATACATTAAGGGATGGATATGCAACTATTAAAGGCATTCGAATAGAATTCATAGAAGAAGTGGTGGCAAAAGTTTCTCGTTTGCCCACAAATGGAGAACATTGGATAGAGGACATGGATGCACAACAAGAAAAAGAGAAATTCTCAGTACCTAGAGATCCTCGGCTGGAGGAAAACAAAAAGCAAGGTACATTACGATTATCTTTACCTCTGCAATTCATCCATCCTGTTGAATTTATCGTAAGATATTTTACCTCTGAAGGAAGGTATTCCTATTTTCATGTTGTTCATTTCAAAATTTTGAGTGGTTTGTGGCATGGTGATTGTCTTATAAATCTCCCAAGTTTCTTTTATAATATTATCAAAAGGAAAGCTACCTATATACAGCAAGGCAAATCCCAGTCGGTATCCCACCATTGCTTAATTAGGGCTATAATTGAAAGGGAGTTGACTAGGTAGCACTTGGGAACATGGGAGGATTTTGTAAAATTAAGGACAGAGGGACCTAAAAGGGGTGGACCTAAAGGGAAAGGAATGGGGACAAGAGAGAAAACTATTGCAGGAGTCAGGAAAGTAGTATATATAACAACTCAAGAAGCTTCGATTTCTACCTCTATACCTAAAACTGCAAAAAGAAAAACTTCACCCACAGAAGCCTCAACTTCTAGAGAGAGAAAATCACACACAATTGTCGCAGAGGAAGGTTCAGAAGAAGTATCTCTAGTATCACAAGAACCTACACTCAACTTGAATAAAGGGAAATCCATCAATAAGGGCAAGAAACCAATTTCTACTCCATGATGAGTCACTAGAATGTCTCAAGTAAATTTGAGAACTGAACCTCCTACACCACCTGTTGAGCCTCCTATACCACCTATTGATGTTGAAACTCTACTACCCACACCTACACAATCACCAAAGCACACAACACCTACTCCTAAACATGAAAATGATCTTGAGGAAATTTTCACAAATCCAAATAGCCCTATTAATGTTGATAGTGACATAGAGTCCGCAAAGGAAATAATGTCTGGGTTTGAACAGCCAGCGGAGGAAACTGATAATCTACCACCAGAGGAATATCCATCTATTGCACAAGAAATGGTTTAGGAAATTGTTGAAACATTTCAAGTTAAAAAAATTATTGCACCCTATCCTACAGCCATTTCCCCTTTAGAAAAAGTTGATAACACTATTGCTTGTTAAAATAACAGCTTTGTTGAATGTCAATATTCTCAGGACGATAGCACTGCTGACCACCATGATCCTAAGTACCACCTTGAAGATTATACACTTGTTGTTCATTTTCATACACCACTTGAAATTTCTACTCCGTTAACAGCCAGCTTTAGTTTGTACCAACAGTTTCAATGGGAAAAAGAAAACTGGGACCTAGAAAGAAAGCAGTTGCTCAGAACTATCAAGGAACAAGCACATCAAATTGAAGAGAAGGATAGTGAAATTATGGTCCTGCAGAAACATGTCATGAAGATTACAAAGCTCATTCCAGAGCTTGTAAATTGTAGGTCACCATCTTTAGTTTATACACTATTCCTAATGGAGCAAATGATTAATTTTCAATTGTCTCGAATTACTTGGGGGTTGAACCCTTCCTTGCACACTCCCCAAGAATTTTATGCAGCATTCAAATCAGTTTTGATGGCTCTGCAAAATCACCTCTATGAGTTATATGTTCATAATCTTGTTGTTCCAGATGATAAAGATTAGAATTCATTGTTATATGTGGGAGATCTCTAGTTTAGGGCACTTATGTCATGCATGTAGAATGAGATTAGTTGAGTGAACCAGATTGCTCCTTATAGGGAAAAGGAAAATTTTGAACCATTGTATATTCAGCCAAAGGTGCAAAACACTCAGAGTATTCTTTGATTGGCTTTCTGTTAACAATAATCAAAGTGCTACTACCAAAATTCACCTTGTCCATGAATAGGCATTTCTGGATTGGGAGTAGCATTGTTCTGAAAATGCCCCTGATGCTATACAAGCCTCCCTTCAAAGATGCATCCAATTGCCAGAAGACTTGAAAAACAAGGAGTTGCACTCTCCTCAAACTCTAGAGGTTTCTATCAACATGATGCGCAAGTATATGATGTTAGGTAGAAGTCAAAAAAATTATTGGGTACCTCTTCATTTCCAACCGCTAATACTCTTGCATCCTATGCTTGTAAAGTATGATTCATTTGCTGAATATAACATGATTGCTGAAGAATATAAATGGGAAAGGTTGAAATAAAATTATGGATATTTTAATTACAAAACTCATGAATCAGGGAAGAAAATTGCTAATGATCTCAGGCTATGGATGAGGATCAAAAACCTATAGATGCTGAAGGGACCAGCCTCAAGATGGTTGGGGGAAAAATGATGACATGAAGAAATAGAAGTCTTATTGGCCTTTTTTGTGAACATTTGTCTATAACATACTGAACTTTATCATCTTTTAGTATAAATGTTTTGAACTTTTGATGTACAAAGTATAGACATAGGGCATAAAATGATAATTATATTTATATCTAAAAAGGGGTTCATTTTGTGGTAAAAATCTTTCTTCATGAATGTTTGATATGGGTAGATTTTCCTGCAGCTAAAGAGATTGCAAAAACTATTAGTTGAATAATTAATGCCTTTTCTTTATAAACTAATAAATGTTTGTGGGAAGTCTTGTGTGTATTAAATGTTGATTGTAGGAATACAAGCTGAGCAGGAGTTAATAAAAAACAAACTGCAAAGGAATAGCGCTAAGGCACTGATGGTGTTAAAGAGAAGTGTTATGACACCGTTGCAACTGGAAGACTTAGCAGCAAAGTCAAAAGGGACCTGATAAAGTGACTAAGCAAGGAAGTGAGCTTCAAAGCGATCGATTAAACATGCAAGCATGATACTTGGATTCCTAGAAGCTGTTTAAAGTCAAATAAAAGAGCAAATCTAGCATTTTCTATGATCTATATTTGTGGGGAATTTAAGGGATAACTAATGTCTTTACAATTGCATGCTTGCAACTTTAAGTTGTAACTGACTTTCCTTCATGAGGAAGTCATAGTTATTGGAGTTTTTTGTTTTTCCTTCCTTTTAAATAAGACATTGTTTGTATCTATGAGGTTAAGTAGTGAGTAGACAGAGAGAGTTGATAGACATCTTGTTGTTTTTCCCAAGTTATTGTAATACTTCATATTTGAATAAATACATGACTTTGTTGAGTTCCTACACTTTTATCTGAGCTTATCTTTCCTTCATTCTTCCATGGGGGCCCATGTAGAAGGTGGAGTTTACTTTAGTTAGTAGGAGTTAGACTCAGTTTTCTAAGTTAAGATTAGAATTGTTGTTCCTGTAGCCATTGGAAACAGAACCAATCACTGTTCCTATAGTAGTAGGTGCATAGATGTATGGTTAAATAATTAGAGTTTCCTTCCAAGTACTTGATAGTTTTCTTTCCTTTGGATAAACTAGATTTCCTTAATGGTTATTGCATTCAAAGTAGTAGTGACTTATAGTGAAAACTAGAGCATATACTTTGTAGACATCATCTCAAGTTCATGCTCCTAAATTGACATTTAATAAAAATTAGCATAGTACGTTGGTAGTAAGGGATGTCCAATCTTGTAACTAAAAAGGTGTTATATTGATTAGATAGTAGTTTGATAGGCATGTTGTACATGATGGGCGAGAAAATACCTACATTCTGACCAAGGATGGAGTGAAACATAAGTTGAAGTCGTTAAAGGATAAAGAAGAAAAGGTATGTAGTACTGCCAGAATATGTTTTGTTGATGGGAAAGAGTTTCTCAAAGGTATGAAGTGTGAGCATATGCATTTTTTTATAATTTCAAAAGATAGTAAAGAAGAAGTAGAGGAGGTACCTACAAATGTTGCAGATATGTTGGGAGAGTTTTTCAATATTGTATCAAATAATGTACCTAATGGATTGCCCCCAATGAGGAAGATTATTCCCCAGATGGATTTGGTTCTAGGAGTCAGTTTTCCAAACAAGGTAGTGCATAGAATGCCACCAATAGAAAGTGAAGAGTTGAATAGAAAAGTTAATGAGTTGCAGAAGGGGTAGATTTGAGAGAGTGTGAGTTCATATGTTGTACTCATTATACTAGCACAAAAAAGGAATAGAGAATGGAGGATATGCATAGATCCTTGCACTATCAACAAGATCACAATCAAGTACAAATTTCCATTGCCAAGGATGAGTGATATTATGGACTGTTTGAGTGGAGCTAAGTATTTTACAAAGATAGATCTGAAGAGTGGGTGCCATCAGATTCATATCAAAGAAGGTAATGAGTTAGACTCCTTTCAAGACAAGGGAAGGACTATATGAATGGTTAGTCATGCCTTTTAGGCTAGCCAATCCATCAAGCACTTTCATGAGGCTAATGAATGAGGTACTACAGGATTTTTTGGGTAAGTTTTTCATCTTTTACCTATATATGAGCAAGGTTAGTATGCTAATAGAAACCAAAATTAAATAAAGCTTCTACAAACTAAACAAAATTCATAAACTTCAAGATAGACTAAGATGAGCTCTCAATTAAGAATATGAGTCATTAATGGGCTTTCTCAATGAGAAGCTCTCTTGTTGAGTAGCTTTGTCTAAATAGATAGGATGTATGCTCAAGCTTTATGCTTCAAAAAGGGCTTCAAATGGAGTTGGAATTTGGGTGTGAGTGTATGATTTTGATGTAAAATGGCTTCTTAAAATGGCATTATGACTTTACTTCATGGATTGTGTTGTTTTTCAAAGGGGAAGGATCCAATTTATAGGCAAGAAGCTTGAGGGATTGAGGGCTAAGATGCAAGGATGGGGAAAAGCTCATAGAGGGCTCAGATTGCATGAGAGGAGAGCACATGGATTGTGCTTCCTTACAACCAATTAGAGAGTGACACTTGTCACAGGATGAGAGGATGGAGGAAAGGGGAAGGATGAGTCAAAAAAGGAGGCTCAAGGGATAAAATCTTCATAAAGACGCTCATAATGGCTTGTAAGAGCAATAAAAAGGCTTGGAAGAGTCATTTATGGCCTAGTGGGCTTCATAAAGTTTTATGGTTGGGATATTTTGAAAGAGATGAGAGGAATTTCGACTTGGGCTTGATTAGGAAGGTTTTAAGCTTGCTTAGGATTGTGTAAATGATTAGAGGATGGATTAGGATGGTTTAGGATTAGCTTAGGGATAGGCAAGTGGATGGCATTTAATGAGGGTGGGTGAAGGAGGAGATATTTGTTAACTTTGACTTGGGTTAGTAAGTCTTAACCCATTTTTAGGAAATGTGACAAGGTTAGGAGGGGATTAGGATTAGGTTTAAAGACATCTTCTAGAAGAGTCTGCACTTTGGATGAGGATAAAGACTTTCTAGAATAGTCTAGAACTTCCTAGGATGAGGATGAAGACTTTCTAGAAGAGTCTAGAACTTCTTAGGATGAGGATAAATTAGATTTTTAGGAAATAAATAAAGTTTTATTTATTTCAAGGGTTTGGGTTGAGGAGATATTTATTAAAACTTTTTTAATAAACATGAGGATTAATATTTAATCTTAATTAAATATTTTGAGTTGGGATTAGGGGTAGGAAATGATGGGATTAGCCTTTAATCAAAATTAAAGAAGGATTAGAAGATTTTGGAAGAGGTTAGTGGTCTTAAAGAAATTGGCCAAGTTTTGGGCAAAAAAAATATTAAATATTTATTTTGGCATTTTTGGTCAATTTATTAATTAAATAATTAATAAATAAGGAAATAATGTTTAAATAAGATTTAAACATTTTTGGGAGGGATTCCTTAATTAAATATTTTTAATTAAGATAAAGGGATTTAATGGCATAAAAATAAATAAATTAATTAAATAAATAATTAATTAATAAATGATGATGTCATCAGGAATTTTTCAGAAAATAAAAATACTTTATTTTCTAAAGGTTTTTAGGTATCTACATTTTGCCCCTCTTTGATGTGATGCTGCAAGTGGCATGGCATCAAAGATAAGAAAATAAGATTCCCAAGGCTAGAGCAGAAGAGGAGAGAATGGACTGCAAGATGCCCCCTCAAGAAGGCAGTGGGGAGAGAAAGCGAGGCTCGACAACTTCTTGAAAAGTACAAGAATTTGAGATGAGCAAGAAGACTCAGATTGGCTTAAGAGAAGAGGTTTAGTTAGCTCAAACTCTCACTACAGGAGAATGATAAAGGGAGAATTAGAGGCACAAGAGGAAGCAAGCTTAAGTTCTTAGGGATTGCAGAGGATGAAGGAGCGGAGCGCTATAAAAGGAATCTAGGATGGGGAGATGGATGAGGGGATTAAAAAGCTGATGCAACAGGATTTCAAAGAGTCAGATTCGCGGAAGATGGGTTTCAGAGATCCCTAAGACTAGGATTGTGGATCCCTAAAGCTAAAGGTGAGGAGTGATTCAAAGAGATACTGATGCATAAGCTGGGGTAGGAGAGACGAATGTTGGATATGGATGGGGGATAATGGAGATGAAGGAAAACCATTGAAGCTTTTTGAGCTGGGGGATACTTCAAAGAGAAGTACCACCGTGTAGTTGAGCACTAGATTTGCTATAGGACTGTTGGTTAATTTCCAAGGTTACCAAGAACATCAAGGCCTTTTCACCAACTATCCAAAGGACTGATGGACTGACTCAAAACAAACACACAAGGATTGCCCCAACATCACACATGAATCTTGAAAGAATCAGAGTGGAACCGACACTGGGTAACCCACAAGCAGAAAAGAAAAACAAACAAAAGACTTGATCAAGACCTTACGCTCAGATTACCCCATTCACAGTATACCATGATATGGAAGATCATGGCAACCTTGAGGAGGGAACAAAAGGATTTCTTGGAAAAGATACTTCAAGACCCAAAAGGGAAGATTTCAAATTGAAAGAAAGTGAAAATCCAAAAGAGAACTGTTTGCCAACGAGATGGGTAGGACAAGGTACTAATGGACCAAGATCAGACATGAGGAAAGCTATATCCTGCAAGGATCTATCGAAGAGCACCTAAGCTGATGGATCTAGATGAGTGATGCATCTGGCAAGCTGAACTAAGAAGGATAACACTTTGGTGATAGGAGATCTAGTTAAAGGATGCATTGGAATATCTAACCAAGGGTTGTGCGATGTGTGCAAGATGTTGATCAAGGAGGAACTGACATGAAAGCTGGATAGATACAATGGTACTAAGCTAAAGAGGATGTACAAGCTGATAGACCAAGATATTTACAAGCGAGCTAATTAAGATATGGTACAAGCTAACGAACCAATGATAGGTATGATACAGATGGATAAAAAGCTTAGGATGAGAGGATAGCGAGATGGATCAATTTGGTGCAAGAGGCAAAAGCTAAGGATGAGGTGATAATGAAAGATATGGATTTGACAAGATGCATCCAATGATGATGATGGGGACAATGCTAAGGTTGGAGTAGCTGAACGGATAGATGGCGCTAAAGTGAATGGCTAATGAGAGGATGACATTGGATTTGCATAAGGATAGCCTAGAGCAGGATACTAATGACAAGGGAGGATGGAAAAGACAAGATCTCCAAGGAATACAATGCCCCTAGTCAAAAGATGACATGTGGAAGGAGGTCTTACGATGGATGTGATAGGATTCAAGCTAGGATGGAAAAGCAGAAGGTGCTAGGGAGATGGATGATAGCTGGGATGATTGGATGAAGTTATAGGAGATAAGTGGATGGTGTGAGATGGAAGCTGGAGGATGGAGGATATGTGTATAGATTGGAAGATGGAGTTGGATGTCAAGAGATGACCAAAAGCATGAGGGTGATAGGCTAAGTTGGGGATGGCGGGATTACGCATGACACTTGTTTGCCAAGTTTTCATCATGGTACTTGTCCAAGGTGCTTGAATTGCCAAGTTTTCACCAGTGGATGCTTTATTTTTCTTTATTATTTTTTTTGACTTTTTGACTTTGGACTTAGCTAGAATGATTTTGGCTTTCCTCAGCTATTTTGGCTTTTTTTTGGATTTTTCACTGGCTGTTGGAATGTTCAATTTTGTTGCTAGCTGTTGGTACACCAGATGTGTGATTTATGCAATAGATTGGATTAAATGGGATTGATGGTAGGAGATGGAGGGATGAAAAGGTTGGAAAGGAGCATGAGATGGGGATGCTTGCAAGAGCAACATTGGCACATGTTGGGACGGGTGTGAAAAGAGCATATGGGGGATAGATGGTAGATGCGGGTGTGATGGAGGATTTGTGGAAGTGTGCTTGGGGATATAGGCACTCAAGATGGAGTTAGGAGATGGGGGACATGAGTCACTGGATGGAGGATTAGCAATGGTGGATGCCATTATGAATTTGGTTTTAACTTTTTTCTTTGGGATCCACATGGTTTTGGATTTTCTTTTCATAGGCATTTCCATTATTTTGCATTCTTTGATTGGATTTTTCCTTTTTGGAGTATGTCTTTTAGAATAGACATATGATTTCCTAGGATGTGGATTTTTAGCTTTATGCATTTTGAAGTTGGCATTTACATTGTTGTGGTAAGCTTTGGGAAGATGGTTAGGAGAAGCTTTGTGAGATGGAGAGGATATGGAAGAGCATGTAGGGGGATGATGATGGATTATGTGCCTTGATATGTGCCTTTGTTGATCTTGCATAGGAATGGAGGGAATAGGATTTGAATGATGGCTGATAGGAGGATGGAGGATGGTAGATTTTGGGACATAGGGACCCAAAATGGATTTAGCGGATGAAGGGGGGATATGGTAGGTTGTTTTAGGTTGCAAATATGGTGGAGGGGGGATGACATAAGATTTCTTGAAGGAGTGATGGGAAGTTGGAATGGGGGGTTTGGAGATAGGCTTGGTTTGGGGGTGTGGTGTACCGAGACCTTTAGATGGTGAGCCTTTGGATACATATCCAAGACCATGAAATCCTAGATTTTTTTGTGCAATAATAGGCTTTCTGATTCCTTGCTCTTGTGGTCCTAAACCTTGACCTTGATAATGCCATCGATTGAGCATTTGAACTAGCTGAGGATACTTTTTGCTTGCAGAAAATGGTGGAAGTGCGTTATCAGATGTACTACAATAGGGAGATACTATTCTTAATTCTTCTGCTGAGAGGAGGCCACTATGGATGAATTTAAGTGAACCAAGAGGGTATATTATAGATGGTGAAATAGCTTGGATAGGTGGTAAGATGGAAGCATGGAGTGGAGGAGATGGTAGGATAGGATCTTGATTTAGCTGATGGGATGAAAAGATATCCTATAGTAGAGGAGGTATGGCTTGAGGTTTTGGAGATGGAGGGGATAGTGACTGCACTATGGATGGAAGACATGGTACGATGATATCTTCCTTTATGCTTTGGGGGATGTCAACATGATTTTGGGCAGGATCTTGATAGGATTGGTTTGGAGTGGATGGTGTGATAGGAGGTGAAGGGATGGACTCTTCAAAGGAAATGGATGGATAGATGGGAGATTCAGTAGTGGAGATGGGTGAGTAGAAGATGGATGCATAAGGGTCATTATGGGAGATTTGGGAAATGCTTGGAGGTGATGTGGATAGGATTTGGAGGGTTTTGACAGATGGTGGGATTTTGATGCTTGCGGGAAGTGGAAGGATTTTAAGCAATTTGATGGATGGTATGGGGATGATAGCTATGGGAGATGGAGGTGATATTATAGATGGGGAAGCTTCATTATTGACTACTTCACATGGTTGGAATAGATGACATGGCTTATCGACTGCTAGAGGCAACTTTTCTTTTATTTCCTCTAGGAGATTCCTTGGAGACTCATGTGTCGGAGGTGGAGGTGGATTGACAGGAATAGCTAGTGTGATGGGGGTGGAAGATTGGAAGCTTGGTTGATTGGGTGATGGATGAGAAGCTGAGATATCAGATGGCATGACTAAATAGTTTTGAAGAATGCATGGATTTTGTGGGATGCTTGGGGGAATGTTTCTAAGGCTTTCAATATGCCCGTCATAGTCAACAAGATTTTCATCATCATTGGAATAGGAGGTGGCAGGAGCAAGGACAATATGACCGAACACATCATGATAGGTTTGGGATTTCATGTTTTGATGATGAGTCGGATGGGGATGGGGTCTTGCATATGGATGAACACAAAAGCTCATGGTTGGATTTGGATTAAGCACAGATTTTGGATTGGCTGATGAAGGATTTCCTAGGGAGAGTCAAAGCTGTATGACAAACCTAAGGAGGATTGGCTGGAGATTTTGGCTTTCCTGTGGATGGAAAACTTCAAGGGCATGCTATCAAAAAGTGAGAGTTTTGCTTTCCTATGCACTAGATTGGTGGAGATTGTGTCAACTTAAGGATAGACTAATGATCCTATGGACATGACATGAGATTGACCACTTGTGGATCCCAACCTTTAGCTCAAGGTGATGAGGGATAACAAGTGACAAAGCTAGATTACCCTAGACAAAGCTCTATCAAAGGGATAGCCTTGGTGAGGCTGGTGGATTGGTCAGATTGATTGGATAGCAAATTTTAGCAGAATGACAACAACTCTCTAAAGGCTTGGGTGTGATTTTGGATTGGGTTGCTAGCTGGCTGGGGGGGATGATTTGGAGAGACTTTGGATTTGGGATTGTTCTAAAGAAAGGAACTAGATAGATTCTGTTGCAGCGAGGGAGCTTGGATGATTTTTTGATGAGGCAGTGACTACGCTAAGTATGCCTTGAGCTGGAGATTTTTTCTTTTTTGGGATTTTGACCAAAGTTGGCAAACATTCATTCAAAAGCTATGAAAAAACAAGCAGACAAAATTTTGGAGCAAGCGCGTCAAACACAACAACATCCTAGGAAGCTTTCTACAAGGATGAAATTTGTTATAATTAGGGAGTCCTCATATATGCAAGGTACGTGAGGCCCAAATCTGTAGATGAAACCAAAAAGATGTCACATAGCCGAGAGGAGCAGTAACCCACTTCTCCTCTTTCACTTCTCAAGGGTATAAAGTTCCTTGAGGCTTAGCCCGAGTGACAAAATCTTGATTCCAAGAGAGGTGTCTTTGGATTCACCTCCCAATTTTTATACTCCGTCGGAATGCTGGAGTTGAGGTCATCCCAAGGGGTGATGAAATCCCCAAGAAGGCCTCCTAAAAAGTGTAAAACAAGACCACATACATGATCTTGGGCTTTAAAAGACACGCGTTTATTCCAATTGATGATTTAGCTTTTGTAAGCTATGATTGAAGACACTTGTGATTATGGCATACAATGTTCATTTCAATTTGACAGCATCATTAGCATAATGAAAGTCGAGAGATCGTCAACATAAGAAATGCGAGCATCATTGAAAATGCATCCAAACCATGCAATGTTCATTGATTGTTAGGCATTCAAGATTGAGTGTGAGTTTGTTTTAAGCCCAAAACAAAGATGTGTGAAACTCGATTGCCAAGCACGCGCTCGGAGGCCCTCCACGTCAAGATTTGTCCAATTTTTATGCCCAAACTTGAAGTGTGATCGATTTAGTCTAGAGTTTTGATCATTTAAGAATTTTGACAAAGTTAAAGAAAACGTTCAAAGACCAAGTGAGTGAGTTAGATTGTGGAACATTTAACACCTTTTTCAAGTAGACCCATCCCCATAGATGGCGCTAAGATTGCAACCAATGGTTGAATTGATGGGTGATTAGAAAAGAGGTGAGTCCAAGGAACTACTCAAATTGATTTTTGCAAATTTGTATTTAACTTAACGAAGTTTCTTAGATGTCAAAAAATCAAACTTTGCCTAAATTGCATGTGGAAAAGAGATTTGTTTTGTTCAATTTTAAAAGCTCCAAATGAAGTGTTTGATATTGCAATGGTTAATTGATCCTTGGCATTCAAGATTGGATTTGTTGTTTTAATCATGCATTCAAGGAAAATTTGATTTTAATCCATGGCATTCAAGAGTGTGTTTAGCAACATGCATTCAAAGACAAGTGATTAAACATTCAAGTTTTTTCCTTTGAGCATTCAAGATTGAGATTTTGTGTGTTTTTTTAAGAACTTTGAAGTGCTTTATTTTAACCTTAGATCATTCAAGATTGTTTTGGACTCAAAAGTGAAAATGACTCTTTGGACTTTGGTTTTCATTCAAGATTTTGTGTTCTAGTTTGCATATTTTAAGCCCAAAAATGATATTCCTAGATTGTTTTGATGCATGAAAAACCTAAGAAACATTCAAGATTTTGCAACAAGACATTTGTTTGGAACAAATAACAAAGCTTTTAGTTCAATTTTTGGCAACCATTTAGGACTCTTAATTTTCATGAAATTTTTAATAGAACTTTAAAATATTTGCAAATGAGGTTCATTTTATCCTTGATTGATACTTTGAGTTTGATTTAGATTTTAGTGTGCACTTACTGTTGATTTTGAACCTTTTGAAATGGAAACTTGAAGTTCTTTTTAAATTTCCAAAAATGAAGTGTTCTTAACTTTGCATGAATGCATCTAAAACCTTGATGTTGCAAGGATGCAAATGATTGGATTGGTTTAGTTTCACTTGTTAAAAGGCTTTTTTTTTTTGCAAATTTTTAGTTTTTAAATGGATTTAAGTATGATTTGGGGGTTCATTTTAAGTACTAAAAAGAAGTGTGTATGATTTTTCTTCCTAAAAAAAATGGCCAAGATCTCCCACAAGAAAAAGAAGAAGTAGTAGATGGAATAAGAAGAATATAGACAAGAAGAGGAAGAAGAATTCCAAGTGCTTTGTCCACCTATAAGCTTGAAAAATCTGCAAACACTATGAGATAGACTTTGAGTTCCTTTATCTTCTTCATGCTCATGTCGACCTACAAAACCAATTTATACAATCCTACCAATCACAAAAACAAGAAAAATTAGCCAAAATTAGCAAATGACATACAAAACTTGACTAAAAAAGCTAATGAAGATGACCCATGTGGGGTCCCACCGGGCATGCCAAAATGTATATGAGCAATGCTAGTATGCTAATATAAACAAAAATTAAATAAAGCTTCTAAAAACTAAACAAAATTCATAAACTTCAAGATAGACTAAGATGAGCTCTCAATTGAGAATATGAGCCATTAATGGGCTCTCTCAATGAGAAGATCTCTTGTTGAGTAGCTTTGTCTAAATAGATAGGATGTATGCTCAAGCTTTATGCTTCAAAAAGGGCTTCAAATGGAATTGGAATTTGGGTGTGAGTGTATGATTTTGATGTAAAATGGCTTCTTAAAATGGCATTATGACTTTACTTCATGGATTGTGTTATTTTGCAAAGGGGAAGGATCCAATTTATAGGCAAGAGGCTTGATGGATTGAGGGCTAAGATGCAAGGATGGGAAAAAGCTTATGGAGGGCTCAGATTGCATGAGAGGAGAGCACATGGATTGTGCTTCCTTACAACCAATCAGGGAGTGACACATGTCACAGGGTGAGAGGATGGAGGAAATGGGAAGGATGAGTCAAAAAAAGAGGCTCAAGGGATAAAATCTTCATAAAGACCCTCATAATGGCTTGTAAGAGCAATAAAAGGGCTTGAAAGAGTCATTTGTGGCCTAGTGGGCTTCATAAAGTTTTATGGTTGGGATATTTTGAAGGAGATGAGAGGAATTTCGACTTGGGCTTGATTAGGAAGGTTTTAAGCTTGCTTAGGATTGTGCAAATGATTAGAGGATGGATTAGGATGGTTTATGATTAGCTTAGGGATAGGCAAGTGGATGGCATTTAATGAGGGTGGGTGAAGGAGGAGATATTTGTTAACTTTGGCTTGGGTTAGTAAGTCTTAACCCATTTTTAGGGAATGTGACAAGGTTAGGAGGGGATTAGGATTAGGTTTAAAGACATCTTCTAGAAGAGTCTAGACTTTGGATGAGGATAAAGACTTTCTAGAATAGTCTAGAACTTCCTAGGATGAGGATGAAGACTTTCTAGAAGAGTCTAGAACTTCTTAGGATGAGGATAAATTAGATTTTTAAGAAATAAATAAAGTTTTATTTATTTCAAGAGTTTGGGTTGAGGAGATATTTATTAAAACTTTTTTAATAAACATGAGGATTAACATTTAATCTTAATTAAATATTTTGAGTTGGGATTAGGGGTAGGAATGATGGGATTAGCCTTTAATCAAAATTAAAGAAGGATTAGAAGATTTTGGAAGAGGTTAGTGGTCTTAAGGAAATTGGCCAAGTTTTGGGCAAAAAATTTTTTTAATATTTATTTTGGGTTTTTTGGTCAATTTATTAATTAAATAATTAATAAATAAGGAAATAATGTTTAAATAAGATTTAAACATTTTTGGGAGGGATTCCTTAATTAAATATTTTTAATTAAGATAAAAGGATTTAATGGCATAAAATAAATTAATTAATTAAATAATTAATTAATTAATAAATGATGATGTCATCAGGAATTTTTCAGAAAATAAAAATACTTTATTTTCTGAAGGTTTTTAGGTGTCTACATTACCTAGATGATATTTTGATCGTTAGTAATACATTGGAGGAGCATTTGATCCATATTCACAAGGTGTTTGATAAGTTGAAGAAAGAAATTTTGCTAATAAACCTGAAGAAGTGTAGTTTTGTAAAGGAGTTGGTGTACCTAGGATTTGTAGGCTCAGCAAAAGGTCTAAAAATGGACCCAGAGAAAGTAAAGGCTATCCTTGAATGGCCTACTCCAAGGAGTGTGACAGAGGTAAGATCTTTTCATAGACTGGCTAGTTTTTATAGAAAGTTCATAAGAGGTTTTAGCAGTATTTGTGGACCCTTGACTAAAACAATGAAAGGGGATAGGAAAAAATTTATGTGGACTATAAGAGCAAATAAAAGTTTTAATTTGTTGAAATAGAAAGTTACTAAGAAGCCTATTTTATCACTTCCTAATTTTAACAAGGTGTTTCAAGTAGACTGTGATGCTAGTGGTACTATAATAGAAATTGTTATGAGCCAAGAAGGTAGACCTATTGCTTATTTTAGTGAGAAGTTGAATGATACAAAGAAAATATTTCATTTATGATTAAGAATTTTATGCTATTGTTCAAGAATTGAAGAAGTGAAGATACTGTCTTCTTCCTAAGGAGTTTCTTTTGTATACTGATCATCAAGCTTTGCAATATTTGAATAGTCAAAGAAAATTAAACCAAAGGCATTTGAAGTGGGTTGAGTTTTTGCAAAGTTATACATCTGTTTTGAAACACAGGAGTGGGAAGTTTAATAGAGTTGCAGATGCCATTATTAGAAGAAAAAATTTGCTAACAAAAATGCAAATAGAGGTGGTTGGATTTAAGGAACTAAATACTTTTTATCTAGATGATCCTAATTTTAGTGAAGTGTGGAAGGCTTGTACAAAACTTGTTACACTTAATAGGACAAAGTGGTTAGATTTCATGATTTAGGATAGCATGTTGTTCAAAGGAAGCTAGTTGTGCATTCCAAAAAGTTTAATGAGAGAGAATCTGATCAAGGAGAAGCATAGTAGAGGATTGGTTGGACATTTTGGTAGAGATAAAACCATTTCTTTGATTGCTGGGAATTATTACTAGCAATAGTTGTAGCAAGATGTAAAGAAGTTTGTATAGAGTTGTAGAGTATGTCAGATGATGAAAGGAGTGAAGTAGAATATAGTTGTATCAACCATTACCTATACCAAAGAAGCCATGGGAGGATGTTAGCATGGATTCTGTTCTTGGATAATTGAGAAAATAGTGACAACATGATTCTATTTTTTTGGTGGTTGCTAGGTTTTCAAAGATTGCACATTTTATTCCTTGCAAGAAAACTAGTGATGTTGTTCATGTAGCAAAGTTATTTTTCAAAGAAGTGGTGAGACTACATGGTCTACCAAAGAGTATATTTTTAGATTGAGATACCAAATTTTTTAGGTATTTCTAACATACGATGTGGAAGAAGTTGAAGATAGATTTAAAGTTTGGCTCATCACATCATCCACAAACTAATGGATAGATAGAAGTCACGGTTTGGGAAACTTGTTGAGATGCTTGGTCGATGATAAGTCAAAAGGATGGGATCTAATTTTACCACATGTAGAATTTGCATATAATAATTCTATCAATAGAAGTACTAGTAAATCACCATTCCAAATTGTATATGGAAGTAGTCCAAGAAATGCTTCTGAATTGAGGCAGTTGGATAAATGAGAGATAAGTAGTGCTAAAGTAGGAGAATTTTTTAAAAATTTGAAGAACATCCATGAGGAGGTGAGGAAGCACATCATAAAGATGAATACAAAATACAAGGCTAAGGAAAATGTGAAAAGGAGGTATAAATAATTATAGATTGGAGATGAAGTCATGGTTCATTTGAGAAAGGAGTGTTTTCCAATGGGTACATATAATAAGCTAAAGATGAACAAGATTGGACTATGCAAAATAGTGAAAAGGCATGATTCTAGAAATGCTTATGAAGTGGAGTTGCCTTCTAAATTGAATTTTTCACTAGTATTTAATATTTAAGATTAGACAGAGTATTATGAAAGAGGTGATGGAGATGAAGTTGCAAAAGTTCAGTGGAATATTCCAGCAGCTAGTTCGGCTATAAAGGAGATTGAGGAGATACTAGACAATCATGTTGGTAAAAGTAAAAGGAATAGAACTTATGAGGAACACTTGGTCAAATGGAAAGGGAGCCCAATGGAGGATTCATCTTGTCTAGTAAGGGAGGAGGTTAATTATCTTGGTTTTCCTCTGAACAACTGAGGCATGATAGATTCACTTCTCAAATTACCTTAGGTGTTTGATGTAGGAGCATCCTAGGTATAAGAGCAATCTTGCATCACCCAAAAAAAAATTCATTTCAATTTTTTCTATTTTAATAAGGACTAGTAGACAGGGTGGTTACTATTTATGGGAACTTGCTACTTTTAGTAAGTTTGTCATACGAGCTTGGAATGTTCTCATTTTCTACATGAAGGTTCATTTTAAAGTCATAAGCCTACCATAAAAATCTCATTGCTCCAACTTAAGTATCAAAGAAGTTGTTATGGATTTCCAATGAAAAAATTTGAAGAAAAATCTCTAGGCTCACCGTTGGAGGCCTTAGAGTGCCTAGTTGAGGTCCACAAACTCAATGAAAGGGCCCTTGTGCAATTCTAAGCCTATAGATTAGGAGCTAGCATTTCTGAAAAGTGGTTATAATATCCAATTAGAGAAATAGTTTGAGAGTTATAGCCTTCTGAAGTTGAGCTACCCAAAATACCTAAAATAATTATCAAAGATGTATATGGCCGACTCTATATGTGTTTTTAGGGTTTGTCGGCCCTAGGTATTAAGTTTCATTGTCTAAAACCTTCTCGAGCAGCATAAAATTGCCTATTTAGGAAAGGCCCAAACATTGTCTAGGACGGCTCTAGGTGATAGTTTGCAGTTTGTCTTGCAGATTATTATAATGAAGGTGCCCATGTGGATTAGCATATTGTACTTATGAATTCTATAATTTTGCATTTGTGGAACAAATAAGAAATCCATTATTTTTTCTCACATTTGTTGTTATTTCTTTATTTTTTGTTATGGTTTATGGTATTAAGGGGAGCACCCTTCATCGGAAGTGCTCTTCCTATGACTTAGAGTTATATGCTCTATTCCAAGATCTAAGAAAGGGGGGGAATTAATTTCTTTTAAAGGATTTTTTGGTATATTTAGATAATCAAGCCCTCAGTTTCCTTAGTTCCTAAGATAAGCTTAGTAGCAAACATATGAAATGGGTGGAATACCTACAAGCTTACACTTTCAACATCAAGCATAAGAAAGGAGTGTAGAACAAGGTAGTTGATGCATTGAGTAGGATACTCCTCATGGTACAAAAGGTTCAATTGCAGAGCATTGGTATTAATAGCTGTTAGGATTAAACCACAAACAAAAATAATAATTACATGCAAATATAACCAATAACAAAAAAATAATAGATCACACAGAAAAGAACACAAGGCACCAAGATTTAACATGGTTCGCACAATCCCTGAGCTACGTCCACCAAACAATAGGCTTGATATTATTATGATCCAATGATTATAACCTGATTACAATTCATAATCCCTTATAGCTCAATACTGCCACAAGAACCAATTTCAAATCATCACTCTAAAACAACCGTAACCCTAAGCTCTTTTATACAAGTATTAAATCACTTTAGGGTTACTACATGTTGGCCATAAATTGGTGAATATTAGCCATTACTTTAGTGGTGAATCTATGAATATTACCAAAAAAAAAAATTGGGACGCCCCAAAGAATTTGTGAAGTATGTACATTACTTTCTTGATTAGTCAGCAAAACTAATAACAACTTCAAGGACCTATATGTTGCTGATGAATATTTTGCATACATCTATAAGGTATTCAAGGAGTACAACAACAATTTCCATGGTGAATTTTATGATTACACTTTTTAAAATGATTTTTTGTTTAAAGGGAGTCAAATATGTGTTCCTAGGGGATCAACGAGGGAAAATTTGATTCAAGAAAAGCACAATGGGACACTTAATGGTCATTTTGGAGTCAATAAGAATCAATAGTTAGTCACTAGATTCTACTTTTGGCCTAAAATGAATAGGGGCATCAAATAGTATGTTGAATGTTGTGTGGTATGTAAAAAAGAAAAAAGACACATCTTCCAATGTAGGCCTTTATTAGCCCCTTCCAATTCCTAACAAGCCATGGGAGTGCTTGAGTATGGACTTTGTAGTAGGATTACCAAGGACCAAGCAAGGGTTTGATAGTATTTCTATTGTAGTAGACATATTCAGTAAAATGGCACATTTAATCCCTTGTAAAATAGTTTATGATGCTTGTCAAATTGCATACTTCTTCTTCAAGGAGGTGGTGAGAATCCATGGCTTACCTTTGAGTATTGTTTTAGATAGGGAAACAAAATTAATGGGCCATTTCTAGAAAACCTTATGGCATAAGCTAGGGATAGACCCTTCTTTTGTATTTTTTTATCATCCTCAAATAGATGGTCAAACTAAGGTAATAAATAGGAGTCTTCAAAGCTTGCTAAGATTTCTTACAAAGGAATATGGATAGGTTTTGGATCAACTCATTGGGAAAGGTTAATATGCATACAATGATACAATCAACAAATCAATTGGTAAAACTTATTTAAAATTGTTTATGTGTTGCATCCTAGAGGGGTGTTTGAATTAAAGGAACTAAAAGATGGTACAAAAGGTAGTGGATATGCTAATGGATTTTTCCCACTCTATGAGGGAAGTCCATGAACTAGTGAGGAAGACCTTAATTGAAAATGTTAAGAAACTCAAACATAAGGTGGATGATAGTAAAAGAGATGTAAAATTCCAAGTTAGGGATCTTGTGATGGTTTATCTACAAAAAGCATGTTTGTAGAAGGGAGCTCCTCATAAGCTTTAGATGATAAGTTTGGGAGCTTTCCAAATACTAGCCAAGTATGGAAATAATGCATACAAGGTGGAGTTTCCTAAAGATATTGGTTTGTCACCAATTTTTAATTTTGTTGATCTAGTTAAGTAAAAAGGCCCTACTCCAAATGTTTATTAGATACTTAAGGAGGTCATTCAAGATTTAGAAGACCTACACTTAACTCCTACACCACCTAAGATAGTTGAAAAGGTTCTTGACTCAAGAGTTTACAAGCAAACTCAAACAAAGTCTTCTTGGGAACATCTTGTCTAGTGGCATGGCAAAGATGATGTAGAGGCTACTTGGATCAAGGAAGAAAACTTCAAGAAGTTGGGCATAGACTCTAGCTTGCTCAATCTAAGGATGGATTGAACTTTTTTTTTAAGGGGAGTATGGTGCAGGAGCACCTGGGTTAACTCCTAGTCCTAGTTCCTCCTTTTGGTTTTTAGCTTGTGCTAACCTTAGTCAAGTCAGTTGGGTGTGTTTGGACCTTAAAAGGTCATGTGAGTTTTCTCCTAGATGGATTTGACTAGGCTCAATCCATTCTAGATGTTTTGCTTACCTTATGTTTAGGGGTCTAGGAAGCAAGATTTGGGTTATGAGTCTTATACCTGAGAAATCTAGGAAAATTTCAGTTTTGATCTTAATTTTTCATCTATGGTATTTTTACATCTTTTTGCATAGGTTGGAGGTCATACATTTTCATTTGATGCAAAGTTTGGAAAGATGTCAATTGTTGCAAAAGTTTTTAGTTAGGCTAAATTGGTCAAAATCAGGTAAGTTGATGCTTTGAAGGAAAAAATCATGTTTATACATCATTAAGAGACCAAAATAGGCCTATTTGGAAGTTTTCAAAGGTTAGATAAAAAAGTTGTCAGCAATTTTGAAAAGTTGCATAGCACAAGGATGGAGTTGATATTTATGGTAACTATCTAAAACCTCTAGAAAAGTGTATAAAACCATGAAGGATACCCATTCCAAGAGTTGGATCTTTTAATAAGTGGACTTTGAAAACTAAAAGCTACAAATTGTTGTTTCAAGATTAACATTTCTTGTGTTTCTTATTGCATGAGTTCTTTAATTGATTCAATGAATTATATTTTTATTTGATCCATTTATTTCTTGTTCTTATAGTGCATTTTGATTTATATTTCAATTTTCTAGGAGTTCATTTTCTTACAGTTTGAAAATCATTTGTAAATAGACAATCTAATGTTTCTATTTTGGCAATTTTGGGAAAAATGGATCCCCCATGAATCCTCAGCGTGGAATCATCATGGAATTGAGGGATGTGGAAGTGGATTCCTTGTTTAGTGTACATAGAAAAGGATAATTTTGGACAAGCCTATTTGCTACTTTTCAAGTGATGCCATAGGCAAGCTTTCAATGCATGGCTAGGTGATCACACTGCTAGCAAGTTGGATTTGATGGATTGAATCTGTCAAAAATTTCAATGTAAGAGTTTCAAAAGGAGGAGGGGTGTATGAGGAAGTTATGTGTGTGAGAAGAAGCTTCCAATATAATATTTTCCAATTGTTCCATTAGACCCTAGCAAGTGTTGATATGAAATGCTTGAAAGCCTTATTTTTAGGCATAAAAGTATTAAAGTGGTGTACAGAAAAGTTGAGAACCTGAGATCAACAAAATATTGAAGTATTTCCAAAATAGTATCCACATTGGAGATTATCTTTTTGCCTTTTTGGGGTAAATTTGGAGTTATAGTCCAAAAACCAAGTTTGGAGGCCTTATTCAACTAGGTATAATTAGGACAAGATTGCAAAATTTGAAAGAATCGATAGTTAAACCTATGGATTTTGAGACCAAGATAATAGGGGAAGTTTGAAATCCATAAATTCCCTCACTCCTTGTTGAAGGGAGAATTACCATTCTTTGTGAAGTTGTGAGTTTGAAGAATAAGTTGGAATGTCTCCATGATCAATGAAGGTTATAAAAACATTGGTATAACTAGATAGGGAAGATTGGAGGATAAGATAGAAATCCTCTTGAGGTTAAGGTTACAAAGGGGAAGCCTATTAGGATAGAAGATAATTCTAGGTGTGTCCTTAGTGAAGAAAAGGGCTAGAAGAAATCAATGTTACATCAAAAATACACCATGGTAGTTTTTCAAAAAGTTGTTAGAGATTAATGGGTAGGTGACTCATATTGAGTGGAACCTTTGGTATTATTGTCAAAGGTGGAGAAGTCAAATAGGATCACAAGGAGGGTAAGTACAAGAATACACAAAAGGGAGAAATATAAGAAGAATAATCAAAGATGAAAGGATGAATCAACTCAGGGGAGAAAATTTATTAGTTGATGTTGCCAAATAAAGTTTTGGTGTTGTCATGACTAGGTGGTGTTTTCATCAATGTCAAAGTGGGATATTGTTGGAATAACTAATGCATATTGTGTTATACAGATGATATAGTTCATATTTGATGGTCAATTAATTAATTATTGTGTTTTCATTGAAATTTCAACTTGAATATTGTCTATTAACTATAATATGCATATTACAAATCTAGTGCATGATTAATTTGTACATTGAATCAATGTGTGTGTATGGTATGAGAGACCTAGAGATTTATCTAGATGATGTATATGTTTCATGTAATCTACATAAGTATGAAGAATTTTATGATAGATTGGAGTGTGGCACTTTTATTGGGTTGAAGAGTTTATAACAAACACTAAAATGTAGATCTATCAAATCTATGATGATTCTGATGATGTAATTAATCAGTTGTGTGATCATTGCCATAGTCATGCATGATTTGGTTTATAAGAAGGCACATTTTAGGTTGGCTGAGATTTGTTTAGGAGAAAATAAAAGAACACTTGGAACAATTTAAGTTTGATCCTTAGCCAGTAGGACTTATTTAGGGAAGTGCCTATCATAGAGATTGAAATGTGTATTTTTAAGATAAAATGTTACAGTTGCAAGTGTGGTGATCATTAATGGTTTTCATGATCAAGCCATGAGATAATTTCCTACAATGAAATACAAAAGTTGAGCTGAATTGAATCTATACAAGAGATTGAGAATCATTACTCCCATATTACTTTTCTTTTTTATTAATAACAAGTTTTGAATTCTAAATCCCTTAACCGGGTCACTCTTAACAAAGTGAGCAAGATCCTAAGAGTTCTGAAGATTAATTAAATAAATTGGTATCTTATTATCTTGAGTTATAAATCTTTCTACAATGTTACTTCTAATAGGGTAAATCTCCTAACAAGACTATAGGCAAATCCCTTAACTAGGGGGCTCCTAACAAGGTATTATTGTAACCTCCTAATAGGGCTAAGCCTTTAATGAGAGACATTTTAGAAGAGCTCAAAATACTCATGGGTACTAATTTCCCCAATGGATTTTTTACTCAAACCAAGGGTCTCAATGTGAAAAATATTGGTGCCTTTGTGTTACTTGTATGAATGTTGTATTAGTTGTCTTACTAAATTTTTTACAAGTTTCTATTGCATGCATGTGGTGAGAGGCTAAATGGTTAAGATCTATTTTGGTTGATCTTTATTTGGTAAGTTCTAACCATGAGTTTTTTCTAAGTTTGAATGTTAGCTTATTCAATATTCTCATTAATGCAACTATAACTGATATTGTTCAAGTACTAAGAGTTGAAAGCTTGTCACTAGTATGGAATTGATACTATCCAGATACCTATTGTATTGATGAATATTGTACCTTCAAAAATTGACATCAATTTATTGTCTCTAATAGATGGAATCAAATAGTTATTGAATGGTTAAAATTAGTCCAATCAAGACATTTATGAATAAAAGAAGGCTTTGCTGCAAAATGTAGCACGGTCTCTGTTAGATTCAATTTTGAACTCGATAAGAATTTAAAAAAATTATTTCACAATAAATAGGATAATGATGCAATTTAGCATTGTAAACACAATTTTGATGATGTAGCTTTAGAGATTGCAAGGAGTGACAATTTAGTTGAGTGTTAAAAATCCTTAATTCATGAGCCATTAGTAAACATTATATCTATAAGAATAACATTTATTACCTTTCTAAGAGACAAAATTGGTATAGTTGTTGAATAGAAGAAATTAATAAAATCAGGACATGTATTGATAAAAAGAATACTTTGCCACATGTCATGGGGTATTTGTTGATGTCCAATTAAGAGCTTCCAATAATTACATGTTTATATAATAGTAGATAAACAAATAAAATGTTTTTCTTCCCACACCTTTATGAAAAAGAAATGAAGAAACTGTAAATTAACCACACTATAGGCATGTCGGCAAGTGTGTTGGTTTATTTCAAGCCATTGTATTTAACACAATGACATTGAACTCAAAATCACAATTGCCCCATGCTACAATATATTTACCAGGGAAAAAGAGTTGAATGTTGATAAAAAGTCCAAGCTAAAGCTTTAGAAAACTTTTAGATTGTCTAAGTCCTTTTATACCAAAAACTTCTTTACAACCTTCAAAACCTTCCCAAAAAATGAATCTCAACCAAAGCAAAGAAAAAAGGCACTTCATTCTCATAAATAGGGCTTTTTGTGAATAAACTAGAAAATTAATATATTTTGTATTTGTGTAAATTTTGCAACTATTTGAATTTTACACCAAATTTTTATATTTAAGGTGCACAAATATACCACACAAATTTTTTTTTCTTGTTTCTTGGCAAGGATCTTCATTTTCAAATAAAATATCTAGAACCATTTTACATTTCAAGTTTCAAGAGCATTTGAGGGTAATGTAAAAATAATATAATGAATTTTTTTCCAATGAACTAGTTATCATGAGAAAAGGCTATTTATAAGTATTCCAATCTATTTCTTGCTCAAACCATAATGCACTATATTTGATGTAAACAACAATATTCCATACTCACAGGATTGTATTAAAAAATCAATATTTCCCATTGAGATATTCATAATATGTATATATAAGATGTGTTACAATTCTTGCATGCATGCAAACTAGATTTTTTAGAAAAGAAAATCAATTTGAACTTGACAAAAAAAGTTAGAACAATCTTTCACCAAAATTTTCCTCATTGATGAAAATCATGGGAGTTGGAGTGAGTGGTTTAGGTGTGGTGAGCGGGAAAGAAGGATTTCAAATTTCAAATAGGAATGGAATTGGTGTAGGTCCATTTGGTGAATGAGGTCAAGGAGAGAAGACATTGAATGCTGAGAATGGGAAGGATCTCGATGGAGGTGGGGTAACTAGGGGCTTGGGGGTTCTCAGACCTGTGAATACAGTAAATATTTCTGCCAGAAAGTGGTCAATCCTTGTTAGAAGTAGTAATCTTTCCTTGGTTGTATTTATTTATTTATTGGGATAAACCAAGGTATCCCTTATGTATTATTTATTTGTCCTCTAGTCCACATGTAAAGGACATGTCATTCTTGTCCTATTGTCCACTTGTGAGGACAACTCATTTTTTGTATTTCCTTTAATAAAGAAAATAGATATTCCTCCTTAAGAGGAACTTGACACTTTGCACACACCTTTTATGAATGTGGCATTCATAGAAATGGGAGTTACACATGCAAAGACATGCAACTCCTTTCTCATCTCTTTAAAAGAGGTGCTTCTCTCTCTCATTTTCATCTAGTCTCCATTATTCACATCAAATTTTTGATGCTATTGTAAATGAGCTATTTTGCTACATTTCTTCTCTCTCTCTCTCTCTCTCTCTCTCTCTCTCTCTCTCTCTCTCTCTCTCTCTCTCTCTCATTCTTAGGCTTTTGCCTCATTCATAATACTCACAAGGGGTTTTCTTTGCTTTCCCCTTATCAAATCCTTGCCTCTTGTGTTGCTTATCTTTGGTATTGCTCGATTGATCTTGTATCATTTGTATGATAAAACTCTTGTTGCTCTCTTGGATTAAATCTATTATTTCATGCTATTTCATTTTATTATATTTTATCATTTCAATCACTTTTTCTTACATGGTATTAGAGCTTTCTAATCCTTGTTTTGAGCTTTTGTGAAAGTTACCATATTGGAGAACTTTGTTAAGAGGAGAAGTGAAGAAAAAAATTCATTCCTATTTTTTTTGCAGATTTTTTATTCAATCTTCAATGTTTTTTTCTAACCCTCTTTGGAAGGTTTACCGCCAAAGAGTTCTTCATTTTTTATTTTTTCTAACCTCCTTTGGAAGGCTTGCCGCCAAAGGATTCTTTATTTTTAATTTTTTTATTATATCTAACCCTATTTCTATTGCAGGCTTTTTAAGTTTTTGAAATTCAAGTTTTTTTTTTTTTCTGTTTTTGTTTTAGAAAGGAAAATACAGCAGTTCGTATTTTTCTTATATCTCATAATCTATGATCTAAGTTTGGTTGAAATTTTAACAGCATTTAGAAAACATAAAAATGAAAAAACTCTTTAAATTTTATTTGTATCAAAATAGTATTGCAAAATTTATTGTACTATATGTGTAGTATTATTTGTTTTTCAAGTTTTAAGACAACAGTTCGTATTTTTATGATATCTCTCAATCCGTGATCTGGGTTTAGTTAAAATTTTAACAGCATTTAGAAGACATAAAAATGAAAAAAAATCTTTAAATTTTTATTGAAAATAGAGTTAAATTAAAAAATTTATCGCTCTCTGTGTGTAACACAGTTTTTCAATTTTTTAAATTTTTATTTTTCCTATTTCTTCAATCTGACCAGTGGTTTTGCAGGGAATATTTTAGTTTTTAATTTTGACTCTCTAAATCTCTTAATAATTATTTAAAATTCTTGTGGATAATAAGTCTCACTTTTTTATTTCAAATCTATTATTTAAATTTTAAACATAATTTTTAAATCATGTCGACTTTAATTCTAGAAATCAAGTTAAATAACTCAAACTATCATGCTTGGAAAACTCATATTTCATTTATATTTTGTTTTAAGCATATTTTAGATGTTGCTACTGACCCTTCTGTAGTTCCTGGTGCCTCAGCTACACAAGATGAACAAAATGCATGAAATACTAAAATGAGGAAGCCCTTGGCCTCATTGGTATATCTCTTAACCCAGATTTATATATTCTAATTTCTCATTGCACTAATGCCCATGAAGCTTGGGATATTTTAAAGCAAACGTATGACAGGCCATCTGAATCACGCAAGATTCAATTGCAAGACAATTTGGAAGACTTGAGGTATATTGATTTCAAATATATGGATGAATTTTTACTTAAATTTGATTATATTAAAAGTCAACTAATTGGATTAGGTGTTACTCTCACTGATATTAGATTAATTAGCATTATTTTAAAGAAATGTCTTCTTAGACAATTTCAACAATTTATTACTAATGTTCATTCTCAACTTGCTATTCCTACTTTGTCTACTCAATTAACTTATAGTATTTTTCAAATTTTGTTACGTCAAGAGGAAGCTAAGTTGTTACAATTTGGTACTCTTAGATCAAATGAACATGCTTTTGTGTCTAAAAGTCAAAATCAGAATTTCAAATCTTCTAATAATGATTCTTCCAATACTTATAATAATAATAATCACAATAATCATCCAAACACTCATCGTAATAATACTCATTCTAATCAATCTAATAAAAAACCCCACTATACTTATTGTGGGAAAGATGGTCATGTAACTAATAATTGTTTTAAAAAACAAAAAGATAAGCAACCTATCAATAACAATAATCAAAACTCTCATCCATCTCATCATGCTTTTACTGTTAGTTACAATGTTCCTAAAAATTTAGAATGGATTATTGATACTGGTGCGTCTCAACATGTTACTTTTCATAAAGAAGTGTTTGATTATTTAAAACCCGATCCTTCTAATATTCCAATTCAATTAGCTAATAATCATAGTTGCAAAGTTGAAGGATTTGGTAATGTTAGTATTTCAAATGGAAAATTGCATGATGTCCTTTATGTTCCTGAGTTGAAATACAATCTTCTTTCTGTTGTAAAATTATGTCAAAATTATAAAGTTGAGTTTCATAGGGACATATGCTCTATTATTGATCCTAACACTAATGAAGTTGTTGCTAATGCTAAGTTAGGCGATGATAACTTATTTAAATTTTCTGGGTTCACCTCTTCTAGACTCTCTTTGCACAAAGATATTGTTTTTAATATGGAGCATGAAAGGCTCACTCATTTAGAAAATGAGCATATCTTATCTAATATGGTTGACAATTTACCTCTTATTGCTCCATATAAGATTGCATGCACTAGGTGCATGAGTGAAAAAATACAAAATACCAACGGTTTTCCAGCTTATAATCCTATTACTAACAAAGTGCAAATAGCACGAAATGTTTGTATTGCAAAAAAAAATATGCATGATGTCTCTAATGCTCAAAATGAACAAGTTCATGGAAGTAAAATTGTGTTAGTGGAGGACCAACCTCCTTCTCTAAACCCTACTCTTCATATATCTACCTTTATTCCTCCTATTCTTTCTTACAATGGTAATGGTAATGATGCATTTATATATCATGGTAATAATGCTAATATTGATAATGGTAATAATGCTAATGTTGAAACAAATGATGCATTCATACATCATGACTCTTCTTCTAGTGATAAATTTGTTAAGAGAAAAAATAAATGGTTTCAAAAAGTACTTAGTAAACGAGATCAATTTTTAGAATGGGTGGACTTCAACCTAGGAGGATTAATTACTGCAAATATTGTTTGATGTTAATAATTCTCTTTCATCATCTTTAGCATTTCTCTTTAGTATGTTGCCTAGAAATTATGTTCTATATATGATCTTAATTCTATTTGCATGATTTCATACCATGATAGTTTAGGTATATCTATCCATGTGTATATATGGGGGCCCACATATATATCCTAATAAATATACAAATTATTGTGTCTCTTGTGACTTATCAAATATGAGTGCATTCTTTATTTCACATAAGTAAATTTATTTTATTTATTTTTCTTATTCCTTAAGATTATGAGTTATTATACACTATTGCCTTCAACATTTATTTTGTTCTACTGATTGACACATAAGTGCAGTTTATGTTTTTTTAGCATCATTCTATTGCCATATTGGAACTTTATGGTTAATACCATTTATTATTGGAGTTTCCCTCCAATTTTAGTTAATTTGACCCATCTTGAAGGCATTTTACTCTGATTTGAAGGCAGTAAATTGTTAATACTCATACTTCTTCCCTTTGACATCTTTGAAAATATGTCATATAATGTTATGTATACTTCATTGCTTCAATCGTGAATCATGCAGGCTATGGATTGATCACCCATTAACCTGTTGTGAAATGACTTATTAGTGGACTATCTATATCCACGTGATTGATGCATTGTTGATTTTGGTTTCATTATTTGGCCTTGTCTATGGTCATTTGTGCCTTTTCTTTTCTTTTCTTGAGGTTTTTGATAACGTATTTGTTTTTTGTAGGATATAATTTATCTTGATTTCTTTGTGGTACCAAGTTACACTTATATTTACTTTATGAGAGTTTACTTATACATAAAAAGTTTCTAACTTGAATATAAGATGAAATTATCCTTGAGGATAGTTGTCTTTTTTCTTGTTTCTATGTTTCAAGTAATCCATCAAGGCACATACAAGACATCATTAATTGTTGTACAGATCCTATGCCACATGAATCCACTTGAAGATGTAACACACTTGAAGGACTATCCACTTCTCTTGGCTCTCCAATGATGTACCCATGATAATAAGAGACCTCTTGCACAATGAAGATATTTCAAAAAATCAAGTTGTAATATTGTAAATTGGTTTTGACATCTCCCCAAGTAAAGATTAAAGGGGGATGTTAGAAGTAGTAATCTTTCCTTGGTTGTATTTATTTATTTATTGGGATAAACCAAGGTATCCCTTATGTATTATTTATTTGTCCTCTAGTCCACATGTAAAGGACATGTCATTCTTGTCCTATTGTACACTTGTGAGGAGAACTCATTTTTTGTATTTCCTTTAATAAGGAAAATAGATATTCCTCCTTAAGAGGAACTTGACACTTTGCACACACCTTTTAAGAATGTGGCATTCATAGAAATGGGAGTTACACATGCAAAGACATGCAACTCCTTTCTCATCTCTTTAGAAGAGGTGCTTCTCTCTCTCATTTTCATCTAGTCTCCATTATTCACATCAAATTTTTGATGCTATTGTAAATGAGCTATTTTGCTGCATTTCTTCTCTCTCTCTCTCTCTCTCATTCTTAGGCTTTTGCCTCATTCATAATACTCACAAGGGGTTTTATTTTCTTTCCCCTTATCAAATCCTTGTCTCTTTTGTTTCTTATCTTTGGTATTGCTCCATTGATCTTGTATCATTTGTATGGTAAAACTCTTGTTGCTCTCTTGGATTAAATCTATTATTTCATGCTATTTCATTTTATTATATTTTATCATTTTAATCACTTTTTCTTACAATCCTATTTGGTATTAAGTCAGCGAGTAAGACTTATTTTCCTCTGGTTAATAATATGTTTTCTTCTAATCAAGGTATGATTACTCTAGAGATTCTAGATCAAATTATAGAGTGGAATATTTCTATAATGGATTTGACTCTTGTGCGTAGGTTCTTAGGAGCCAGATTGAACATAGAGATTGTGTGTGCTTTTAATAGAAGGAAATGGGCTTTGAAAGGACAGGTTGAAATTGTTTCCATGTCTAAAGGTTTCTTATCCTTTATATTTTCATGTGAGGAGGATAAAAAGGGAAATCCTATGTAACGATCTGTGGGTTGTGGGTAAGCATACTTTACTTCTGCAAAAATGGTCCCCAAACCTGAACTCTTAAGATGAATCAATGCTACAAGCTCCTTTTTGGATAAAAATTCTATGTGTTGATATGTTGGAGGTTATTTCACTCATATCTAAACTAGGATTCTGGCAGTAGAAGATTGAATATGAATCCATCCCCTTTGTCTACTTTCATTGTAAAAAATTGGGTCATTGGGCAAAGAAATGCCCACTTTGATTAGTACCCAAATAAAATTTAAGGAAATATGTGCTCATAAAGGATCTAAGTATACTATGGGTGTTGATAAAAAAATTTCTATGGAAGGGATGTTGTAATAGGGTAATAGTAATGAGAAAAAGACTTTGGAGCCCACAATCAGTGATTAGGAAAAGTCTACCTAGCTAACTGTTATGGATGAGATTAAGAACTAGGGTCAGGAAACTTTGTATTCTAATTAGGTAGAAGAGGTTGTCGATTTGGTGGTAGAGGACAGCCTTGTGGTTGAGGGAATGCTTACTAATGGGGGTGAAGTAGAGGACATTGAGATTCTTGTTGAAGATATTTTAAAAGATTGTAGTATGTCTACTAATAATAGTAAGGAATCTGACTCTCATGAGGCACAAGATTGTATTTTTCTTGGAAGGGATCTCAAGTTAAGAATAGACCTCTTATAGAAGTAACGCCTTTGGATGCAAACACAAAGATGGGGGATGTTGAAGATATTTCTAAAACCTTGATGGTAGAGGAAGAAGATGTTGGAGAAGATTGGACTACAGTGGGAGCTAAGAAGATCTTAAGATTAAAAATGAAAAAGGAGGAGACTTATTTTTAAAAGAACAAAGAGAATGCTCTAGTGTTTAAGAAAATGAGGAGCAATAAGACAAGGGATATTATGCATATCAGTACCCAAACTAGAAAAAGCATTAAAAAAGGAGATCTCAACAGTAACAAAGCTAGAGATAGTCAAATCCATTATAGAAATATTCTAATGTCAAAAAAGAATTGTTTTCAAAGGTTGGCCTAACCCCTATCTCTATAGGAAAACCTTCTAATGTCAAAACAGAATTGTGCAAACAAATAGAAGTATAGTGAATGGTGGTTAGAGGACTATCTTAGATTCAAAATCTTTCCATAATAAATGAATTTTATCTCATGGAATATCGCAGGATTAAATAATCCTCATAAGAAAGATATAGTGAAGAATATGATTAGGAATAACAAGTTGGATATTGTTCTTCTACAAATACTAAAATGAAAAAAGATAAAGTTGAAGGTCTTTTGGAGTTTAAAAGTGGTAAGGTTCTTGGCGGTGTCAATGTTGATGAGGCCTCAGGGGGTATGGTAGTTTTTTGGAATGATAGATATATTTTTTGGGGAACTTATCTCTTAGAAGAGAAATATGATGAATATTAGGTTTTATAATGCTAAGGATGGTACCTATTGGGTTTTAACTAATATTTATGCTCCCAATTCTAAATGGGGTAGGAAAGCTCTTTGGGATGCTCTCTCTAATCAAAGAAAGATTTTTGTTGATGAGAATTAGATCATTATGGGTGACTTCAATACACCTCTGAAAAAGAATGAGAAGATGAGAGGTAGTCAGACCAATTTGGATATCAGATTGGAGTTGATGGAGTTTATTGATAGTCATCTTTTGCATGACATGGATTTGCATTGGGTTGACTATACTTGGACTAATAGAAGGAAAAGGAGGGACCTTATTCAAGTGTGGCTAGATAGAGCACTTATTAATAATGATTGGTTTTTGAAGTATAAATGCTCCCTTTCTACTCATGTGAGAGTGGGCTCAAACCACTACCGTATTTTTCTTCTAGTTAACCCAATATCTATCAAGAATAACTTTCCCTTTAGATTTGGGAAGATGTGGACTCTCCATCCTAGGCTAGAAAACCTTATTAAGAATTGGTGGGGTATTCATGTGGAGGGAAAAAATATGTTTAAAGTTGCTAAAAATCTAAGAAATGTAAAAAAAAAATTCAAAATATGGAATAAGGAAACCTTTGGGAACATCTTTGAAGACAAAAGGAGAATTCTTGAGGAACTAAAAGAGCTTCAAGACAACATCCAAGCTTAGGGTTATGAGAATGTTTCTAGGAAGGAGGAATATTTGAAACTGATTAAGATGCATGATATAATTACGAAGGAGGAGATGTATTGGAGATAGCAGTCTAGAAAAAAAATTTGAATGAGGAGGATCAGAATACTAAATATTTTCATATGACTATTTTGAAGCATAGAATGGTTAATAATATTTCTAGGCTTGATGTTCATGGGGTTTCTACTGATGATGATGAATGTAGTGTCTCTCCCATTTGACTTATGTAAGTCATCCCAATGGATGCAACCTTGTTGATCTCTCCTTGAGAAGGGATCATGATTGTGACCATGAGTGGTCTACACCATTGAGGTGTTTGGATTTATGTTTTGTATCAGTTACTTTGATTATGATTTGACTTATTTATGAGATTATGTTGTGATTTATGGTTTACTAAGGTTTTTGCCAGTAGTTACTAGGATCAATGTGGTATCATGATGTTGTTCTATGATTACCTTGACATGTGTGCAGAGATTGCACTGTGTACTATTACCTTGCTACACTAGACTAGGTTCTTGAAGTAGTGGTTAGTCATGTATATGAATGTATTCACTTAGGTGTTTTTAGTGTCTTTTCATGTTGTTTTTATAACCATTATTAAATTATTAAATAATTAGAAATGGATTGTCCATGTTAGATTCTTTGGTTATGTGTTGCAAATATTTAACTTGTTATATTTTGATCTGAGAGATATTTGTTATTCATGTTATGTTTTACATTTGAGATGACCTAAGGGTTAGGTATTATACATGATTTTCGTATCATAGATGTTAGAATAATATGTTGTTAAATTGATCATATTGCATGATGATGTCATTTTGAGATGATAGTGTTTTTTATGATGATATTTGGTTATCTAGCATTTGGACATATCTCTGATTATGTTATATGATGGATTTAATGCTATGGCTATTTACTTCATTCCTGCATTGTTATGCTTTATGAAAATATGAGTAATGTAAATAGATTATTTTAGTATGATGGAATAAATAGTTAAATTGGTCATTTAATACATTCATTAATTTGTCTATGTTATTATATGCAACTGCACTTGATCGTGTTGTTTAGTGTGCAAGATTAATATCTTAGCTATTCATATTTACCAATGTCATCCCTGTATGGTCAACGTATTCTTATTTTAATTATTTAATTAATCCTTTTGGTAATTATTAAATCCAAACTCATTTGAATTATGTGGTTAGACTAGTAAGTGTGTTTGTGCATTTAGAGGTTCGCATTTGTATTAAAGGTTTTAAGGAAATTTTGTGGTTTTGGGGTTTTTGGGCTTTATTTTATTTTAAATTTAATTTCTGGTAACTTTGCCATAGATGAATTCCTATTACTAGGAATAGCCTATTTTTGTTTGGGTCAATTTAGGGTTTAACTAGGTTGGCTAGTTATTTTTCCTAATCTATTATTCACTCGAAAAGTGAATAAGTATCCAAAAAGGAATTTAATTCCTCACTTCTCACTGTTGAATTAGAAATTTTGAGAGTAAAACCCAAAATCCTCTTCATGAGGATTTATTGTTTTATTCATTGTGGGATCTATAGGCATGTGATTATCACAAGGTTGGTCTCGTTGGATCAAGCTCGAGGAGACCTTGGATTGCTGCAATTTCTAGCTACTTCTACAAGCTTTTTATTTTATGGTTTAGATTCCCATTTTGCCCTTTTGGCTATGAGGTAGGGCTCTCTTGTTCTATCATTTTTGCTTCATTTTTGCTTCTATTTTTTGTAGCCATTTGTTAGGAGGCTGAGAACTAGTGTTCCCCTCTATTTATGTTTGTTGCTTCTACTCGGTTGGTCAGGTATGAACATTTTCTTTATTTTCAGGATGAGGGTTTGGGGTTTCACGCTGTTATGCTAGTCATTTTTGCATATGGTGTCTAAACCCAAATTTTATTTGATTTTTGGGGTTTTTTTGCCCAAAGACCAAATGGGTTTTAATTTCAAAGATTCCCAATTTTGGGGGTTTTTACCTTGTTTTGTGTGCCACCCTATTTTCTCAAGTTTTCTTGGCATGAGTTTGGTCATGGACCTAGATCATCTATTTGGATATTCGTCAGACCATTTTTGCACTTTTATGTTTGCATTGGGATGCATGTCACATTTGTACTCTCGATGTTGTGTTTGATTGAGTGATTTTATATCTGGTGTTATGGTTTCTTTTGGACCTTTGTTATCATTTCATGGACACTAGGATTTGTGTAGAATCCATACACCCAGATTGAGGTCAGTTGACTAAGTTCATGATATTTGGTCATGTTGCATCATTTGAATTTTTGTAGAATCTATACTCTAGAATTGAGGCCAATTGAGTGAGTTCATGATGTATGGTTTTATTATTTATTGGGATTTGTGTAGAATTCATCCTCTCAAATTTGTTTTGATTGAGTATATTTTTCTTGTGTTCTCATCCAATTCTTGTGTTATTATCTTCATTATGGTGGTGTGCCACACACGAGTACATGTGTGTACATTTGTTAGGTGACTTATGAGGCCTGATCTTACATGGACTTGCCAAAAGTTATGATCATTTGGGGTTGGGTTGGGAATTTGCATGCCTACAGGCACTCATCATTGGATGAGCATGGGTAGGGTAGGGTAGCATATGGAGAGGGCTTCTACCTCATAGCCTAGTGATAAAATTGTGCCTAGAGGGTTGGTGAAGGAAGTTTTAAATAAGTGATAACTAAATAATACACTGGGTGGTAATAAAACTTAAGATAATAATCTGTGCTAGAGCCTTTCCATTGAGGGAGTTGAATATGAACATTTCAAGCTTTGGCTTGTCGATGCCAAGCAACTCCCCATGATGTCAGCCCCTAATTTGTAGCCCACTGAGTGTTTGACCAAGACCTATAGTTATGCATTATCTATGTCTTGGTTTCAGTCATCATGATGTCTGGTGTGTGTTAGCCATGGATGTTTGTTTTTATGTGCTTATGGTTGGATCATTATCTCCATAAACATAGTGGAAGTGGGCCTATGGGTTCCACATGGTTGGGAAGTGTAGCTACCTATACCACTACTAGGGACCAGTGTACAAAGATCATCTATTGTCCTAATACAATCATTGTTGGATTTTTTCACTTGGTACTTTGTATTCTAGAGTATGTTTTCTTGTGATTTATGCTTTCATTGGAATGCTTATATAAATGTTTAGATGATGTTATTCATTGATGCATTACCTTATATGATGATTAGCATATGATAAATGATGTTATTAATTTTGTAGGATTATCTTATGCTTACTTCTAGCATGTTAGATTTCCTTATTCTTATGTTGTAGTACGTTTAGTAGTGACATCCTCATAAGATAGCTCCATCAATTTGGTCAGTAGTTTGGGATGTTACATGTGGGGGGTGGCTAGGACCCACAATGCTCTTATGATGCTATTGATAGTTGGGAGGAACCATGTACTTAGTTTGGTTGTTCAGTTATTGCAATGTTATTTCTATACATTGCAATTTTGTTTATGTACACTGTGATGTTTCTTTCAATTATTTATCTTTACTACCATGGTTTAGATGGATAGATGTTCCTCTTTCTTATTTCATGGCATCTTGTTGTTTATGAACTCAAGTGTTCATTCGTCAATCTATGTGGATTCGGTACTCCCTAGTGTGCAAGTTTGATTTTTGTTTCATCCCTTGTTTTGGCTCTTAGAGTATTTTTTTCTTTCTCTAGGTGACCTCATGCATCAGCATTGGGTGATACTTTAAAGCATCGTATGTCAAAATGAGAAGAATTGTATGATACTGGAAAGTATCTCATGCCCTCGTAAACTCTATCATGTGACACTTTTTTTTATTGCATGCCTCTTGGAGAAAGGCCATACAATACTAGTAAAGTATCACATACCTTCTTGTGTAGTGTAACCCAAACCTTGATTGTATCGCTTGCCTTCATGAGAAAGGCCATATGATACTGGAAAGTATCATATTATGTTGGTTTAAAGTATCACCTGCATTTTGAAAAACTTGTTTAGGTGGACAATAGGTGCTTTTCTATTTCAACAGAAGTGTTTGGGAGGTGTTTTGACTACCCTCTTTGGTGTTCTTGAATACCTTGGAATTGGATTTTTAATTTACAATGTTTTAGATTTGGAATTGTTTGCATTCCTCTATGGTTTGTCATTTTTGTTTGGTAGTGGCATTTGGAGATTTGTTGTTTTCTTGGATTATTGGTGAAGTCTTCTTTTGCAATCTTTGTGATCCCTGTATGATGTTGTCATGTGCATTCATACTTGTTAAAAAAATATATTGGCTTGAATTGAATCCTTGTTCCAAGGATCTTCGGGCAGGGCATTACAATGAAGCTATTAAAAGGGAATCCATGAACTTTTTTAGTAATTTTCTAGAGGGTGATCCCAACCTAGATAAGGATAAGAAAAAGGTGTTTCTAGACTAAATTCTAAAATTCATTTATGATGAATAGAATAAAAAACTTACTATCATTCCCAACAATGAAGAAATTACTAAGGTAGCTTTTTCCTTTGAGGGAGACAAAGCTCCTGGACCAGATGGGTTCCCCTTCCTCTTTTTTCATAAGTACTAGCATATCATTCAAGAGGATGTTTTGTTGGAAATATGAATGTTGATGATATTCCTATGGGGGAGTATTGTAGATATGTTAATAGGATGATATGTTACATTCATGATTGAGTTTGTCATTGATGTCAACATAGCAGTCTTTTATGGCAACTGACAGAAGAACAATGTAAAGATCATGTTGGTACATATGGCTAATTGAGTATTCTAACTATATGAGTTTATGGGGGATACATCTAAGTATCTAGTATAAGTAGTTAATGTTGAAAGAAGAAATGATAAGTCTAGAAGAAGTTTTTTAAGTTGTGATGATGTTTGTTCTGAGATAGAGTTTACAGAGGCTTGATCTAGTAAACTTGTTATATTGCTTAGAAGAATTGTTATTTTGAGAATCAAGGTTGAGGATATGTAGAAGACATGTTGGTGATGATGTGGCTAAGTTCACTAGTCATAATATTTGGTGTATGAAATTTTATTCAAGTTACAAGGCAGAAGATTAATGTTTTTTATTAGATTAATAGGTTTTACAAGGATCCTAAAACCCAATAGTTAAAACATATAAGGTTGATAATAAGCATGAAATCCCAGCCAAAAAGGTATAAGTTCAGAGGCTGATAATAAGCATAAAGCCCAGCCAAAAAGTAAAGTTCTGAGAAAAGACCAAGAAAAAAGACAAGTATCACCACGGCCTAAAGCCAAAACAAAAGCCAAAAGACATAGAAAAACAAAAGAGCAGGCAAGAGTTATTCCTTGTTCTTTCACTCCAACTCTTGCATAACCTGAGTAGCCTCAAAGGCCAATTGATTCTCCTTCACTTCTAGTTGTTGCGCCCCTGGTCCTGATCAAGAATGGTGTTGTCCTTTGTAGAGTCGTCCTCCATTCTAGCTTCTTCCCTGTCTTTTCCTTCCTCATCATCCTGCATTTCTCTGTCTTTGATCCAGCACGTAAGAGAGATGATGTTGTTGTTAATGGAGCTTAACAAAGAGAACATCTAATTCACAAGGTTGTGATTGTAGTTCTCCAAGTTGTGTATCCTTCTTTCTGCCAGACTAAGCCTGTCAGCCAAATTCATCCTCCTGTTAGCATCCATCTAGTTCCTTGTTGCCTCACTATGTCTCACCTATTCTTTGACCTCCTCCAGCTTGTGGAAAAGCCATTTGATTGATCTAAAATTATCAATCATACTATTCTGAGCATTATTCAAGAGGTTCATCCCTATCTCCCTAGCTTTGTTTGAAATAGCCACTATCGTCAGGTCAATGAGTTCTTCCAGCCGCGGTTCATCTTGATTTTCCATGAGGATTTAGGGATTCATGGCCTCTTTGAAGATGCCCATCTTCAAATTCTTGACATTAAAGTTTTTCCAAGCTTTACTCCTATCATTGACCTACACTTCTCCTTCTTCATTCTCTACATTCTCCTCTTTCTACTCCTCGGGTTGGGCTTGGAGGTGGACAAGAGATAAGGGTAGCACTGATGCCTCCTCAAAATAAGAGCATACTTCCTCCAAATTCTCCCTCTTGTGTTTCTTCCTTCCACTTTCATCCTTAATTTCCTCTTGCATCTCCTTAACCACCTCCTCAGACTCTGGCTGCTCCTCATCATTTTTGTCTCCCTCCTCATCCTTCTCAAGAGGCTTTTGCCCATGATCCCTAGGGCTTTTTCTGCTAGGGGTTATGGGGGAGGGCAATTTATTAGCTTGGTGGGTCGCTAATTTCCTCGAAGAAGAGATCTCTCCTTCCTTAGAGCTGAGGCTCTATATATCTTCTGAATCAGAGGAGTAACTAGAACTACCAAACTCCACATTCTCTACCTAAGGGGGAGCAATGCTTATAGTCTGAGCCTTGAAGATTAATGTTATCGCTAAGTGTAATGTATTCTTAATGTGGTCCTATAATGATTAATTGAGAAGGACTAACAACTAACTCAGGGAATTTTTTTTATGGACTTGGTATAAAGGAAGGACATTTTCCTTTATCATGATATGGATTTGGATGATATTTGTAAGTAGCATAAGAGCATAATGTGAAGTTAAGTAGAGTAGAGTGGAAGTGAAGGAAACCTCATTATTGATGTTTTATTGAGTGATCCAAGGTTTGATATTTGGTTCTGAAGTTTTTGACCTGGTCTACAAGGTCTGATAGTGATTAGTTCAGTTGATAGAACAAAGAAAAGAAGAACATAATAGTAGATTGTATGTTTAAGAAATGATCTCTTCTTGTAGTTTAAATTTCATGTTTGGGTAGTCGGCTCTTCTTGCATACATTGTACTACAACTCCTAATAGGGTTGGAATCTCCTAACAGGTATTCAAAGTCTCCTAAAAAGGACTCTATGTACCAAATGTTGTAATAGACTCCTAACAGGGTCCATCCTCTAACAAAGAATATTTATATTAGTACATCATCTTCTAGGCATCATTCCCACCTAGGTTTTCCCTCTGATCAAAGGTTTCCCTAATTAACATATCTAGTTTAATTGTCTATGTGCATCTTATTATGGTTTTTGTTTACTTTGGTTGAACGGTTAAGTTTGTTTAAAGAAAATAAATGTTTTAATTCTTGGATAACTTATTCAACCTCCTGCCCCCCTCCCCCTCTCAATTATCTTGGTGGACTATTGTTTCTAAAAATTTGTATTAGAGTATCAGGTCCTTGAAGATAAAGTCTAACAACTTTGGGAAGTTTGTGGTGAACATGTTCAATAAAGATAGTCTGAAGTTCAATGCAACAAATTATGACATCTAGAAGGAAAAGATGAAGACACATTTGTTGTGTATGGGTCCTAGATATTGGATCTTAACAAAATTAGTGAATATAATCATTGTTGAAGAGGATTTGGAAAATTGTACTGAGGATGAAAGAGACTTTTTTATGTGTGACATGAGAGCTGGAGAAGCACTATTGACTGCACTTCTTGAAATTGAATATAATCAGGTAAAGTCACTTGCTACTTCACATTTGATTTGGAAAGCTTTGGAAACTAGTTTTGAAGGTGATGCACATTCTAAGATGTTGAGGTTACAAAGTTGGATTTGTGCATTTCAAGATTCTAAAATCATGGAAGATGGATTTACAAGAACATATATAGGAAGAATATCAGAAATTACTATAGGTATTAGATCTCAAGGAGGAACCAAAGAAGAGGATGAGGTTATGTGGAAGATATTGAAGACTTTAACAACACCATTTAAGTCAGCAATTCAAATGATATAGTTTTGATATCTTGTACCAAAGATTTCACAAAGAAGACATTGCTTGGAAGACTTGAAGCAGTTGAGAATGAACTTAGTCTAGAGAATGAGCAAAGATAGCTTTCAACGCCTTGAATATATGACCTAGTTTATCAAGGAGCACAAGTGCTAAAGGAGATTTTTCTAGTAGTAGCAAATCTGAGGAAGATATGAAAATTGAAGAAGTAGTATCCCTTCTATTAATAAGAGAAAGAGATGGTAAGAAAATCTTTAAATATTGGACTTGTGATGAATATGGTCATTATGCATCTAAATGTCCTAAAAGAGAGTAGAAGTATAAAGGAAATTAAAAACCTAGAAGAAATAGAGAATGTTTATATGCAAACGAAGAGAATGATTTTGATGAATAAGTAGTAAGTGTTGGTGATGATGAAATTAGATTTATGGCAATTAAATAAGAAAGTCCAGAGAAAGTAACTTTGGTGTCACAGGTTGAAAAGAAATCTGATTGGATAATTGACAATGGTTGTTCACATCATATGACTAGTGATATGAAAAAGTTTGTTGACTTTAAAAGTTAGTATGGAGGCATTGTTAGAGTTGGAAACAATGTAGCATGCTAAGTTAAAGGTATTGGATCTATAACTCTTGATGGTAAAACTAACAATGAGGATGTATATTTTTTTGATGGTTTAAAGCACAATATTTTGAGTGTTGGACAACTAGTGGACAAAGGTTATCAATTGCAATTAAGAGAAAAGACATGTATGATCAGAGACAAAGATGAAATGCTAATTGGAACAAGAACCAAATCTAGAGGTAATTTATTTTAGTTGAATCCTACTAAAATGACATGTTTGGTTGCAAAGGTAGATGATGGTTATGGCATAAGATATTTTGTCATATAAACTTTGGTAGTATTGTAAAGACTAGTAGTATGTTTTCTGTTAGAGATTTGCCTAAGATTGTAAAGCCTACTAACACAATTTACAAGGAGTGTGTGTTGGAAAAGCATAACAAAACTTCTTTTCCCTACAAGAAGTTTACTACTATAGCGGAGATCTTAGAGGTCCTACAAAGACTAAAGGATTCTATAGTGAAATGTATTTTATGATTCTAGTTGATGACTTTTCTCGAATGATGTGGGTTGCATTTCTTAAGAGAAATTTGAGGCATTTGATAAGTTTAAGATATTCAAGAATAGAGTTGAGAATGAATCTAGTATGAAGATTAAATATTTAAGATCAGATAGAGGAGGATAATTTACTTCAAATGAGTTTTGTACACTTGAAAGTGTCCCACTCTAAACCCTTCTATCCCAACGATTCCATGAGTTGGAATGCTTGGATGCCGACTTAGAGCTCCCTATCCATGGAGTGCAAGAGAGTGTATTTAAAGTTCAAGGGCTCTCAGATGAGCCTTAGAGATACTCTTCTTGCTAGTAAACCATGCAATGGGAGGTTCCAAAGACAAGATGCAAGAATGCAAATGTCCCAAGGAATTCCTCAAGAATGCAATGCAAATGAAGATTAAGCTAGAATGAGATGCAAAGTGGAGCTATGCTAAAACATGTATAAGAGTGCTACAATCCAACTATTAGACTATATGATTTAGGCTACACGTAAAAATGAAAGCTAAATTAAGCTAGAATGCCATGCATGAGAGAATGTAGACAAGAAAGAGAAGTTCTCCACAAAGTTCCAAAGAAACCTGTTAGAAAACCTGCAACATAACAATATTCAAAATGAGGATTGGATCCTTTGAGGGGGAAAGCTCTCTCCCTTTTAAATTTCTACAGATGGTAGAGATCAAGATGAAGATGGTGGATGATCAATGGTGGAATTCAAAAAGAGGAGTGATCCATGTGCACACACAAGTCGACCAATAGAATATAAGTTGACTTGTCATATAAGACAAAAGTCTCACAAGCCTTTTCTTTTAATTGTAAAATAGAAAAAGGACTTTATGTGTGCACTTTAAGTGGGTTAGAAGAATGGGGTGTTTTATTTAATTAAAAGGGGACATGTTCTTTTAATCAAATAATGAACTTAGGATAGTATAGTCAAACTATAGGTTATAATCAAATAAATTGATTATCAACAATTTGGTCTAGGTAAATGATTAAATTAATTTAGCCAAAATGCTGAGAAGGGGGCTAATAGTCTAGATGACCATTTTTAGGTGATTACATTTGCCCCTCTTTGACTAATGCGTGATCAATCTAGGAACACATTATGCCAAAGAAAATAGAAAGCCAAGTAGGCAGTGATAGATATAGATATTTGATTTCAAAGAATGAAATGCAGAAATAGATAGCAAGTCCTGAATGCATAGCCTGATAGCGGTAGTACTGAACACTAGGAAGATGATGTTAGAATCCAAAAAGAATTATAACACCTAGAAAAGCGAATAGATCGAGAGCAAGTGATAAGGTCAAACAAATGCTCCTAAGAAATAGATAGCTGTAACAATCAGAAATAGAGTATTTCTGCCCCCACAGGATCGAAATCGAAATGAGGTAAGGGGACATAGAAACAAGCTAGATATGAGAAAATTGAGAATATAGCAACATCCAAGATGACAGATAGATTATTAGAGCCCAAGAATGACTATTAAAAAAATTGATAAAATGCCCCAGTTTGACTAGAGTTGACCTTGAAGGATATAGCATAAAAATTAGGTTGAAACAAGTAGAAAGGTGATTTTAGACATGAAAAAGTGAATTGAGGTAGATATGAAGTATGGAAATGATGAAGACATGAAGAAACGAAGATGCCCCAGTGATGATTCAGAGATTAGACCTCAAAAGGTTAGCCAACTGCTCAGAAGAAAGTAGAATTTTAAAAGACAATTTGGACCATCAAGATGAACTCAAATTTGGATTTTGACCCCGAAAATGAATCCAGGACGTTAAAATTATTTAAGAGGTCAAAACTTTATATAATGTGATGATAAGATAGAAAAAAGATGAAGTGAAAGATTAAGAAGGTGAAAAGACATGAACAAGAAGAAAGTAAAAAAATATATGAAAGGAGTTAGTTGATATGTCCACAAAAAGATGAAGAGAGAGCTCTCCCCATATGCAAGAATGCAAGACTAAGATAGAAAATGAACCTAAAATGCAAGATAATATGAAAAGTGGTTTACCAACAAGAAGTGTATAGCATTTAGACTCTTAATTTCATCATTGAGGATTTATTAGGGACATCATGAGATCATACAACCATCACTAGTATAACTATGAGGATATGAATATGATCGATATCAGATAGGCATGTGGAAATCCAATCTAAGCATCAGAGACATGTAAGTCAAGATAACTACGTGATTAGATTCCCTAAGTTTAATTTAGCAGGATTACACCTGTATCAAGGCATAAGCACTGGGATAAACCCCAAGTGTGGTCTTGTGAAACAGTCAAGGATGATACATTTATAAGTCAAAGTGTTGAATAGGACAAGCACAAATGCTTACAACACTATAGACAAAAAAAAGTATACCCACAAGCAAAAATCAAGAAAACATGCCCCATGCCCCCAGTCTTTTAGTCAATGACATCCTTGAAAGACTATTAGGGATGGAACATATAGTAAAGAAATCATCATAGACAACACACAAAGTAGATAAAGATTAGCATAGCTTAGTTGTTTAAGTGTTAAAGTGCGTGTGTGTAAGTCACTTGGCCATTTCTTCAAGACTTGATTCTGATAGTAAGAAATATTGCGACATCAGAGATTGTAGGTAAACTATCTAAAAAGTGTTGAAAAACACTTGATGTCAAGGTGGGGGAAGTGTTGAGAAACACTATTTTGTGAGTTGTCAAAGAAACCCTAATGCACAAGAATACCTCAATAGGCTAAGTAACTATGCCCCCGAGAAAAAAACAAGAAACAATTCCAAGCCAGGAAATGTGTAGTGAAGTAGGTGATTGAGATTGATAGACATAGGTGCAAGGGTTTCAAGTAGTGCCTATTTCAAGTTTTCACCACTTGACAGATTTTTTCAGGACTTTTTTCAATTTTTTTGTATTTTTGAATTTTTTGATTTTTTTGATGATACATCAAAGCACCTATTGCTAGGTTTTCACTAAGATGATCATTTTTTAAGGACATTTTTTGATTTTTAGGATTTTTTCAGCATCATATATGATTTTTTGGATTTTTTAGAAAGTTTTAGAGATCACTAGTTCTCAAGAAAGATCACATCATTTTCTCCCAATGTCTAGCAAGGTATAGGATATGATGGAGCAACAAGCCAGTGGATAAGCAAAGATGGATGAAAAAGGAGTATGAAGCAAGTGAAAGTGATCCTCAAGGATTGACTCCTCAAGAGTACCCAAGCTAGGGAAAGAGGTGAAATAGTCATATGAAGCATGTTTTGGATAAGCAATGGAAGTAATGAGAAAGATAGCATGTAGGATAAGTGGTGAAGCCAACAAGTGCGATAACATATAAGATAAGCAATGGAAGCTAATGAGTAAGATAGCATGAAAGCGTGTAGTCCAAAAGAGTATCCATGTCAAGAGACCTATGAGAACCATGTTTCATTTATTATGATCAAGACCAAGGGGTCAACTAGATAGGATAGCGATGGGATAGAGCAATAAAAATAAAGCTCAAGATGGAGGCTGTGAGGGAATGAGAAAGCACAAATAGAGAATCTCATGGATAAGATAGACAATATGCAAAGATAGCTTAACATTGTGAAGATCAAAGAGAGAAGAGGGGATAGATGGATGGTGGAAGAATTACACATGATGCCTGTTTGCCAGGTTTTCATCATGGTACTTGTCCAAGGTACCACAAGATGTAGTTTTCACTATAGGATGCATTTATTTCTCTTTACTCTTGCTACCAAGGTGCCACAAGAAGTAGTTTTCACCAAGGCACATTTTCATTTATTTATTTTTCTTTTTTTTTCCTTTTTAGAAAGAGCTCAAGATTTTTGAATTTAGATAGTGCTCCTATAGGAAAGATAAGCCATGATAAGCCAAGACCATAGAAAGGTATGCTCAAAGATGTTGATAGGGTGATGAAAGGGAAATGGTAGTAGGAAGAATATATGGAGGATAAGAGTTCATGTATAGAAAGGAGGTGTAAGCTTTAGAGGATTTCATGTGGGTAGCTAAAATATTGGACAAGATCAACATTGACACACACCTTGAAGGGTATTGGAACAATGGAGGAATCATGGATGAAGTAGCTTGAGATTTAGATGTATGAGGTGGTAGAAAAGATTTGGAAAAAAGTGGAGTGGAAGGCTTTGGAATATTTTTAGGAAGATTTTTGGAAGAAGATAGAATGGAAGCCTTTGGAAGCTTGAATGTCAACTTTGAAGTATTTTCAATATTCAAGTCTTTTAAAAGAGACTTGGGAATCCACATAGCTTTAGATTTTCCTTGTTCTTTGGGTGCTTGAGTGTGCATTTCTTCAATTATGGATTTAGGAACCCACATTTTCTTTGATTTAGCTCTCTTAATAGTGGACCTTTTAAGTCTCTTTTGTGTATTTTCCTTCTTAGCATTCACATGTCGATTAGATGGGACATAGTGATCTTTATTTTTCAATGGATTCTTATGTTTATTCTCACTTCCAAAGGACTTGGGATTTGTGGATGAATAAGGATGATATGACTGGTTTAGATGTATAGATGGGTGAAAAGTCATCAAGGATGAGTGTCTTTGTTGATCTTGAGGTAATATAGGGGAGCTAGGGAATGAGCTATGAGTGAATGTAGGAGATGGAGGAACATAAGGCTCCAATATGGATGGAAGGTTTGAATGCTTTAGCTTAGATGGATAAGGACCAAGGATAGATTTAGAAGATGCAAAGGGATAGTGGGAAGGGATATCAACATCTTTAGAATGAGCAACATGGTCAAAGCCATCAATAGACTCGTGAGTACCTTTGATAGGAACAATATTTTTAATAGAAGCACTTGAAGCTTGAGCACAATTTTGAAGTGGATGTGGAGAAGTAGAACATGAGGGGATGCTTTGATCTTGACAAGTAGCTTTAGATAGCATATGAAGAGAACTTTTCTCATAATTTTTAGTAAGCTCAAGGGAGATAATGGAAGTGGTATCTTCATCATACGTGGGGGGTGGACAAGATATAGGATATGGAGGGGAAAAATATTGAAAGAGATGAAAGGGTGCTTGATCTTGATCTTTCTTGAAATTTATAGCTTTTTCTTTTTGAGAGTCCTCTTGACATGGAGCCACTTCTAAGGACAAGGGAGAATGAAGAGTAAATGAAGTAGTGCTTGGATCTTTAGGCTTAGTAGCATGGAAAAGGTTTGTAGCCAAGTGAAGGTTAGCTTGAGTTTCTTTTAGAGGTAGGCCTTGAGGATACACGTAGTCAATGTGGAAAGCATTAGGTTATTTATTTGATGGAGGCATTTTGGAAAGCTTTGAGGTGTTGGGAGATGCACGAGTGTTAGAAGAAGTGGAGGTATCAAGGAAACCATCACTAGACATAGGTTCATTAATATGATCTTTCTCAAGAGAAGTATCTTCATCGCATGAATCATTAGAGGTTCCAAGATCAACAATGTCATCATCAATGAGATCTTGGATTTTATGTTTCAGCTCTATACAATTAGAAGTAGCATGGTCATTAGATTGATGATAGGCACAATAGGTATCCAAGAATGGATTTCCATAGGAGCTAGACTTAGGCAACATGATGAGCTTGGTGCAAAGAAGTGTTCTCAAAATGTCATCATAAGAATTCCCCAAGGGAGTAAAATTTCTCTCAAAAGTATGTCTAGAGTCCTTTGGTTGCTTCCCAAGTGAATAGCATGCATACATGTCTTCATCATTTTCTTGGTCAAAGCTAGGTTTATCATGAAATTTTGATGTATGCTCCAAGGATGTATCATTTTCTCTTTCTCTAAAGAGGTCTTTAGATCTAGAAGATGAAGACATTTGATGTCTTGAAGTAGAGCATGTAGACCTAGAAGAAGAGGATGACCTCAAAGAAGGTGACTCACATGCATGTAAAGAACTTAAGGAAGATTCATGTAATGATGCAATCTTCTCCTCTAACCTTTTCTCAAGTTTAGACTTCATTTCTATCATGCGCTTAGAGAGATGAAGGTAAGAAAGATCATTTGTCTCTTCTAGTTCTTTATATTGTGCATATAGATCTTGAAACTCTTTAGTGACATGGAGGATATCATGATCATCTAGATTTGGTTGAGGTTTGGTAGCACAAGATTTGAATCCCATAGTTTTAGATGCAAAGCCAAGCATAAAAGAGCCTAGAAGATAACTTGATGTTGAAACCATAGGAGGTAGAGTGTTCACTTGCCAAGATAGTAGAGAGAGATTAAAGTGACTTGTAAAACAATATGTCCAAGTAACTTACGACATGAATGACTCAAGTCAATAGCTAGGCAGGATGTCCAAATAGCCAAATAAATAGAGCAAGCAGGGTGACAAGTGAACAACTTTCCCAACCCAAGAGTGTAGTCAAGAAATCAAGGCAACCATTTCAAGAAAAAGATAACTAGCAAGTGGACATAGACCATGAAGATAGAAAGACCAAGAGCATTAAGACCAAAGAGCCACTTTAAGCATGTTAAAAAACTAGAGACATAGCAAATCAAAGTCAAATGATGAGACTCCCCTTAGCAAGCAACACAAGAAAATGTTTGCATTTGATGTTTTGACTTGGTTGACAAAGTTTGACAATAGTTGATAGCATAGAAAATTTGATGTTCCAAAAAAAATTCTTTCCAAGCAAGATAGTGACACATGGAATAGTCTTCAAACAATCAAGAAAGGGACAAAGCAACCTTGCATGATACAAGCATATGTGAGGTCTTAAAAGAAAGCCGTATAACTATCATCATGTGTATGTTCAAAATATTTTCACAGGTATACACATTCGAGAACACATCAAGCAATATCTACCTAAAGGACATGGTTCATTACTCAACAACTTGGCCCACACTTGATGCTCCTTCACCTCACAGCAAGTGGTTTCTCACAAGAGATATTGGCTTTGTCATGGAAATTCCATAAGCATAACCAAAGGAACATAGATGGTGAGTGTAAAATCTTGGGGTGATCCGGGTAGTCCACTAGGATTGATCCTTGCACCAAGAAGTTGAGCAGATAAAAAAGGTAGTTACTAACTTAGGGTGTTTAGATAGGGCTTTTGTTCATAATGTTCCTCTTGCTCCCAATTACAAGACACCTCACCTTGTGATGAGTAACCGATTTTGCAACCACAAGAGTACCTTAAGCATTCTTGCCTAGTGATCTCCCTATGGTCGAAATCCCATAAGCGGTCACACTAGGCAAAGAAAATCACTATGTCTACCAAGGTTTTGTGTCCTTGATAGCCTTGAGTTTATAGTGGATTGGAAGATCCAGGTAATCTACTTGTCCCCACTTGGGTCGTTCCTCTTAGGTTGTCCGAGAGCAGGCCCTCTAAAGGATTCTAAACTACACAAAGAGTGGATCAACTTTTGGAAGTCAAGATTTTTGATTCACCACAAGGGTGAAGAGCATACTCTCCTATTCCAATCATTTTCTCCCAAACATAGCAAAAAGATTTAGTTGCCTCTTACTCTTGAAATCAAATGGTAAGTCAAGATTTCTGATTCACCACAAGGGTGAAGAGCATACTCTCCTATCACCAAAAGATCTCAATTGTAAGTTTTAATGTGCCTAAAAATAAACAACTAGTATATGTCGCATATGTAAAAGTAAAGAATAAGTAAAATTGGGTTTTTATGCATTGGGTAGCCCTGCAAACAATCGTTAGTAGCTCTTGTGCATTTGAAGCTTTGACATGCGTTCTTTTTATGCAATGTTTCAATTTTTTTTTCATAAGGATGGCAACCTGCAATCACAACTTCTTAGCACCACAAGTTAGTGTGAAATAACATAAAATAATGCAATAAAAAGTGGTCAGTTGCCTCAAATATCCAAGTTATCTTCCAATCAAGTGTATGCAAAGAAAGGGCAAACTAATCACAAATGCTCTCATTTTTACTCTTTTCTTTTGATCTAGTCAACAAGATTAGACTTTTTTGCTATTATTTTGGATCCAAAATAGAAATAAAAAGAAGAGACCCCTACTAAAAATCAAAGAGCTTTCCAAAAATGTAAGAAATTCAAAAAAATCTCTTCATTTGCTCCCTAGAGATCAATTTTGTCAAAACAAACCAGATTTATTAAATCAAGTTTTTGATCCCTAATACAAAATCAAAATTCAAAACACAAAGAAAGTACCCATCTTATAATTCAAAAACCTTTCTGAAAATGTAAGTTTTTCTGAAAAATGCGCTGATTTGTGATCCAAAATATCTTTTTATGAAAAAAAATAAAAGAAATCATAAATCACGCAAATCATATCAAAATACTCTAAAAATAGGTCTACAACATGTTGGACATATACTAAACTTGAAAAAAAAATTTCAAAACCAAACTCTAAGTGGTTTAAAACATATGATCAAATCTTTAAACCAACTAGATTTTTGGCCTTCAAACCAATCTACTTATGGGTTGGCCTTAAAACCCAAGTGATAATTCTACAAAAGCACTTGATTAGATCCAATATGCTACTGTAAAAAATCAGAGATGAAAAATTTAAAAAAATGGAGCTATAAACTTGATTCAAGCCCCATGGTGGGCGCCAAAAATGTACACTCGAAAGTGTCCCACTCTAAACCCTTCTATCCCAATGATTCCATGAGTTGGAATGCTTGGATGCCAGCTTAGAGCTCCCTATCCATGGAGTGCAAAAGAGTGTATTTCAAGTTCAAGGGCTCTTAGATGAGCCTTAGAGATACTTTTCTTGCTAGTAAACCATGCAATGGGAGGTTCCAAAGATAAGATGCAAGAATGCAAATGTCCCAAGGAGTTCCTCAAGAATGCAATGCAAATGAAGATTAAGCTAGAATGAGATGCAAAGTGGAGCTATGCTAAAACATGTATAAGAGTGTTACAATCCAACTATTAGACTATATGATTTAAGCTACATGTAAAAATGAAAGCTAAACTAAGCTAGAATGCCATGCATGAGAGAATGTAGACAAGAAAGAGAAGTTCTCCACAAAGCTCCAAAGAAACCTATTAGAAAACCTGCAGCATAACAATATTCAAAATGAGGATTGGATCCTTTGAGGAGGAAAGCTCTCTCCCTTTTAAATTTTTACAGATGGTAGAGATCAAGATGAAGATGGTGGATGATCAATGGTGGAATTCAAAAAGAGGAGTGATCCATGTGCACACACAAGTCAACCAATAGAATATAAGTTGACTTGTCATATAAGACAAAATTCTCACAAGCCTTTTCTTTTAATTGTAAAATAGAAAAAGGACTTTATGTGTGCACTTTAAGTGGGTTAGAAGAATGGGGTGTTTTATTTAATTAAAAGGGGACATTTTCTTTTAATCAAATAATGAACTTAGGATAGTATAGTCAAACTATAGGTTATAATCAAATAAATTGATTATTAGCAATTTGGTCTAAGTAAATGATTAAATTAATTTAGCCAAAATGCTGAGAAGGGGGCTAATAGTCTAGATGACGATTTTTAGGTGATTACAAGTTTAACATGTTTTTTGAAGAAAATGGAATCAAAAGACAGTTATTAGCTTTGAGAACCCCTAAATAGAATGGCATTATAGAGAGAAGGAACGGGTCATTTATAGAAGTAGCAAGAGTTATATTAGCTGAGAATGATGTATCTAAAACATTTTGGAGAGAAGCTTTCAATATATTAGACTACCCCATGAATAGAGTGCAAGTCAAGAAAGACACAAACAAGACCCCTTATGAACTATGGTTTGGTCACTCACCTACAGTTAAGTATTTCTAAATTTTTAAGAGTAAGTGCTATATCAGAAGAGATGATGATATTGGTAAGTTTGATTCTACAAGTGATGAAGGTATGTTCTTGGTTATTCATTGAAAATCAAGGCTTATAGATGCTATAATCTAAGAACTAAGACTATTATGGAAAGTGCAAGTGTGAGAATTGATGAGAAATTTAGGATACAAGAGAGAATAGTTTATTACAATTTAGATGATGATGTTATTATTAAACCAAGGAATGATGAAGTATTTCTTGAGACTAACAATGATTTTTAGAATGAAGGAGACCCAAGATAGGAACAAAGCTTGGAACTTTTAGTAGAACCAAGAGTTGAGATAGCAACTCCTACTTTAGGAAATAATATGATAAAGAATCACCCATCAAAGTAGATCATCAGAAGCAAAGAAAAAGGTGTGATGACAAGAAGAAGAGTCAATGAAGAACTATGTTTGATATCTAAAGTTGAACCTAAGAATGTAGATGAAGCATGCAAAGATGATTATTGGAAACAAGCTATGAAAGAGGAATTGGATTATATAGTAAAGAATGAGACATGGGAATTGGTTTCTAAAATAGCAAACAAGAATATGATAGGATCTAAATGGGTATTTAGAAACAAGATGAATGAACAAGGAAAAGTTGTAAGGAACAAGGAAAGATTGGTATGTAAAGGTTACTCACAGCAAGAAGGAATAGACTATGATGAGACCTATGCTACAATAGCTAGAATAGAAGTAATAAGACTATTCTTAGCCTATGGTACACAAAAGAAATTCAAATTATATCAGATGGATGTCAAGACAACATTTCTAAATGGAGAACTTGAAGAAGAGGTATGCATTGAGTAGCCTAAAGGATGTCCTTTGATAGATGATAAGGACATAGTATGTATACTGAAGAAAACATTGTATGGATTGAAATAAGCATTGAGAACTTGGTATGTGGGGTTGGACAAGCATCTAAAAAAGCTTGGATATAGAAAAGGTATGGCAGATAGTAATCTATATTGAAAATAAATTGATGATGGTTTGATGATTTTGGTAATATTAATTGATGATATCATATTTGGAGGAAATGATGAGGAAAGTGAGAAGTTTGGAAAAGAGATGAAGAAAGAATTTGAGATGAGTATATAGGAGAAATGAATTTTTTTTAGGATTGTATATTGTATAGAATAAAGAAGGAATCTTTATTTCTTAGATTAAGTACTTGAAGGATTTACTAAAAAGGTTTAGTTTGGAAATATGTAAGCCTATTGGAGCACCTATAGTAACTAGACACAAGTTATCTACAAAGGATGAGACAACTACTGTTGAGTAGAAAAAGTACAGATCTATGATTGGAGGATTGCAATATCTGACTCACTGAAGGCCAAGTATAGAAAATGTAGTTGGAATTGTTTCAAGATTCCAAGCTGATCCTAGAGAGGCACATTATGTAGTAGTTAAAAAGATATTTAGATATCTGAAAGGAACATCTGAGTTTGGATTGTGGTATGACAGATCTAAGTGCTTATACTGATGTTGATTAGGTAGGTAGTATGGATGATAGAAAGAACACTAGTGGTGGAGCCTTCTTTCTTGGATGAAGATTGGTTTCTTGGTTAAGCAAGAAGCGGGATTGTATATCACAAAGTACAATGGAAGAAAAATATGTTTGGATGAAGTAGATGTTGAAGGATATAAGGATAGAAATTAGTGAGCCTATTTTCATACATTGTGACAACACAAGTATGGTAAATATGTCTAAGAATCTAGTGTTGCATTCGATGATTAAGCACATTTCAATTAAGTATCACATGTTGAGAGAGAAATTTTTAGATAAGGAAATTAAATTGGATTATGTGAGCACTAAAGAAAGATTGCAGATATATTCACTAAGCCTCTTCCCAAAGAGACTTTTGAGTATTTGTGAGGTATGCTTGGGGTTATCACCCTTGCTACATTAGAGTAGAAGATGCAAGAGTGTATCAATCCAGTGTAACAGAGCACCATTTTTGTCTGGATTAAATGTTGATACTTCCCATATGGGGGAGTATCTATAATGGATAGAGTCATCTAGGAATGTTGCTGGATGTTGTTTTTGAACAGTTTCTTTGGAAACTTTAGCTGGTAAGAATAAGTTGTTGCAGAGTTCAATGTAGTGAAGTTGGTTGTTGAAACCATTGACATTGATGTCACTAGGGGAGAAGTATTGCATGAAAAACATCATGGGGGAGAAGCAAAAATATTATGGGAAGAACATCATGGGTAAGAAGCAAGAAAGAAGATGTACATCATGATAGTTAGAGATGTTCTGCATGATTAAATGATAGTTTGATAGAAAGCACATTGAGGTATATCAATGGGGGAGAATGATCGATGAAGAGGATTTAAAGAGAAAGATGAATAGTCTTTTGTTGGTATTCTTGGAACTATTTGTTTTTCATCTATGTTGCCATCAATGCCAAAGGGGGAGATTGTTGGAAGGATGAATACTGATGATATTCCTATGGGGGAGTATTGTAGATATTTTAATATGATGATATTTTACATTCATGACTAAGTTTTTCATTGATATCAACATATAAATCTTAAGTGGTATCTAACAGAAGAACAACAGAAAGATCAAGTTGGTATGGATAGCTAGTTGAGTATTCTAACTATCTAAGGTTATGGAAGATACATTTGAGTATCTAGTATATGTAGTTAATGTTGGAAGAAGAAATGATATGTCTAGAAAAAGTTATGTAAGTTTTGGTGATGTCTGTTCTGAGTTAGAGCTTATAGAGGCATGTTCTAGTAAACTTATTATATGTCTTAGAAGAATTGTTATTCTAAGAATCAAGGTTGAGAATATGTAGAAGACATGTTGATGACGACATGGCTAAGTTTTCTCATCATAATATTGAGTTTATGGAAAGTTATTCAGGGTGCAAGGCAAAACATTAATGTTATCATTAAGTGTAATGTGTTCTTAATGTGGTCCTCTAATGATTAATTGAGAAGGTCTAACAACTGACTTAGGGAATTGTTTTATGGACTCAATATAGAGGAAGGACATTTTCCTTTATCATGATATCAATTTGGATGATATTTATAAGCGGCACAAGAGCAGAATGCGAAGTTGAGAAGAGTAGAGTGGAAGTGAAGGAAACTTTATTTCCAAGGTTTTGTTGAGTGATCCAAGGTTTGATATTTGGATTTGAGGTTCATTACCTAGTCTACAAGGTCTAACAGTGATTGGTTTAGTTGATAGAACAAAGGAAACAAGAACATAATAGTAAATTGCATGTTTGCACAGTGAGCTCTTCTTGTAGTTGAAATTGCATGTTTGGATAGTGGGCTCTTCTTGCATACATTGTAGTACAACTCCTAATAGGGTTGGAATCTCTTAATAGGGATTCAAAGTCTCCTAACAGGAATTCTATGTACTAAATGTTGTAACAGACTTCTAATAGGGTCCATCCTCTAACAAGGAATAGTTTATATTAGTACATCATCTTGTGGGCATCATTCCCACTGGGGTTTTCCCTTTGATCAAGGGTTTCCCTAGTTAACATATCTGGTGTAATTGTTTATGTGCATCTTATTATGGTTGTTATTTACTTTGGTTGAATGGTGAAGTTTTTTTTAAGAAGATAAATGTTTTAATTATTGGATAACTAATTCTCCCCCCCAAACCCCCCTCCCCCCCCCCCCCCCATTATCTTGGTAGATTATTATTTCTAACATGATTTTAATGATGTTATAGAGTTCTTTGGGTCTCAAAAAATTCTAAAGGAATTGAATAGTACCTTTATAGCTTTGATTCCCAAAAAGCTTAGTGCTGATTGTATGGATCATTTTAGATGAATCAGTCTTTTTAACTCTTTTTACAAGGTTATCTCCAAAGTTCTTACTCTCATAATCTTAGCTTTCTTACCTAATCTGATTTTGAGACAGCATAATGGGTTTGTTCCTAGTAGGCAAATTTTGGATTCTATCATTATAGTGCATTAAAATATCCATTCCCTTACTAAATCCAAGAAAGAGGGGTTCCTTCTAAAGCTTATGATAGGGTGGATTGGAAGTTTTTAAAATGTGGGTTGGAAGTTTTTGGGTTTAATAAAAGATTTATGGAGTTGGTTCCCTCTGCCACCTTCTCTATTCTTGTTAATGGTTCTCTGACACCTTTCTTTTGGACTTCTCATGGCTTAAGGCATGGGGACCCTCTTTCTCCAATCCTTTTCATTCTTATGGTTGAATGCTTAGGTAGATATGTGGAAAAAATGGTTACTTTGGGGGATTTTGTTGGACTTGGACTTCTTCTAAGAATCTTACTTTCTCTCATCGATAATTTGTAGATGACTCTATAGTTATGGGAGAAGCTTCTATTAGGAATGCAAGGAATATCAAGAAAGCTCTTAAGGATTATGGTCAGGCTACTATTTAGATTATCAACTAGAATAAGAGTGTGATTTATTTTATCAATGTTAATGAGAATAGATAAAATCAAATCAAAAGATTCATTGCTTGTGAGGTTGGTACCCTTTCGGGTTCTTATCTTGGATTACCCCTTTGTATTGATCCTCTTGAGAACTTTTGGAGTTCTTTGATTGACAAAATCCACTCAAAGTTAGTAGGATGGAAAGGATCACTCCTTAGCCAAGATGGTAGGTTATTGTGTTGTTTAGTGTGGAGCCTAATCAGTCCCCAAGTGGGAGATTGTTAGATTGTGGTGACTGATTAGGAAAGTACTGTACATACTTCATAAATTCTTTGAGGTTAAAAAAAACATTGCGCCCTATTTTATCATAATTTTGGGTTGACATGTAATTATTAATTATAACCCTAAAGTGATTAAAATACTTGTATAAAAGGGCTTAGGGTTAGGGATTGTTTCATAAGGTGTGATGGAAAATTGGTTCTTATGGCAATATTGAGCTATAAGGGATTATAGATTGTAATCGGCTTGTAATCACTAGATCATAAAAATATTGGACTTGTTGTTTGGTGGATGTAGCCTAGGGATTAGGTGAACCACATTAAATCTTGGTGCCTTTTGTTCTTTTCTATGTGATCTATTATTTTTTTTGTTATTGGTTATATTTGCATGTAATTGTTATTTTTGTCTATGGTTAAAACCTAACAAGTGGTATTAGAGCCTAGTTTTTTTTTAGTTATCCTTTGCAAGAAAGTTTCACGGTTGAGTGGGAGCAATGGTAGATGAGGGTAAGCTGAGGGTTGATAGGTTTAATGGGCAGAACTTTTAGTTATGGAAGATGCAAATGAAAGACTATCTATATCAGAAGGATTTATGGAAGCCATTGGAAGGCAAAGCCAAGAATCTGGGATTTATATCAAATGATGAATGGGATCTTTTAGACAGAAAGGCACTTGGAAGCATTCAATTATACCTGGCACCATCAGTGGCATTTAATATTACAAAAGCAAAAATGATAGAAGAATTGATGAAAACCATAGCGATACTATATGAAAAGCCCTCCGCTTCAAACAAGGTATCTCTCATGAAATGTTTATTTAATATGAAAATGGAAAAAGGTGGATCTATTACAGATCATTTAAATGAGTTTAATACTATTACTAGTCAGTTATCTTCTGTGGGTATCAATTTTGAAGAAGAAATTAGGGCTCTCTTGATTTTGTGTTCTTTGACTAAAAGCTAGAATGGCTTGGTAATGGCTATGAGTAATTTTGTTCCTGGATCTAGTACCCTAAAATATGGTGATGTGATCAATTTTATTTTGAGTGAGGAAACTTGTAGGAAAACCTCAAGTGGATCTACATCAGGAAGTACTTTGAATGCACAAAGTAGGGGCAAAATGACTAAGACAGGAAGTAATTATAGAAATCACGAGAAATCAAGAGGAAAGTCAAAGGGGAGGAGGTCTTAATTGAGAGGACTGAATGATTGCTAGTACTATGGGAAACCAGGGCACAAAAAGAAAGATTGTTGGAATTGAAATAAAAATGAAGGAGATAAATCAGATGGAGACAAGGAGGCAAATGTGGTAAGTAACAAATCCGATGAGGATGCTTTTCTTCTGTCTTTAGAAAGTGCTGATGATTCATGGGTTTTAGATTTCGGTGCTTCATTTCATGCTAAACCTCATAGAGTTTATTTCATTGATTATGTCAAAGGGGATTTTGGGCTTGTTTATTTAGGGGATAATGAACCCTGTCAGATTGTTGGAAAGGGAAAAATTAAGATTAAGTTGCAGAATGGGACTCATTGGCTACTAAATAAGGTAAGACATGTTCCAAGGTTGAGTAGAAATTTAATATCAGCAAGGCAACTTGATGATGAGAGTTGTGTAGTTACTTTTAATGATAAAAATTGGAAGGTTTTAAAAGGTTCCCTTGTAGTAGAAAAAGGTGTGAAAGTAAGCACCTTATATCTTTGTACAAGTCATTTTGTTCATTCTACTTTAATTGTCTTAGAGAAAAATGAATGTTTAGGAACAATAGCTGCAGTTGAGCAGGGAGAACAAATAGCTACTGTAGATTCTGATATAGTGCTATGGCACAACATACTTGGGCACATGAGTGAGAAAGGTATGAAAGTACTTCATTCAAAGAAATTTTTACCAAGTCTGAAATGTGTTAATATGGATTTCTCTGAAAGTTGTGTGTATGGAAAACAAAAGAGAGTGAGTTTTGCAAAGATTGGGAAGGAAAATAAAAGGGAGAAATTAGAGCTTGTGCATACTGATGTATGGGGACCAGCTCAAGTATCTTCCCTTGGTGGCTCTCATTACTATGTTACATTTATTGATGATGCAACTATAAATGTATGGGTTTATTTCCTTAGATAGAAATCTGATGTATTTCAAACTTTTAAGAAATGGAAATGCTTGGTTGAAATGAGATTGGTAAAAAATTAAAATGTCTCAGATCTAATAATGGTGGTGAGTATTGCAGTCATGAATTTGAAGATTATTTCTCCACTAATGGTATTTGTAGATAGAAAATTGTTCCAAGGATTTCACAGGAAAATGGAGTGGCTGAATGCATGAACGGGACTATAATAGAACGTGCAAGGAGCATGAGGTTGCATGTTGGGTTTCCCTTACACATGTGGGTGGAGGCTATCAATACTATTATATATTTGATTAATAGAGGTCCCTCTACTCCTTTGGGCTATGGTATTCTAGAGGAGGCATGGACTGGTAAGAAGGTGAGTTATTATTTTCTCAAAACTTTCAGTTGTGAAAAATTTTCTCACATAGACTCAACAAATAGAACCAAGCTAGAAGCTAAGTCAAAGAAATGTGTATATTTTGGATATGGCATTAATGAATTTGGCAATAGGCTTTGGGATTTTGAAAATCAAAAAATTGTAAGAAGTGGGGATATCATATTCAATGAGAAAGTGGTGTACAAAGATCTATTGCAGCAACATGAGAAGAAAGAAGATGATTATGTAGTGTTTGATGATACTCCAAAAGTTGATGTTCTATCCATTCCTCATGATGTGCAACAACTGTAACAAAAAATACCACACACACCAATGAATGTTAGACAATCAACAAGAAAAATTAGACCTCCACAAAGATTCTCTCCCTCTTTGTATTCTATTTTACTTACTGATGCTGATGAACCTAAAAGTTATGATGAAGCTATGCAGGTGGATACTAAGATTCAGTGGGAGTCTACAATGAAAGATGAAATGGACTCTTTGTTGAAGAATAAGACATGGGATTTGTGCAAGTTTCCTATAGGTAAAAAGGCTTTATAGAATAAGTGGGTTTATAGGTTAAAAGAAGAGGATGGAGGTACGAAAAGATTTAAAGCCAAGTTAGTTGTAAAAGGATTTGCACAGAAAAAGGGAATTCATTTTGATGAGATGTTTTCTCCTGTTGTTTAAATGACTTCTATCCATACTATTTTAAGTCTAGTGGCTACTGAAGATTTGCATTTAGAGCAGTTGGATGTTAAAACAACCTTCCTTCATGGTGATTTGGATGAAGAGATATATATGGCTCAGCCACAAGGATTTATGATCAAAGGTAAGAAGAACTTAGTGTGCAAATTGAAGAAAAGTTTATATGGATTGAAGCAAGCACCTTGGCAATGGTATCTAAAATTTGATAGTTTTATGCATAAGCATGGTTACAGTAGGTTTCATTCAAATCATTGTGTCTAGTCTGAGAGGTTGGATGATGATAGCTACATTATTCTATGTTTATATGTTGATGATATGCTTGTAGCTAGGTCTAACATGGATCACATTAAGGGGCTTAAAAGCCAATTAGCATATGCATTTGCTATGAAATATTTGGGGACAGAAAAAATCCTTGGTATGAAGATTTGTAGAGATAGGAAAAATAGAACATTGACTCTATCTCAGGCTGATTATGTTGAGAAGGTGTTGCAACATTTCTCTATGGAGAATGATAAAGCTATCAGCACACCTTTACCTGGTCATTTGAAGTTGACTAAAGAGATTTATCCCAAGACACAAGAAGAGGAGGATAAGATGTCCAAGGTACCCTATGCTTCAGCTGTAGGAAGCTTGATGTATGCTTTGGTATGTACTAGGCTAGATATTGCACATGTAGTGGGATTTGTTGGAAAGTATATGAGTCATCCAGGAATTGAGCATTGAAATGCAGTCAAATGGATTCTTAGATATTTGAGAGGAAAATCCAATAAGTTTTTACACTTTGCGGGCTCTACTACTGATTTACAAGGCTATGTTGACTCAGATTTGGTAGGGGATATTGATACTAGGCAGACTACTACAAGTTACATCTTTACTATTGGTGGGGCAGCCATGAGCTAGTTTTCTAGGTTACAAAAGGTTAATGCTTTATCCACTATAGAGGTAGAGTATGTAGCTACTACAAAGATAGCCAAGGAGATGATATAGCTTCAATTCTTCTTACAAGACTTGGGACATCCTCAGAAGGATAATTATTTGTTCACAGATAGTCAGAGTGCCATTCATCTTGCAAAGAATTCAGCTCTACATTCAAAGACCAAACACATACAATTGTAGTACCATTTCATTTAGTCAGTTTTGGAGGATGGACAGTTAAAGCTGGAAAAGATGCATACCAATGACAATCTAGTAGATATGTTGACAAAGGTGGTAACAAGGGAGAAGCTAAAGAGAAGTTGAACTCCTCTTTAGCTTTGGTTGGTCTTCTAGACTGAATATGAATAAAAGAATAGTAGAGTCCAAGGTGGTTTGATCCAATGGGAGCCCCATGTGGTAGTGGTATTGCTACAAGATCAATCTCCAAGTGAGAGATTGTTAGATTGTGGTGACTAATTAGGAAAGTACTGTACATCATAAATTCTATGGGGTTTAGGGCATCGCCCAAAAAAAAAAATTGCACTGACATGTAATTATTTATTATAACCCTAAAGTGATTAAAATACTTGTATCAAAGGGCTTAGGGTTAGGGATTATTTCATAACGTGTGATGCAAAATTAGTTCTTGCGGCAGTATTGAGCTATAAGGGATTACAGATTGTAATTAGGTTGTAATCACTAGATCATAAAAATATTGGACTTGTTGTTTGGTGGATGTAGTGTAGGGATTGGGTGAACCATGTTAAATCTTGGAGCCTTGTGTTCTTTTCTGTGTGATCTATTTTTTTTTTTTGTTATTGGTTATATTTGCATTTAATTGTTATTTCTATTTGTGGTTTAATCCTAACATATTGTTCTTAAATCCACTTTACAGAATATCCCTTTGTATTCTTTGAGTGTATTTAAGATTCCTAGGAAGTATGCTTTGGTCATTGAGAAAATTCAAAAACATTTTTTATGGATGGGTATGGAAAACAAGAATAGAATGGTTTGATTGCTTGGGATAAATTTTTCATGCCAATCAACAAAGTAGGACTAGGCATAAGAAGGGTTATAACTATAAATGGTTATTTACTTGCAAATCTTATATTGAAATGGCATCAAGAGGAGGGAGAATGGAGAGACATTGGAATGATAAATATAATAGGGAGAATCAAGGGTTTAATTTCTTCCTTAGTAATGAGGCTTCTCAAGGGGGTTCTGGGATTTGGAAGAAAGCTTATAAAAGAAGATTATTAATAAAGGGGTTAGATGGAAGGCTAGAAATGGTAGGACTATTATTTTTTGGGATGATATTTGGATTCTTGATCATTCCCTCAATTCTTATTAGAGATAGAATGGCTTTATGGATCAATGCAAAAACCTTTTTGAAAATTATGTTGCTAATTATTGGGAAGAGGATAATTGAATAAACCTCAATAGAGAGGATAATAATCTTAATGATCTCAACAAAATTCTAAATGTTGTCCTTTTGTTCAAGAGGAGGATGCTTTAATATGGAAATATAACCCCAATATTGGACTATTCTCTATTTTTTCTTTATATGGAAATGCTTTTGAAGACTATCAGGCTCCTTTCTAGGCTAACGCCTGGTTTAAAGGAATGAAAAAATGATCCTCTTAGCTAAAACAATTGAATATCTAACTAATCATCATTCAGGAAATTGTTGGGTAACACAATTTTAGCTATTCAAAATGATCTTGAGGGTGATCGTGCCTGCCATGAGGGCTTAATGGTTCTGGTTATGAACTTTCTTAAATCAAAAAAGTTGATAGACCCCATTATAGTAAAAATTGTTGGAGTGTGAGACTGAGGGGAGTGAATAGGATAAGGGTTTGATGAGCATACGAAGGAAGAGGTTTTTGAGATAGAGGATCAAAAGAGGAAAAAGCTTGTTCCTAGGAGCTTTTCTAGGAAGAAAAGGAAGATTAAGGAGGTTTATTCTGAGATGGATACAAAGTCCAAAGATGAGCTAGAGGAGGGTAATGGGAAAAAAGGTATTTCTAGTATTATTACAAGAAATAAGGGAAAGAATGAGGATAGGGTTTCAAACATACCCTCTAATGATCAACCTCTAATTAAGAGGATGGAGTGAAAAGGGAAGAATGTTCTTTCCAAAGGGAAGGTGGTTGACAAAGGGCCTAAAGAGGTGGATAAGGAAAGAGACAATTTGGATACAGATGAGGATTACCAAATACATAACAAGGAAAATGATGACCAGGGTTATTTGATGGAAATATTTGGTAATCTAGGGCAAATGAAGAAGGACATTAGTAGTTTGAAGAAGTAGATGCAGGGAATTTTGAGAGAGTTTGATCAGCTTAGCAAAACTACTAGAGGGGAGACAACTATGGGTCAGCATATTGATAGACTTTGTGAGGTGATCGATAATGTTGAAGAGGTTAAAAATCTTATGAAATGAGTTCCACCCCTGGAAGTCAAGAGTAAAGTTTTGGATCAGATGATTTAATATTTCTAGAAAAGGTTGGATGGTATGGATAATAGAGTGAACAATATGGAGAAGATGGTTAAGAAACTTGTTGACCAGAATTGTTCTATTCTGAACACTCTAGTGGACAACATTAATACTCTAATGAAAAATTTTGAACAAGGGAAAGGTCAAGGCTCCAAGAACATGAAAGATGACCATGGACCCAACAAATTGTACTAGGGTCAACTCAAAAAAGACTGAGGTCATGGAATCCAAAGAAATGGAAGATCTAAAGGACTATGTGGACAATATGAACATCCTTGTCGACTAGGTAATTGATTTATTGAAGACCCTATAATTGTCTTTGTGTTGTCTTTTTGCTTTCTTTTTGTTTCCTTTATTGAAGACCCTATAATTGTGTTTCTTTTTGCTTTCTTTTTGTTGTCTTTTCTTGTTGGTTGTTATAATGCTTCTTATCTTAGATAGTTTTGTTCTTAGGTCTTGATGCACAATTCTTCTAAGCTTGTCTACCCTTTTTTAATGTTCCTATGTAAAAGGTTCTAGGTCCTTTAAAACCTAATTTTGCTTAATCAAAATATTTTCCTCATTGATTTGCATTATGAAGTGATTTTCTCTAATTTAGTCATCAATGATATATCACCTTCAAGATTTAAATAAATCTCCATTTTTAATTTATTATAAGGTGTGCCATTAATCTCTCTTAAACCAACTATTCTCTTACAAAAGGCTTGTTTAATTAGGTCATGCAACTTTGTATGGTGTCTTTGACAACTTCAACAGTTCAATTCATATTTAGAAATTGTATTTTTTTGCAACATACCAAAGACACAAGAAACAACATCATCATAAATAATATCATATTAAATGATAACCTTCACATTATGATTTTTTATCTTTCATCCATTTTATTTAAGGTCTTTGTGTATTGATCTATTAATGGCAATTTATGAATCCATCATCTGATTAGTTGATGGATGGCGTAGTATGGACCATGATGAATGGTTGGCCAGCATAACCATTGGTGGATGAATTAGACAGACTATTTTGGTTGCATACTTGGGACTCCTTAGCATATTTTACCAAGTTAGACTAGAAACCCACCAAATTTAGGTTCAATTCATTAAGAATATGGATTTGGAATAGGATCTTGTTAGAAATGGGGAATATTGAGAGGTGGGGGTGAATTAGTGTTCCACAATACTTTACCAAACTATGGATATTATTAATAATATTTCACTTGCATATATAATCAAACTAAGAAGTAAACATAAGCATGAGACAACACAACTCATAACACCATTATTTGTTTAGGGAAACCTTGGAAAAAGGAAAGCCCCAGTGGCTATGGTACCCACAAAATAATCCATTAATTAAAAGTATATTGTGAAATATATTCACTTTATTAGGAGTCTATTACATCTATATATTTTATATGTACTTTTTAGAAGCCTCAACCCTATTAGGAGTTGGTATTACATTAAAAAAGTAGCAAGTTGAGACCACTACCTGAATATGTATATACAACAGTACAACCTATATATAAAAGATATAGATATAAAAATCTTTTACATAGTGTCAATATCTTCTGTATATGATTTTTCCTTTAGGTTCCTTCTTCAAAAATCAAAGATAAATTCATATTGTATTCTACTATCATCAAATTTCCATCAATACTAATTATGCAAAGTGCACATTCAAAAAATTATATCATTACAATATAATGCCACCATTATTAAAAATGAAAAAGTTCATCTTTTATAACAAGCTCTTCCATCATATCGGCCTCATTGCTTGATAATTTACTAAATATTATAAATTAATTTTTTCCACGTGGGTTAACATTTAGGATGTCATCCCAACCTTTCTAAGTCATTTTTTTGGTAAACCAAAACAATCCCTTAACCACAATGTATTTACTCTATCATCTACTTTGTTCTGCATGCTATGAAAATGTCTAGAAAATGTCCATAACTATGTATGTACTATTAGAAAGTAAATTCCACCAAGATAACTGGGTGGGGTGAATTAGTTATCAAATCAATATAAATTTTATCAACCTTATTAAACTTGAAGAATGTGAACAATATAATCAGCAACCATAAGAAGATACACATACACAATAACACCAGATATATTAAATAGGGAAACTCTTGATTAGAGGGAAAACCCCAATGGAGGTGGTACCCACAAAATTATGTACTAATACAAAAGTTCATTATAAGAGGATGGACCCTATTAGAAGTCTATGAAAGACATTTAGTACATATCAGTCCCTATTAGGAGACTTTGAATCCCTGTTAGGAGATTCCAGCCCTGTTAGGAGTTGTGTTAGCCCTGCTAATAGTTGTTGAAGGAAGATGACCCACTGAACTCACTGTCCAACTGGCCTTTGTATTATTTCTTGTAGAATAATAGAAATGAAATTGAGTTCCACAACTCACACTTTTTCTCTGTGCAAATACCACATCAAATACTCTTTCAAATACTAGATATTCAAATTTACATCAAATTGATTTCTTTGATCACTTACATGCATTTATCAAATTCACATTTCACTTGCACAATTGCATAAATCCGCAGTTCATCACAATGAAAATATTCATTTATACCATATCCTCCAAATAATTCTTTGAGTCGGCCTTAAGAATTTCCCAATTAATTATAATAGGACCTCATTAAGATATTACATTCATTACATCTTTTCACAAATACAAAACACTATAGACTCATATTAAATACAACTTCTCACATGTGCAACCTTTGACCTTGCTCACTCATTGATTTCATCATCAGGTTGTCTATTGTTATTGTCTAACTTTTCACATTATGTGTTAGCATGAATGTTGATGATATTCCTTTGGGGGAACATCCTAAGCATTGGAGATCATGTAGTAGTGTTGACATGTTGCATTCTGACTATGTTTTTCATTGATGTCAACATAGTAGTAACTATGTTAATACTGACAGAGTAGAAAATAGAGATCATAGTTGTGCGAACATGGTTTTGATTATCAAGTGATGTGTGGTTAAGGACATGTTCTACACTATGTTTTGATGAGAAGGTTCAATGTGCATAAAGTAAGTCAAAGACATACGAAAGATATACCTGATAAACAATGAGTAGTATAGAGACAAACTACCTAAGAAGCAATTTTTGGTGATTTCATTATATCTTCTAACATATATATAATCTGGAGATGTACAATTAGATAGAGATAGAAGATAGTTTGATGGTGATGTCAATGAGTGCACAAGCCCTAGTGTCGCACGTGCGAGAATTTGTATAGAATGTGAGCCAATAGTTCTAGTATTATTACAAAATAATTAATTATCTTATTATAATTAATTATGAAAGCCTTAAGGCTGATTCAAGGAATTATTTTAAAGATATAGTATAAAGGAAAGATGTTTTATTTCTTTGTCATGAAGAGTGATAAGTGCATTGAATGTAAAGTAATCAAGGAAGTGCGAAAAGGAGCAGATTGTTTGGTGAATGTGAGTAAGTGATCCAAGAGATTATTGGATGCAAAGTTTGTGATCTAGTATTGAGATCAAAAGGAGCAGAGGTCTGGTTGATAGGACAGAGAAAGAGGAAGGAGAAGTGTAGTACAAGTCTATTATTCTACAAGGAATAATACAGAGGTCATTTGGAAAGAGGGTTCATTAATCTTGCCCCTAAAGTTCTTTGGACAATGGGTCTATCTGCCTTCTACAACTCCTAGTAGGGTTGGCACAACTCCTAACAAGGTTGGAATCTCCTAATAGGGATTCAAAGTCTCCTAATAGGGACTGTTATGTACTAAATATTTTCATAGACTCCTAATAGTGTCCATCCTCTAATAAGTAATGTATATATTAGTACATCATCTTATGGGTATCATCCCCACCACAATTTTCCCTAATTAACATATTTGGTATTATTGTGCATGAGTATCTTGTTGTGGTTTCTGATTATATTGTTCATACGGTTAAGATTTAATAAGGTTGATAATTGTGATAATAGTTGGATAACTAATTCACACCCACACCCCCCCCCCCCCCCCCCCCGGCTCTTAGTTATATTGGTGGACTATATATTCTAACCATTGGTATCAAATCATTTGGTCCTTGAAGAGAAAGCTTAAAAAAATTGAGAGATCAATGATGTGTCATTTCAGAAAGGATAGTCCTAAGTCTGATGGAGGAAATTTTGACACCTAAAAGATGGAACATCTTGGTGAGACATCAACTGAGCATTGAGTTTCTATATCTAGAACCCTTTTGTTTCATACAAAAGAATTGAAGCACAAGTAAAGATTGATCCAAATCTGAAGAAGACAAGAAGATCAAAGAAGGTATTGATCTGCTTATGGAAAGAGAGCCAGAATGTATTGAAAAAATTGTTTGTTGGACATGTAAAGAGTTTGGTCATTTTTCATCTAGAAATCCTAAAAGAGTAAGAAAAAGTAGAAAGAATTCTCTTTTCGATGAAGATGAAGAATGTAAAGATAGTATGGAAATATTCTCAAATGACTATGATGATAAAGATAATGAGCCTAAATTGGTTAAGAAAAAGGAAGTAGTAGAAGAGATGGCTTTGGTAACTATTGTTGATCCTAAGGCTAACCATGAAAATATGGAAGTTATCATTGATACTAATAATGATTTATAGAATGGGAATCAGATTGAAGAGAAGAGATGTGAGCCTAGAGAAAAAGATAGATTTGATTTGACAAATCCTAACAGAAGTATATCAATGAATCACCCTCCAAAGGAGATAATTGGAAGCAAAGACAAAGGATTGATGACAAAGAATAGAATTAATGAAGAGATATGTTTGATTTCTCAAGTTGAACCTAAGAGTACAGATGAAGAATGTAAAGATGATCATTGGATTCGAGCAATGAAGGAAAAATTAGATTAGATTGTGAAGAATGAAACATGGGAATTAGTTCCTAGACCTAAAGACAATAATGTTATTGGAACCAAATGAGTATTTAGAAATAAGATGAATGAACAAGGTGAAGTTGTAAGAAACAAGACTAGACTTGTGTGCAAATGATATTCACAATAAGAAGGAATAGATTATGAGGATACATATGCCCATGTAGCTAGAATGTAGTGATAATGTTTCTAGCTTATGCAGCAAATAAGAAATTCAAAGTGTATCAAATGGATGTCAAATCAGCCTTCTTGAATGGAGAACTTGAAGAAGAAGTATACATTGAGTAGCATGAATGTTACCCTTGGAGAGAAGAAAAAGATATGGTATGCAGATTGAAGAAAGCTCTATATGGTCTTAAGCAAGAACCTAGAACCTAGTATGCAAGATTAGACAAATATTTGGCAAATCTTGGATTTGCTAAAGGTGTAGTAGATAGTAACTTGTATTTGAAAGAAATAGAGAATGGTATGTTGATAATAGTAATATTTTTTAATGACATAAAATTTGGAGGTAATGATGAAGCAAGTGATAAGTTTATTGAAGAAATGAAGAATGAGTTTGAAATGAGTATCATAGGAGAAATGAAGTTTTTCCTATGTTTATGGGTTGTATAGATAGTGATGGCATTTTCATTTCACTAGAAAAGTATGTGAAGGATGTTTTGAAGAGATTTGGCTTGGAATGTTGTAATCCTATTGGTACACCAATGATAATTGGTCATAGGTTATCTAGAAAAGATGAGACACTTACAGTTGAGAAGAAGAAATACAGACCCATGATTGGAGGTTTGTAATATCTAATTCACACTAGACCATATATAGAAAATACAGTTGGGATTGTAGCTAGATTTCAAGGTGATACTAAAGAGTATCATTATGCAGTAGTTAAAAGGATATTCAAATATTTGAAGGGAAGATTTGATTATGGAATATCATATGATAGATCAAGTGATTTCACTCTATGTGCTTATACTAATGTACATTAGGAAAGTAGTATGGATGATAAAAAGAGCACCAGTGGTGGAGAATTCTTTCTTGGAGGAATATTGGTTTCTTGACTGAGCAAGAAACAAGATTTTATTTTGTGGAGTATAGCTGAGGCAAAGTTTGTAGCAACAGCAAATAACTGTAATCAAGTTATGTGGATGAAGCAAATGTTGAAGGACATTGGGATAGAATTTTCAAAATATGTTATCATATACTGTGATGACACAAGTATAGTAATTATATTTAAGAATCCTATATTAGATTCTAAGACTAAGCATATATCTATTAAGTATCATGTCTTGAGAGAGAAGGCAGCAGAAAAAGAGATCAAATTGGAATCTGTGAGTACTAAAGATCAGATTGTAGATATGTTTATGAATCCCTTTCCTAAAGATACATTTGAGTACTTGAGAGGTATTCTTGGGGTTATACCCCTTCCTACTTTTGAGTAGATGATGCAAAGATTGCATTAGTCCAGTGGCACAAAGCACTATTTTTTGATTGGATTGAATGTTGATGCTTCATGTATGGGGGAGTATCTATGATGAGCAGAGTCATTGAGAACTCTTGGTATTTGGTATTGAATAGTGTCTTTGGACACTTGATCTAGTTGAAGACTTGAAGTAGTAAATTGACATAATGAAGTCTTTGTCATTGATGTTAATGGGGGAGAGAATGCATGAAAAAAATATCCTAAGTATGTATGGGGGAGAGATAGTTATTAGGGAGATTTAGAAAGATTAAGATAAAAGAGAAGGAATATCTCTATGGAGGAGATATGTAGCATGAAGAGTTATTAATGCCAAAGGGAAAGATAGAGTACCATTGAATGGAGGAGAAGCTAAAAAAATTATGAGTGAACAACTCAGGATGTTAATCTAGAAGATGCAAAACAGAGCAGTGTTCCAAAGGATTTCAAATTTCATTGATGAAAAGGATTTGAAAAGATGAGTTCACCAATAGAGTATTGTTTGGTATTCTTGGAACCTAGATATTTTTCATCTATGTTGCTATCAATACCAAAGTGGGAGATTATTAGCATGAATTCTGATGGTATTCCTTTAAGGGAGTATCCTAAGCATTAGAGATCATGTGACAGTGTTGATATGTTGCATTCATGACTGTGTTTGTCATTTGATGTCAACATAGCAGTAATTCTATGAAGATTGATAGAGTAGCAGATAGAGATCATGGTTGTATGGACAAGGTTTTGATTTTTAGGTGATGCACGGTTAATGACATTTTCTACACTATTTCTTGATGATAAGGTTCAACACATGTAAAGTAAGTCAAAGACGTACGGAAGATATACCTAATTTGTAGTGAGCAATATAGAGACAAAGTACCTAAGAAGAAGTTTCTAGGGATTTCATTGTATCTTCCAACAAAGATATAATCTGGAGATGCACAGTTAGACAATGATAGAAGATAGTCTTATGATGATGTTAGCGAGTGTGCAAGCCCTAGTGTTGCATGTGTGAGAAGTTGTATAGAATTTGAGTTGACAGTGTTGTTTTTATTATAAAATAACTAATTATCTTATTATAATTAATTGGAAAAGCCTCAAGGTTGACTCAAGGAATTATTTTTAAGATATAGTATAAAGGAAAGATATTTTCCTTGTTTGTAATGAAGAGCGATCAATGCATTGAAGGTGAAGTAATCAAGAAAGTGAAAAAAGGAGCATAGTGTTTGGTAAATGCGAGTGATGAGCCTATAAAATTTCATATCTATATATATTTGTTATAACACTTTAATCCATGGTTTTAATATATTCCCAAGTCATTTCCATACATTAACTTGGTTTATGAAGCATTAACTATGATAAATGATTTATTGATTAACAATTGCATGTGTAGCTAGTTGATTCTAGATTGTGATGAATTATTATGATAAGTGGTTATTATTAAAATATAATTATCTTGGGGTGATTAAAATTTTGATTTTGGGGTATTTGAGTCATTCATGTAGCTGGAAAGAAGGGGAAGCGAGTTGACACTTGTCAACATTCAGCAATTGCAAGAAATGCAAAAAAGTCAAAAATTTGTTTCAAAAAAATAGGCATATCTTACTCAATTCTTAAGGAAATTAAGAATGGATTATAGTTTTGGAAAGATGAAAACAAGAATCAAAACATATTTTGAGCATTTGAGTTAGTTTAGAACAATTAATGAGCACCATGGATTAGAAGTTGACTAAGGAAAAGGTGGCATGTTTTTAGGCAGCATAAAATCACTTTCAGTATAATGATCATAACTTTCATAATTATTAATAAAATTCAAATTTTCAAAATGATCTAGAAAGAGAAAAATGAGAAGCATGATTTGGTAAAAGGGTTTGATATAATTCGTAATAATGAAGGAGAATCATATGCTTGAGTGGATGCTAAAAATGTGGAACAGAAAATCAGCACACTTAGTCATTAGTTTTTTAATAAGTCTCTTCCTTGTTTAAAGGAATTATGAGACACTTGTTAGATGGTTTTTAGAGAGTCAAAGATTATATATTTGAAATTATAATCAAGAATTAGAGAGATGCAAACATACATAGAGATATAGACAGATTAGATAATATACAATTCTTGCAGCCACTACTGTATAGTTTCTTGAAGCCATTACTGTGTGCTTAGATTTATTTCCAGCATTGTTATAGTTTATATTTTGCAATGATAGAATAGATTAGAGAGCTTCATGGTGCATATACTTTGTAGACTTGTTTCAAGTATATGTCCTCAAGTTGACAATTTAAATGAACCTTCTCTATTAGAAAGATACCTGCTCATTTTGGATGTCCAATCCATGAGTTGAGTTCTTAGAACCAAGTTATTGATCTAATTGGTAAGCCAACATTTGTGGTACCGTTGCCAGGGACAAGTCAAGCTATGAGAGTCTTTAAGTTTTTAGTAGATCTTTGTAATTTTTCTAGAATCTTAGTTTTTTTTCAAAGCACTTAGGATCATAGAAATTTGCAGCAACACAATTTGGATTTTAGATCCATGGAGGATAAGAATGAAGATCTATTATCATTTTCAACAAGTTTGGAAATCAATGAAGACGTGTTCTCTAGCATAATAGAGGAATTGTGTTAACATATTAATGAAAAAGTGTTGATTTGTGAGGAGGAAAATGAATACAATCTTATTTTTCAAAATGAAGAAAAAACCATACACAAGGTTGCTATTGAAGATGAATGTGATGTCAAATTAGAACTCCCACTTCAAGAAGAGGGTTGCAATAAAGTGAAAATCAGTCCTCTCATGCTGAAAAGTGAAGAAGATATTGAAGAAGATCAGTTTTGGGATAATTTAGAGGAGTTTTACTTAACATTAGATGTTAAAATAACATATTTTGTAGACAAAAAATATGAGCCTTATAAAGATGGTGTAGAAATTCCTATACTTTTATCAAATCAGCCACAGAAATTATTTTTTCAAAGTCAAGAAGAGGGTGAAGAAGTAGCTCATCTACATAAAGCCAACAAGGAGGGTTCAAAATTTGTTCTTTCATGAGGGTTTCCTATTAGACATCTCATTCATATGGAGGAAAAAATGTTATCACAAGCTATGGTTGTAGCAAAGGAAGAACTTGCAATAGAAGACAAAGCTACATATGCAGTTGCACCTAAAGGGGAAACATCTCAGCTTACATATGCACTTAAATATAGAAATATATATTGTGAACATGAAGTTATAAGTGATTTTTTTAATGTCTTTCCAAAAGTCTTGTTGTTTTTTAAGTTTCTACTAATACTGCAACTATTTCTCATTGCTCATAAGCATGTGAAGAATTGGAAGATTTTGAGAAGAGAAAGATGCTTCAAAGAACTAGTAAATGGTTTTGTTTGAATGGATCATGTAATCTGGTTAGTGTAGGATAGGATAGGTTAGTTTAGGTTTTTCATTCAATAAGTGTTCTTACACAATTTCTTAGAGTTAGTAGTTGTCTAGTTTAGTTTGTTTCCAAGTTGTTCTTGTCTTAATGGCTATTTTGGAGTTTATAGCTAGTTGGTTGGTCATATTTCAAATCATTTTTCTAGGGGTGTGAGTGATCCAAGTTTCTAATTGTGTAAGAGAGCCTTTGCATACATTTCCAAATGTTTTATTGAGTAGTTGAGTCTTCATGATGTCAAAAATGCTCTATTCAATGATGGTGTCTAGTTGGTCTTATCTGTAGGTTTCATGTTGTAACAGTCAGTCCTGCAGCAACTACTGTCTAGTTTTAACAATTAGTCTTGCAATTATTACTCTTTGTTTCAATAGACAGTCCTGTAGCAGCTATTGTGTGACTGAAAATTTATTTTGTAGCAACTACTACACTCTTAGAGGGACCTATCCATTATTCAATAATAAAGGGACCTGCACTTTCAGTCTGTTGCAAAGTTTGAAGCTTCTTACAACAACAAATGGTAGTATGTTTATGATTTCCATTTATTCATAATATTTATCATTTTTAGTAACTTATTATCTATGCATTGCATTTTGGTTTTCAATTATCATTATTGTAATTATATACTCCATAAGCAATTTGATGCTACCCTCATCCATACATTTTCATTTGAGGAAAAAAAACCTTTTAGTTGGGGTGAGCACATGTATATTTGGTTTTTATTGTCATAGACCATAGGAGGATGACCTTTCATGTATACCTTTTATACCACCTTTGAAATTATTGATGACTGATTAATGTTGTCACAAGATTTCATGCTAATAGCTTTCATGACTATCTAATGTATATTCCTTGCTTGAGGACAAGCAAGATTTCAGCTAGGGGGAATGATGAATCTATAAAATTTCATATCTATATCCATTTTTTATAACACTTTACCCCATGGTCTTAATAAATTCCAAAGCCATTTCCATACATTAACTTGGTTTATGAAGCATTAACTATGATAAATGATTTATTGATTAACAATTGCATGTGTAGCTAGTTGATGTTAGATTGTGATGAATTATTATGATAAGTGGTTATTACTTAAATATAATTATTTTGAGGTGATTAACATGTTTTTTGTGAGGTATTTGAGTCATTCATGCAGTTGGAAAGAAGGGGAAGCAAGTTGACACTTGTCAACATTCAATGATTGCAGGAAATGCAGAAAAGTCAAAAGTCTAATTCAGAAGAATAGGCATATCTTACTCAATTCTTAATGAAATTAAGAATGGATTATAGTTTTGGAAATCTAAAAATAAGGAGCACAAAATCTCTCAAGAATTTGAGTTGGTTCAAAATAGTTAATGAGCACCATGGATCATAAGTTGACTAAGGAAAAGGTGGCACATTTTCATGCAGCATAAAATCACTTTCAGTAAAATGGCCATAACTTCTAAATTTCTTAATGAAATTAATAATTTCAAAATAATATAGAAAGAGAAAAATGAGGAGCACAATGTGTTAAAATATTTTGATATAATTCAAAATAATAAATAAGAACCATATGCTTGAATGAGTTGCTAAAAATGTGGAACATAAAATCAGCACAATAGTCATTAGTTTTGTAATAAATCTCTTCCTTGTTTATAGGAATGATGAGAAACTTGTTAGATGGTTATTAGAGAGTCAATAATATTATATATTCAAAATTTTAATCAAGCATTTGATATGCATACATATATAAAAAGTTGTAGTTTGTAGTATACAGTTCCTGCAGCCATTACTATGCAGTTTCCTGCAACCATTACTGTGTATTTAGATTTATTTCTAGCATTGTTATAGTTTATATTTTGTAATGACAGAATAGCTTAGAGAGTTTCATGGTGCATATACTTTGCCGACTAGTTTCAATTATACATCCTTGGGTTGACAATTTAAATGAACCTTCTCTATTAGAAAGATGACTTCTCATTTTGGATGTCCAATTGTGATGGCCCCTTTTTTTAATCTTCAACCTGATATTAAAATTTTAGGCCATAAATTAGGAAGTAATTCAAATTAACAAACCTATGATCCTTATTGTTATTAAAATATTAGAGGAGTTGAGCATTAAAAATCAATTTATTGGTTTACTAGAAGATTTCTCCTTATAGTGCCAGATCATCTTCTCTCATCAGGTGATGATCATCTTGAGACGATAGAATTATGGTGCAGAGGGCGCATGAAACAAGCTCCATGAAATTTTGACAAGTGCTCAAAATTACTCCACCTTTCCCTCCACCAACTCCCTATCTCAGGATTTCATCCCTCAGGCAAGGATAAGATTTTTTGTACTATAATTTGAAATGCATCTCGATGTTATTTAAGTCTTAAGAAAATATATGAGTATAATGTACTAGTACCCTCTTGATTGTAATATTTAATGTATCACGTGTTAATGTCTACTTGAAACCTATATCATCACACACACACACACACACACACATATACATACATATTGCAAATGCTTAATATATACTACTCCCTTATTTATTTTAATGTTCATCTTAATGTCCATGTGAAATGCTTATAAATCCAAAAATGAAATGGTCTTAAGAATCATATGATTCTCTTCTCATGCTAAATACTTAATAATTCTAATCTACATTCAGAATGGCATGGCACAAAGTTAAGAATTATGTATTTTGCAATCATAAATTATATACCATACGTATCCTTTAAGGCTACTATCATATGTCACAACTCAATGATTATTTAGATATCTTTTTTAATATTATTGCATTGTTGTTTGAAGTGTACAAGGGGTGGATCGGATATACCTTTACTCCTACTATGGGGGTGTTTTCTTGATAGCACAAGTACAACGGATGGAGATTCTCGTGCTACAGTGTAGAGTAATAAAGAGATGTCATGAGGATGACTAGGCATCCTGCATTTTGCTTACTGGATGTGGAATACAATATTGTTATTCCCATATTTAATTCAACCTCTGATTTAATTTATGATATTTTCCTCTTTTATTTTTCGTGTTTTTTACATACTGCACTTAAGGCTGTTAATACATTTAGGTTTGTTGCATTGGAGCATCGTGTCTATGCTATTTCCAATGTTAGGATTATGTTTAGGTTTTTAATTAAATATTTACAAAGTATAGTAAAGATTTGATTAATATATTAAAATTAATATGTAATCTATGTTGTTTGATTTAATTAATATGTAATCTATGTTGTTTGATTTAATTAATATGTAATCTATGTTGTTTGATTTAATTAATATATAAATTTTAATATACTTTGAAGAAAGCAATTATTTTATAAGATAGAAATCAAAAGAGATAGGAATTAATTGGAAAGACATCTCATATAATAATTCCAAATACAGAATTAATTAAATAATTTTAATACAATGAATATTTCAAAGAAATATTTAGTCAAATACATTAAAGAAGAACTACATTAATTTTGGTTCATGACAATTCCCCCTTCTTGAAATTGCTTGTCTCCAAGCAATGTTTGAGTGAGAGATGGTTTCCTCTCCAACCCATGTAGCATCTTCCTTGGGAAGATTCTTCCATTTTACTAAATATTTTGGAATGATCTTGTTCCTTAGTTTCCTATCACGCCTTTCGAGAATAATCTCGGGCTTCAATATGAGCTTTCCTTCATTGTCTAATGGTGGTAGATCAACACAAGGATTTATATGCCTTCCAAGGACTTTCTTAAGTCTAGATACATGGAAAATATTATGGATCTTACTATTTCCAGGCAGTTCTATCTCATAGGCTACTTCTCCTATTCTCCTTAGGATCCGGTATGGTCCATAGAAACGTGGTTTTAGTTTTTCTGCTCCACTGACTTTGAGTGAAGATTGTTTGTAGGGTTGTAATCTCAAAAATACCAGATCTCCAATTTGGAATGACATTTCCACTTGTTTCCAATCAACATATATCTTCTATTGGTTCTGAGCATGGTGGAGATTATCTTTGAGATTTTTCATGATGTCAATACTTTGTTGGATAAAATATTTGGCTCCAGGTACTCTGCTCTCTTGATTGATCAGATCTCCAAATGTAGTAGCCTAATATCCATATAATTCTTTAAATGGACTCATTCCAATTGACATGTGATGAGTATTATTATAATAGTACTCTCCCAAGTATAACCATTTGACCCATGCATTTTGTTGCCCTATCACATAGTTTCTGAGATAGACTTCCATCCATTTGTTAAATATTTATGTTTGTCCATCTATTTGGGGATTATAACTGGTGTTGGGTGTTAAATCAGTCCCTATTAATCTAAAGTGTTCCTTCCAAAATAAGCTTAGAAATTTACTATCTCTATCACTAATGATAGTCTTAGGTAACCCATGTAATCTAAAAACCTCTTTAAAGAATAACTCTGCTATCTGTGGTGCCTTATAATGTATGGATATGGGAAAGAAATGTGCATATTTGGTTAGCCTATCTACCACTACCAAGATGGAATATCTTTCTTGCACCTTAGGTAATCTTGTAATGAAATCCATGGTAATGCTTTCCCATTTTTGGTTTGGGATGGGTAATGGTTGTAATAAACCTACTGGGTAATTTTGTTAAGCCTTATTTTTCTAACATGTTATACATTCCTAAACATATTTCATAACATCCTTCTTTTGGCCTTTCCAAGAGTATCTCTCCCTTATCTTCTTGTAAGTTTTGTAGAATCTAGTGTGTCCAGATAGAGGGTTGTCATAATATTCCTTCATAACCTTCCTTTTAACCTTGTAATTCATTGCAAGTATTATTCTTCCCCTATATAGTATGAGTTCTTCAACAATTTTGATTTCATCATTAGTTATGTTTCCCTCCATGATCTCCTTATTCCTTGGATCTTTAGCATATTCCACAACAATTTCATTTTTTCAATCGCTTGTGATGCTAGAAAGGGTATTCAATTGGCCCTTCCTAGATAAAGCATCTGCTACCACATTATAGGTTCCTTTAATGTATTCAATATCAAAATTATATGCTTGGATTTTACTTACCCATTTTTGCTAGCGATCATTAAGGTCCTTTTGATTCATGAAGAACCTAAGGCTATTATGGTTTATTTTAATGTTGAACCTTCCACATACTAGGTATTGTCTGAATTTTTCCAATGCATGAATGATAGCCAACATTTCCTTATCATAAATTGAGTAGTGTCATTCTATTTTTGATAGTTTCTATCTTTTGAAAGTAATAGGGTGTTTATTCTGCATAAGTATGGCCCCAATTCCTTCACGAGAAGCATCACACTGTAATTCAAAAGGTTGTGAAAAATTTGGAATAGCTAAGACTAGGAAAGAACTCATTTTCTCTTTTAATTCTTCAAAAGTCTTCTGTGCTACCTCATTCCATCAAAAATTTCCCTTTTTTATCAAGTCTATTAAAGGAAATGCTAACTTGGAAAAGTTCTTCACAAATCGCCTATAATAGCTTCATAATCCCAAGAATCCTCTAAGTTGAGTTAGGGTTTTGGGTTTCAGCCATTCCCTTATTGCTTTAACTTTTTCTTCATCCACGCTTACACCCTTGGCATTGATTTTATGGCTGAGATAGAGAATTTCTTCTAATAAAATTCACATTTTAATGTTTTTGCAAATAAGGATTCAGATTCTAATATGCTCAGCACTTTTTCAATATGTTGGAGATGTTTTGCCCATGACTTGCTATAGATGAGAAGGTCATCAAAGAAAATAAGGAGGAATTTCCTCAATTGTTTCCAGAAGATATGATGCATACATGATTGGAAGCTGGTCGGGGCATTAGTGAGGCCAAAAGGTAGAACTAGAAACTCAAAATATCCATATTGACATCTAAATGTTGTCTTGGGAACATCCTCCTTCCTCATTCTAATTTGATGGTATCCCGAACATAAATAAATTTTAGAAAAATATACTACTCCATGAAGTTCATCTATTAGTTCATCCACCCTAGGAATGGGATAGTGATTTTTAATAGTTTTCTTATTTAGTGCCCGATAATCTATACACATTCTCATTGTCCCATCCTTCTTTTTCACTAGTACTACTGGAGATGCAAAAGGACTGGAACTAGGTTGAATATGCCCCATTGCTAGGATTTTTTGGATAGCCTTTTCAATTTTTTCTTTGTACTTTTGAGGATGTCAATAAGGGGTGGTGATCACTGGTTTAGCATCCTTTTCCAATTCTATAATGTGTTCAAATCCTCTTTTGGGTCCCAATCTTGGTGGAATTTCTTTAAACACCCTCCGATGTTTCTTAATGGTAGGTTCAATATCTATATGGATAGTTGATTCCTGTGGTGTGGATTTGTTTAATACTAAACATTGTGCAACCCATTCTCCTCGACCATGTCGTAGTATTTTTTCTATTCTTTTGCATGAAACCAGTTTTACAGAATCATCAAGTATTCCTTCCAATGTTATTTCTTCTCCCTTGTGCTCAAAATGGATTTTCAAGTTTGGAAGGTCAAACCTAAAACATCCCAAAGAAAATATCCATGGACCTCCCAAAATTATATCTGAATCTAGTGGAACCACATGTAGGTCTTCTCTGATGGTGTGCTTTCTTCATAAAGTGATCTCTTGTTGTGGAATCACTTTTTTACATTGCACTAATGATCCTGTGGCTTGAATAGAAATAAAACCTTTGAACTTATCAATTTTTAATTTCATTCTGTTGACATGTTTTTCATCAATGTAGTTATGGGATGCTCCACTATCAACCAATGTAATGATTTTCTGTCCATTAAGAGTGCATCTAATTTTTAAGACTCAATTTTTGGAGGGTTGAGTCATAGAGGCTATCACTCCATATTCTTCTCCCTATGTCTCTCCTTCATTGCCTTTGTCACATTTTTCCTTTTTTTTGACCTTATCTTCTTCAAGGTCTTCTTCCATTCTTTGGATGTGGCCTCTTTTTTCACATCTGTGTTTGGGTACCCAGTCTATTCTACAATGGCAACAAATGTTTCTTTTTCGGCTGCAGTTATGGCTTGGTTCCCATGGCTTTTGGCATTTAAAGCATAAAATTTTCCTCTTTAGTTCTTCTTGATCCTTTGTAGGAATGAACTTTTTGTAGGATTTATCTTTTTTGTGATTTTTAGTATTAGGTTTATTCTAGGATTTGTTGTTTGTGGTTGAGACTTCCAATCTTAATGCTATTTCAAAAGCATCATCTAAAGATGAAGGTTTTAGGGCACTTACTAGACCCTTTAATGAATCTCTTAATCCTTCTATGAACAAATACATAGAGCATTCATCATCTACTCCTATGACTTGGACTAAGATCTTTTGGAATTCTTTAATATAATCCTCTACTATCCCTTGTTGTCTTATTTGAGTTAATTTCTTAAAGTTTTCTTGAGGATGCCTTCTATCAAATCTCTTAATGAGTTTTTGAGGAAATTCTTCATAAGAAGTAATATTTTGGTGTCGTTGAGTAATAAGACCATGATGCCACCAATCATGTGTCGTGCCTTCTAGGTGAAGGATTGTGAATTGAAGTGCATCTTCTTCTATCATTGGACTAAGGGTAAGATAGGTGTGTATTTTTTGTAACTAAGCGCGTGCAGTAGACTTTTCTAATCCATCAAAATTTGAGAGTTTTACTTTATTTACTTTACTTCTAAAGTCTTTATTTTGATGGCTCCTTTCTCTCCTATGGGTTTCATGTTTGTTGGCTTCACAAAATTCTCTGAATTTTATTAACTCTCTAATTTCTGGTTCAAGGTTGGCATAAGCTCTTGCATTCTCAATAGTAATATTGGTTGTCTATCCCTCTTCTTCCATTGAGGGGCCTTCCCTAGGTAAGAAAGGAGGTTTGGGTACTTAATATGGTGAAGCTCAATTATTTTTTGAATGGTTTGAACTTATGTCCCTTCCACTAGAATTATTGTTATTAAGATTGTTTATGGAATTCCCCATGTTTTGCAGTGCTTGAAGAAGTGCTTGATTTGATCTTTCTATTTTCTCTACTAAGGTTTGGTTTGTCTATTCCATAACATTATTAATTTCATTAGATAATTGCTCACTCATTTTTGCTCCTCTTTTCATTTACTATATTTTTAGGATGGCAAGATCAGGCTCTGATACCAATTGTGTTGGCCCCTTTTTTTAAATCTTCAACTTGATATAAAAAATTTAGGCCATAAATTAGGAAGTCATTCAAATTAAAAAACCTATGATCCTTATTGTTATTAAAATATTGGAGGAGTTGAGCATTAAAAATCAATTTATTGGTTTACTGTAAGATTTCTCCTTATAGTGCCACATCATCTTCTCTCATCGGGTGATGATCATCTCTAGATAGTAGAATTATGGTGCAGAGGACACGTGAAACAAGCTCCAAGTGATTCTAACAAGTGCTCAAAATTACTCTATCTTTCCCTCCACCAACTCCTTATCTCAGGATTTCATCCCTTAGGCGAGGATAAAATTCTTTGTACTATAATTTGAAATGCATCTTGATGTTATTTAAGTCTTAAGAACATATATAAGTATAATGTACTAGTACCCTCTTGATTTTAATATTTAATATATCATGTGCTAATGTCTACTTGAAACCTATATCACCACATATATATATATATATATATATATATATATATATATATATATATATATATATATATATATATATATATATATATATATATATATATATATATATATATATATATATATATATATATATATATATATATATATATATATATATATATATATATATATATATATATATATTAATCTATACATACATATTGCAAATGCTTAATATATACTACTCCCTTATTTATTTTAATGTTCATCTTAATGTCCATGTGAAATGCTTATAAATCCATAAATGAAATGGTATTAAGAATCATATGATTCTCTTCTCATGTGAAATACTTAATAATTATAATCTATATTCGGAATGGCATGGGACGAAGTTAAGAATTACATATTTTGCAATCATAAATTCTATACCATACATATCCTTTAAGGCTATTGTCATATGTCACGACTCAATGATTATTTAGATATCTTTTTTAATATTATTGAATTTTTGTTTGAAGCATATAGAGGGGGATCGGATATACATGTACTCCTACTGCGGGGGTGTTGTCTTGACAGTGCCAGTATAGTGGATGGAGATTCTCGTGCTACAGTGCACAGTAATAAAGAGATGTCATGAGGATGACCAGGCCTCCTATGTTGCACTTACTGGATGTAGAATACAATATTGTTATTCTTGTATTTAATTCAACATCTAATTTAATTTATGATCTTTTCCTCTTTTCTTTTTCGTGTTTTTTACATACTACACTTAAGGCTGTTAATACATTTAGGTTTGTTGCATTGGAGCATCGTGTCTATGCTATTTCCAACATTAGGGTTAGGTTTAGGTTTTTAATTAAATATTTACAATGTATAGTAAAGATTTTGATTAATGTATTAAAATTAATATGTAATCTATGTTGTTTGATTTAATTAATATATACATTTTAATATACTTTGAAGAAAGAAATTATTTTATAAGATAGAAATCAAAAGAGATAGGAATTAATTGGAAAGATATCTCATATAATAATTCCAAATATGGAATTAATTAAATAATTTTTATCCAATGAATATTTCAAAGAAATATTTAATCAAATACATTAAAGAAGAACTATATTAATTTTGGTTCATGACACCAATCCATGAGTTGTGTTTCTAAAACCAAGTTATTGATCTAATTGGGAAGCCAACAGTGAGTAAATGATCCAAGGGGTTATTGGATGTGAAGTTTGTGATCTAGTATTGAGATCAGAAGGAGTAGAGGTCTAGTTGATAGAACAAAGAAAGAGGAAGGAGCAATAGAGATTATTTGGATAATGGGTTTATTGATCTTTCCCCTAAATCTATTTGGATAGTGGGTCCATCTACCTTCTAGAACTCCTAACAACGTTGGAATCTCCTAACAGGGATTCAAAGTCTCCTAACAGAGACTTATATGTATAGAATATTTTCATAGATTCTTAACAAGGTCCATCCTCTAAAAATGAATATTTATATTAGTACATCATCTTGTGGGTATCATCCCCATTAGGGTTTTCCCTCTGATCAAGGGTTTCCCTAGTTAACATGTCTAGTGCTATTGTGCATGAGTATCTTGTTGTGGTTTATGATTATATTACTTATATGGTTAATATTTAATGAGGTTGATAATTGTGACAATAGTTGGATAATCAATTCACCCCACCCCCCCTCTCAATTATATTGGTGGACTATATTTCTAATATCACAATTCTATTCCTATTAAGAGATACAACCCAAAGATTAGAAACTACTTCTCAAGTACTCTATTGCACATTGTCGTCTGTAATTCTTGAATAACTCTCCCATGTATTTGACTCTTTGCATGTGCACTTTTCCACTTCATCATGATACAATATAGAAAATATCCTCAATTGTGTTTGACCTCATCATCAACACATAGTCTGTATGATCTCATTCTTTCTCTGCTACTCTACGAATCTTTATAGAAATAATACTATGTTGACATAAATGACAAACATAGTCATGAATGCAACATGTCAATCATGCTAACAATCTCTTCAATGCTTAGGATACTCCCCCAAAAAAAAAAATTGGAAATATAAGAGGAGTAACTAAGAGGGGAGGGGTGAATTAGTTACCACTAAAATAAATACCAAATCCCTTAGATGTTAGTATAGAACATAAACTTCATTGAAAAATATTGGTGCCACCTTGTTAGAGGATTTACAAATAGTTGTTAAAAAAACTCTGTTAAGATATTTAGATCATCGCTACAATGGTTAGAGAGTAACAATGAGATGACCTGATTTCTGATGCAACTGAATTTCTAATTATAGATCTCAATTATGGCTTGAATAATTGATTCTTTATGATCAAATGTATCTTCTATTCTTCCATCCACTTGCATACATTCAATCCTCAACTTGAACTTATACTTATATCATGTTCATTATCAAGCCAGCTTGAATACAACTTAGAATAATTAATATTCATCTCCTCAGTCAGCTAGAACCAACAACTAAATCCATTAAACTCAATATGCCAAAACAAGAAAATCCTTCATTAGCCAACCCTACTTGGTAGACACTAGCATAGAAATAATTTTCATGTGTTAACAAAGTGAACTCAATTAACATTGTATCTTCAGAAAGCTCCTTTGGTAACTGAGTGATCTCAGTTGACACTAGTTCCATCCAACTTTTCTTTGTTGCCCGAGTGAGCTCGGTTAACACTCAACTTTTATGAGCTTCTCTCCAACGCCCAAGAAAATTCAATAGTCACTAACTTCTAAACTTTTCAAATATTGGAATGCTAGGCAGACATAGGAAACTATTTTCATTTCCTGAGTGAGCTTGGCATACACTATCTAGTAAACATATGACATTTTGTGTAACATCAAAGACAATACACAATTAACCAATTATTCTCAACAATCTCCCACTTTGGCATTGATGGCAACACAACATGTCATAATACAATGAAATTCTAGAGAAAATAAATAGTAAGGAAAATATCCTTAGTTTCATTATGACTCTCATCCATGAGAAATCCCTCTATCAGTGTAAACTCCCTCTATCTTCAGTTTCTCCCTATGTCAACAAACTCTGTCTTCAACATCTTCTTCTAATAGAAAACTTTTCTTCTTTGATATTAGACCAAGTTCTTTCACTTTGACATCTCTACAAACTCTCTCTCATCACAGAACTCTCCTTCTTTATAAAATTTCTATGAGTATGACAGCAAACTCTCCCTCTTTGACATCTTATGCCAAAGATAATATTCAGTAAATAGAAATATACCTCATGTACTAATTCATATGCAATCTGCCCTTTTCAATACTGCATCAACTTGACTAATCTTCAATATGCATGGGTTGATGCATCACTAAACTTTATTTAGTGAGCTTTAGATAGGGGAATAACCCCTAAATTACCTCTTAGATACAAAAATGCATCCTTGGGTAATAGCTTAGTGAATATATCTACAATTTGTTCTTTAGTATTTACATATTCCAATCTTACCTCTTTATCTTGTACCAATTCTCTCAAAAAATGATATTTTATAGCAATGTGCTTGGTCTTGGTATGCATCACAAGATTCTTTGATATATTAATTGCACTAGTGGTATCATAGAAGATAACCACTAGATCCTTGATCTATACCTTCATACCTGAAAATAGTTGCTTAAACCAAACAACATTGGAGAAATTAACTACTAATGCCACATACTCTGCCTCTACTATAGACTAATAAATGTAATTATGTTTCTTGCTTGTCCAAGACACTAGTCTTTTAATAAGAAAGAGTGGTCCACCACTTTTGCTCTTCCTGTCATCAACACTCCCTACCCAATTAGCATCAGTAAAAGCTTTCAAATCTAAAGTGCCTCATTTTTTATACCATAATCCATAATATTCAATACCCTTCAAATACCTCATGATTCTTTTGAATGCCATCATATGATTTTCTTTAGAATTTACTAAGAATCCTACCACCATGCCAATTGCTAATGCAATATCAGGTCTTGTATGCACTACATATTGCAATTTACTAATCATTGGTATGTATGTGGTTTGATCTACTTCCTTGGAATCATCATTCTTGGAAACCTTATGTGCAGTAGACATACCAACTGGTCTTGAATCCTCCATTCCAAATTTCTTGAGTATGTCCTTCATATATTCAGATTGAGTAATGTAGATACCATCTTTCTTTTGTTGAATTTTTTATCCAACATAGAATTGTATCTCTCCAAACATGGATATCTCAAATTCCTTACTAATTTCTTCTAAAAAAGATGGCACAATTCATCATTTCCACTAAACAATGTGTCATCCACAAAGATTTCTACCAACACAATCTTCTTGTCTAGACTTTCTTTGATGTATAGGTTATTGTTATCATTTGACCTTTGAAAACCAATCTTTATCAAGTAGTTATGAATTCTTTCATACCAAGCTCTAGGAGCATTCTTGAGTCCATACAATGCTTTGTGCAGATTACAAACCATATCCTTTTTTCTTGGATCTATAAAGCCTTCTAGTTTTTCTATGTAAACTTCCTCTTCAAGAATTTCATTGAAGAATGCAGATTTCACATCTATTTGATAAACTTTAAATCAATTATGTGCAGCATAAGAAAGTAAGGTCCTAACACCTTCTAGTCTTGCAATAGGAGCAAAAGTTCCACCATAATGAATACCTTCTTCTTGAGAATAGCCTTTTTTTACTAACCTTCCTTTGTTTCTAAAAACTTCTCCACCTTCATTTAGCTTATTTCTGAAAATCCACTTTGTGCCAATTACATTTTTATTCTTTGATCTAGGAACAAGGGTTAGGTCTTATTCCTTTCTATCTATTCTATCTCTTCATTCATTACTTCAATCTAGCTTTCATTATCCAAAGCATCTTTAATTGATCGAGCTTCAAATTTAGTAAGCAAACATGTACCATTCAATTTTTTTCTTTTCATTGTTCCATCTGACTTATCTCCAATGATCTAATCAAGTACATGGTGCCTTCTAACATATCTTTCCAACATAGGTACTTTAGATTTAGAACTTGTTCCACTAACCTCGTCATGATCTTTTGTATCAATCTTGGGTCCCACTATCTATGACTCGGGTTCTTTAGACTCAATTTTCTCTAGTTGTAGCTCAGTAGCTTCTAACTGTGACTTAGGTCCTTTCAACTATGACTCAAGTTACACTGGATGCAACTTGATAGCTTCTGGAGATTTTGGGGACTTGGGAGGTGAAGTTTATTGTCTTCCAATTAGATTTGGCAATGTATTAGGTTCATAATAGATAAACTTTTTGTAGTCCTCAAGTTCTCTGCTACTTTCTTCTTCACTTTTTTTTTGCAAACTCATCAATTATCACATGTGCACTTTCTATGATTTTATGAGTGTACAAATTAAAACACTTATATGCTTTGGTTCTATAGGAATATCTTAGGAATATGCCTTCATCACCTTTGACATCAAATTTACCTTTCCTAGATTTCTTCAAGATATAACATTTGCTACCAAATACTTTCAAGTAACTTACATTAGGTTTTTAGCCATACCATAGTTCATAAGGATTTTTATTTGACTCTTTCTTTAACTATACTTTTTTCAAGGTATGCACTATAGTATTGATTGATCTAGGTTCAAATTCAGTAAGCAAACATGTACCTTTCAATTTTTTTCTTTTCATTATTCCATCTGACTTGTCTCCAATGATCTGATCAAGTGCATGGTGCCTTCTAACATATCTTTCCAACATAGGTAATTTTGATTTAGAACTTGTTCTACTAACCTTGTCATGATCTTCTATATCAATCTCGAGTCCCACTATCTATGACTCGAGTCCTTTAGACTCGATTTTCTCTAGTTGTAGCTCGGTAGCTTCTAACTGTGACTTAGGTCTTTCAAACTATGACTCAAGTTGCACTGGATGCAACTTGATAGAATTTGGAGATTTTGGGGACTTGGGAGGTGAAGTATGTTGTCTTCCAATTATATTTGGCAATATATCAATTTCATAGTAGATAAACTTTATGTAGTCATTAGGTTCTCTACTACTTTTTTCTTCACTTTTTTTTGCAAACTCATCAATTCTCACATGTGCACTTTCTATGGTTTTATGAGTAGACAAATTAAAACACCTATATGTTTTGCTTCTATAGGAATATCTTAGGAATATGCCTTCGTCACCTTTGATATCAAATTTACCTTTCCTAAATTTCTTCAAGATATAACATTTGCTACCAAATACTTTCAAGTAACTTACATTAGGTTTGTAGCCATACCATAGTTCATAAGGAGTTTTATTTGAGTCTTTCTTTAGTTGTACTTTGTTCAAGGTATGCACTATAGTAGTGATTACTTCCTTCTAGTATTTGACTGCAACATTATTTTCTATCATCAAAGTTCTTGCACAATTCATGATGGATCTATTTCTTCTTTTAGCTATACCATTATGTTGTGTTGTACCAAGGGCTGATACTATTCTTTTGATTCCTCTTTTAGTGCATAATTCATTGAATTCATTAGAAATGAATTCACCTCATCTATTTGACCTTAAACACTTTAGCTTCCTTCTTGTTTCCTTCTCTACTCTTGCCAAATACCACTTAAACTTTTGAAAAACTTTAGACTTATCTTTTAAATATGTTACAATCATCATTCTAGAATAATCATCAACAAAAAGAATAAAGTACTTATCTCCACTATAGCTCTCAATTCCAATAGGTCCACATAAGTCAATATGAACCAGCACCAAGACTTCGTCAGAATGATAGTTCTTGCTTTTAAAATTTGTCTTGCCCATCTTCCCAAATTTGACAATTTTTGCATAGGCCCATATCAGGTTTCCTCAAACTAGGAATACCTCTCACTCTTCTTTTTTTTTCTTATCTTGATCATATTATCAAAATTCACATGAAATAACATTTTATGTCATAACCATTTTTATTCTACTTGAACAATGAAACATGAACTTTCACTAAGATCTAGGTAGAATAAGTTACCTTTTGTTTGGTTACTAGTCCCAAACAGATTTCATTTTCCATCTAGCAGCTTTTCCTTCCCATTCATGAATTCTACCTTGAATATAATGTTATTTAGTTGTGCCACACTCAATAGGTTATGCTTTAGTCCTTAAACCCAATAAGAATTATCACATCTAAGTTCATTGGTTAGTGAGATACAACCTTTTCCATTTATGCAACATGGTTCGTTGTTTCCAAATCTTACACTTCCACCATCATAGTGTTCCAAATGTTTAAACTTTAGCTTATCACCAATCATATGATTTGAGTAACCACTACTAACAATCCATGTATCATTTTTTCTAACATGAGAAATAAGTGCTACTTTATCTTCTTCATCATCAGATTCATCTTTTATAGAAATATATACCATTTCATCATCTTCACTACTATTTGAATCTTTAGCCATAAAACAAGACTTCTTACCTTTGTCTTTGTAGTCCTTGTATTTTTTGGAATCCTTATTGCCTTTACACTTGTTGTGCTGCTTTTCTTCTTTGTATTCTCTTTTTGGACACCTTGCAGCAATGTGACTAACTTCTTCACAAGAAAAATAGATTAAAGGAATTTTACCTTTATACTTTCCTTTGCCTTTGGGATAACTTCTTACAAGAAAGGCTTCAATGGCTTCAAGATAACTGTCAGAACTATCTTCCTCTTCACTTTCAAATTGTTTTCCTTTAGACCTTTTAGCTTTTTTCTTGAGTGAGAACTTGGTTTCAAATGCAAACTCAAGATTGTTAGAACTAGGAACATAATTATCATAGTTATCTGGCTCAAATGTTGTTAATCTTCCAACTATTGCATCCAATGTTATATCATTCTTTGAATTCTATCTCATCTCTTGAATTATTGATACTCTGATTGCATATATAGGAAGAAGTGTTTTAAGAAACTTACTTACCACTATCTCATCTTCAAACTTTCCTGCTGAAGCTTTGATTGCACAAACATTGGCTTTGATTATGTCATTGTACTTTGCAATGTTCTCATCTTCTCTCATCTTTATTTGATCAAATTGTCCTCTAAGACTTTAAGCTTTATCTCTTCTTACATTATCATCTCCTCCATAGATGGCTTTCAACTTGATCCACATCTCATAAGCAGTTCCACATTTTTTGCATTCATCAAATTCGGTATAGTTGAGAGACGAAGCAATATCAATCATCATAATGTTATGACTCTTATTCTCTATAATTTGTTCAAAAATCATAGTTCTCAGGTGTCATAGTGTCTAAGTACTTTAGGCCTAAATCTCCAATGGTTTCCAAATACATTCTCATGAGTTCTTTCCATGCCTTGAATTTATCTCTGTTCAACGTAGGGATCTCCTTTCTATAAGGCATCCTGATCTTTAGCTTAGGTCCTTGAAACCTTCTCTGTAAGCACCAAAAGCTCTGATATCAATCATTGGAAATATAAGAGGAGTAACTAAAAGGGGAGGGGTGAATCAATTACCACTAAAATAAATCCTAGATCCCTTAGATGTCAATGCAGAACATAAACTTCACTGAAAAATATTGTTGCTCAGTAAACACATAGGCACTCAGTTAATACTTATGATATGTTGTAACTCGGTAACCACTAAAATAACAATTGTAACTCAAAAAATGATTAACATGAAAATCTTAACATATTATCTATGATTAACCTAAATTAATGTAGTTGCATACACATAAAAGAAATAGTATGAACACAAGTGACACCAAGATTTAATGTGAAAACTCAATTTGGGAAAAACCACCAATTGCAACTAGTTACTAATTTTCACTCTTCTAAAGTGAACCCTATTAGAATCCAACCCTATTAAAGGTTACAAAACACACTATTAGGTGTGACCCTATAAGAGGATTTAATCACCCTGTTAGGAGTGGTCTTGTTAGAGGTCTTTAGACACTTCAATCTACAAATGCCACCTTGTTAGAGGATTTACAAATAGTTTTTAAGCCAACTTTGTTAAGAGATTTAGATCACTGCTACAATGGTTAGAGAGTAACAATGAGATGACCTAATTTTTGATGCAACTAAATTGTTGATTATTGATCTCAAATTTGGCTCAAATACTTGATCCTTCCTAATCGAATGTATCTTTGTAGCTCCTCAAGGATATTCTACTTATCCTTCTAATTTGCTTCCTCTTAGCATCTTCTATTCTTCCATTCACTTGCATACATTTAATCCTCAACTTGATCTTATACTTATATCATATCCATTATCAAGTTAGCTTGAATAGAACTTAGAATAATTAATATTTATCTCCTCAATTGGCTAGAATCAACAAAAAAATTCATTATACTCAATATGCCAAAACAAGAAAATCCTTCGTTAGCTGACCCTACTCAATAGACACTAACACAGAAATGATTTTCCTATGTTAACCAAGTGAACTTAGTTAACATTGCATCTTCACAAAGTTCCTTTGGTAATCGAGTGATCTTGGTTAACACTGGTTCCATCCAACTTTCCTTTGTTACCTGAGTGAGCTCTATTAACACTCAACTTCTACGAACTTCTCTTCGGCACTCAAGTGAACTCGGTAGTCACTGATTTCTAAACTTGGAAAATATTGGAATGCTTGACAGACATAGGAAACTATCTTCATTTCCTGAGTGAGCTCGACATACACTATCTACTAAAGATATGACATTTTGTGTAACATCAAAGACAATACACAATTAATCAGTTATTTTCAACAGAAATACCATCAGCATTCATGCTAACATGTACATCTCCAAATATTTAGTGATCTTGTAGACATGTTCTATATTTCCCATTATATCTTCCCTTAACTGTGCACATGTTTAAATGCTTCCATTAAAGCTAGCCAAAATAATCATTACAACTGTTCATTATTTTCTTTCATAATATTTAAACGATTTTCTAAGTCTTTGCTCACAAAAATTCATAATTTTTTTTGCCTTCTTCATAAAAGCTATGTGTTTCCATAAATGACAACTCTAAATCATCTCTTTAACCAAATTTCCAACAATATTCTCCCTCTTTGGGTATTGATGGCAACATATGAGAAAATTGGCTAAGGCCAAAATCACACAACCTTACAAAATTTTGAAGTAAATCATATGGCCATCAAAAATTAAAAGATTTGGATCATTCATATATTCATTACCATCTTCTTCTACATATATATTCTCCCTCTTAGACTATAATTATATTCTACCTTGTATCTCCTTTTACAAAATGCATTTATATACAATTTTCTTGGCTACTTCTCCCCCTTTGACATCAATGACAGAGGTGAGTCAAAAACTATATACAAGTCATAATTTTGATAAATTTTTAATTCATCATGTTGATGATCAAGGTAGGAGAGAATACAATCAACAAAACTAGATTTCAATCTAGAAAATCAGTTATTTCATTATTCCTTGACTAAATCATATATGCTTATCAATGCACATTGTCCATATGATGTGTATCTTGTTACCTAAATATCCAAGTCTGAAAATTTTGCATATGATTCTTTTGGCTTCAAATGTTACTTAATTTTTTACTACACTAGATCAATTTTTAGTGATAAATGCTCTCTAAGAAATAAGAACCTCTTTAAGATATTTTCTCTATTTTCTCAAGCAATATTATCTCATCATGAGCCTTGTTGATTCTTTTCTTTATGTCTATGACCAATGTGTCCAGATTCTATAATTTATTTACCATGATGGCTAATTTGTTCTCTTTACCCTTAATCTAAGTAAAGATGTTTTGGATGAAGTTGTGTGATATTGCACACTTTCATTATAGTTCATTTCCTTTGCTCACACATTTCCTTAACTCTTTAATGCAAAAATCTAAGTTTTATAAATCATTTTTTATGTTGTTGCAAATAGTTCTAAATAGCTTAGCATCATGTGTAGTTTGTACCTTGATTTTTTGAACTTCTACAAGTGTAGTGAATTGTTTTTCAAATGCTTCCATTTCCTCCATAGCCTTCTTTTCTAGATCACTCTATGAGATCTTCACTTTAATAGTGCTTTGCAACTTGCTTGTTCACTTTTCAAGAGTATTTTGTGTACTCTTGATCTTTTTTCTTTTCTTAATGATCTTGTTGCCAGCAAAGGTAGAAACCTAACCAAGTCTCTCAATGTTGGTTTCTTATGATATTATTTTATATATGTTACTAATAATGCTAGCCAAGAATGCTTCCAATGCTGATCTAGAAGAACTTGGGGTGTCCTTGCTAGATACCCTTGGTTTTATTTCCAATTATAACTGCAAATTCTAGTTTCCTCCTTGCTCTTTTGGTTTCTATAATGCCCCGCCATGCTACCCAAAAGAAGTTAACCTAAAGTTTTACTAATTTTTTCAAACATTTTTTTTTAAAGATAAAGATATGACAATGGTAATAGAATAGCAAAAGCAATCACATAAACAGGTTACAACTCTTAAGGGTACCATGACGTTGAGTCACATTTAAGTTTAATTAATAATAAATCTAATATATAATAAATCCACATCAAATAATAATATACTAGTATGAAACCATTTTTAAAATATGCAAATTATATTTGATGCCATTTGGCAATAAATAGAATGCACAATCATCCACTATACAGGTCACATTAATGAAAGGTTGAAAGAATATACATTTATAAAAAGTAATTACATCATCCCTTTCAGATCCATGAAGCGAAGTAAAATACAATAAGTGAAATCATCCATCATAAAGATATAATCATCCATCATAATATACCAAGAACAGATAGAAAGGAAAATCTGCATAAACACATCCAACAGCAGCATCCAACAATCGAATCTCAATGGTGTAATAAGAAAGCACTACCACTTGGTCTTGTGGAACCTAAATGGTCCACTCCCACCACACTAAGGAGATAGTCTCAAGTCCCAAATAGGATAAAAAACTCAAAAGTCAAAAACCAACATATAGGTTCAAGGAATCACCTGAAAGAAAACTATCTCAAAGGGTACCAAGACACAAGTATCAACTACTCTCAGAGGCAACATAAACACATAGGGAATCTACTATGCAAGGGAGAAAGTTTCATCACACAAATCAATGCTAGAGCTACCCTGGCAGTCTAACTTGACCCTAGCTCCCTAGTGACTCTATGCAGCACTAGTATCTTTTCGTACTAACAAGGCATACTAACAATGCATGGTTAGAACCAAGCATCCTCTCTACTCTCATCCTAGTCTATACTAGCACTCGAGGCATGGGCGAGAATATACAAAGACTCTTATGAGGTTCATTTTATTCTCATTTAGTGTAGTGTTTTCACTTATTAAACAACTTACAATGGGTTACCCTGGAAACCACTTTAGGCCCTGGCCTCCATTGCAAGCCACTTCTTGACATTACATATAGATAACCTACCCTAAGCTTAGTAAAATCAAAAGATCACAAAAGACCACATATCATACATCAGTTCTTAAACAAGCAACTAACGAGTACTAAAAATCACTGATCATAATCACAAATTCCACCAAAATGATCATCCTAATAGGACTGATCTCAAAATCAAGTATTCATAAACTAATCCATGTCATAACATGACATCACCAAGAAAAAATCATATAAACACCTCCTTCCTATTCAAGCGATTGAGAGCAATCAAAAAATAATTGATCGAAGACTCCAAGGTTGTATCAAATGGGTCACACCATTCACCTTAGTTTCACACAAGAACACTAGAAAGCAATAACGATCAATGCATCAAAACATCTCATAGTGATACCAAACACATTACCGTGGTTGAGTATAAAAGATCGAGATCAAAACATCATCATGACATCACAAAACAAAACTCGTGAGCCTCTCATAAACATCTTGACTAGCCAAAGCTAAGTCAAACCTAAAAACCTCAACACTAGTAAATCACACGTCAGATAAAGCACATACAAAAGTGAATTCATAATTCATTAGGTATTGAAAACCCTAAAGTTCAATATTTACTAAAAGTTTTTAGACTAAATCATAGATAATTCTATAATGGAAATCAATTTTCTCAAACAAGAGTTTCAACCTAGAGAACTTCTAAAAATAGAGACACAACAAACATGAAGAAGACAAGAATTCAAAGAATGAGCAACTACTGCACAAACCCACAAGATCCTACCCGGATCTGATGCTAAAACAATGAATGCACAAACATGTAAGAATCTTCCTTTTCCTTCGAAAACCCTTTGTTTGGAAAGTGGCTCCTTCAAACCTGTGTATCTAAAAATGAGCTCTGGTTTCCTTAATAAAGAGTTTTTTCCCCCTAAATCAAGGCTTTGATCATGCAATCATGCGAAAACCCTTTGCCTTTAAGTACTATATTTTAATTTTCATGCACACACTTTATATAATTTAATTAAAATAAACTTTATGAAATTAATTTTCTTTCTCACTTTAATTAATCATGAGACGTTTTTAATATCATATTTATAAATTTAACTAATAATATTATCTAGAGTTATTAATTAAAATAAAACTCTTAAATAAATTATTATTAAATTAAATAATTATAAATATTTCAAAATTAGAAGTATAACTTTATCTTTAAATTTTATTTGTTTATTTAAGTAATTCACAAGATGTTGTTAATAATATATTTATTAACTTAATTAATAACATTATTTAGAGTTTATTATTAAAATAAAACTCCTAAATAATTATCATTAAATTAAATAAATATAAATATATCAAAAATAAAACTTTAATAAAAACTTTAAATTTAATTCTTTTATTTAATTAATTCATGAGACATTTTTAATAATATATTTATTAACTTAATTAATAACATTATTTAGAGTTTATTATTAAAATAAAACTCTTAAATAATTGTCACTAAATTAAATAAATATAAATACGTCAAAATAGAACTTTAATAAAATCTTTAAATTTAATTCTTTTATTTAATTAATTTTTCAATTAATTAAATATAATTAAATATCAAATTTCTTTATAAAATTTCCATTAAAGTAAATCATTAAATTATCTTTTAATTTGATATAATTATAACAGAAAATCACCACGTACCCACAAAACCAAAAATGATATCTCAACTGAAGGCAAAGAACATAATCAAACTCCAGGATCAAAATCACAAATTCATGTCAGTTGACAAATTCAGATGGGTAAACTAACTTAGATACTTGTCCTATTTTCTAGGACAATTGGCTTAGGGTTTATGATTTGGACTCAAGAGTTATCTCCCCACTTATATCGTTGAAATACTATGATAGGATATGCTCATCTTGGCAATTTAGGAAAGTCGATACCCGGTACCTGCAATCTGTATAAAATCCACACATGTATAAAAAAAAATTCTGAACTAAATAGGCAATGGCAAGAAGTAGTTCATCATGAAGATCTCGACTAGCAGGTGACTACGACTCCATTCCTCAACCACATCAGAAATGTCAAACGTAAAGAAAACATACACGCACACCATACACATTTAAGTATGGGGTAAGTATCCATAGAAACCGCATAAAAATCATTTGTCTAACTAACATCATTCAATAACTGAAAGAATTGGTACTAAGTACCTCAACATATATATCAATTGAATATGAAATACATCTAATCAATTCTGGTATTCTAGCACCACTAATCATAAAACATAATAATAGAACAAGCCTAAAAGAATCCAATCAAAAAAAATTAGAAAAGTCAAGTAGGGGTAGGCATTATAGTTTCTCTAACTATGGTGTCTACTGAACTGGTGGTTGTGATGGATTTGTCTCCATCTGATCTTGCTTTTGTTGCTCATCTTTTTTCTTTTTTTTTCTTTTTCTCCTGGGGTGCAAAACTAATATCTGCACTCTTAGTAGTTGATATTATTGTTGCTAAACTTGGTTGTGGCCAAGTTAGAAACAATCTTTGTGTAGTTTTCTCACTGCATGGAGTAATCCTCGTATCATTTTCATCGTCACTGTCTAAATAGTTATATACATTTCCACTTATCAAATTTCCAACATGAAATTCTTGTTGATTTGTAAAGGGATCATCAAATGTACTAGCAAAGGGGTCTTCACTAGTATCAATGATTATTCTTTCTCCCCCTATGACCTTATTGTCATTCTGTTCATTTGGTGCATCCTCAATATCCTTCATTGTATCATCGTGTGGCTAATCTACTGATGTAGTAAGTTCATTCATCACTTTCACTATTTATTCCTAACTTTCTTTCATCACCTCTTCATCTAATCATTCCATCATTTGAATTGCTCTTGCTTTCTTTCTCAATGGGGGCTCCAACCTTTTCTTGATATCTTCAAGTTGGTTTTCACTTTCTATAGCACAAAGTTTTTGTATAACATTTTCTCTTATTTTATTTTCTTCTTCATTTGCTCTCTTCTTCTTGATCTTCAACCTCTCATAGAGTTCATCAGGTATGTTTCCATGAGCACAAATGAAATATTGCTTAAAATCTATCATGTACATTATCATTTCATTTTCTAATTGTCTTTTCTATAAAGGGTCATACAAATCATAATACTTATTTAATTGTGTCAAGTTGTCATATTTTTATTATCATCTGGTTCATCCTTCCAATCTTGGGTGTCCAACTTTCCTTTTTCTTATCATTATTTTCTCCTTGTGGTTGAGTCTATGGTGAGGTAATATGACCTCTCATATTCTTTGGTGTATCCTTTTCTCTCCCTAATCCTTGGTCTTAAATTGCCAACATAAGTCATCATAATCCTTGGCTTCTTCTTAGGTCCAAGACCAATAGCCACCTCATCAATTCTCTTAGACCTTTAATCTATCCTTCCTCTTTTTTATCCTCTTCCTTTTTCTTGTTTACAATAGCTAAGGTCATTGATGGAGAGGCCCTTGTAACTATGGGAGTGTTTTTTTTCACTAATTATTGTTACATCTTCTTCTTTGGTCATTTGTGCTTCTACTACAAATGGTATGACATTGATAGGACTTGGTGTTGCAGGAGTAGGTACAGTAGGGGTTAATGATGCAGGTGGAGCACTTGGTGACACCTCCATGGATAATGAGTGTACAAACAAAAGAATTCTTTGACCACTAGCCCTCATGTCATGTATAGTATTCTTTGCCTCTACAAACTCTTCTTGTGTCATTTGAGTGTCTTTTAATATTTTCTTCATTATTCCCTCAAACTTTTTCTTTGCTAACTTAGTCAATTTTAATTGGTGTGGATCATTCAACCCTTTCTTCACAAGTTCCTAATCTTTCACTACCTCATCAATATCCTCCTTCAATATTTCCCTAACATACTCATTCGTTTCTACCTTTAACCTCATATCATGATCGGTCCATAAACATCACTCTTGGATCAACTTCTTTTATACAACTCATTTTAGTTTCTACCATAAAACATATGTTTTCCTTATACTTTTCCACAACTATCTGGGGTATTCTTACTCTCTTTTTCATCTCATCTGAAATGTCTTAATCAAACATGTTGCATTGTTGGTTATGTGATCTTATGATGACTTTCTCTAATAATAACTAATTGATTCCATGGTGCACTTATTTGAATTCCAATCTAATATTGTCATTGTAGGGAGTCTCTTCATGACATGAAAGAATAGGTAGGTTATCAAAGATCCAAATCTAAAACTTGCATATTTACTCTTCTTTATCCTCTCAAGATTGTCAAAGAGGATTTGTTTCAGAATCTCACAGAGGTTGACCTCTATATTATCAATGCACATCTAGTTATATGTTGCATTTATGAAACCTTTTGAGACTTCATCTTTCGTAGAGATAGAACTCATCTTAAATGCTAAAATCTTGCTAATGAATCTTACATCATCTTGCTTAATTAAACTTAACATCATATCTCTTCAATTCGACTTAGTTGTTGTATTTTCCAGTGTGAATTTCTTTACATTTTTCTCATTGATAGGTGTCTTTTCTTTGTTGCTTTAAAATTTCACTTCATGGATTATACCACTATTTATCTCAATGATTTTCTCTCCAATCCTTTAAAAAAATCATGAATTTTGCTCAAGATGATTCTTTCCCATTCTTCATTATCAAATTCATTTTGGAATATGAACTGCACAATCTTCAATTGCCCTAGGTGCTGAAATTCATCCTTATCACTCATGTCATTCCTATACACATTATCAAATTCATTTAAAATATCAGTATCTCCTAAGGTTTTGAACTTGCAGTGTATGTAAGACCTTACATCCTCCACAACTAATACTCTGTCTAGAATTTGTGAAAAATGCCCTAGTAGGCTCATCTTCCAAATTTTGTATGGAATTCTTCTTAAACTTGAACCTTGACTTTTTTGTCATATCATGCAATAAAGATGGATCCTGTAATGTCCCCATTTCCAAGATTGATTTTTATAATAATAGAGTTAATATACAATTAAATAAAATAAATAATTATTTAGTAAATTAAATATTAACTAAATAAAATAATAAACAATAATATAGTTTATTAAATATATAATGAAGCATTATAATTGCACTAATATATAAAAGAATTTATTTAATATTATTATATATAATAAAAATTAATATAAAGACAAAAAGATTGTTATAAAAAAATAGAATAGATAATATTTGTATATGAAATATTAAAATAATATTAATTATTTCATCACATAATATTATATTATCATTAAATATATGATTAATACATGTTAAATATTAATTATAATAATGTGACTATAGAGAAAAGTCACAACCGATGAGAGATTATTATCCATCTCATTATTTATATGGCAGAGTAAAACATCATTGAGGGGGAGAAAAGGAAGAGAGGCCTAGACCCTCCAATGCAGAACAATCAATTGAATAATAGTAGGAAGACCATTGAATAGTCACCAGGAATATATCATCAAGGAGGAGGTAAAACAAACAATTATTATTTCAAAAGATATCATAACTATAGTAGTCAAAATCCCAGTAAGAATTTATCATTGCAAGGTAAACTACAAGATAGGTGACTATAGTCATGTTGCCCATATACGATGAAGTGTCCTTAGAGTCCTAGTAGTCAACTGGCACATCAGAGTAATCTTGAACCAAGACAAAACATCCAAATGCATAGACTTCCCAAGCGTCAGTAATACATTTGACATCAAATCTAGACAAATCACATTACCCTTCAAGCATCCCTACAATGAGAATCAATAGGCACGAGTAAGGAGTTAATCAATAATGGATGTCATAGGGTACATAAGTACCAAACAACAAAAAGGCATAGCTAGAGACTCTGATGAAGTAATATAGGCACAAGCAAAGAGAGACCGCAGTCACCAAGTGAATCATAGATGATTACTTATCAGAAGTCACACTAGAAGATAGCTATATATTAAGAGGAGATCAAGGTCTGTTTAGCACACAAGAGACTTAGTAATCTGCCAAAACTCATGGAGTTGTTTATTTGATGATAAGACCAGATTCAATGTTAAGAAAAGATTCAACTAGATGGGCAGATGAAGATAATTCGTTGCTTGAAACTTGTAATGATTGATGGAGGGAAAATAAGGGAAAAATAATCTAATATGTAACTAAGTGAATAGGAAAAGAAAATGGTAGACAAGTTTGTGAGAAATGTGCTCAGCACTAACTATTGTCGAGTGCCAATTTGCTTGGTACCTTAAGGAACCGAGAGGCTGCTTGACACATGAAGGTGTTGAGTGACAGGTTGCTCGGCACGTGAAGGTGCCAAGTGATAGGTAGTTTTCTTAGCACGTGAAGGTGCCGAGTCACAGGCAGTAGGTGCCTTGGCACAAGAAGAAGCTGAGTAAGCTCGGCACACAAAGGGCAATGCTCAGAAATAATGGATGTCGAGTGAGCTCAGCTCAAACTAGAAAAATTATAACTCAGTGAAATTTCACCGTGAATGTTTCCAACATTAAAACCAGAGAGCCAAAGCTTGAAGCTTCTAAACAAACTTCTCAAATGCAATGAATAGAAGAAGAACAATGGATTCAAGTATGCTTGCTTACTTTCTATTCAACTTTGATTAAAAATATTACAAAATTTGGGAGCATTCGGCTTCAACCAGAAAACCCTAAAATAACCCTAAACTAGTAAAACTTCAAACTTCAATGAACTTTAAACTTGTAGCCCTAATGGCTGCATACAATGGTGCCTAGAGAAATCACTGGTTCAACAGGACAAAACCAACAATAGAAAACTTACAAAGTGAACAAGGGAAACACTTGCCAACTAGATCTATTGATCTCTTTCCTTTTTCTTTGTTCTACGCTACAACTTCTATCTTCTCTACTCTACTAAACCGAGTCTCTCTGAATGAATGAATGTAGAAAACATTCCTTTTGTCATATTCCATTTTCCCTCTCAACATGATTTCAAAACTCACCTATCGCATTCATTTTTATGACTGTTGTGCAGGTCGTCAAGGATGATAGGTGGGAGTTTGGCTCCAAGGGCAAACGGCCTTTTGCCTTCAATATTCCAACACTCCCCCTTTGTCCCGAGCTAAACAAACAAGGATCACTGCTAATCCACATCAACTACACCAAGACACTTTCTTAGGTGTACAAAACTTCCAATGCCTAATGGCTTGGTAAAAATGTCTGCTAGCTGCTGCTCAGACTTATGAAATTCCATTTTGATATCCCCATTCTCCACCAACTCTCTGATGAAGTGATATTTGATCTCAATATGCTTGCTTCTACCATGGAAAATTGGATTCTTGGACAATGCAATTGATGAGATGTTGTCACAATAAATTGTGGTTCCATCCTCTTGCCTTTCATTCAAATCTATCAAGATCCTCCTTAACCAAATAGCTTGACATGTTGTTGCATTTTCTGCTATGTATTCAACCTCTTCTGTAGATTGAGCAACAATAGGTTGATTCTTGGATGCCCATGACATGGCACCCAATCCCATATGAAACATGTATCTAGAAGTGCTCTTCCTATCATCTATACTTCCAGCCCAATCACTATCAATGTAACCAAACAACTTGAATTCATTATTTGTAGTATAAAAAATTCCAAATCCCTTGGTACCTTTCACATACCTTAAGATCCTTTTTCCCGCTTGCCAATGGGAATCCTTTGGTGTTTCCATAAATTTAGAAATCAAACTTACTACATGCATTAGGTCTGGCCGAGTTGCAGTCAAATATATTAAACTTCCAACCATACTCTTGTATAGTGTTGGATCCACTATCTTGCTAGAGTCTTCTTTGCTCAACTTCAGACCTAGTACTATTGGTGTTGGGGTTGTCTTACTATTCTGCATTTTAAATCTGTTGAAGATCTGCCTTGCATATTTTTCTTGAGAGATGAAGATGCCATCATGCATTTGTTTTACTTCTATGCCTAGAAAGTATTTCAAGAGACCTAAGTCTGTCATTTCAAATTCATTTTTCATGGCCTCTTTGAACTCACCAATTAGAGCCTTGTCATTTCTAGTAAAAACCAAATCATCTACATATAAGACAACAATCAACACATTTTCATTTGTTTCCTTGATGTAGAGAGTAGGCTCACCATTACTTTTGCTAAAGCCATTGCTCATCAAATATGAGTCAATCCTACTATACCATGCCCTTGGAGCTTGCTTAAGCCCATAAAGAGCTCTCTTCAATCTATATACTTTATTCTCTTCACCTACAACTTCATAACTAGGTGGCTGCTCCACATATACTTCTTCTTTCAATACACCATTTAGGAAGGCAGACTTCACATCCATTTGGTATACCTTCCATTTGTGTTGAGCTGCAATTGCTATGACAGCACGCATGGTTTCCATTCTTGCAACCGGTGCATATGTCTCATCATAATCTTTGCCATACTGTTGTTTGTAGCCCTTAACTACTAGCCTTGCCTTATGCTTATCAATCTTGCCTTCAGCATTGCATTTGGTCTTGTAGACCCATTTTACTCCAATCACTTGCCTCTTGGGAGGCAATTCAGTTAGCTCCCATGTCTCATTTCTTTCTATAGCATCTATTTCCTCATCCATGGCCTTACACCATTTCTTCTCCTTAATAGCTTCTTCAAAATATATTGGATCACTATGAGAAAATAATGCAAAATTAACACTCTCATCATAATCTTCATACCTTTCATCTTGGTACATCTCCCTAAGACTCTTGGTCTTTCTTGGTAACAGGGAGGAGAGTGTAGGATCAAAATCTTCACTGTTGTTGCTTTGTCGAATAGTTCAGTCTTCACTGGTACTCGACACTGACACTTAGTCATGCCTAGAGGTGCTCGGCAATGATTGAGTTTGCTTGCCTTTTCTTCTATTTTCTCCTTCATCTTGTTGTTCGTCAGCATCTTCTTCACTCATAATTGGCACTTTACTTGAAGTGCTCAGTGACTCATCAGTTAGACCATACCAAGACCGATTTTCAAGAAATTCCACATCTCTTGAAAGAATCATCTTGTTGTTCAATGGGTCATACAATATGTATGCCTTTGATTTTGAGTTGTACCCTATGAAGATGCAATTCACACCTTTGTCATCCAATTTCTACCTTTGCTCTTTAGGTACATGTGCATATGCAACACATCCAAACACCCTTAGGTGTACAATTGTTCATCTTCCTCGTGACCATGCTTCCATTGGAATTCTATCATGAAATGCCTTTTTAGGACACCTATTAATTAGGTAAACTATTGTTGCCATAGCCTCTCCCCAAAATTCAGTTGGGAGACCTTTCTCTTTCATCATGCTCCTTGTCATTTCAACAATGGTCATGTTCTTTCTTTCAGCCACTCCATTCTGTTGTGGTGTATAGCTGGTTGTGAGCTCTTCTTTATACCATGTTTCCTACAAAAAATTACAAAAGAATTGGAGGTATACTCCCCTCCTCTATCTAATCTTAGGACCTTCATATAGTGTCCACATTCTCTTTCAGCCTAGGCTTTGAACTCGAGAAACTTATCAAATGCTTTAGATTTAAATTTCAAAAAATAAACCCATGTCCTATGACTGAAATCATCAATAAATGTCATGAAATAGGTACTCCCCCTAATGGAAGTAACTTGCATAGGACTGACTAGGTCAGTATGCACTAAATCTAATGGATATCTAGCCCTCCTAGAATTTCCACAATTAAAGGGAAGCCTATGTTGCTTACCCAAAATACAAGCCTCACACTTGTCACATGAATTTCCTATACATGGAAAACCTTCTACCATGCTTTTATTTGACAAAAAAATTAAACTAGCATAGCCAAGATGACCATAACTGAGGTGCCATAGCCGTGAGGGGTCTTCAATCACACTCCTTAGAGCTGATTGTGTGGGAGGTGCAACACCAACTTGAGATGAGAAACATGTCTCTATCCTCAAGGGAAACATTATGTTCTTTGTCATTTGAACTACTGCAAGTAAGTTCTTGCTCACATCCTTTTCATGAATGACACACGTGTCATTCTCCATCAAAACTTTGTATCCATTTTGAATGAGTTGACCAATGCTCATCAGATTGTGCTTCATACCAGGGGAAAAATACACGTTTTGTATTTCCTTCTTCTCACCTTTCTTGGTGCAGACCATAATAGATCCTTTGCCCACAACTAGTAGGGTTCCATTGTTACCCATTTTAATTTCAGATTTGAAACTCTTGTCAATGAATGAAAACAAGGTTTCATTACCACTCATGTGGTTGCTACATCCACTATCAATGTACCAAACCTCAGGGCTTCCTTCTTCACCAACATTACACATGATGAAGGCAGTGGCATTGTTTCCACTTCTCATGTTCACATCGGCCACATTTGCTTGTCCTAACTGATCATTTTGCCTCTTCTAGCATTCACTTGCATAATGGCCATATTTATGACAGTATTAGCATTCTACATTACTCCTATTTGAGTTGTAGTTTTTCTTACGTCCTCTTGAAGTATTTTGTGAGCTACTTGCTCCATCTGCTCTTCCTAAGCTTTCTGCTGCAATATTTCTTTGTCCTTTGTTACCTTAGCCTTTGCCTCTGGAGTTTCTGCCTGAGCCATTTCTTCCTCTCCCCCTTCCTCTTGGATTTGACTAAGCTTGAATTCTTTCTCTTGGGAAGAAGAAGATGCAGATCTATTGATCCTATGCTTATGGGTTTGAAGAGTACCCATCAACTCATCCATTGTCAAAACAGTGAGGTCTTTTGCCTCTTCTATGGTCATGACCAAATTGTCATATTTATGAGGTAAACTCCTCAATATCTTTTCCACTATCCTCTACTCTTGATAGTCTTCTCCATTTGATTTTAGTTTATTAATCACATTGGAGGTCTTTGAACTGAAATCTACAACTGATTCATTTTCCTTCATTTGAAGGTTCTCAAACTCCCTCTTTATATTCTATAGCTTTATTGTACAGACTTTATCAGTCCCCTTGAAGTTCATCTCAAGGATATCCCATGCTTCCTTTGCATAATTTGCTACTGCAACCTTGGGGAATACAGTCTCTGTCATTGCTGCTTCAATAAGACTTAATGCCTTTGCATCTTTCCTCCTTGACTCTTTCAAATGAGTCTTTTGATTATTGGTAAGAGCAGCATACTGAGCTGAGTCTATCACATCATTGAACCCATTTATAACAAATTCCCACAAATCATTTGCAACCATTATGGTTTTCATCTTCTTTGCCCATGTATCATAGTTATGCCCATTAAAGGATGGTGGCTACTTCCATATCTTTCTTGTATCTACTACCATGTCAAATATCCAAAGAAAATAAATGCCCTAACTTACTATGGATCTGGGGCCTCAAAGCTCTAATACCATGTGAAAAATGTGTTCAGCACTAACTATTGCCAAGTGCCAGTTTGCTCGGCACCTTAAGGAGCCGAGTGCTAGTTTTCTAAGCATGTGAAGGTGTCGAGTGACAAGTTGCTCAACACATGAAGGTGTTGAGTGATAGGCAATTTGCTCGACACGTGAAGGTGCTAAGTTACAGGTAGTAGGTGTTGAGTTAGCTTGACACAAGAAGAAGCTAAGTGAGCTCGGCACACAAATGGAAATGCTCGACAACAATGGGTGCCGAGTGAGCTCGGCTCAAACTGGAAAAATTATAACTTAGTGAAATTTCAATGTGAATGTTTCCAACATTAAAACCAAAGAGCCAAAGCTTGAAGCTTCTAAACAAAATTCTCAAATGCAATGAACAGAATAAGAACAATGGATTCAAGTATGCTTGCTTTCTTTCTATTCAACCTTGATTAAAAATATTACAAAATTTGGGAGCATTCGGCTTCAACCAGAAAACCCTAAAATAACCCTAAACTGGTAAAACTTCAAACTTCAATGAACTTTAAACTTGCAGCTTTAATGCCTGCATACAATGGTGCCTGGAGCAATCACTGCTTCAACAGGACAAAACCAACAATAGAAAACTTACAGAGTGAACAAGGGAAACACTTGCCAACTGGATCTGTTGATATCTTTCTTTTTGCTTTGCTTTGCTCTGCTCTACAACTTCTATCTTCTCTGCTCTGTTGAATTGACTCTCTCTGAATGAATGAATGTAGAAAACATTCCTTTTCTCATATTCCATTTTCCCTCTCAACGTGATTTCAAAACTCACCTACAACATTCATGTTTATGACTGTTGTGTAGGTCGTCAAGGATGGTAGGTGGGCATTTGGCTCCAAGGGCAAACAGCCTTTTTCTTTTAATATTCCAACAAGGTTGGACAAAGAAAGAAAAGAAGAAATGGAAAACATAAACAATATCAATATATATATAGTTTAATATCATGGGAGAACAAGAGGAACATGCACTCATCAAAGGAGAAAAAAACTATATGTAGATTCCTCTTAATAGTCTATGTTCCAGCATTGCCAATAAAAAGAGGACTACTTTCAGCTAGTCAAAAGAAGAAAATCCAAACAATAAGCATAGTAGGGAAATTATAAATCCTAATCTACAAACACTTTGGAAGAGTTAAAAGTTAATATCATTAGCAAATAAAAGTAACCAGAAAGAATAGATCACTGGCTGCAAGAATATATCACACATCATTCGGAGTACATTTGCATGGTGAAAGATAATAACCAGCACGGTTGCAGGAAAATTATACAAACATGGTCGTATAAATATAGAAGCTCCACATACCACTTCAATAGAAGATAAGACATCTAAAACAAGAGAAATAAGGGACACCAAATATAATAGGTACAAAGGTATAACATCAGATAGAAGAACAAACAAATATTCAAGTGTAAACAATTGGAGCAGCTTTTGAACAACTAATTAATATACAAGGGAAATAGGACTAAAACAAAACAAGGGAACATTGGAACTCATTAGACACATCTTGAGACAATCAATCAATTAAAGGCCTTCTTCAACCTAACAACAATAGACAATCCTCATGTAGACAATAATAAGAATCATAAATAGGAATCTAAAGGTGGCTTTAGATGATATAAGGTAGTGTAGATTTATCAAGGTCTATATAAGATAAGTAATTGGAAAAATATTTCATGTACTTGAAGAAACCTTTCAAAAATCTTATAGGATTAGACAAGGGAGATTATAGATCCATTCTTAATTTAAAATGACTTCACATATTTAACCTCAACGATGTGAATAAATACCTCAATACCACAAAATTAAAGCTTGGCATAAATTTTCTTGAATTGGGTTCTCAATTGCATCAAATCACCTTCAATTTTCTCTCTAGTCTCCTCCACAAGTTCTTCTAGGACCCAAATGCTCTAGTGGTGGTTAATTACTTTGATTTTAATCCTTATATCTACCTCAAATCCAATCTGCATTAATTGGTCATGTACATACAATTCAAAAAGTTGATTATGCATCAAGTAGCCTGAATTTATTTCTAATGATTAGATATGATCTCAGGTTCTTATGCACTCTTAACTGTAGCTTCTTAACATTATTTTCATGCTTCTCCCAAGTGCACAAAATTTATGTCACCATTTTAGGGTTTGATGAATTTTCAAGTGTAATATCCCCTATTCCTCTAATGAATTGAATGTTTAAATTGATAAGGGTTTCTCAGCTACTACTATTGATTCAACTTTTTCTATAATTTGTCATTTGTCTTCTCTACCCATACTTGAGTGCTTGGTGGTGATCTTTCTTTAACAATTTTTTTGTCTAATATTTCAATTTTCTTTCCTTTCACATTATTATTCCTTCTTGTATTGTTGTTTGCATTCTCTCTAAAGTTCAAATGTTGTGCTCTCATGTTGTTCATTCTACAAAACCTTGTTGTATGTCCCAGATTGTTCCAAACCTCACATGTCATAACATTGTTTCCATATCTAGGTCCAACTTGATTAATCTGTAATCTAAAATCCCTAGCAATATGTCCAAAATTGTTGCACTTATAGCACATAACTCCATTTCTTATGGCATGTGTTGCTCCCAATGGCCCCTAGTTGCATGGATTCCATTATTGCTATATCTAGGTTGCCTACATTCATTAGATTTATGTCCATAAGCAAAGAAATTATCACAATAACCAAAAAAGGGTTTAGTATACTTACCTATACAATCCTTCATGTATCCAATCTGATTACATGCAAAGCATTTTCCACTAAATTATTTTTTTAACTTTTTTCATATTTTTTAGGTTGATTAAGTACTTCTTTGTTTAGATCTTCCTGTTGATCAAGTTGTTGGTTCACTAGATCTTGTTCCTCGATAACTTTATATCTTTTAGATGAGTCTCCTTCAAAATATCCAATCCTTGTTTTTTCTCTAATCAATATTTGTGCCATAATCTATTCATCAAGCTTCTCAGTAGTAGAGTATAACTTCTCTAAATGTTGCTTTGTGTGTGTAATTTATCCTTTAACAATAATTTTGTACTTCTCAAGTTTTGAATATTGTAGCTTTATATTCTCAACTTCATGTCACCTTGGTAAGTTTGGAATTCATATCTACATTCACAAATCTCAAATCTAACTTACTTTTCTTCTCATCTTCCATCATGCTCATCTTAAGATTGGTAATCTCAAGTTCATGTTTTAAAATTTCATGTTGCGGCTACAATTGTTGAGAGCATAATTGCAACAAGTTGCAATTGATGTCAACCCTATTGGTAAGAGAAGTTTCAAACTTACTAGAGAGACATTCACTAATAGTGTAGAGTGTCATGTCTATTGATTCATGAAGAGGATTTGAAAAGAAGAGATCATGAGATAACCTAGTGAAAGGTTGAGATAAGATGTGTAAATGAGATGGAATTACAATGGGCATTTGATAAGTTAGTACTTGACAAGATAATGTGTTTTTCATTCATTTAGAAGATAGTTGAATGAAGCTAAGAGTTTGAACAAGTTAAAAGGATAAGCTTGACCGAGTGTCAGTGTTGCATGCTCAATGAAGGAGTTAAAACAAAAGATAAAGGAACTCAAGCATTATTGAGTGATAGAGATTTCTGAGTGATAGTGTATACCCAATTGTATAGTGATTACTTAGCAAGACAATTTTGTGTTGACTAAGTTATCTAGTGAAGACCGAGCAGAAGAACATAGTGATGACTAGGTGACAGAAAAAGAATAGTTTGTGAAAGAATTCAGATTTTTGGTTGACATAGTTGAAATCTTGGAATAAGAAAAGTGTGTTGACAATAAGGATTGATGAGTTATATTATTTAATGCAAGGAAAGGATTAGTTGAGTGATTAAAGGCTAAGATTTGAGTAGATGTTTCTAGAAATGTTGAGAAGAGAAGAAGAAAAAGAAGATGGGAAGATTTATTGAATATTTTGGATATGATCACAAACCCTAAGATTTCTAATTGTGATTAAGAAAAAAAAATCAAAGCTACATATTTAAGGAGGTATCTAGTATGTTTTATGAGGTTGTTGGACTGGAACTTGTGAAGACAAGTGGTGGACAGACTTGCAAGGAGAAGTGAAAATTTTGTAAGGTGAAGGATTGCTTGAAGAGTTGCCAAGCAAATCTGAGATGATGAGAATGATAGAGTCTAGTCAATGAACCAGATTTGAGCCGAACAATGATCTAAATTTGCAAAGTGAGTTAATGTTATTAGATCAAAGTTTTGTTGTTACTTTCTAACCATTGTGGCAGTTGTAAAATCATTTTTGATAAGGTTGACCTAACACTCATTTGTCAATCCTTTAATCAAGGTGACATAACAATGGAATGTTCATAATCCCTTTAACAGGCCACTCCTAACAGGATGATTAAATCATTTAACAGTGTGTTTTGTAACCTTTAACAAGGTTTCCTCCTAACAAAGCTCACTTCAAAAGAGTGAAAAGAAGTAGCATGTTACTAGTGGTTTTTCCCAAATTGAGTTTCCATGTTAAATATTGGTGTCAAACATTGTGTAGATGTTTTTTATGCGTTTATGCTACTTACTGTTATTAAGTCTATTTTATTGTTCACTGTGATAATTTTTTGCAATTCGACGCATATAGAACAAAGAACTAAAATGGAATGAATAAGTTGGACTATTATGAAAAAAATTATTCGGTGACTTATTGGGTTAATTTTTTTGAAATTTTAAGTGTTTGATTTGTACATCTAGACCTGGGGATAACTGATTCACCCCCTCGTTCCCTCTTCAGTTATTCTAAATATTCTAATAGTTGGTATCAGAGCTCTTGGTGCTTGTGTGAAAGGTTGAAGGACTTAAAAGTAAAGATCATGATGTACAAGAGAGAGATACCCAAGTTGAGTAAGGAGAATTTTTGGCACAGGCTAATGAACTTGCATCTATAAGGTATTGAAGATTTTGCACTTTCCTTTCTTGAAAAGGAGTACGTTGAATTTCCCAAACCTATGACTATTGAGCAGATGAAAGAGAAGTAGGAACATAACCAAATGATGATTGAACTTGCATCTTCTCTAAGCTATTTTGAATTTGATGAAGTGAAAGATTGTGTAAATGAAAAGAAAGTATGGGACAATCTAGTACTAATTCATGGAGGTGACACAAATGTGGTGAGAGCTAAGGTGAAAAGTTTAAGAGGAAATTTTGATGACATGAGAATGAATGAAGGTGAGAATATAGAAAAATATGTTGGTCAAATAAAAGAAGTGGTGAATGTTATCAAAAGTGTTGAAGGTGAAATATCTAAGGAGACAATGATCGGCATGGTACTGAGGACTTTACTTTTCATTTACGCTATTAGAGTGTCTACAATACAAGAGTTGAGGTGCACACCTAGTAATGATCTCACATTGGATAGTCTAGTTGGTAGACTTACAGCTTTTGAGTTGGCTAATTTTGATAATTACTTCCTTACTAATATTGAAAGTGTTTTCAAAGAAAAACTTACTCGTGATGGTTCTAGAAAGGAGAAGAAAATCAAACATGTGAATCTTGATAGTGACTCATATGAAGAATCTGATGAACTTGAGGCATTATTAGCTAAGAGGCTACCTAGAGGACGAGGTAAATACAAAGGTAAGCTTCCCATTATCTATTTCACATGTAATAAAGTTGATCATATTGCTGCAAGATGTCCTGACAAAGAGGATAAGGATGAGAAGAAGGACAATAGGTACTGAAAAAGAAGAGACAATAGAGATGGAAGGACAACAAAAACTACAAAGGAAAAGTTAAGAAATTTTCTTACATTGATGAAGAAAATTTTGGTAGTGGTACTGATGAAAATGATGGAGAAGTTGTGTATGTTGCTATGAAAGATGATTCTGATGAAGATGAAAAATTTGAAAGGACTACTCTAATTTTACATATAAGAAAAAATAACATATGGATAATTGATAGTGGATGTTCACAGCATATGACTAGTGATACAAGCAAGTTTGAAATGTTGATTCAGTATAATGATAATAGTGTTAAGTTTTGAAATGATGCACCATGTTATGTGAAAGGTAAAGGATCAATTATTCTAAATGATAAAATTAGATGTGATAATACATATTGGGTTGATGGTTTGAAATATAACTTGTTGACTGTGGCACAATTGATTAGTTTTGGCTACAGGGTATTTCTAAACAAGAAAGAAAAGATCTATGATGCTACAGGTGAACTAATTGGAAGTGGAGAAAAAACAAGAGGTAATTTGTTCTATCTAGACCTATCTGATGATACATGCTTATTTGTCCAATATGAAGATGTTTGGTTATGGCATTAGAGGTTGTGTCATGTGAATTTTGACAATTTGGTTGAGATTAGTAAGAAAAGAAGAGTAAGAGAATTTCCAAGATTGAGTAAACGGAATAAGGTGATGTGCAAACAATTCCAATTGGGAAAAATGACCAAGTCTAATTTCAAGAGCTATTTTTTTCTTTTGATGATATTTTGGAATTAGTTCATACTAGCTTATGTGGTCCTATTGGAGTGCAAAGTTAATATGGAGATAAGTATTTTATCTTATTTGTTGATAACTTATCTAGAATTATGACTGTAATGTTTCTTAAATTAAAAGATGATGCTTTTCAAATGTTTAAGTGGTGTTTGGCTAGAGTGGAGAAAGAAACAGGTAAGAGCCCGAAGTGTTTGAGATCAGCTAGAGGAGAGTTCATATCTAGAGGGTTTAACATATTCTACAATAATAGAGGAATTAAAAGGAAAATGCCTACACCTAGAAATCTGCCACAGAATGGTATAGCTGAAACATGGAATAGATCCATAATGGATTATGCAAGAGAATTGATGATGGAGAAAAATGTTTCATCAAAGTATTGGAGAGAAGTTATTAGCACTGCATTGTATACACTAAACCGCATACAAGTCAAGAAAGGTGCCAACAAAAGACCTTTTGAGCTATGGTATGGACATGTATCTAATGTTAATTATTTTAAAGTTTTTGGAAGAAGATATTATATTCTGAAAGATTCAAGGAATGGAAAGTTTGATGCTAAAAGTGATGAAGGTATATTCCTAGGATATTCCACAAAGAGTAAGGCATACAAATGTTTGAATTTTAACACTAACAAGGTTGTGAAAAGTGCAAATGTTAGAGTTGATGAATTTGCATAGAAGAATGAGGTGGAATGCAAGAAAGAACCTGAAGACTACATAAATTTTGCATATATTCATGAAGGAGAACCAAACACCATCCCTAAACCTAAGAAACCAATTGAAGAAATACAAAATGTGAACATTGTCGAGTCACAACAGAAAGGCCCTACCGAGTGTTAGACTGTGGAAGTCAAGAAACAGGCAAAGAATGTTGACCATCAGAATGATGTACCTGTGATATAAGCGATATCACAAAAAGATGAACTTGAAGTGATTGAACATGTTGAACTTGGTGAACCTAGTGAACCTCAGCAAGAACAAAGAAGAAAATAACTTTTCCTATCAAAGTATGTAAGAAGAAATCATATACAAGACCAAATCATTGGAGACAAAGATTCAGGAGTTATGACAAGAAAAAGACTGAGGAGTGATACATGTCTACTATGTGAGTATGAGCCTAGATCAGTCAAGGATGCACTTGGGAATGAAGATTGGATTGTACCCATGCATAAAGAGATTGGGAAAATTGAAAAGAATGAGACATGGACTCTAGTACCCAGACCAAAGAACAAGAATGTTATTGGAACAAAGTGGATATTCAGAAAAAAGTTGAATGAAGAAGGTGAAGTCACAAGGAATAAGGAAAAACTAGTTTGTAAAGGATATGCACAAAAAGAAGGAATTGGCTATGGAAAAACTTTTTCTCTAATTGCAAGGTTGGAAGGAGTAAGGACTTTTCTTGCATATGTTTCTTATGAAGGATTCAAAGTTTATCAAATGGATATGAAGTTTGTGTTTTTCAATGGTATACTTGAAAAGGAAGTCTATATTGAGCAACCTGAAGGTTTTTTTGAGCCTAGCAAGAAAAACATGGTATGTAAATTGCATAAAGATTTGTATGATTTGAAACAAGATCCTAGAGCAGGTATGAGAGATTGCATGCATACTTGCTAAAAATTGGTTTTGCAAAAATAATGACAACAGCAATCTGTACTTGAAAAGTGAAAGTGAAAGCAAGATATTGTAGCTGAAATTTTTGTGGATGATATCATATTTGGAGGAGAAAATGAATTGTGTAAATCATTTGCTAATGAGATGAAGACAAAGTTTGAAATGTCTATGTTTGAAGAGATCAAATTTTTTGTTGGCCTACAAGTATATTAGATGAAGCAAGGTATCTACATTACAAAATCAAAATATATCAAGGAGATACTAAAAAATGTTGGTATGGAAGACTCAAAACCAATTGGAACTCTTATGGCTAAGTAACTAGACATAAACTTTCAAAGAATGATGATTTTAGAGGGGTAAACCAAACATTGCACAGGTCAATGATTGGAAAATTGCAGTATGTAGTTCATAGAAGACCTGACATTGCATTAGCAGTTGGAATAGTTGCAAGATTTTATGTTAATCATAAAGAGAATCACATGATGGATGTGAAAAGGATACTGAGATATTTCAAAGGAACAGAGGGCCATGGCCTTTGGTATAAGAAGAATGATAAATTTGAGCTGAAGGTTTATACACATGTTGATTGGGCTAGAAATATTGATGATAGAAAAAGCACTAGTGGGGCACTTTTTTCCTTGGAAATAGACTGATTTCTTGGACAAGCAAGAAGCAAAACAATATTTCTCAATCCACAGCAGAAGTTGAATATGTTGTTGCAGTAGTGAATTGTTCTAACATTGTTTGGATCAAGAAATTATTGAAAGGTGTGAAGGAAGAGATTATTGATCCTATAGTAATCTATTGTGATAATACAAGTTCTATAAACATTTCAAAGAATCCTATAATTCATACTAAGACAAAACATATTGAGATCAAGTATCATTACTTGAGAGAATTGGTTCAAGACAAAGGAGTGAGGCTTGAATATGTGAACACAAAGGAATAGATAGCTAACATATTTACTATGGCATTACTAAGGAAGCACATGAGTACTTGAGAGATAAGTTAGGGGTCATTCCCCTCTCTGAGAACATGTGGCATTGTATCAAATGTTATTATCAAAATATTATACACATTAATGCAAAAGGTCACACTTTAGGATCTACCTAAAGGTGCGAAATGATGAGAAGAGCTCATTTTGAAGATGAACTTGATGATAGAGAAAGAAAATGTACAAGTACGATTGATGATATCTACATGAATGAGATGTATGTCAGTGTACCTGATGTTGCTGTGGTGACTGAGATATTTTTGGCATTTTTGTCAAAGAGGGAGAGATGATAATGAAGACTATAGGTATTTACTATAGTAGGAGGTGAAGATGGAAGATCAGAAAGAGAAAGAGGGAGATCATAAAGTAAGATGGAGACTATTGTTATCACTGAAGTTGATGAGAATTGGAATGAAACTAAGAAGATCTACCTATTGAAGACAGAGGGAGCAATGCAATGTTGTTGAACACTTAAGGTGTTGTGTTATTTTTGGATTGCACAGTAACTTGAGGGTGTTTTCATCAATGCCAAAGAAGGAGGTTGTTGGAGCTACAATTGTTGAGAGCCTAATTAGAATGATTGTTATATTGTCATTGATGTCAAACCTATTGGTATGACAAGTGTCAAACCTACTGGAGAGACATTCACTAACAGTGTAGAGTGTCATATCTATTGACTAATGAAGAGGATTTGAAAAGAAGAGATCATGAGATGACCTAGTGAAAGGTTAAGATAAGATGTGTAAGTGAGATGGAATTACAATGGGCACTTGATAAGTTAGTACTTGAAAAGATAATATGTTGTTCATTCATTTAGAAGACAGTTGAATGAAGCTAAAAGTTGAAACAATTCAAAAGGATAAGCTTGATCGAGTGTCAGTGTCGCACGTTAATAAAGGAGCTAAAGCAGAAGATTAAGGAACTTGAGCATTATCGAGTGATAGAGATTGTCGAGTGATAGTATCGACTGAGCTATATAGTGATGACTGAGCGAGACAATTCTATGTTGACCAAGTAATCCAATGAAGACCGAGCAGAAGAACATAGTGATGATCGAGTGATAGCAAAAGAACAGTTTGTGAAAGAATTGAGAGTTGTGGCTATCATAGTTGAAACCTTGGAATAGTTAAAGCGTGTTGACAATAAGGATTGATGAATTGTATTATTTAATGCAAGGGGAGGATTATTTGAGCGATTAAAGGCTAAGATTTGAATAGATGTTTTTAGAAGTGTTAAGAAGAGAAGAAGAACAAGAAGATGGACAGATTCAATGAATGTTTTGAATCTGATCGTAAATCCTAAGATCTATGATTGTGATTAAGAGAAAAAATATCAAAGCTACCTATTTAAGGAGGTATCTAATATGATTTATGAGGTTGTTGGACTAAAAACTTGTGAAGACAAGTGGTGAATAGACTTGCAAGGTGAAGGATTGCTTGAAGAGTTGCCAAGAAGATCTAATATGATGAGAATAATGGAGTTAATCAATGAACTAGAGTTGAACCGAATAGAGGTCTGAATTTGTTAATTGAGTTCTATGTTATCTGATCAAAGTTTTGTTGTTACTTACTAACCATTGTAGTAGTTGTAAAATCATTTTTGATAATGTTGACCTAACAATCATTTGTAAATCATTTAATCAAGGTGACATTCTAATGGAATGTTCTTAACCCCTCTAATAGGCCACTCCTAACACGGTGATTAAATCCTTTAACAAGGTCACACCTAACAGTGTATTTTGTAACCTTTAATAGGGTTGGGTCCTAACAGAGCTCACTTTAGAAAAGTGAAAAGTGGTAGCATTTTAGCATGTGTTTTTTTGAAATTGAGTTTCCACATTAAATATTGGTGTCAAACATTGTGTGGAAGTTTTTTATGTGTTTATGATACTCATTATTTTAAGTTTAAATTTATTGTTGATTGTGATAAGTTTCTGCAATTTGGCACATATAGAACACAGAGCTAAAATGGAATGAATAAGTTGGATTATTGTGAATAGTTTTATTCAGTGAGTTATTGGGTTTGTTGAAGTTTTAAGTGTTTGATTTGTACATCTAGACTTGGGGATAGATGATTCACCCCCTCTCAAATATTCCAAATATTCTAATATTTCATTCTTCGTCTTAAGCTTAGAAACTGCATCACTATCCAAGATTTGATCATGTGACTCTTTCTTTTCAGATTTAGATGATTCAATCTGCTCCTTCAATTTTTGGATGAAATATTATGCATCTCTAAGTTTGATCTTCATTTTGTTCCTTTCTTTTGTAATTACATGAAGTTCCTCAATAGATTCTTCCATTTCTTCTAAATTTGATCCATATCCATAGAAATCTTACTCAAGATGTTAGGCCTCCTCTGAGTAACTATGCTCTGATATCAATTATTAGAAATATGGAATACTGAGAGGGGAGGTGAATCAGTGTTCCGTAAGCTTTTTCCCAACTACATATATTATTAACAATCTTCAAACTTGCATATCCAAAAGTATACATTTTTTTTTTAATCGAGATTTAATTAGAAAAAAAATAGAGAGAGGGAGAAAGAGACCTGACATGAAATCATTTTATTAGAAAATAGATATAGAGGGAAAATTAGAAATAGAAAGGGGGCCTAGGGGCAGCAGGCCCCAATGAAGTTAAGGGTTAGCACCCCTTGTGGAGTTATATTGTCGTTGGGAATTTGTGGGCAACACCCCTCATAGAGTTTGAGGGTAGTGCTCATGGTGTACTCTCTATCACAAAATACTAAATAGGGCAGGAGCAAGATTAAGGATGAGAATGCCTACAACAAACCCCATATTGAAGCCTTTACAAAGACACAAACCTTCATGGCACCTATGTTAAGCTATTGACATGCAGAAATGCTTGTTGCCATAAAAAATCTACCTTCTAGCACATATAGCTAAACCAAAATTGTTTAGTTTCCACATTTTCTCTTTTTTGAAGAACTTCAATTCATCCAATGTTGAGGATTATGTTTCCTCCTCTTTACTTTTGTCCATCCTTGGTCTTTTAGAAAGCAACTTTCAATTTTTGAACCTTCCTCACTGCACGTCTACTAAAATCTCAAATGGGTCTAGAGAGCTCACTAGAACATAATTCGTCAAAGAAAGAGTCTTTGCAAGATCTAGGAGCCTGCCGCAAAGCCATTCTCAAGGTGGATAGCACACAAATTTGAAGGACAGGCTCTTGATGAAGAAGGAGAACAATCCTTAGAACCCTCAAAAGGGGTATGAATTTGAAGCTTGAGAGGAGTTGAGAGGAATGATGTAATGTTTGAGGCCCAACCCCATCCCACTAGGCCAATTTACCATAAGATGTAGGATTCCCCACAACTTTCTCTTTTCGGCAATGAGATGTGAAGTGGTCCATTGAGAAACTTCTCCATCTGAAGGCAAGTTTCTCATAGTCAATAGCTGGCATCCAACTCCTATTACCCACCTTCAATAAATCCATCTCAATACATATTGAAGCACATGTAGTATTTTGATAATTGATACTTTCTTTCAAAATGCAATGACACTTCCTTGTGTTAGCAGTCATAGTCCACATCACAAACTTCTTAAATAAATCACCAACCAAGAATACAACAATGAATTACAGGATAAAATCCAACACCATAACACAATGATTTTTTTCTTGAGGAAAACCTATTAAGGGATTAAAAAAAATGGAGATGATGCCCACGTGATCATGCACTAATATGGAAATGTTTGTGTTAGAGGAACTAACCCTATTAGGAGTATATACAATACATTTAGTATACATGCCCCTATTAAAGGACTAAACCCCTGCTAAAAGGTTCCAACCCTATTAGGAGTTTATGAGATGCTCTTTTGGTAATGAGATGTGAAGTGGTCCATTTAGAAACCTCCTCCATCTGAAGGCACATTTCTCATACTCAACAACTTGCCTCCAGCTCCTATTAACCACCTTCAATAAATCCATCTCAATACATATTGAAGCACCAGTAGTGTTTTAATAGATAAGTAGGAGATATTTTCCAGAGCAAGTCAAATTACAATATTGCTATCAAGATTCAACTATGTAGTTTTTTTTTTTAGTCAAACTCAGTGACTCATGTTTCACGAGTAGTGGTTGACATGAACTCATCTCTCATGAGAATAAATGGAACACTTAGCACTCATTTGATTTAGGTGATGCTCACAAAGGTGAAGCATTGGGACTTCCCAGGAGGTCACCCATCCTAGCACTACTCCATCTCGAGCATGCTTAACTACAAAGTATTTGATAATTGATACTTTCCTTCTCATCACAAACTTCTTAAACAAATCGCCAACCAAGAATATAACAATGTATAACAAGATAAAAGCCAACACTATAACACTATGATTTTTGCTCTAGAAAAAATCCATATGAAGGTAAAAAACCCCAGTGGGAATGATAACCACAAGATCATGCACAATATGGAAATGTCCATGTTAGAGGACCTGGCCCTATTAGGAGTCGATATAATACATTTAGTACATTTGCCCCTATTAAAGGACAAGTCCATGTTAAGGGATTGAACGCCTACTAAAAAGTTCCAACCTTGTTAGGAGTTTATGAGACCAAAAAGACTCACTATCAAAATACACTGCTCAAAAAGAGAAGGTTAAACCCACCTTCAAAAAGATTCATTATCTAGGATGTGAAGGCTAAGGCCACCTTCAATGATTTACAAATCCAAATAATTAATTGATTGATGACAACAAACTTGTCTTATCAACTCCAATAAAGTACACTTAGGTATGATAAAAAAATCTGCTCATACCTCTTATGAAAGCATTTGACAATCCTTTAGCTCTACTCTCATATCCAGTATCAAGGCTTGCACATACAATTGTGTTCTCATACACTAGAATCAAGGAAACTACCTTCCTTTATACAAGTTACAATCAAGCAATTAGGTTGGCTTGTTACGAATTCTCCAATGCACAAATAAATAAATAGACCCATTCTATGATGATCACGACACCTTTTACAATTATACAACAATAACAATAACAAGATTATATGCCATGATCCATTATTAACGCTCGTAAATTAATAAACATGCTACACCTTCCTATTGGCTCCCAAAAGTATTCATCCATATGTCATACACTAGCAATCGTCACAACGTGAACCAAGTGACCCATAGATCTTGAAGCATGCACTATTTGAAGTCTTCTACCATGCTCACAAACCTTAAGTCCAACTCGCCAACATGCTATACCCAAAAAACAACAACTATCCCTAGCATACATCAATAGCCTGCAACCAATAACAATTGTAACTCACTCAAATCATCACATAAAGAGTTGCAACCGTAGATATAAGGTCTACATGTATCCTACAACACATATCCAAGTTTGCATACTTAGGAATTTCATACACAATCCTTACTGCTCTAATCAATAGCCTGTAATACACAAAATCTAAGTTTGTCCAACTCCATTCTAAAACGTATGTTGATATCAAAGGCAAAACCCATTACCAAACCTTTATGTCAACAACAATTCCAAATCCTTATTATAAACAATCTCCCCTAATACTCAACAATCACTCCAATGCTCAACACCTTGAGCCATTCCCAATGCCAATAAAGCTCCTAGAATTGTAAATGAAAATACAATAATTGCAGCCAAAAATATGTTGTAGTGAAGATTTTTGTGTGCAGATCATAAGCAGGCATCCAAGGTTTCATACACAACAAATCGCCATGAAAGATCCAAGGACTATTTTCTAGCACCAACTCCTTTTCCTCCTAAGTATCAAATTCTAGGATAGAGAAACCATTGGCACAAAGGTAAATCCAAATTCCCCCATCCATGTATTCATTTTGTTTCTCAAAAAACCCATGAGGGCAAATCATATGACTTTGGCCAAAGCTTTATGAATTAGCATATTAGAGGGTGGTCCCATAAAAAAAACTTCTTGCTCGAGGCAAAATAATCCGAGCACACTTTGAGGATTGTGAATGAGGGGCAAACAGGAAGGGGGGGTGGGGGAGTACTGCCAAGCAGCATCCATAGAGTGAGGGGAGATCACACCAAAGGAACTTTGAATCCCCCTCCACCAACCTAGACACCCAAGTGCGGCATCTCCTCGAAGTTCATGTTGGACATTGTTAATTTTGGCAAATTTTCACCATTGATATGGCAAGGCTAGGGTTAGTCAGAAATGTCGTAGAACTCACCATGAGATGTAGATATCAAGGCGCTTTGGGTGCAGTAAATAGAAAGCCCTTCCCCCTAAAAATTGTGGCACCCAAACCAGGCATCTCCCATAAAAATAGGCATGCCATCAAATGTCGATTGAGACCTCGAACCAGTTTGCAGCATGTGAGTAACCTAAGCATCCTAGGCTCCGAACAAAGCAAAACATAAAAGTGAGGAAATGTAAACGAAAGCAAAGCAATCTGAGGAAGGATGAACCATAAATTCATGTAACATATCAAAAAACCAACTATGGTGCACATGAAAATCTGCTGAAGAAATCTCACTAATACAATTGTTGATGAAAATCTAATGTGAACATTACTTCTGAAAGCAACTTGGAGAAACTTGAGCAAGCCACCCAATCATCTAGTCCCCAACTTTTCAATTGGTGGGTGCAGATCAACAAAGAATCAAGTTGTTGGGGGTTTTAAAGGCCCAAAAGACACTTGTTGAAACTCAAACATCTGTATTAAATATAGTGATCATCTCATTATAAAAGATAGCCTAGGATGCACTATTGGATCCTGACTGGCAAGTAGCAACCAAAGCTAACCACAACTACAAAAAGAGCACTCTTTATTGAAAAGATAGACAAGATATGTAAAACTGTTGAAATTGATATATATATATATATATATATATATATATATATATATATATATATATATATATATATATATATATATATATATATATATATATATATATATATATATATAATTTAAACAAATTTAAAAAAACCATTGATCCAAATTGATTTAATTTAACATATAAAGATTGAATCTTAGTTTGCAGAAATGAAAGAAATCAAAGTCCCATAAGAAACACTTAGATTTGCCATCTAGTTATGTACTATATATTATGATTTTTTGTATTAACAAAAATTTAAAGTCATTACAATGAAGATACATACATTAAATTAAAAGTTTATTGTAATTTACTAAATAATAAAATTAGAAATTAGAATAATAAAAATAAATTTAGTAAAGAGTAAAGTTTATTAAATAATAATGTAAGTTAAAATTATATAAAAAATAAATTTCTTTTAATTAAACTAATAGAAAAATTTATACTTTTTGTAATATTTATTTTTTAAACATTTATATTTATTTTCAATTTGTAACCCCTAGTATATAGAAGTAGAGAAAGAATCATATTATCGCTACTTAATTCTTAAATTGAAATGAAAAAATTATTTTATTAATTTTTATTAAATCAATTTAAATATTGATGGCGTGTTTGGTAAGATACAAATGAGTTGAAAAAAGAAATTGTTTCTCATAGTAGGTAAGGTATGGTGAGTAGGCAGCCTCTATGAATACTTGTGACGTCGGGCACCAAAGTCCAGAGCAATTCAAGTAAATCAACACGTCGGACGTCGGAAGTGAATGTCACCAGTTTCAAGTAATTCAAGAAATGGCACCAGTTTCGCCATAAAATGCGGGGAACGGCACTACTGCTTAGCAATAGCAATAACAACGGCCATACTCATTTGAGCTTTTTCAATGAGATCGAAATTCAGAGTAGCACCAGTATGGCCCATTCTAGGCGTTCTCCCATCCATGTTTTTTCACCTGTCCAATCTCTACGACTGGCTCACCCACCTCTTCATCCTCAACAGCGGAACGTTCTGCCTCCCGGCCACTTGGAAATGCCGGATCTTTATGGCGGATCCGGCGAACATAGAATACATGCTCAAAACCAGGTACCACAATTTCGGCAAAGGCGAGACAGGACACCTTCAGATGAAAATCGTTTGATGCCTCCCGTCGAATAGAAAGTTCTGGAGATGTCTAAATTTCTGTTTTTTTTTTAATGGAAAAACAGTCAAAACCCTAGGATAATTGGTTCTATCCAATCAGAAAAAAGAAATTAATCTATAAAAATAGATTTTAAAAATAAAACTTTTAAAACTTTAGAAAATTTGAATGTTTTTAGACATAAATCAAATTGAGATGTGCCACCCGGAACATTAGTTCCCTGCCTATATATAGGCAGGGACTAATAAATTGTTGATAAGTAGGAGATAATTTCCACAGCAAGTCAAATTGTGATGTGAATATCAGGATTTAACTGTGTGATTTTGAGTCAAACTCGATGACCCATGTTTCATGAGTAGTGATTCAACATGAACCCATCTCTCAAGAGAATAAATGAACATTTAGCACTCATTGGATCTAGGTGATGCTCACAGGGGTGAAGCACTGGGACTTCCCGGGAGGTCACCCATCCCAGTACTACACCAGTAATAAATTGTTGCCAAATAGTCACCATAAGATATTCACTAAGCACAAAAGGATAGTTATGTCACAAGACAAAAATGATGAGTATAATATCAGCCGGTATGACATTATTAAGAGCTGATATGTAGAAGCGAAAACTCCCAAACAATAATTTCAATAATAAAACTATATTTACAAGTGGAGCAATGAAAACAATATTTATTGATATAAGTAGAAATGATAGCAAGTCAACAAAAGCACAAACTTCTGCAGGTCAATAGTAAAGGCAAGTCAAAGGATAGCATGCTCACAATCATTAATCAATAACAACAGTAATTATCTATATTCACATGTTTTTCAAATATGATTATACCAAATGTCTCCATAACTGTACCTAATGACAGCAATAATTACTGTTGCCTCTTGGCAAGAGGCAACAGATCTAACTATTATTCAGTAACGACATTTGTTTTAAGAGATGGCCACTTGAGTAATTCTATCATCTAAGTCCTGATATATTTCTTGTGATATCTTCAAGCAGGACCCTGGGGAAACTGGACAAGAATTTGCTCAGCTGAAAGCTTCTTTATGTTGTGATGTTTTCTTCTAAGACAGTTTCTTTAATAGTTTGAATTTGACATCCGGGGCCCTGGAATGTTGCCAGGAGTACTTGTGAAAAGGATACAAGGTCTTGAAAAAAGTTTTTGAAGTTTGTAATAACGTCTTACATGTGGTGGCATACCTAGAGTAGCAGTTCGATAAGCTCTCCAGATATAGCCACCTAAGACCAGGTGTGTGGATCTTAAATTAGAATAGTTTTTTTTTAGTTCGTAAGTGGAGTGTTTAACGATTTTTAGAATCCAATAATAGGTAGTAGGCAGTTTTTGGAATATTCTTGACTTAAAAAACGACTGTCTAATATTGGTAGAAAAAACGTTTCAAATTTTTATCCTTTTTTTGGATAGAAGACATTCTTCTTTTCTAAAATAAGAAAAAAACGTTTCACATCCTTGAATAGGAAAAAGAAAGTCAGTTTTAAGGGTGAGCCAGTCGGCTATGTAAGACAAGAATCGAATTTGGAGAGATATGGAATATTTTTTTTTTTTGTCTTTGTGCAAGTTTTCAATAGTCTGAGTTTTGAACGGATTTTTCTTTTCTCACGGAAAACAAGTTGATAGTTTGCAGAAGATTAAAAAGTTTTAGTTTTGGGTCAAATTTGGTATGTTTGCAGAAAATTAGTCTCAATGCGTGGGTAATATCTCCCAAATGCACCGTTGGATTTTCATGAGCTTTGGATATGTTATTATAGGCCTAATTACGCCCATCTTCACCAGAGGGATCGAAGAGTTTTGATCTGGTTCAAAAGTTATACATGCCTATTCACGGGTCTATCTAGAGACAGCAAGAAACAATGTTTTGTAGAAAAATGTACTTTGATGTGTGGTCAATATCTCGGGTTTGAACCGTTGGATTTCTGTAAAAAATGTATATGTTGTTTGAAACCTAGTTGAGCCAAATCTCAACGGTTGGATTGAGTAAACTTTTTTTGGTTCGAAATTTACATGTCTGAGTGCAGGTCTATCCGAAGGCAGCAAGAAGAAATTTTGGAGGATTTATTTTCAAAGTTTTGTTTATTGAATCTAGTGGATGGTTATAGGAGTCTTATGAGTTGAGTCTAGGGTATCTCTGGTTGTGTTTTCATAGTAATAATAATGATAAGAACAGTTGGTTCAAATCACAATGGGTGGTTATAATATATCGTGTGTGATCCTGAAGGTTGTAGATGCCCCTTGAAGCAACTCAGTTGAGTGACTGATTCCTCCTGAATTTTCCAAGGTGTGGCTCTGCATCATTTTTGGTATCAGAGCTCAGCAAAAAGTTTGGAAAAAAGTAGTTGTGTATATGTTTGTGTGATTGTGAAAGATTGAGAGAAATAATCTGAGAAGAAGTCCAGAAGACTAGATAAGAAAAAAATAACCTAGCTGAGAAATGATGGGACAAAAAAAAGCAGCTTTATTGTATCTTTTTAGAAGGTATCGGCAGAGAAAGGATTCTAAACAGAAGGAGATAGAGGAAAAGAAGAAAAGAGAGAAACAAGAAAGGAGAAAACAAAGAGAAAGAGCTAAGCAAGATAGAAGAGGAGATAAACAATTTGAGAAGGAGACTTGAGGAAAATGACGCTAAGTTGAAAGAGAATAAAGCTAAGTTGAAAGAAGTGCAGCAAGTATCTCTTGACGATAGCAGTAACAAGACAAGCCCTATTGGATTTGAATGCAAACAATCTGTGGTTGGAACAGTAACATGTCCTTTGAAAATAGAGAAGAGTACAATGTTGCAAGGTACTCCTACGGAAAAGATTTTGGAGGCAACTGATGAAGCCTTAAATATGCATAAATGAAAAAAAATGTCAAGAGGAATGGCATGAAGATGAAGCTAAGGAATGTGTAACAGCAAGTTCTGAAGAAGAATCTGATTTATGGGAAAAATTTGCAGCCATTGTGGGAGAATGGAAAAGGCATGGCGGTAGTATGGAAACTCAGCTTGAAGAAGAAAGGAAAAGTGCAATACTGTTATTGTTCTTGAGCAAAGTTGTAATAAGAAAGAGATATTTGAAAGTGAGATTACTACAGAAGATCAAGATGATGATAAATGTTTAATAAAGGAAGAAGAGATAAATACGATTCTTAAGATTCAAGATGTGAAACTGGTTGATAGTCAAGAAGCAGATAAGTTTATGGTTACTATTGATGAAGATAGATATGATGCACATTACATGGTGTATAAGGAAGCTCATATTCAAAAAGAGAACTCAAATAATCTTAATGCTAATGATATGTTTTCTTCTAATAATGTTTATGCAGGGATGCAGATTTCATGTATAGTGAATCATGCTGGAGAATTTTCTGTAAGAATTACAGCATTAAAAAATCAAAGCTACAAGGTGGAGAAGTTGGATATTATTTTTGTTTTTCTTGTAGATATGCTCATCCTAGTTCAAAGAAATTGGAAAGTTCGAAAGAAGAATGAGATTTATTTCTACAACACATCATCTCAAGAGGACTTGAGATTCATTCTACAAGGGAGTATGTTGCAGTGGCAGAGAAGAGAAATGCTATAGGAGGCAACATTGTTGAAAATGTAATAGAGAATTTAATGTTATGTTTCAAATGCTTTTAGTTTTTTAAGTTTGTAATAACGTCCTACATGTGGTGGCATACCTAGAGTAGCAGTTCGATAAGCTCTCCAGATATAGCCACCTAGAACCAGGTGTGTGGATCTTAAATTAGAATAGTTTTTTTTTAGTTTGTAGGTGGAGTGTTTAACAATTTTTAGAATCCAATAATAGGTAGTAGGCAGTTTTTGGAATATTCCTGACTTAGAAAACGACTGTCTAATATTGGTAGAAAAAACGTTTCAGATTCTTATCCTTTTTTTGGATAGAAGACATTCTTCTTTTCTAAAATAAGAAGAAAACGTTTCACATCCTTGAATAGGAAAAAGAAAGTCAGTTTTAAGGGTGAGCCAGTCGGCTATGTAAGACAGGAATCGAATTTGGAGAGATATGGAATATTTATTTTTTTTTGTCTTTGTGCAAATTTTCGATAGTCTGAGTTTTGAACGGATTTTTCTTATCTTCTCACGGGAAACAAGTTGATAGTTTGCAGAAGATTAAAAAGTTTTAGTTTTGGGTCGAATTTGGTATGTTTGCAGAAAATTAGTCTCAGTGCGTGGGTAATATCTCCCAAAGGCACCGTTGGATTTTCATGAGCTTTGGATATGTTATTATAGGCTTAATTACGCCCATCTTCACCAGAGGGATCGAAGAGTTTTGATCTGGTTCAAAAGTTATACATGTCTGTTCACAGGTCTATCTAGAGACAGCAAGAAACAATGTTTTGCAAAAAAATGTACTCCAATGCATGGTCAATATCTCGGGTTTGAACCGTTGGATTTCTCTAAAAAATTTATATGTTGTTTGAAACCTAGTTGAGCCAAATCTCAACGGTTGGATTGAGTAAACTTTTTTTGGTTCGAAAGTTATTCATGTCTGAGTGCAGGTCTATCCAGAAGCAGCAAGAAGAAATTTTGGAGGATTTATTTTCAAAGTTTTGTTTATTGAATCTAGTGGATGGTTATAGGAGTCTTATGAGTTGAGTCTAGGGTATCTCTGGTTGTGTTTTCATAATAATAATAATGATAAGAACAGTTGGTTCAAATCACAATGGGTGGTTATAATATATCGTGTGTGATCCTGAAGGTTGTAGATGCCCCTTGAAGCAACTCAGTTGAGTGATTGATTCCTCTTGAGTTTTCCAAGGTGTGGCTCTGCATCAGAAATTAGAAATTCTGATCGACTTTGTCAACAATTCAGTAATTTTCATTGTGTTGGGTACCTCAGAGAAGAATAAAAATGCCAGCTGTTCATAAGTTATAATTTAATTCCACACAAGCATGTGGTGCACAAAAAAGCATAAGCATCATTAATGCAACATCATCCCTGAAACAAAGCATGCCATATAGTACTCTAGATTCTGAAATGTCCTTTCGTAATCAAAACCAAGCCTGGATATTGGTGAACCTGATAACCAGTACTTGATAATCAACTAGCAGATGATAATATAGCCCTAGCACTAAGCTCAGGATAAGTCTCTGTAGTGACTAGCATTCAAGTCAGAAAACTATTTTGTTTTTTCCATAAATTGCTCTTGAACTTGTTTGCATCTGACCCTTATTTTGCCAGCACTATGATTAGTACAAATAGATGAGAGAAACATTGAAGCTTATGTTTCAGCTAGTTACCTTAGAAAGCCCACATGGAGTTGTTTTAAATAGCTGGAATTACCTCAATAAGAATTTGAGACAACCTACTACACTCAATGCCATTACCTTGATAGACCAAAAAAAGGAGATTAAAGGCAACAGAAATACAGCCAAAGGTGTAAATGATATTTCAGAACAGATTTTTGGGGACATGATTCAAAATGTACCCTCCAAAACACCAATCATAGATGGAATTTCAAAAACAAATGTACCTCTCCTAATTGGTTGGCTTAGATAAGTCGCTCAAAAGGGATATTCCAATGATCGCATTATCGAAAGGGCTAAAAAACTTGAAATTTATGGTTGTAGCCAAAGAATAATATTATAAATTCCATGAAATAGAAAGTGCTGCATCATATGTTGGTTTTTAAGATTGTGGAAAAAAATTTATTGCATTTAATCTAGCTAAATGCCTCATAAAAAAGAAAGTTTCCCCTCTGTTGATGAATAATTAAAACATATCCTAAAAAATGTAAGTTGCAAAAAGGTTCCTAATAAATACAGGAATCATACTATCCAAAATCTCTTCAAGGACAATTAAGACAGATGCAGTTTAAATAAGGCACATGGTTGTGTCCAACATTACAAATTAATATGACTTGAATGTTCCCTTTGCTATAAAGCTGTACAAAATTAGTCATTATACAGAACAATGGTCAAAGTATGCATTCACTTAGACCATCAAAGTACCTTGAAACTGCACTCCTATCAAGCAGCGATAACTTTTCCTCTCACACTCTTCCCTTCTTTTGTGAGGCATTGACACTGCAAGGAACCGCCTCATCTTCAAAACATCTAATCTTCAATTTTGTCACCAAGGACTTGACATCAGTAACTGTTCCATTTTCAAAATGTTTGTTTTTCACTATTTTTGCCGAGCCACTAGCACTATCCATGTCTGCACCATCTTCAAGATTTTTGGTCTTTCCTTTCTTTCTCGAGGCTTTTTCACTAACAATAGATTTGCTTTTCTTTCTGTGCTCTGAAGCAGGGGTAGAAAAATTATGTAGCATCGAATCAATGACATCTCCATCAATCAATGAGCCTGAATTGCCCTCCACAACCGAATCCTTCCTCCTTTTGGCACCTGCTATCTTTTTCCCAGATTTGCTCTTCTCTGTAGACTTTGGAATACTGACATCGCATTCATCATCACCTGAAAAAACCTTATTTTCTCCCACCTCGAAGGAGACTGGTAAATCAACCTCTTCCTGATCCTCATCACTCAAAAGACCATGATTTTGCTCCTCATAACCCAGAAAACTACTGTGTCGATTAGCATTGCCTAACAGACCCTCATTCTGCTCCTTGTTACCCAAAAGATCATCAGGTATATCCCCCAGCATATGATCCATGTATCGCACATTATGTATCTGGCCCTTCTTGAAACCCTTCTTCTCTCCTTCCTTAGAATCCCTAGCATGTAATTTGTTTCCAGGCTCCTCTACTGGAACATGCAATCCTGCCCCACCTTCCACACCCTCAATCTTAAATGGCCTCTCCGAAACAACTTGATAAATTGGCAATGCCACGGACTCCAACATCTTCAAATGCAAAGACCTGACATTCTCCCACTTCTTTGGTATCACCTCTGCAAGCCCGTCAATCACAGCAATGACATTCTGTGCAATTTCATCCCTTTCTTGAGACACCTTCCCCACCTTCACCACACAACATGTACCCCCTCGAAGGTACACAAAAGCACAGCTGCAAGCTAGCTCTATCTGCCTTTTCCAATGCTTGTGGCTCAAATCCACAGGAATAGGTTGCTTCTTCTTCTTAAAAAAGGTCTTCCCTAAATGCCTGGGTAATAATGGAATCATAGATCGATCAACCATGAACATATCATAAGACCCACAAAGTTTCCTCTTGGCCTCAAAGGGCTTATAGTCAGTCTTAAGCTTCGAATACTTCAATACCTTTGAAATGGGCAAGCTTTCCTCTTTAATCTTAGCCTTGGCAAATCGAGATGAAACCTGAGACGCCTGCTTTCCTCCATCATTTATTATAAACAAATCTCTTGACTTCCATCAAATGGAAACAAGGGGTTGGGTATCCGAATCTTATAAGGGTTTATTCGTTCCTTAGCTGGGATTTTTTTCAAAGTCGTGATCATGTACAAAAACTCATCACGTTCTAAGAGCTGGGGTTTCTGATATTTTGGTTGAGACTTTACCCATTTCAGTAGAGCGTCTATGGCATTTTCAATTCTTTCTTGTTTCACAGGAGGTGGAGCTTTCGGCTTCTTCAGGCTATCGTTAATTTTTATGCTCTCCATTGCAAAAGATGCAGCAAAGACACTAGCAGAGACCCTGACAAAAAAAATCAAACCACTTTTAGCATTTGAATTTCTTTGGAAATCAGAAAATACTCAGAAAACCATTAAAAGCTGCAAGTTAATTAACCCTAAACCCTTTCGGTTCTAAATTATTGCAAGACAGTCAACTGGTTTAAGGTACATTGGTATAATTTTATACAGTAAGTTTATGTCGTTTTACTGATCCAAAAAAAAAGTGAAGTACTAACAGATAATCAAGAATTGATCAAAAGGAGTATTTCATTCATTTCCAAATATGTTACATCATAAAATACATATACATGTTCGCACTTACAAGTTATTTTGATACAAAGGAAGGAAAGTACAAGTACATTTTGCAATGTAAGGTTTTGTCCTTCATAAAGAGGAAACAAAAAAGTGGAGCCCAGGGTAAGCTCTAAAAAACGATGTAAGAAAAGTACAATAGTATGGAGGTCAAGAGAGGAGACTGGGAAAAAAATCTATCATTGCCTGATCATGCATTGTTGAATACTTCCGAAGCTGCCTTCTGAGAGTGGTTGGAGATCTTTAAGTACCTGCAAAATATGGTAAAATGGTGTCAGTCCTAAGTCTGAGAAATGAGGGGTTTTGAAGCTATCTACAACAATTGACTACCATGCTATTATACTGTAGTCACATGATTAGGAAGAGAATAATCAGTCACAACATCAGATCGGTAAAGATGAAAAGCATCAGAAAACTGCAACCAGAGCTTCATTTTTTTTATTTAATTGTTTGTGCAATGTGCAGATATCAAAAGGTGACAATCATCCAAAAGGGACAGCTCTTATTGTATATGGAGCTAACAAAACATTTATGAGATGTAGTGTGGAAATATTCACAAAAGTACAAGTTTCATTTCTGATCAGTAATATAAGTTCAGGCCAGCAAGAAACATATGACAACACCGCTACAGTCACATGCAATCAGAGAAGTCGGGAAAAGATTAACTACAAAAAGAGAATCAAATGTTCTATCTATTGAGTTGGTGCTATGTGCAGTCATGTGGTAAAGTCATCAAAGAGAGTATCATGATCAACACAAGGGTGCACAATAATGAATAAGATATGTGTTGCTTTAATGAGAATCTCATTATATCAAAGATACATGAGCAACTAAATCAGTATTTTAACTCTTAGTACACCTTGAACAAACATTTTCTCTGAACATCAAATTAAAGAAATAATTAAAGGGGAAAGAAGTAGAAAGACATCATTAATGCACAGGATATCTTACAAACTGGAGAAGTGGTAATGAGTCTGTATTGTACACTGTACAACAATGAATATTAACTGCAGGTTATATCATTAGAAAAAGCAAGTCACGTAATCAAAATCAAGTCTCACTTTACACTTATTGCTGCTATCAAGGGTATATGGCTGTTTAAGGACAGATATATAACAGGTTTTACATTTCTTAAAGTGCAAGAGGAACCATGAACATGCAACAGAAAACGAAAGATCAGATGCACTCATACTATTGTTGCCTTGCACTATTATAAGTACTGTGAAGATCAGCTATCCAATTCCAAGAAAGTTTCAGCATCATATGAATGTTGAAGCCGTATCGCTATCAGAGATTCATGGGCAAGAAATAATCAACATGTGGAGTTAAAACAGCAAACAGGATCAAAAAGCTATATCAGAGTTCCATATTTTATTTAACACGTTTATTTCATTGTGCAGGTACAGAGATATCAATGCTAAAATCATCAAATTTTGCTGATTTTATTATTGTTACTCATTTCATTGGCCAGACCAAATGACCATGTACTTTAAATTATGTAAAGTGCATTACTGTAATGATACAGGTGAATAGCTACAACATACAACAGCAAATGGTCAAATAGAGCAAGAAAAAATAAAATATTATTGTTGTATAGCAATGGCAGATTGTTCATGATCCAAGAACTGCCAATGAAGATTATAGTGATACCATATGAAATAGAGCTTCAAATAGTAAAGCTTCATTGGTTTTTTACGACAAATAAAACATGCATTTAAGAAGATACTGGTTGAGCATGATAACTACATTATGAGCATAAAGTACAATACTCAATGACTTGACCAAAGCAACAGTATACGAGCACATGAACCCACAGCTACAGATGTCAGAAAATCTCACAAATCTTTTTGTAAACCCAGTTTCAGGGGCGTGAACAAAGCTGTTTATTGATATGGATGTATAGAAGGGTATGCACGAATAATTAGCAAAGAAAAATGCACAAATACGAAGAAAATCCTGCAACTCTCGGTCGAGTGGATTGAATCCAAGAGAGCTTACCAGAGAGATGTGTCGTGTTATCAGAGTACCTTGCAGAAGTTTCCACAAAAAATCCCCCAGAATCCCCCGTTAAAGAAAACCCTAGAGCGTCACCAGAGAACAATTCAAGGAGGTCAAAAAGAGGAAGGAATTGTAAAACCCTCAATTTGATCTATGATTTATGGGCTGCAGAACAGCCTAGTCCCTCTCCAAATATTGATTATTTTTTGTTATTAAATTTGAATGTTTCAAATAATTGAAAGATTAAAATAAAATGATTTACAAAAAAATTAAACATAGAGTTATATTAGTTATTAATGTTGTTTATTATAATAAGTTGTATCATAAGATGATTTATATATTTGTAAAAGAAATATAATTAAATTACTATTTTTTTTTTTTTTTTTTTTTGGGGTCAATAAAAGGCTGAAGTCATATAAATTTTATTATTAATAATAAAAATTGTTACATTGTCTCCATTCAAAACGGACATTGTAGAAAAGAACAGAGAAGAAAACCTTTAGTCTAGCCTGGGACAATTGTCCTATACAAAATTACAAAATTAAAAGGGGCATACCCCTTATTTACATTTGTAATTTCCTTACATTGTACAGTCTTTTTAGTTGATCTATCTGCGAACAATTGTCCTTGTCTCCGTTAGAGACCTAGGTAGGTATTCCTTCCTTTGCTTCTTCTTTCTTTTGAGTTATCGAGAAACAATTTAGACTTTATGTATCTTCGAATACATTGTAGCCTCTTTCAATCGTAATGACATGATGTAGGTATCTTAGTTGATGGTTACATAGATCTTCCATATAATTTGCATTATATCAAACACTCCAAGCTCAAATACTTATTAGTCTTTAAAGATAAGAATATTTAATAGTTAATAGTCTTACCATCAAGAGTAGCAAGTTTTAAACAGACTAAATTTAAGAATATCGCTCTTTTAACCTCTAGTTTTAGTGAAAATGTTTCCAATATTGTAACAAATGTTTAGAAATTGGTTTGAGTGTAAATCGAGCTTGTTTTAAGTTTATGATAAGACTAAATATGCAATTTAGAGTTTTGAAGATGGGTTTTCAAGGATTGGAGACAAGGGAATCTGATTGGAGATGAGATGAAGTTGGTCTTATAAGGAAACATTTTCATCTCCCCTATTGTTTGAAAACTCAACCTTAGTGCAAATCTATCCATTAGTTGCTAGCAACCTTCTTATGTTGTCGGTATCCAACAATAGTTAGCTATTCTGAGTTAGATTGTAGAGAAATGTGCCTTTGAAACTACATGCATGCCTAATAAAATGGAATGATTGGTGTGAATTCAGTCGGTAATGATATTGGGGGATTTGTTGTAGTACACTATTGAATATCCTTAGGGCCCGTTTGGCTACAGGAATATAAAAATGGGAATAGGAATACTTATTCTCAAACAGAAAATGGGGTTACATATTCCTATTCTTGTTTGGTTCACCCAAAATTTGATGCGGAACTCACGGACTCAAAAATTTATGTTTTCTAAAATTAAATAAAAATGGAATAGGAATACGTATTCCAATTCCACCTATTTAGGTGGAATAGAAAATTTTCATTTTTGGGCCAAAATTGGAATATGTATTCCAATTTTATTCCTATTCCAATTTCGATTTGGTGCATCCAAACAGAGAATTCAAAATTTTAAGAATATACATATGCATATTCCACTTGTATTTTTGTTGCCAAATGGGCCCTTACATCTTTGAATTGATAGTGACAAAGAGATCAGCTTTAAAAATAATAGGAATTGTTAAGAATCTTAATGTCTTCACCATCTACTCCCTTATTTGCTAGATGGTCAACTTCCTTGTTTCCCTCACGATATATGTGTTGAATCCTGATATCTTCAAACTTGTCTATGATTAGTAGCACATACTCAAGTGTAGAGTTGAGCTTCCAGTTTGGGGTACTCCTCCTTCTTATTACATTTAAAATTATCAAGGAATCTCCTTCAAATTAACTTTTCTAATGACTAATTCTAAACTCAGGTTCAGTCCTTCTTATAGTGCTTCCATTTTAGCTATGTTATTTGAAGTTACTCCTAAATGTTTAGCATTTTACCATCCATTTTCCTTCATCTGAGCAGATGATGCACCCAATACCTACTTGGCCAAGATTGCCTCGGGATGCTCAATCAAAGATTAGCTTTGCCCATCCCATTGGAGGTGGTTCCTATTTGCAATCTATACTAGCTCATTGATTAGATTTTTGGTAAGTTAAGGGTGGCTTTATCAGGGGATTCCAATTTTTCTTCATCTTTGCTTCCCAATATGTGAATGTTCCTTCTTCTTTGACTGTGCTTCTAAGATTGTTATTCATTACTTTTTTGATACTGACCTCCATTTTGTTTATTAAAGAGGTAAGAGGCATTACTTCGTCTTTGAATATTCTCTTGTTTCTTTCTTTCCATATTTCCCACATAAGAATAGAAGGGGAGGTTTGCCACAACTTTCTATAGATGTTGTTGTGCCCATGTTTGGGCTAGCTGTTAAGGTGGGACCATAGATTTTCTGGTAGATATGAGGACCAATTGAGCTTCTTGCATTGCCAATGCCAATAGGCCATAGAAAAGGAAAATTGAAATAATAAGTGTTTGGTTGTCTCAGATTCTTTTTTCCAAAGGGGATATCTTGAAGGGCCTTCGAAGCCTAGTTTAGTAAAGTGATCTACAATTAGTATTCTTTTTTGAATTGTTGTCCAAGGGAATATACCTGTCTTGGGGGACCATGCATTGTCCTAGCATAGGTTTAGAGGGATGTCTAAGTTGTCCCATCTTTGTGAATTGATTTGTTCATATCCCCATTTTATAGAGTATTTCCTATTGTTCAAAGCTCCACATATTATTATGTCCTTCCTTTCCTTGTAGTTTACTTGTCTTTGACTAATGAATTGTTTGAATAAACTTTCTTCCTATTCTGTTAGTTGTGTATTTTCTACATTTTTCCATGTTCTAGGTTGATCTTCATCTACTTGGTAGATGTAATCTCTAATGAATTTTCCCCAGCAATCAATTAGTGTATTCTTGATGTTGATGGGAAAATTGAAGCTATCAAGTGGGGGTAATCATTCCCATGAGTCTTCCTAGAATAAGGCTTTCTCCCCTTTACCTATATCCCATGTTAATTTGGTGTTGATTATATGTTTGCATTGCATCATGAAGTTCCAAGTTTTAGATCCTTTAGGTGGGTCCTTAGTTCCAAATAATGATAGAGGATCAAATTTGTTTAGGTACTTTTAATATAAAATATTTTCCCTTTTGCTATCACACTCTTGATACATTCTCCATATTAGATTAGCTCCTAGAGTCTCATTTTACTAGCTTAATTTTTTTATACTGAGTCCTCCTAGTGCTTTGGGTTTGCAAATGTTGTCCATTTAATTAAGGTTGGTTTTTTCTTGTCATATGTTCCACTCCAGAAGAAGTTTCTAAGTTTGTTGTCTAGTTTCTTTTTGGTTTCTTTAGGTAGCAGAAGACAAGACATTTGGTAAACGGGGATAGATGATAAAACGGATTAGATTTTGGTTGTTCAGCCTACTTTTGTCAGCCATTTTCCTTTCCACTTTTCTATTTTTTTATCTATCTTTTCAATTAAGGGATTCCATTATTGAGTCTCTTTCATATTTTTTTTAGGTAAATTCCTAGGTATTTGCATGGGAATGAGCCTTGCTTGTATCCCATATAGTTGCAAATTCTTCTTACCATGTTTGGTTTAGTGTTTATAAAATAGATCTCAAACTTTTTCGCATTTACTATTTGTCCATATGCTTTCGTATATGCTTTGATTATTTGTTTAAAATTTTGGGGTTCAATTCTAGAGCTTTCTCTAGGTAGAATGGTATCATCTACGAATTGTTGATGTGTAATATTAGGGACTCCTTTAATTTCCCCATCCATTTGTGCCTTTTTTTTGCTCTGCCAAAGGCTTCTACCATTATGATGAAGAGGAAATGTGAAATTGGGTGTCCTTGCCTAATTCCTCAAGATATGTTTAAAAAGTGTTATGGGGTGTCATTGATTAAGATTGAAGTTTTAGGAGTGGCTAAGGAGTTGAAAATTAGGTTGATCCATTGGTGTGAGAAGCCAAATGCTTCTAGAGTTTCACTAGTGTACTTTATCATAGGCTTTCTAAATGTCTAGTTTTCATGAACATGCAAGATTCTTTGTTGATTTGAGTAGAGTAAATGATTTCTTGTATAATTACAATTTTGTCCAGTATAGATCTTCCTAGATTGAATCTTGTTTGTTCCTCAAATATTAATTTTGATAATTCCATTTTAAGTTTGTTAGCTAATGCTTTTCTTAGTATTTTGTAGATTGTGTTGCAAAGGGCAATAGGTCTAAAGTCTCCTAGACTTTCAAGAGAAGCATTTATGTGGATTAGAGTTAGGAAAGTGTTGTTGATTTAAGTTAGCAAAGAACCTAAGTTTCTAATTACTTCAATGGCTTTCCATAAGTCTATACCTAGTATGTCCCAGCACTTCTAAACTTAGAAGTCTTGGAAGCCATCTGGACCTAGTGATTTGTCAAGATTCGTGCTAAAAAGGGAAATTTTAATTTTTTCTATCAAGAAGGGTTTCTTCAATAGCTTATTGTCCTATTTGTGATCAATTTTGGGATGTTATTGTTAATTACCTTTTGGGTTATAAGGTTTAAGCTATCATAGCTATTATAGATGTTGGTGAAGTAGTTGACAAAAGTGTTTTACATGTGCCTAGGATCTTCAAGTACATCTCATATGTTGTTTTTATTTTTTTAAATTTTTTTTCTATTTCTATTGTTTAAGGCAGTATTATGGAAGAATTTAGTGTTGCGGTCTCCTTCTATTAACGAAATCTCTCAAGATTTTTATTTCCAGAACATTTATTCTTTTGCTAAGAGGTTTTCTTATTTTGCTAAAAGTTATTTTTCTTTATTATATCTTTCATTATCCATCCCTTGTTTCATTAATAATTCATTAAGGTTTTTTTTAATATGTTTTTAAAGTAATTTTTATTTCATCTCAGTATTTTTTCTTTTAGGTCTTTAAGTTTGGATATGAAACAAACATCTTGGACCCCTCATAGTTTCCCTCTATCCACCATTTTCTAAGGTTTCCCATGAAAGAATTATCCAAAAATCACATTTTATCACATTTAAATGGGTTTCTTGACAGTTTACTAGGTTCTTTGATTTCTAGTCTTACTAGAAAGTGATATGATCCAACATGAGGAAGAATTGAGGAGTGGATTGTGAAATTGAAATCACTTAGGTCTCCTTTAAAGAATAATCTATCTAGTCTCTCTACAATATGGTTGAATTAGGTAGTCTTCCATTGTTCCATGTGTATAATATGTTAGCCAGAGGTAAATCAATTAGATTGTTCTTGGCGAACCATTCTCTGAAATCAGTCGTTGTTTGTGTCACTATTTGTGATCCTCCAAAATTTTCTTCTAGATGTAGTAGTGCATTAAAGTCCCCTCCAATACATATTTTTGTTGCTTGGTTATTTTCCAAAAATGTGGAGATTTGATTCCATACTATCTTTTTGGCCCTTGTGGGGACTAGTCTATAAGCATTGATGAGGATGAATTGGATGCTATTTCTGTAACTTTGGACTCCCCCCCCCCCCCCCCCATCCAGTTGTTTGCAACTATCTTTTTGTTGTAGTCCGTCTTCCTAGGATCCCAAATCATTCCCATGCCTCTTGATGCTCCAATTGATTCTATCATGTTTGATTTCCAAATACCTAGGTTTTTGCTAAGTTGTCTACCTTATTCTTTGTTTTATTTGGTTTCTTGTATTAGAATAAGTTCTAAATTGAAAATGATAAGTTGTGCTTGAACAAGCACTTTTTGTTAGGGTCATTTAAGTCCCTAAAATTCCATGTGGTTAACTTCATTGTGTTGTGGGAAGGAACTTCCCCTTCCCAATATTCAAGATCATGTCCTTAATTTTCCTTTGGTTCCCATCCTTGCTAGTTTTTGCTCTTAGTTCTGCTAAAGACTTCCTACCTCTCTTTCTACTTTGTTTTCCATGTCTAAGAGCAACTATCCCTTCAATAGTTTCAGCTATTCCTAGTTTTTCCATGTGCTCTTTTGCATTTTAATGCTATTTGCAGTTGATTCATCTATGTTTTCTTCCTCATCTTCTCTGAGTTCTTTGATTAGCTAATCACTTAAGTCCATCTATCTAGTATCTAATATGTTGTCATGTATTTTATGTACCTTATTTTTGTTTGGCTCCTTATCTTCCTTGGTTAGTTTTAGTGTTTCTAGAAATCCAAATTCTTCCCAATTGTAGCTGATATTAGTTTGTCATTGGTTCATTGTGTCCTTTTCTTTGTTATTCTCTGCTCCTTCTTGACTAGATTTATTGAATTTATCTTTAAAAGTCTCCACTTATAATTTGGATAAACTCTTTCTTTTTATATCCCATGTTCTCATCCTCCTTATTGCATGTGACTGATTGTGTTGTGTCAAATGGATCCTTTCCATTATCATTAGTTTGCCAGAATTTATGTTTAATCTTCTTTTTTTTTGTCTCTTTTTTGATAGTTATGTTCTTCCACTAGGTTGAGGTTGTAGGAGGTATTTCACTCCCTTCTACTTCGTTCTCATGGGACCTTAAAGCTAGAGTGATTGCCCAAGTATCTTTATTTGCTTTTGCTTGTTTTGGTGTCCAAATTTCTTCTTTGTTTTGATCTTTTATGTTGCACTCCTCCTTGTCTATCATTGATTTGAGGTGTTCTATTTGATTATTTTCCTTCTTTGGTGTAACTTTGATTAGTGTCTCAAATTTTGTTCTACCATCTTCTAATTTTTTAGTGTTTTTAGTTATTTTCATTTTTTCTACATGATCTTTTGACTTGTTGATCTTTTAGTCTATCCTATTTAAGTCTCATGCAAAGTATTGTGGTTTTCCTTTGGGTATTTGTACTCTTTTGAATTGGTTGGGGTTGTTGTCATATATGTTCCTTCCTAAATATCCATCCCATCTCTCCTTTTGTGATAGTCTTCTCTATCTACTTGATCCTTAGTCTAGGTTGAGGATTGTAGGTGTTCCTCATGAGATTGATTCCACAAAGCAATTTGGTCATTAATGTCATTATGGGTTAGAAGGAGGTTGTGAAGCAACCTGTTATATCTGTTAATGTTATTTCTTATACCTTCTAAGGGAAGATTTTCCTTGAGGCACTTCTCACATTGTTGTATTTTGGTCATACCAATATCATAGTTGCGATGGTACCTTCTAAGAGCATCTATTTTGTCACTTCTATTCTCTTGAAAAATTGTTGGTTGATCCACTAACTCTTTTCCAATTTATTTTATCCTAAAATCTCCTTCTTCAAGTTCTTCTTTTTTGTTTTCTTTTTCCTCAATTTTTCTAGTGATCCTATTGCTTTCCTTACTCAATTTTAGATCCCTATTATGCAAGTCAAGGTTCAAGTTTATGATATGAATCAATATGAGAATATCCTTTAGATTTGATGTTCTATATATGGATTCCTAGTGTAAATTTCTAGTTGGGTTAATTTTTATGATTCCATTAATCTTCCCTATATATTTGTTGAATGTTATGTTGTAAATTGATCTGATGGTTATTAATGTTTTGTTTTGAAAGTCATTTTGACCTATTTCTAATTTTAGGATTAATTTAATATCATTTGTTGTCTCAAAATCTAATTCTATTCCTATGAGCTCTCCAAGGTCTTCTCCTATTCATTTTAGAATTTGAATATGATTAAGCTCCAGGGAGAGGTCTTTGTTGCTGATCCAAATAGGGGCTTTGTGTTTCTGGAACATGAGTTCACTAAAGTTAGCTTCCTATTTCTTGAATTTCATAGAAACACCTTTATAAAGATAGAATAGAACTAAAAGGAACTCATTTCTAATGCTTTTATCTTTACAATGACTATAAAACAACCTTTTGGATAGGTTAGAGATACTTACATGTTCCCTGCAATATACTTTCAACCAATCTGTGAGGCCAGAGCTTTTGGATTCAAATCTATTCCAATAGGCATACAACCCAAGATTGTGACATTCTCTCCACCTTTCCTTACTAAATTTATTGCTAATTATGAGGGTATTTTCCCTATTGTAGTGAATGATTCTATTTTTGGGGAAGCACTTGTTGGGTGTTGGTTGAGCCAGAGGGTTTGCTTGGGGATTCAATTACACACTATGTGATTAAATGAGAATGCTTTTAGTGGTCTACTTGATATAGCACATTATTTGGATATCTTTTGTCCCACTGGATGGAAATTTTTTTGTCAATGTGGAGGGGTGTATATATGTATGACTAAATGAACTCCAATCCTAGATGGTTTTTGTTAATATTCCTTATAGGAATTTTGTTGACTTCATATTTTGATCAGGGCGGGGTATGTAGTGGCTAGGGTTCCTATTGGAGTCAGGAAAATCTTGATGTGGGAGATTATGTTCCTAGAGGAGATTTGAAAAGAAGTGAAGAGGGGTGAATGTGATGTTACCTTGATTAGGTGGGGGAGATTTGGAAGATCTTTTTTCCTGTCAAGATTTCCCCATCTCTCTTTTGCATATTTTGTTTTGGAGAAGAAAGTTTCTTGCTACTTTGTTGATGGTCTAATTTGATCTTTTATTATGGGAGAGAAGTCACTATTAGCTAGATTATTGCCTCTATCTCTGAGATTATGGTATGGATCCATAACATTGGGCTAGGGTTGTGTATGATTTTCTTTCTTGTCTTTCTTATTGCACACGATTTTCCAATCTCCATCCTTTGTTGTTTGGGTCTTAGAGTTTCTCGTAGGGAATTGTATTTTCCCCTTTCCCTTTTTGTCATTGTCAGATATTGAAGTTTGGATAATGGTGCCTAGTTTATTTTTTGAGGCTTTGAGAAATTCTTGGCCCTTGATTTCATGGAGGTTGGACATAATTTCGAAGCTATTGCCACATTTCAAAGTTGTTTCTCTTTTCTTGCTTAACTGTGTTGATTGGGCGGCTATTGTCAATGAGAATTAAGGGTTATTGAGTTCTTTGGGAGTCCTTTATTTTATCACTGGTAGGAATTAACGATTCCTAGTTTCCCCCATTTTTGGAGGGAGCATGATTTGTGGATGTGAATTTATGTGTTGATCTTGTTACATTGGTTACTATTTTTTTTGCGATGTTTACTATCATTTTCACCATTTTCAATAATTCTCTTATATTATATATACTATTACCATATTATTTTATTTTATTTTATTTACTAATTTGTAATTATTTAAACTTTTATAATTAAATATTAAAAATATTGCTTACACATTAATAAAAATAAATATGAATATAAGTATTTTATTTCTAACTAATAATAAATCAACTTTTAAACTGAAAATTTGCTAAAAATAGTACCTTATTATAAAGTAAATAAATTAAAATCAACACAATTTTATATTAGAAAATTGCTAAATCTTCTTATGGACTCATTTCTTTTAATCAATCAAATCAAAGATAAATAATTTTATAAGTTAAAAAAGTTAAATGTTGTGCATTTTATGTTATCAAATATTTAAACTTAACATGTTAAAGAAAAATATGAAATTTGATTGGTTGACATTAACTAGTTTAATCACTAATTAAAACACTTTGATGCCTATAGTTCTATGGTCTGAAACTAATAAGGGTTTCTCAATGTTGTAATTTCAATATAATACATCTCAATAGATCATATGTATTTAAGTTAAATATTATTAGTAAATATTTTATTTTTATTTTTAATTTTAAGTATTATTAGTAAATATTATATCATTATCATGGTATATTTATAAATAGTAAAGATTTATTGTTAGTGAAAATATTAAATACAATGGATAATAACAAATTTTCTAAATAATTTAGTATAGTGTTCCTTAAGTGTAAATAATAACTAATTATCAAAATTATGAGATAATTAGGAGTTAATTATTTTTATACATATGTCATAGTGAAGTGGTGCTTTGAGTGGATTTTATGTTTTCTTCACATATGTTGTAATGCCCACTCATAGTTTTCTTTTCTATTAAGATTGCCAAACTCTTTTAGGATTATTTCATGCATGTGTTAGTTTCAAAGACATTTGGTACACAGTTACGTGTCATTATTTCATGACTCGCATTTTATTTTTATATATATATATAAAATGCGAGTCATGAAATAATGATGTATGTATGTATGTGTTTGTGTATGTATGTGTATATGTATATGTATACGTATATGTATGTGTATATATGTGTATATATATGTATGTATGTATGTATGTATATATATGTATCTATGTATGTATCTATATATTTATATATATGTATGTTTGTATATATACATATATACATATATATAGGTATATACATATATATGTATGTATGTATGTATGTATACATACATACATACATACATACATACATACATATAGATATATGTATATATATGTATATGTATATGTGTGTGTGTGTGTGTGTGTATTCTTAGTTAGTGAATGTGATTGCTTTCATAATGATGACAAATGATATGTCTTTAATGATTATTATTTTGTATTAATAGTGATGCATCATTATATTTGAGCATTCGATGATTTGTCTCATTATTTATTATGATGCTTTCCCTATACTTGCATGTGTATGGTGTGTATGCCTATTTTACTTTTCTGTTTGACGTGTCTGATGTGGTTAAGAGAGGGAGTCATAGTCAAGTGCTAGTCAGGATCTACATGATGTACCACTCCTTGTCATTGTCTGTTTAGTTTAGATATATATGCAAATGTACGTGCTCATCTTTTATGCGGGATGCAAGTATTGAGCATCGACTTCATGGGAAGATAATGATTAGGTCTAGTCCTAGTAATAGAGTAACTAATTGGCCCGCAAGGAGGACTAATAACTGATTGTCTACCCTTTTTAAACCCGTGAGTCTTTCTATGTGTATGTGATTTGATTTTCGCTCGGTTGATTTTCCTTATGCATTTCATGTGGTTGGACTTTATGATTTGCTTGGTAGAATGTTTATTTATGATCTTTGGATTAATCATTAACATTTGAACTATTCTATATATATATATATATATAAGATGATATTTTATTTATTAGAATATTTGGGCTAAATTAAAAGACTTAATTTACAGTCCTAATTTGGAAAATTATATTAAAAGAATTAAAAATTAAAAATTAAACATTAAAATTTTGGAAAAAGAGTGGTAAAAATTTATTAAAACAAAAAGGATTACAACAAGGAGAGCTCAACAAGGAGCTTTGTCCTGAGCAACAAGATCATCAAATTCTTGTAACAACTCAAGAGGAAGTTGCCCCTATCCATAATACTCTAGCCTAGAGCATGACCAAAAGCCCATTTGGCCAAACAATCAGTAACTCTATTCCATTCATGAGGAATGCAAGTAAACCTAATGAACTCAAGAGAGGTACAAAAGAGAAGAGCCTGATTAACATCTTCAAGCTCCTGCGAGGAAAGTAAGTTCACCACCACTTGGGAGTCAGACTCACAAATGAACTTTGCACCATCCTTGCAAACAACACTATTCCATAGCATATAAAATGACCTGAGCCTTAAACATTAAATAATATTTTAGTTTGATTATTTAATCAATATTGATTAAAATTAGAGTTGCATTTAAATAATGAATTCTAATTATCTTTATTGATTATATAATAAGTAATTGCTTTAACAAGTTTTCATTAAATTATGAAGTGGGAAAATAAAATAATTATTAAAAAGTGAAAAAAAATGCATGAATGGAATAATTAAATTAAAAAATTATATTTTAGTTCTTTTAGAAATAGAAACTCTAAAGGGAGTTAGGGCTTAATAGTAGAGGTTTTTTGGTTCATTATTCTACACACAGATTTCTGGGGAGTAATTTTCAGATTTGGAGCAAAAGCAATTTTTGGTAGCTTGAAGGGTTTTGTTTTAGCAAGGGTTTCACTAGGTTGTCAAATTGTTAGCATTAGCATGAGGTAGGGTTTGAAACCCATAATTTTATATCTCATTAAAAATATTTGTATGCTTCATGTCTTCTAGGTGCTTGAAATTTGCTTATCATTTTATTTTGTTAATCTTAGATTTGTTCAACGAATTAAAACCCCTATTTGATTTTTGACAAAAGGAGAATTTGGCAATAAATTAAATTAGATGGGCTAGGGTTTGATGCAAAAATTACTAGATTGAATCTATGCTTTGTTCAGTTTCCTCTCGGTTTATGTTTTTTTTAAAGGGTTTGTTGGAAACATTTGTCCATTAGGGTAATGTAGCTAAAACCTATAAATATATATATATAAATATATATATATAAATATAAAAAAATTAAAGGAGGTCATAGACCCCCCCGCCCATCGCGCGCTACTTGGTAGTGAAAGTTGTCCAGGCGACATGAACTACCATCGGCAGCTATCGCGGGAAGCCCTTTGGGGCTATGATCCACGCAAGCCCCACATGGGGTTATGCTTATTTATAAAAATATTATTTTAAAAATAATTAATTAAAATTAATGTAATGTTAATTAGTTTTAAATTAATTAAATTTTATTAAATTATTAGTTATTATTTACTTTGTCATATATATAACCTTATATATTTAAAACATATTTAAATTATATTTTATTTATTTTAAATTTGCATTGATTAAATACTAAAATTAGCTTATACTAAATTTAATCATGGTTTTTTTTTCAATTGTGAACTCTATACTTTGGATTATTATATTTAAATATTATTATTTTTTCTAATGAAGTTTGATATTAAAATACATTGATTTAAACATGATGACCTCATTGGCTGATAACATTTGATTTTATCTTTGAATAAGACTTTGAGTGGATTAAAATAATTAGTCATATGGAAATCATTTAATTTTGTAATCATGTATAACTTGGTGGTTAAAAAAATATGTCCTTATGTTCAACCAGACTTCTAAAAAATTGAATGATTTTAAACATGTAACTTAGATATTTATGTTTTAGCCTTTTGTTTTACTTAAGTCCTATGTTGTCCTCTTTGTGATGATTGTTGTATGAGATGCTTAGCTAGCCAACTAGGACGTACACTAGAGAATTTTATTTTCATGATTTCTTCTATGATGTTAATTTGTTATGGATATTATGATGAGCCTTGTGTTTTTGAACTGGAAATTGCATTTATGAGATTTGTCTTGTGGTTCATTTATGTTTACTTGGGTTGGGAGAACCAACTCATTTTCAGGTTGTCTGTTAAGGAACTGAGTCCAATCATTATGGGTGTTGTGGTATGATTTGCATGCTTAGGAAAGGTTGACTAGGTGTGTATCTTTGAGAGTGGCTTGCAATAGGGGTCCGAGACCCAAAGTGGTCATTACCAAGGCAACCTATTGTAAGTTAGGTAATAAGTGATAATCTAGTAATCAATATTTGGGAAACACACTAAAATGATAAGTTAGAGATATTGTCTTAAGTGCTTGTATAGGCTTAGGATGGGAATGGGATGATACCTAGTGAGAGGTATGATTAGTTTTCTTCATTTTCATGAGAGGGTATTGTGGTTCCGCACGTGTCATGTTGAGGGTGTGGGGTCCAGAGTGACTAGTCTAGGGCAACTCAATGCTTTAGGGTCTGGGGTCTAATAAGAGATCAATCTAGGGTAACTCAAGTTGTTTGACCATGAGATGACACTCCCTAGTGTGTAGCTTGAGTCTCCTTTATAGATTTTTTATTTGTCTCTACTAGTGATTTATTTGGTGCTCTTCTATTTCTTGGATGTATGTATTGTTGATGCTTTATTTTCATTAGTGGTTGTTGATGTTCGGGTATTTATTATACTTTGACATGTGGCTTTTGACTTGAAGTGGATATCTATCATTATCTTATCTATTGACTTTGATACTCATTTTGTACATGGTATGTGTATGTTGACTTGGTATGTGGTGTTAGTATTGGAATGAATATCTTTTTTATTTGGATTATCTTTCCTTCTTTGATAGTTTATTACCTTTGAGGTAGATTTGGTTATCTGGATTCCTTTCCTATGATTATTTTATGATTGATTAGCTATATGCATATCGTTCATTATCTTCCCTGCATGGTGGGAGTGGGAGCCTGACTAAGTGACCACACAGTCAAGAGGTAGTGACTTCTTACCATTTGTGACCCCTCAGTTTGACAAATGTTGGATGTTTGTGGATGTAGTTCTACCATTGTCATTCCTATACTTATCTCAGAGACTTTTATTCAATTGATGTGCATATGTTATCATGTATCTTGTATTTTGATGTATTTGTATCTATTCTAACATACCCTATTACATGTGCAGTGGATGATTACTCATTAGATGTATTTCATTCTATTAGTTGTATTTATTCATTTTCTTATGAGATGATGTATCTATTATTTCCTTGTGATGATGACATTGTACTTGAGACTTCAACTAATTAACATAAACTTCTTAAATGTGAATTTACGTGAAGGGACCCTTGAGGAATGAAATATGCATTGTATTTATATATTTGTGATTGATGTGTATCAGTGTATTACTTCCACATTGTTTTGATTAAGTAAAAATAGGTTTGATAGGACCCGAAACCTTTTAGTATTACTTTCACATTGTCAATTGATATTATTTAAAGTTTTTTTTTTTTTTTTTTAAATGGTTCAGTAAACATTGTAACATGTTAGGTATATTTCTCTTGGGTTCCCGAGTGGGGCATTACATATGCTTATAGACTTTTGGAACTGACTTAAAGTTTAGTTTGGCATGAGGATATGTTTTCAACTTTTCTAGGCTCATTTTTGAGACTTAGAATACATTTTTCAGAGGTTTAAGGCCTTTTCATTCTTTCATATATGTAGATATAGCCATAGATGGATTTTTTTTCTTTTAGATTTAGTGTACTCTTAGAGGGGGTTTCTTCAGTCTATAAGCAATTATTGGGTAGTTAAAGGTTGATTTTGAGTTCTCTATCAATGCTCGAGGGTCTTACAAGCAATTTGACTTTAGTTTCTTTCAATTAAGTTTTTGATTTTGAGGATTTTATTCATGTGTATGGGTTCATGATGATTTGCATATTTTGAGGTAGTTTATTGTAGTTCTACATCAGCTTGAGGTTTCACATCAATTATACTCGGGTTTAGGGGAGTTTTGAGGTGGTCAACTATATTTTTCTAGCAATTTGACCCCTCTAATCTCTTATTACATCTTCTATCATTTGATTTTTGATGCCTATATATTATTATTTTACTTTATGTCATGATTTTGTATATTGCACATTGTGATGAGACTGTTTGGCTATGTAGATTGTAGTAGATTTCCTAATTATTCATATGCAGAGTTTGATTCCTTCTCCATTATTTTTCTATATTTAGCATTTTTTTGTGAGTTATTTGATGAAATAATAGATCAAATATTATGTTTTTAACCTTTATTTAGTCAATAACCTTATAAGTGTTTGTTGCAGATTCGATGTTCCATGGTGCATATTTATGATTGTATTTTATGTTTTGATGATTGAATTTGGGAAAACATAAGTGTTTTCCTCTTTAAACTTTAGGATGTTGAAACCTTTTCATATAGTCATTTTATAGGTTTTGTCTAGTTGAGTTGTGAGTTTGTGGTATTCTTTTATGACTAATTATATGAAGCTATGGTTGCAAGTTTGTGAATTACTTTGGTGCATCACCCTTTAGATTTTAGATTTCATTTCACATGCATATTCTTTTATACAATCCCTTGTGAACATTTTGATCTTTTGTTCATTGTGTGAGTTATGCTCATGGAATCACCATGAGAATAGGTTCATTGGATTCAGAGTAGGGAACTCCTTCTTTGATGAGCATTTTGTTGATATTGGTGGCTTTGTTATTTTTTGGTGTTTGTTTCCATTTCTTCCCTTTTGGTCGCAAGGTAGGGATTTTATGTTTTAATGGTTTTGGTCCTTTTTAATTTCTATTTTTTATTTCATTATGGTTGGAGGTTTAGAACTAGCGTTCCCCTCTATTTTCATAAGTTAATTTAACTGAGTTGGACAGGAATGAGTAATTAGGGCTTTTTGATGATTTAAATTGTAAGTTTCATGGTGTTATGCTGGTTGTTTTTGCATACAAACTTGAAACTTGATTTTTATTTGATATTTGGGCAATTGACCCCCATTTGGGAAATGGGTTTTAATTTCACTAATTTTTGACAACCTTCATTTTTTAGCTATTTTTGCATCGCCTCATTTTGTGTACCACCCAATTTTATCAAGTAATTATTGGCACTGATTTCGGTCATGGATTAAAAATGTATGCCAAGTTTCAAATCCAACCATATTTTCACTTTGTCTTCATTAGGATTCTTGTTGAATCCATACTTCTAACATTATGCTCAATCGAGTGTGTTTTTACACTTGGTGTTTTTGTCTTTTCTCATCAAGCCCTTGTTTAGTTTTGATTTTGTGTGGATAATTTTTCCCACACATGAGCATGTGTGTGTGTATGAAGGGGATCTTATGAGACTCGAACTACCAAATTTAGGTCAGTTGAAAGATAATTCATTTGGGCTTGGGTTGGTAAAATGCATTGACTATGTGTAATGAGCACGGATAGATGTGTGGAGTGGCTTTCTCATATACCCTAGGTCAGTAGTATTCTTACAAGGTAACATGAAGAGGTTCTATCAAGTGATCTAACCAAAATTAATAAATGGGTAATAAAACTTAAGTATTAGGAAAGAGAACACATGTACAATAAATCCAAGAGTGTGTGCATCTACGGTTCATCTAAGGAAATGGTATAATGGTCTCCTAAGGGATTCATTCTACACTAGATATAACTTGGGCTTCCTGATGCCAACCAACCTACACTCCATTAGAGCCCCTACATAGTTATCCCATAGAGTGTTTAACCAAGGCCTATTGCATTGTATTGTCTCATGATCTTGGTTTTAGTTTTTTTTTTCTACTTAGTGGGTGTGTTAACCTTAGACAACTGTTCTTTTTGTTTAAGTTTAGATCACTATCTCCATTAGCATGGTAGGAGTGGTTCTATGAGTTCCATGTGGTTGGGAGGCATAGCTACCTATACCATTGTTGGGGACTAACACACAAAGTTGGGCTTCTTCCAGTTAAGTCTGAAGCTTGATGCTTCACTTGGTTCTCCATAGAATCCAGAGTATGTTTCCATGTGATTATATTCTTATTTGATATTTTTAAGATAGTTGATGAGGCATATTAATGTCTCAATTTTGATATAGTTTTCATAGTCTGTACTTACTCTTTTTGCTTTGTCAAAAACATTTCCAAAACATTTGTGTAAATATCTTGTGAACTTATACCAAAGACAGCTAGAACTTACTAAAACTATGGGTAGTTTGTATGACATACTTTTCTTAATATTATACATAGAATGCAATATTTCATATAAATACCTTAAGCTATGTTCTAATAACTAAATAAGAGTAGGAATGCTATCTTGCATATATGTTCCAGATGTTTCTAACTTTTAGGAAAATGAAGAGCGATGCAAAGGGTGGTGATTACTACATTAAAGGAAGAAGATGATGGAGATTGATTGTGGCAAGGAAAGCATAGTTCAATTCCTATGGATAAGCTACACCTATAGAGGAGTTATTGTTCTAGAAAATCTAGGAGACACAACTTGCTATATTTCCTACAAGTTGTTATTTTGTTCCTTAGTAATAAATGTACTATGTCATGGTTGATCTTTTGCCTTCTTTTCTGGCAATGTTTGTTCAAGACTTTTATGTCATGTTTTTAATAAGTATCCAATCCTCTATATAATGGATTTGGATCATCTTAGTAAGCTAATGATAAAATAGACAATGCTGGTTTAAGATTCAGAAGTTACTCTTTTTCTATTCCTCATGAATCATTCAGTTGATGTAATCAAAGAAGGATTTTAATGAAAGAGTGATTTTGGAATACTTGTTGTGTTCATAGTTATTTGAAACCAACCAAGGCAGCCCACTTGGAAGGTGGAATAGATTTAGGTAGAGAAGATTCATTGTTTGCAATTTCCCATTTTCAAGATAGATTTATTGTATTAGTCCTGCAACATTGTTACTATGAAAATTCCTACAACACTTGTAGAAAATGACCATGGTGGATTTTTTGAGTTGTTAACTAGTTTAGGTTCATTTTCCAAAGCTTTATACAATTATCTATTGTTAGCCCAAGTGTGTTTACTATTTTGTAACAGTAGTATAGATTATTTTCATGATTTTACTTTCTTGCAGCATAGGTGTGAAGACTCTTAAAGGAACTTAGTGCACATACTGCGCTAACCCATTTCAAGTCCTATGTCCCTAGCTTGACAATTCAAGTATATTTCATGATGGAATAAGTAGTCTTTAGAATAGATATAGTATCCTTGAGAGAGACAATGGTGTGATTACCTTCATCTATTATGAAATCGTACATTTTTGGCATTGTTGTTGGGAATGGTGTCAATCTAGGAATATTTGTTTGGGTCCTAGTTTTTTTTAGTTAAGTTTTTTTTAGAAATTTGCAGGAGTTTTTTAAATTGAACTAAGAAATTGAAGAAGAATTTGAGTTTCCTTTTAAGGATGCAAGCCTTGATTTTCCTGCAAGATCTTCCTCTAGAGTAGAAACCTTGGACACAAGCGGTCTTCAACCTTTTGCTAAAATTTTGGCTAGCTTTCTTGATAGTTCTAGTCAAAATCCACCTGTTGTTAACAATCCCGTAGCCAATGCTCTTTTTCAATAGAAACCCCATAATCAAATACCTCTAGTAATAGCACAACATACTTTTCCATTTCCTCTCCTAAGCCTCATAACCAATGCTAATCAAAAAATATACCCACAACTGCACTTCCAAAGTTTTATGGCCTTATAACTGAGGATCATGATACTTTATTGTTTGAGTTTGACATACTTTTTCATAGATTTGACTATAACATTGATGCCCATAATCTCAAGTTGTTTCTAGCAACACTAAAAGAATCAACCTTACGATGGTTCACGAGCTTAGGAGCCAATGCAACAGGTACCTGGGATGAAATGCAAACTCTACTTCTGGAGAAATACAAAGATTATTGCAAGGGAAATGATCCAAGAGGAGATGATATTTTTAGAATATCATAAAATGAGGATGAAACATTGGAAGACTATGTTTCACATTTCTTGTATAAATTGTAGAAGAAATCCTCGGCATGTACTGGCAAAGGATTCACACAAACTATACTTCTTGAGAAAAGTAAATGATAATTGTTTGGAAGCACTAGACCTAATGGTTGGTGGTGATGTATATCAATCCTCTTGGGATGACCTCAAGAAATTTGTCTTAACTACTCAAGATCAACTATGAAGATAGGTAGAAGATACCGATCCACAACCATTAAAGGGATCAGTCGAGGTATTTCAAAGCTCAAGATATCTAATCTACTCTCAGATTTCAAATAGGACATCATAAATGATGTCACTACACATCTTGACACAATGACTGTAAAGAATAAACATGTAGAAGCTTAATCACAATTGGCAGAGTACTATCCTCACTGCCACAAATAGAAGCAAGACTGCACATGTAAACTGGCAGCTAGCCTGGAGAATCAATATATTTCCAATAGAGTGCATGAAGATAGACAAGGACAATGATCAAGTGTTCTTCATTGCTCAATGTTGACCATGGGCTTCAAGACAAGGTATGCCTCAACATCTTTTACAATTTTAAAATCCTTACAATAGTCAATGGAAACACCAACACTATCAGAATCCTTCTCAGTACTCCCTACCTTCCTGGCAAAACCAACCAAATAACCAGTGGAAAAACTAGCAAAATAACCAATGGTAGAATTAGCAGAATCAATGGCAACCACCACAAGGAAATTGATAGCCTAATAACCAATGGAGGGGGCCTCTATAATGGCCTAGCCAAAATCCTGGTAACCCACAACTATCACCTCCAGTCCAACAGCCTACAATAATGCCACCTTCTACAGCAAATAATGCTAATCCTAAGCTAACCCAATTGCCTACACAACCTCAGCCAAATCTGAACAACAAAAAATGTACACTGCTAATACTTTGAAGTGCCCTACATATTCACTAGAGGTATTTGATATCCATTTAAGAAGAGGTACAACTTTACCTACACCAAAATACCCTATTATCACAGAAGTTGCAGACACTCTTGCAGCACCCCTTCCAGAAGTTACATTACCAAATACCAACCTACTAACTAATGTACCTAGTAGGAATACTAACCATACCACCAGGAATCCTCCCTTTCCACATAGGCTAAATAAAGAGAAATCTATATCCCTAGAGGAAGAGACATTTGACATTATTGAGCAGCTGAAAAATATGCACATCCAAATTCCTCTATTTCATGTTATCAAGGATGTCACTCTTTATGGAAAGGCTATTAAGGATGCATGCCTTAAAAAGCTAGGGTAGAAAAAGAAAGGTCCTCAAATAATCCATGTTGTTAGGCAATCAACAGATATCATGTTAGGGAAGGTAGTGATACCAAAGTATTCATATCCTAGTAGTCCAATAGTTAACCTGATCATAAATGGACAAGCTGTGAAAAATGTTTTAGTTGATCTAAGAGCAGCAATAAATGTTATGAGTAAAGATACAATACATAAGTTATGTATGGAAGGCTTAAAAACAACACCCATAGTGTTACAACTTGAAGATAGTTCAACTATCGCTCTAGATGGGTCTCACCTCTAGTTATAGTACCTAAGAAAAGGAGGAAAATGGAAAATTTGTGTAGATTTTAGAGAATTGAATAAAGAAACCAAGAAGGATCACTTTCCTTTATCCTTTATTTTCAAAATCTAGACGTTGTGGCTAGTAAGAAATATGTTTATTTTCTTGATGGGTACAGTGGTTATAATCAGATAAGTATAGCTCTAGAAGATCAGGATAAAACCACATCTACATGACCATGGGGTACTTTTGCATATTGTGTCTTGCCATTTGGCCTATGTAATGCTCCCATGACATTTCAAAGAGTTGTAATCAACATTTTTGCTGATCTATCACATGAATACATGGAAATATACATGGATGATTTCACAGCATTTGGAGTCACCTTTGAGGAAGCCTTGATGAATCTTGTAAAGGTTCTTGTCTGATGCAAAGAACATAATCTATCACTCAATAGTGAGAAATGTTTCATGCTTATGCAAGGAGTGGTTCTTGCTCATTTTATATCCACTGCAGGGATACAAGTGGACCCGTCTAAGATAGAGGTAACTCTAACATTGCCCATACCTAAAAAACCAAAGGATGTAAGATTTTTTTAGGTCATGCTAGCTGTTATAGGCATTTCATAAAAGATTTCAGTAAAATAGCTAGTCCTTTGTATACACCGTTGACTAAAGAAGTTGAATTCATTTGGACACCTACATGTAATGAAGCCTTCCTGGAGCTTAAGAAACTCCTCACTATAGCACCAATTCTGAAGGGACCAGATTGGTCAATTATATTTCATATCCATACTGATGCATCAGACTATGCTACAGGTGTTATATTAGGACAAAAGCCTGCTAACCTTGAAAATGCAATCTACTATATTAGTAAAAGCCTCCATGGTCCTAAACTAAACTACACAATAACTGAGAAAGAACTTTTAGTTGTAGTTTATGCATTGAACAAATTCAGACATTATGTAACTGGATGTCCTATTTTTGTTCATACTGACCACTCAGCCATAAAGTACTTAATGAACAAACCTGTTGTAATTGGTAGATTGGAAAGATGGCTCTTGTTGTTGTAGGAGTTTGATATTACCATTTTTTATAAACCAAGCAAGTCCAGCGTAGTTGCTAATTATTTGTCCAGAATGCACATTGTTGATGAAGATTCGACTCCAATTGAAGATACCTTTCTAGATGAGCATTTGTTTGACATAGCAACTCATACACCATGGTATGTAGACATAGCAAACTATCTTGTTGCAAATAAAATGCCCCCACACTTCTCTCATAAAGACAAGAGGAAGCTAGCAAAGAAAAATTTTCATTATTCATGGATATATAACAATCTCTTCTATACTAGACCAGATTAGATCATGAGGAGATGTGTCAGGGAGGATGAGACATATAACATACTACATGCATGTCATGACGAACCATGCGGAAGCCATTTTGTAGGAAAAAGAACAACACTGAAGGTATTTACAACTGGATATTATTGGCCAACATTACATAAGGATGTAGCAAATTATACAACCAAGTGTGAAAAATGCCAGAGGATGGGCCAACCAACCAAGTTAGATGAGATGCCACTCAATCCATAGATTGTTGTAACACCCTTTGACAAGTGGGGTATGGACTTCATAGGTCCAATTGACTCTCCATCAAATGGAAAATCCTACGTCTTAGTACGCACAGATTAGTTAACTAAATGGGTGGAAGTCAGTGCAATGAAAAATGTAAGAGATGAGAAAGTAGCTAAATTCTTATAGGAGGAAATATTCACACGCTACAAAGTTCCTAGAGAACTTGTCACAGATTAAGGAGCCCAGTTCACATCAAACTTGATCACTGAACTTATGCAAGAATAGAACATAAGGCACCAAAAATCTAGTCCTTATCACCCTCAGGAAAATGGGTAGCAGAGGTCACCAACAGAGAAATTGAGGCCATTCTGACCAAGATAGTGCAAATACACAGGAAGGATTGGAGCAACAGGTTAACTAAAGCTGTCAGGGCATACCAAACTACATGGAAGACAACAACTAGATTCACTCCATTTGAACTTGTGTATGGAAAAATAGAAATGTTTCCTATTGAATTTGAACATAAAAAATTGTGCCCTACTTTGGAGTTGAACATCAGTCTTCCTACAGTAGCTCCAACCAAATAGTTTACTAGCTTCTACGAACATAGTTCCTGCAATAGAGGGTGCAAACCTTCTTCCTCCTATTGTACCATGACAAACCTTCAATGAGCACTCATAACAAAACCTCATTTAATCTCAATTCCATTCTTTCATTCATTTTTCTTTTTCTTCATATCAACTCATCTCATTTCTTTAAATCCACTCACACTCCACGCCATGCACAAAGTTTGTTTTTACTACTTTAAAAATGGTTAGCACCTTTTCTGTAGTCACTAGACTTAACCACCTCTTCAATTTACATGTGGAAGTACACTCTAAAAATTTTAGGTACAACATTTTTACTCTTTATTCATATATATATATATATATATATATATATATATATATATATATATATATATATATATATATATATATATATATATATATATATATATATATATATATATATATATATATATAATACTGCATTAAATGTATCGTATAAGACTTAAGCTAGTTTCTCATTCCTATGCCAAAAATTTTAAGTGTGGCCAAATGTAAAAATTTAGTGGGGGCTGAGAAAGTGTATTAATTTCAAAATGTCATCTCCACATCACCTTAGTCTATCCATGTTATAGGTTCTACTTTGGGGGTAGTCTGATTTTAATTTTAAAATCTTTGTGTATCTATCATACTTTTTCATTGCAATTTTGGGAAAGATCTTGTGTGTTTGACATGACTAAAAAGGACTATGATTTATTACAAGAACACTTCCAGTTAAACCTTGATGTCCTTCATAATTAATTGCATCATTATTTACATACCAAACATAATGGATTCTTGTTAAGAGAATATGGTATTGGCATTTCTCAGAAAGATCAATTTGAAATTCTAAGAAGAGGGTATTTGTAGAAGTGTTAAAGGGGTAAAACTTATGAGGGTGGTGAGAATAGAGAAATTTGAGGCTAGGCATTTTGAAGATGGGAGGATAGTTGTTGAGACATGAGCTAGTTGTTCATAGTATTCTACTTGCGAATGTGGATGGCTTAGCTACTTCCTACAGTTAATTGAGCTCAATGAAGAAGTAGCAATGGATTTTATGAGGACATTTGATAAAGGGGAAGCCACAGTATGGGGATTAGTAGTAATTACTAGTGAGGAGTGGATAGAAAAAGTCATAGGACTACCAGCTCATGGGGAACATTATCCAAATGAACATGATGTCAAGTCATCGCGAGCACAATTCTCTCAACTAGGTGACCCACTATTGGAAATTTCAAAGCAAGTGTGTAAAAGACTTTCTCTCCCAGCTCCATATCTAGAATTGGCAACCCATATCATTAGGTATTTGACATGTGAAGGTAGGTTTTCAAACTTGCATGCTCACCATTTTAAGCTGCTAAATTGTGTAAGACATAACATTCAAGTTAATGTCCTCAATTTCCTTTATAATATGTTGTATATTAGCACTGAAGAAACTCAGAAAGGAAATGAAAATTCTATTTTTCATCATGCCCTCATCAAACTTTTAGTTGAAAGGTTTCTTAAGGATTCCTCCCTTGTATCATGGGTCCACCCTCAAGCCAACCCTATTTCGCAAAATTTAGGGAATGAGGAAGAAATTGTAGAGCCTAGTCAAAATCCAGCTGAAATAGAAAAAGAACCAGCATTACCCTCTCTTGATAAACCTGTTGAGCCTATTTTAGAAGGTGATATACCTAGCTCTTCCAAAGACAAAGGCAAGCATAAGTTTGGTAAAGAGAGCCTTGATCTTGAAAAGGAAGCACAAAACCCTTCTGTTAAAGTGACAAAGAGAAAAAGGTTTGTTCCTACAACAACCACTCCTATAGCATCTACCCCAGTAGCACCAAAACTAAAGCAAGCCCACAAAATAGTAGAAGTTAAAGAGGTTCCTATGTGTCAAAGCTCTTGTATGCAAGGTGAAGTATCCCCAGTCTCCACTAAAAACCTAAATGCTTCAATCTCAAAATCTCATATAAAATCAATGGTTGAGAATATTCTAGATGACTCTCTTGTACAATTGGAACCGCAAAATGTGGAAACAAATGAAAATGAGCCTGTTAATGAAATGCCATAGGGAAATCAGGATATGTGTGAGTCAAACCCTGCTATTGTACCAAAAAAGGTCCTTGAAAATGATCAACCTAATTCACCACCAATCCCTGTATATTCTAATGTTTCTATCATGCCTTATAGATCCTCCTAGTGTACCTATTACTTACAGCAAGTTGCTAAGGAACAAAAGAAGAAATCTATGGCTCAAAAATTCCCTTAATCTACAATTCAATAATCACTTCATTTTTCAAAAGGCCTAGTGGAGGAAAGAAAGAGACAAAATTCATAAAGTAATATTTGACAAAGATGAGGAGATTGAGTCACTGAAAGAGCAACTTGAGAAACATAAACAATGAATGAATAAGGCTTTAAAGTTAGTTGACTAGGTAATGACCTGTAGACCACCACTAAGGGTGTATTCCATTTGTCTAAAGGAACTATTTTTTCTATTTCAATTGATGATGACAATAAAGGATGTTGATTATGAATTTAAAAATGCTCAAGATTTCTACAACGTGTATTAGACTTTGCCTTCATGGCAGAAGAATTTGTTGTGTGAACTTTATTTACATAATTTCATAATTCCACATGAGACAAGGTGGAACCCTCTACTTTACATAGGGGATGTTCACCTTAGGGCTTTAATGTCCTGGGTGCACAATGAGACAAACTATGATAGGCGGTTAAATGCCTGTAGAGATCTTGAGAAATTTGAACCATTACTACTACGGGCTGAAACAAGAAAGACTGATGACCTTCTAAGATACTAGTTTAGACTAATCTATGGGAAACCAAAACCAAAGATTAGGGAGAAAGTGTTTGTAGAAAGAGAAAAGGTTTATAGAGGTTACTAGACACTTCCAAACTTTACACAACAAAGAGCTATTGCAGGGCTTAGGAACCAATCGAACTGGCTACCAGAAGCTTTCAAAAAGGTAGAACCACATAGCTATGTCAATTATGAGGCAGTTTTTAATAGGGTGGCCAAGTATATACAAATGAGAAGAAAAATTAGAAAGGAACTATGGATGCCATTGACTTTTTAGCCTCCTACCCTTCTTTGGCCTCTTTATGGTAATGATATTACTAGACCAGATCCATTGGTTGAGGAACACATAAGTGAACATTGGAAGCACACTAGAGGATTCTTCTACACTTTTAGAAGTGGGAAGAAAGGGAAAACTATAGTGGGAGACTTCAAAGCTATGGCAAGGAAGTATAATGCTTGGCAAAAAGCATTTGAATAGTGGGGGGCAGATGATGAGGCATATTAATGTCTTAATATTATAGTTTTCATAGTTTGGACTTACTCTTTGTGCTTTGTCAAAAACATTTCCAAAACATTTGTGTAAATATCTTGTGAACTTATGCCAGAGACAGCTAGAACTTGCTAAACATATGGGTAATGTGTATGACATACTTTGCTTAATATTATACATAGAATGTAGTATTTCATATAAATATCTTAAGCTATCTTCTAATATCTAAATAAGAGTAGGAATATTATCTTGCATATATGTTCCGAATGTTTCTAACTTTTAGAAAAATGAAGAACAATGCAAAGGGTGGTGATTACTACATTAAAGGAAGAGGATGATGGAGACTGATCATGGAAAGGAAAGCATAGTTTAGTTCCTATGGATAAGCCACACCAGCAGAGGAGTTATTGTTCCAAAAAATCTAGGAGACACAACTTGCTATATTTCCTACAAGTTGTTATTCTATTGCTTAGTAATAAATGTACTATGTCATGGTTGATCTTCTACCTTCTTTTCTGGCGATGTTTGTTCAAGACTTTTATGTCATGTTTTTAATAAGTATCCAATCCTCTATATGATGGATTTGGATGATCTTAGTAAGCTAATGAGAAAATAGACAATGCTGGTTTAAGATTCAGTGGTTACTCTTTTGTTGTTCTTCATGAATTATTCAATTGATGTAATCAAAGAAAGATTTTAATGAAAGAGTGATTTTGGAATACTTGTTGTGTTCATAGTTATTTGAAACCAACCAAGGTGGTCCACTTGGGAGGTGGAATAGATTAAGGTAGAGTAGATTCATTCTTTGAAATTTCCCATTTTCAAGATAGATTTATTGTATTAGTCCTACAACATTATTACTGTGAAAGTTCCTGCAACACTTGTAGAAAATGATCATGGTGGATGTTTTGAGTTGTTAACTACTTTAGGTTAATTTTCTAAAGCTTTCTATAGTTATCTATTGTTAGCCCAAGTATTTTTACTATTTTTTAATAGTAGTATAGATTATTTTAATGCATTTCACTTTCCTACAACATAGGTGTTATGACTCTTAAAGGAACTTAGTGCACATACCGTGTTGACCCATTTCAAGTCCTACGTCCCTCGGTTGACAATTCAAGTGTATTTCATGATGGAATAGGTAGTCTTCATAATAGATATAGTATCCTTGAGAGAGACAATGGTGTGATTATCTTCATCTATTATGAAATCGTACAATAATATCTTATGGTTCTCACTCCTTTTCACTATGTTGCTTATGATGTTGTGGTTTATATGGATAGATGTTATTGTTATCTACATTCTAGTATGTTAGTGTCATTTGATCTACTTCTATGCTTTCAAGTGATCACTCCTCAACTTTTGTGGTTTTGGCACTCCCCAATGTGGAGGTTCTAATCCTAATTTTCTTTTTGAGTTAGTTAATTGGCCTTGCAAGTTAACCTGGTGATAGTTGATCAACACTATACAATATTGGTTAAGTATCATATTGTACTATTGAGGAATTTTGTAAAAAAGTGATGGAATATCATTAAACTAGTCTTATATGGTCTATGGCACAAAACTAGTGGAGTATCATACTACCTTTTTATAGTCTAGCACTTGATAGTATTGTGAAGTATCGCTTGGTAGTATTGTGAAGTATTGGGGTCTTTTGGAAGACATGCTCGACCAATCAATAGACACTTCCTAACTCATCTAAAGTGCTAGAAGGTAATTTAGATACCCTTTTGGGAGTTTGTGGTCCCTATACTCTAACCATTTAGTTACAAGACGTTTAGGTTTTGGGTGTTGTCCTTAACAATTATTACATCATCTTAAAATAGTAAATTTACTTGTATGGATTAAACACTTAGGAATATTCGATGTTGGATACAAACTGAAGATCATAATTTAATGTTAGATATAAAATGGGAATGTACATTGTATGCTTGACTCATGTAGTTAGTTAATGAATGCATTGGTTAGTAGTGACACTTGGGGATCTTTGACAGTTGGTTTATGTTAGTCTTCCATTGCATTCTTGTATAGTAGTAGTAGTTGTTGTTGTATCTTAACTACAAAAAAATGAGCCTTTGTTTATCCTTGTTCCAAGGATCTCTCGGTGAGGCATTGTATAAAGGGCCAACAAAATGTTAGTACTAGTTCCTTTAATATTGTAGATAAAATGAAGAAGATTCTTGGCAATGTGTCTGTGTGTCTATGTTGGATGCTTTGTGTATACATGATCAAGAAGATTTAATGATGGAAGATTTGTCCAAAGTCTCATCAATAGGTAAGCCTTCAAAAGACAAATTCATAGTTCTAATTATATATGAAAAACATAATGATCAACTAACTAGTTAGCAGGATATAGTTGCATTAGATAATTACATGATACATGATCAAGATGGCATTTTACTAAAACTAGTATAAGATCAAGAGTAGAAACCCCCTACCATGGAAAGATTCTATTTGAGTCTCGATAATGGGTTGGTATTTTCAATGGAGTAACTAAATAGAGAACAAGAGAGGACACAATTGTTTGTCAAGCAAGTGACTCCTAAAGCTAAAATTCTAAATTTTCTACAAGGATAAGAATAGAAAGCATACTATGAAGAGAAAATGGTCTTTGTACCTTTTGAAGCCCATGTATATGGCATTCAACATGATAATATGGATTTTTTTACAAGAAAAGGAAGATGGTCCTAATAGTATAATCCAAGTTTTTGATGATGGGAAAGTTCATTTTATTTTGTTTAATGAGTCACCTCACTAAATTGAGAAAAAATAAGATATTGCAACTCATTTCTTTTCCAAACTACCTAGTTTTATTGATCAAACTAATAAGAGTGTTTAGATTATAGTGGAAAAAAAAGGTATAATCAACAAATAGAAGCACTTAAGTTCATATGTCATAATTTTGAACTAGGGCCAACACATACTGAAGATTTATTTATTCAATGACATTAGAATTAATAAATGATATTTAATCTGAATTGGTTAGTTTTGAGCTAGAAAAAGGAGATTCCTATATTAGAAGAACAAGTTGAAGATCAACAACAAAGTGAGGAATATCATAATATAGTACAAGTTTGGACATTCCTTCAAGTTCACAAGAATGTAGTGATCCATATGAAAAAACTAATGATACTTTTTTTGTTCTTTCTTGTTTCACAAGAGGTAGAGGTTTCAACTTATTAAGGATATTGCTACTTTTTATGCTCTTTATTGCAAAATATGCAACAAATACACTAGCTAAGACCTCGATAAAAAATAAAATCAAACAACTTTTTAGGCTTTGAATTTATTCAAAAATTAAAAAACATTCAGAAAAGCATTAAAAAACTACAAGAATTTACCCTAAACCCTTCAAGTTCTAAATTATTGGGAGAGAGTTGACTTCTTCCTCTTCAACTATTTATTCCATTAGCCAATATTTCTAGTTTATCATGTAAAAAAGAATGATAAGGAAAAAGCTCTCTCTTCATTGATATGAAAGCAAAATCTAATGTAACATTACCTTGAGTGGCCAATATAATTCTTTTGCTCCTATTATTCTCTACACAATATCTCTTTAAAAATTTGCATCCTCGAACCCTTTTTGCCTCTTGCAAACCTCTTAGCATATGAAAAAAGAGCTACTAATGACCTTTTGTTGCTCAATATAGTTCAATAGGCACTTGGAAAGAAGAAATCATTAACTATAGAACTGGAAGGATATCTTTGTACAGAAGCTCGTGGATGAAGCATGGGCCATTGCTTTTAACTAGGAAGTGTGGACCATTTCTCTTAGCTAAGCTATTAATGACTATCGATGATATTGAAATGAAGGATTTAGTATAAATGCAAATTTAATGTCTTTTTTTTTGTATTTTTTATGAAATAATAAAAAATTACTCCAAATGAGAAAATAATGATTTAATATGCAAAATTAATCTAAAAGGTCCCAATAAATAAATAATCTTTAAAAGTGATACAAAATATCTCTAGAGAAAATCCAACATGATAACTTTAGTATTCAATTGCACATGAGAAATGAGGGATTTGAGCCCTGGATATATAGGTTTGGATGGGACTCTAAATTTTGGCAAAATCTAGAGCCTCAAATACCATGACAAGTGTGGAATCTTCAGATCTTACCCACTACTTATATTCAAACAATATACTCGAAGTTGTGATTGGGAGAGTATAAAATAGAAATAATTGAGGATTCAAACAAAAGAAAATTGTTGAAATTGTTCAATATATTGAAGAGAAGTTTAAAGAACTTGGGGAAGAAAAAGAAAGATGCAGCATATCTTACCAATAAAAGCATATTGATATAAAAATTGTATAGATTCCATGAATGTTGAGGAAAGAAAGAGTTCAAATGGAGGTCAAAAAAATAGAGAATACTACATATGGCAACTATTGAGGACTTGGCAAACATTTTACATTGGAACAAGTGAGTTCAAACACATGACAGAGTAAGCAACAATGTTGGTCATCAAACATTGTTGAAGAAGATGCAAGCCTCCATATGAATTACAGAGCATTCAACACTAAATATCATGGTCAATAAATAACAAATTGGTTTGATTATGGATGCAATAGCTGATATTCTTCATTGAACCGAACTAATGAAAGCAAGCATAACAATGATGTGCAAATTAATATCTAAATTGAAGGGAAAGAGAGACAAAACTATATCAAGCATCTAATATAAAGAATGAATTACATTTGAAATATTCTTATTGCTGACACTTTCATATTAGCAACATAACTGAAGTTTTAATACAATGATTAAGAGCCTAAGGAATATGATTCATTTTCCATACCATCAAGCAACACAACAGTTTCCATTATTGCACAACAGTGTTGGTAGAGACCCAATATGTAGACATATGAGCTATTGACTTCCTAGTGACGTGTTTAATGTAGTGGGAGTCACTAGGAGCAATTTTGATAAGAAATCGCTTCATGTCTTCCTATATGCATTTGGATTGTCTAAACGAAAGAAATAAGCATTAACCAAACATAATAAGCTTTATAATAATAATGAGTTTTAATGTTATATTATATATTGTTTGGGAATGATCTTGTGCCTTTCTATTCATATATAATATGGAGTGATATGATATGGCAAACACATTCGACAAGTATTTTGTAAAATAAGTTGTTTTTTGATGATAAAAAAATACACAATTGAATCCAGAAAACAACTTATTTTACAAATGGATTGTGGAAATCTACTATTGTTAAAAGTATTTTGAATTCACTTGTAAGGAGGAATAAGGAGTAAACTATGGCTTTGTAATACGAATTAAAATATTTTATTTTAATAATAAAATAAAAAGCCCTTAGTTTATTTTTATTTAAGGCATGGATATTTAAATTGTGGTTGATTCGTCCTTTATAATCATCTTTAAATTATGTAAGAAATTTAAATGTCAGATAAGTGGACTAGATCATTTATGGAATTTTAAACTCTGTCATCCTAGATATAGTGAAATATTAAATTGTTTCCATAGATATGTTCAATTTGTTTCCCTACCTTAGGAGTTTAAGTGCAATCTGGACTAGTTTAATATATACTTGATCTGTCACATCTTGATTATTAAATTTTTGATAGTATAAGTGCATACAACTTTATAAATTTGTACTTAAAAATCTTCATTGCAGTTGACTCTATTGCCCTAATAAGAAAAGATACTAGTCTTTTGAATCATTAAAGTATTATTATTAGGTTTATATTTGAATTCATAAAATATATATCATCCTCCTTACAACCATAAAACCATTGTTTAGAACCATATACAAAACATTCAATCATTTCAAGCACTTAACATTCAATTTCATTTTGATCGAGTTCAAAGAACTTGCCAATCAGAGAACTTGCAAAGATTAAATTTTCTATAGAAAATCCTTGAACCAAGAAGACAATATTTGAGGTGAAGGTTTATTTACCTAGGTGTAGTGAAGCCTAAAGTGTACGGGAATTGAAGTCATTTCCATTTGTTGACTAAAACTTACTGACAAATCCTATCAGAGAAGTGGCAAGCTCTTGGATTTCCAATATGTGGTTTTGGGAACTAACGGGTCCAAAGGTTGAGTTAGAGTCAAGTTTGAAACCATGCACCTCTTGTTGATCAAATGCTTTGGAAGGTGGAAGCATAGTTCACTTTCATGATTTTGAGTAATTTTAGAAGATAAGGGAGTTAACTATCACCTCCAATTTAAGAATCTTAGTTAATAGTTGCACCCCTTTTATCATGATTATACATAATTTAGCTAATTGTATTCATTATTTATGCATAGATAATTAACTATTTTATTTCCTTTTTTGATTTATTATTTATGCACTCTCAACTTTCAAGCAAACTTGGATTTATCTTGTTTATATTAATTTTGGGAATATTTTAGAGGATAATTGAATATTTATCTCATTTAATTAGGTTACCTCAACTTTTCAATATTTAATTCAATAGTTGATTTTTTATAGATTTAATTCATTTTAATCAATTTAATTACTTTTTCATGTGTAATTGGCAAATGGGTTCAATTTGATTAATGTTCTAAGACTTTTAATTAATTAATTAATTTAGGAAGATTTAATAGCCAATTAATATCAATATTTAGGAATTTAATTAATATTTGATAATTATTACAAACTTTCATGATTTTGTGATTTGATATTCAGATTAGACAAATTATAGAAATTGAAGTGTCTTTTGGATTAGGACTTGAACCATCTTAAATTGGATGCACATCAATTTAATATTGGTTTAGCACCTATTTAATGCAAGATCATCATCTCCTTGCATCTATCTTCCTTTCTTCTCCATTGTTTTCATTTCTCCTAAGTAGAATTAGGGTAAGACATAATTGGTCCTCTTTAAAGCTCCTAATATCATGGCGTAAAGCTCAAGGTAGGATCTAACCACCTAGGTACTCTTTTACTTCATCTAATCACTTGAAATCTATTTTCCATATTGTAACAACTATATCTTGATTTATGCACCTTTTTTTTGAGATCCAAGACCTATTTGGAGACCCCAAAGGAATCCTGAGAGTTTTGGGCTCTAGTTGGTAGGGATGTAGTGGGCCCCTATGCAATCTTAATCCAAGTCAATTGGTAAAGAGAGCTCATTACATTCGATTCAAGATATCCTACTATTGTAAGATGATTTTGTACATTTATGCAATTCAATTATCCTATTGGCCAAAGGTGCCCTCCTACCAAGGACTGAATTGAAAATATTTAAACCCACCAAATGATCACAAGATTCAATTTCATGTTATATTTCAAGTCCTAGGGCCATGACAGAATGATATGATCCCTATCTTACAATATCTCATGTATCGGAGGATCATCGGGTGAATCAAGCAGTAATAAGATGCTACAAGGCTCCTGTTGGTCAAGTGGTCAGGTTGTCATGTCATCACAAATAGTTGAGGGATTGTAAGCCAAAGAAAGGTCCATCTTGATGTTATGATAGAAAAGGATTGTGAGATCATAGGAGCCACAAGGACATCTTTCGAGGACACTAGGTAGAGGATTGGCATAGCGTCGAGTTGTCATGATATTAGAGACCTCATGGGATTAGGACCCAAAGTGATATGTATTCTGATGCCATGAGGGTCAACAATTGTAGGATTTCCAGGTATACTTCCTACGTTGTCGATGCTACAAAGGGGAAGGTTGGTCATATGATCTTAGAGTCGTAAGATCGCAAGATAAGAAAGGGGTGGAGGTCAGTTTCAAATAGACATCTAGTGTTGCAATCTTACAATATCCCTCTATCATAAGGTTGCAAGCACAAGCAAGGATGCCTCCCTAGGTCATGAAAAAGGATAGTTAAACCATGATTATAGGATCACAAGGGTTATTGTTATGGTTGTTGATATTACGATGGACTGCAATCATAAGATCGTTGAGGTCAAATCAACCGTGTTTGTGATGTTGCAAGGAGAGAATAATGGTATTATGACCTTATGCTAGGGGTGTTATCATGTCATCGTTCTGTCATCAGATCATAGGTCTTGTTGCTGTTGAAGGATCATAAAGAGAATGAAGGATGAGCTCGATGCTATGAGATATTGGCGATCGTAAGATCATAGAAATTAGGGTTATGACCAAAAGGTGACATGAAGGGTTTTGACCACAATTGACAATTGTAGGATCATGAGTTTCAATGTTGACCAAAATATATAAGGAGCTTCACCTGCCAAGCTAGAAAAAAGAGGAGTCCTGATCAATCAGGTAGCGAAAAGTACAGAGTGATAGTTGAATACAGTTGACCTATGCTTTTCTATCTAATTTAGTAGGTTAATGATAGAGGAAGCAACTCTTCAGTGATAGATTCGATCTTTTGATCTCTTGCAACCACTTTCATCATTCTCCAGGTGTGATATATGCAAAAAAACACTCCATCATTGCTTGTTGATCCATCTACTCAGTCAAAATATTAATGGTTATCGTTCATGTCCTCTCAAATATTGTTTGGTGGATAATTGATCTTCTCACATCTAGATTTGTGCGATGATCAGATCTTTTATAGTTTTGCAGTTATTGTTCTCTAAAAGTTTGAATGCAATTGTTGAGTTTTATCTTAGAGTGGAAGTATCTAAGTTACACTTCACTATAAAAGTAGATTTTGTAATCTTTCATAGGGTCAAATATTCTCTATTTCTCTGGTATTGCCGTGGTATACTACTATAAATTCCCTCTTTTATCTCTAAATTATATGACATCTTGTATGATCTCCTTTAACCACCGATGTACTATGCAAGTTTTATTTGCCTCGCTTTAATGTACTGTGGATATCTATAACCTACATTTATGTATCTCTTTTGGCCTATAAATGATAAGAAGTGAATCTATTTTTCCTTGTGTCATTAATTTGGTTGTTTGGTCTATGTGTGGCTAATGGATTAAAGCAAGTCTGAATCCATATATCTTTGGACTATCATGATAATTGTATTGTTCATGTATGGCCAGAGATTGGTTTGAACATCCTATTTTGGTGCATCACCTACTTAGAATAGATTAAAGGTAGTTTGTTTCTATGCATTCCTCCTCCCTTTTCCTCTCCAAGTATAGTCTAGGTGCATCCTGATAGCAAAGGAAGTCAACCTTCTCTGGAGACTCAGCTTCATTGTTTAAGTCCCACAACTTGGAGGTTGTTTCCATGTTTCACAAGGTTGTCCTTAGGTAAAAACCTTGGACTAGGGTGCAAATTTTTTTTTGACAATAGTTTTTGGCATGCCCGGTGAGACCCTCATATTAAACATTCTAAGTTCACTAGCGTTAAAAAAAGATTTCATGTTCATGTTGAGGAGATAGTACCGCCTTCAATATTAAAGCCTTCAAGAGGCTCATTTGTTCAAAGTACTTGGCGACTCCAAGCTTCAAGAATAATTTGGTTTCTAGACCAAAGTTATTGTGATTCATGCCCAAGACACATAGAAGGGCATCTTCTAGAGGTAAGTTCCAATACCAGGAGCTTTCTTTTTCTAATCTCAAAAGAAAGGATAGTGTAGACACCTAAAAATCCTTTAGAAAATAAAGTATTTTTATTTTTTGCAAAAAATTCCCTGATGACATCATCATTTATTAATTAATTAATTATTTATTTTTATGCCATTAAATCCCTTTATCTTAATTAAAAATATTTAATTAAGGAATCCCTCCCAAATATGTCTAAATCTTATTTAAACATTATTTCTTTATTTATTAATTATTTAATTAATAAATTGACCAAAAATCTCAAAATAAATTATTTATTTATTGTTTACCCAAAACTTGGCCAATTTCCTTAAGACCGCTAACCTCTTCTAGAATCTTCTAATCCTTTAATTTCGATTAAAAGCTAATCCCATCATTTCCTAACCCTAATCCCAACTCAAAATATTTAATTAAGATTAGATATTAATCCTCATGTTTATTAAAAATATTTTAATAAATATCTCCTCAACCCAAACCCTTGAAATAAATAAAACTTTATTTATTTCCTAAAAACCTTATTTATCCTCATCCTAGGAAGTTCTAGACTCTTCTAAGAAAGTCTTCATCCTCATCCAAAGCCTAGACTCTTCTAGAAGATGTCAATCCTTATCTTTGATTTCCTAATCCTAATCCCCCCTCTAACCTTGTCACATTCCCTAAACAAGGTTAGCCAACTCCTAATCTAATCCTAATCCCTCTTCTAGTCATGTGCACAACTTAAGCAAGGGTTAAGACTTGCTAACCCAAGCCAAAGTCAACAATCTCATCCTCCTCCCAACCATATCTATTTATGACCCAACCATCTCTATTTGACCCAAACATCTCTATTTATGGCTCAACTATCCCTCTTTATGGCTCAACCTTCCTCATTACTCCTTTGACCAACCCTTATCCTATCCTCTCACATCCAATCATCCTGTGACATGTGTCACTTCCCTATTGGTTCCAAACAAACACAATCCATGTGCTCCCCTTTGAGTGCATCTTGACCCTCCCTCACCATCTTGCCATCTTTGCATCCTGGTCGTCCATCCCTCTACCCCTTGGCCTATAAATAGAAGCCTCTTCCTTCACTAAAATCATCGACTTTTCAAGCAAAATTATAATACTATTTTGAGAGACTAAAAACTACCAAAATACCATCATAATGTTAAAACCCCTCCATACCTTCATTGCTGAATCATTTCATCCACACTCATATTTGATTATCACTCATCCACTTGGAGCTTGAGCACATTGTGAGCATACATCCATTATTCATTAGGGAGATAGCTTTGTGATCATGAGAAGCACTTGAGGAGTTTACCATCTTTGGTCTACTTTCCTCAATTTTGTCTTCTTTGGTCCTATCTTAAGTGTTTACTTGTTTTTTAGTATTGAGAATGCTTTTTATAGATTAGTGTTCATTTTACTCTACTAAAATAGGTGATACATTTTGGCACGCCCGGTGGGACCACCGCAATCACAAGATGAAATTTATTTTTTTATTTTATTTTTTATTTTTTTATTAATTTTTTATAATAAAAAAATCTCACCTTCTCTCTTCTTCAAATTTTCTTATATATATATATATATATATATATATATATATATATATATATATATATATATATATATATATATATATATATATATATAGTTTTATTTTAATTTATTTTATTGGGTACACCTTTTTTTGTGAAAGTTTGGTAAAAATATGCATATTCATATATACGTATTTTAAAATTTCAAAAAAAATTTCAAAAAAGTGTAAAATACATGCCTGTCTTTTTGTAGTGGCATGGACTGTGGCCCCCAAAATTTTTCAAATTTCTTGCAGGCACCATCCAGACTCATCCAAACTGACCTGGTAGCCACCACAATGCCATTCCTAGTCACTACAACTATGCAGCCCTACCTACCTTCTCTATTTGTGACCTTCTCCATCTCTACTTTGCTTCCTCTACGGTCCTCTCGCAACCTAGTCTTTATCCCAGACAAACTCCCACTGCTATCCATACCCATTTTCAAAAGACTCCACTGCTGCTTCCACACTTTGTCATTACCTCCAATGCCTCTTACGGCCTCCTCATAGCCTACTACCTTTGAAGACCGCCAACACCACTCCACTCATTCATTGGGTTCTAGTCATTTTAGTAAAACATCATCATATTAAGTCATTATCTAATCATGCATAGTCCATGCCCATTGGATCTGCCATGTTAGTGGGTCTTTTTTTTGGCCTATGACAGCCATATGGACATGAAATTTAAACTCGCACTTTGATGATGTCAGCACAACATCATTTCTACATGCCTTTTTAAGCCTTGAGAAGCAACATTTGGTGTTTTGCTCATAACTTGAGCATATGAACTCCGTTTTCAGAAAATGAAATATCGTCGAAAAGCTAGTTTTGAGCCCATCATGATGGTATTGGTTTTTATCATATTTTGCAGCCTTTTGGATACTTATTTTTATTATCAATGATTGAACTTTGGTGATTTTTGCAGGGATATTTGCTAACTCATGAATTGTCAGTTAAAAACTTCTATGAAACCACTAACCATGTTTCTTGCAGGTTCTCCTTACATAGTTTAATGCTCTTGAAAAATGAACTTGAATGTTTAAACACTTGTCTTTGAATGCATGTTGCTAAAATCAAATCTTGAATGCCATGGATTAAAATATAACATTTTTATTGGAATGCATGATCAACACAATCTTGGATGCTAAAGGTTAAAAAGAATGGATGCGATGAACATTTGATTTTGGGTATTAAAGAACATTGCAAATCAACACACTTCAACTTTGGTGCTTAAAATGAACTTCATTCAATCTTGAATGCTCTAAAGTGAAAATGTTCTTATTTCCTTCTTTTTTAAAGTTTTCACGCACATGATTTACTTTTGTTGATTCGATTTTACTTTTGTTGGTGACGTTGTCAAGTTGGAATGAATATTGTACGCCATAATCACAAGTGTTTTCAATCATAGATTACAAAATATAAATCATCAATTGGAAATGAATGAGTGTCTTTTAAACCAAAGATCACTTATGTGGTCTTCTATTACACTTTTTAGGAGGCCTGCTTGGGGATTTCATCACCCCTTGGGATGACCTCAACTCTAGCGTTCTAGCAAAGTATAAACATTGGGAGGTGAATCAAAAGACACCTCTCTTGGAAGCATAATCTTGTCACCCTTGGCTAAGCCCCAAAGAAATTTATACCTTTGGAAAGTGAAGGTGGAGATTTGGGTTACCGTCTCCTCCTGGCTGAGTGGCATTATTTTCTTTCATCTACAAATTTTGGCCTCATGTACCTTGCATATATCAAGGACACGCCTAGCTAAGCTTGTATATCCTAGCAAAAACCTTATAGGGCTATTGATGTTTTGATGTGCTTGAGTGTTCAAAAATCCTCCCCATGTTTCAAAAACAATCAAGACCTTTTTCAAAAGAGATCACTTATACACCATTCACAATGGTTGTTAGCAAGTCCATTCGCAACAACCCTAAGTCTAGTTTGTTCCACTTTATCCCTTGGTAAGTCATTCAACCCCAATGAAAGACATACTTAGCATAGTTACTGCCTCATCAAAGGTTCATCCACAACTTTCAAATCATTGTCATCATAATCACACCCTTTCCTACATCATTCTAAGTCTTCCATCAAGTCTTCCTTATCCTAAGATAGCTAAAGTCTTCTCAGTCAGCTCCCCACCCTGTTTCCATATCCTTTGGAGTCGCTCTTTTCTTTCATCATGAGATTAATCCAAACCCAAATCTGAGCTTCCCAACTTATCCTAAATTTGCATTTTCATATCCATCCATATACATCCTTCATCCCCATCCAACTCATCATTACAACATAATGTCACAATCCTATTATGATGAGTTTGGTCATCTCACCTTTTCTCCCACCCCATCCTATTCCAATGATGATGATGAACTTGTTGACTATGATGGGTATATTGAAAGCCTTAGAGATATTACTCCCAACATCCTCCAAAATCCAAACATTCCTCCCAACTACTCCATCCTTCCTCCATGCATACCCACTAGTACTCCCTACCATACCTTTGACAAGGGAAATCCATTATTGTCCTCATCCTTAGCTCCTCCTTATATTGTGCCCATATATTTCTATTATACATCAGTCATATATCCATCTTCCTATACCTTCATCTCCCAACCTCCACCATTCCAGAACAATTCTAGTAGCTACATCCCTAGTCCAAATACTCCATCCCAATCTCCTCCAAACCACTTTCCAAAACTGTTGGTGTAAATAAGTATTTACTTATTACACTTACTTAAGTTTACTTAGTTTAATGCATTATTTTATTATTATTTTAGGTGAGACACTTAGGATTTTGTGAACTCTCATTGAGTTACGCAACTCTAATTATGCACATGGTGTCTACAAAACAGGAGTATGCATCATTCACTGAGTTGTCATGTTGACAACACAGTTATCCGCACTCCTTATTTAGCACATGTTGTCTACACCACTTATTTGCATGCTACACCATTGTAGGCTTATCCTCACATCATCATAATTAATCCCATGCTCAATGGAGGGTAATCAATATCTGGTGGACATGTGCCTGGTTGTATGACATATCATGATACTAACTTCTATGCATTCTAGAAGCTCCTAAGGCCTTTATATTCAAGCACTCCTAGTGTACTCTCAAGCAATTATTGAATGAATATCGTCATTTTGATCAGACTCTGTCTATTTTGGTCTACTGTGTGCTTGTGTTGAGTTCTTTAGTTCTTGGGTGAATTCTAGCCTAAGCCAAATTATTACATGGTATCAGAGCTGAGGGAGATTTGTAATGCCTCGCCAAGGGACCCAAAAGAATTAACCTAAAGTTTCACTACGTTTGCTAAACATTTTTTTTTTTAAAGTAAGAAAGTATGACATACACATCAAACAAATAGTAGCGGAAGCAATAACATGTAATCATCGACAAACATACATTGCAAGTTACATTTCTTAAAGATCCCAAGACGTTGAGTCACGTTTAAATTTAATTAATTCTAAGTCTAACAACTATCACATACATATAAAAGAATAATCAAAAACTCCAATGTCCATAATATACATTTGTTCCGAATGCTCCTTGGCAAATTAATTTGGAATGCTCATTCATCCACTGTACATGTCACAGGGTATGAAAGGCTTAAAAGAATATACATATGTAAAGATCAAGATACAACATCCTCAAATCCATGATACAAAGTACAGTAAAAATATATAAAATTATTCACCATACATGATACATCCATACATCCATAATGATAAAACATCTATCATAAAATCTAACCATCCATCATACTAATCCAAGAACATAGTGTAGATAATTGCCAATCACGAAAACTCCATCCACGGTGACCACGGAACGGATCTCAATGGTAAGAGTAAAAGCACTACCACCCGACCGCGTGGAACCTAAATGGTCCACTCCCACCGCACTGAGGAGATAGTCTCAAGTCCCAAATAGGATAACAAAACCTATAATCATAAATACTCTCTAAGTCCAGGAAATCCTATAAGTATGCTAACTCAAGGGTTCCTAAAAAGATCGACATCTAAATCCCAGAGGTACCACAAGACACGTAGGAAACCTAATATGCAAGCGGGAAAGTGTCATCGCAAAAGTCATGTAGAAGTTACCCGAGCAATCCCTTAGGAATCCCGGGTCCCTACTGATCCTGCGGCCACTAGTATCCTCTCGTACTGACGAGGCATACTATGGAATGCAAGGTCGTAACCAAGCGTCCTCTCTACCCCATCCTAGTCTGTACTAGCACTCATGGCATGGGAGAGAACATACAATTATCTTGTTAGGTTCATTTTCTCTCATTTAGTGTAAATGTTTTCACTTATTAAAAACGACTTACAATGGGTTTCTCAAGGCAGCCTCTTAGGGCTCTGACCCCCATTGCAAGCCACTTCCCGACTCTACACATAGATAACCTACCCTAGCTCATGAACTCGTAATCAAAGAATCATAATAAAACCATCTCAGTCCTATATGAGCAAATGAAAATATCATAAAAAAGATAATCCACAAAATATATCAGTTCTTCATGAGCAATAGATAACATCAAATAGTAATCATGTAATCACGACAGTTCTCTATCAACAACTGAAGGCATCAATAATAAGTCACAAAATCCAATGGTTCTCTAATGCAACCAGAAAGTAATACAAGTATAACTGATCGAGACTCAGAAATGGTTATCAAATATAACTGATCGAGACTCAAAAATGGTTAAGTTAGGTATTCTCAAATACATACACCTCAGCTTCACACAAGGAAATTGGAAAGCAATAACAAACAGTAAACACAATCATGTCATAGAGCACTTCATCACATTACCATGGTCAGGTTAAGAAAGATCGAGACCAAATCATCAAGACATCACATTCACAACCCCGAGCCTCTGGTAACAACCTGAACTGGTCAACGCTAAACCAACCCCAAAACATTCAAAGTACAAAGACAACATCAAAGTCTCAGAGATTGGATCTGAAAGTATATTATTTAAGTTAAGGTAAGGTTTGTGTTTTAGTTTAATGTCGAATTCAAGTAACAAAGTTTTCACAACTACCCTTTTTCGAATAACCCATTTCTATAATAACTTTCATTAAATCAATATCCAAATTTATAATTTAGTCAAATAAAATTCATTATTAATTAACTTAATTAAACTAATTTTAATTAAATTAATCAATATTCATTAGATCTAATTACTTATTTTAATCCAACTAATAATTGTTAATTTATTAATATTTAAGCAAAATTATTAATAAATTAAAATTTACAACTATATCTATGCAATTAATATTTATTTATTAAATATTTAAAAAGTTTAATCTATTATAAAAATTGAATATATTATAATTTTATTATTTAAAATTTTTAAATAAATAAAATTCGTTTTTAATAATTTAAAAAAAAATTATAAAAAAATTAAAAAAATCGAATACAAAGTTCACCCACGTTTATAGCCCGTCGGCTTTGGCCGCAGGCCTGCAGTCGTAGGTACTCTGTACCTGCCGTCGCAGTACCTGCGACGCAGGTACTGTCGGCCTGCCGACAGTGGGGGGCGGGTACGGGGTGATTCCCTCCCCCCCCCACTATATTATATTAATATATATATATATATATTTTTTTAATATTTTATTTTATTTTATTTTAATAACAATAAAATAAGTTTTATTTTAACAAAATTAATTTTGTTTAATCTTTTTAATAAAAACAATTTCTTCCAAAGGATAAATATGTAAAATATAAATATATATATTTATATATATTTTTATTTTTTTATTTTTTTATCTAGAACTTTTCAATTTCATTAAAACAAAACCCTTATCAAATTAGATCTTAATTTCTAAATCAAGAAAACAATGGTTCTAATTAATTCATCCAGTCTCCATGGATACAGAAATTATTGACGAATAATTAATAAATTCACAATATTGAAAGCTTAAAACTTTCATCACAGAGAATTCAGATCTACAAACCCCAGACACGAAGAAGGCAGGAAGGGATAATTGCATATTTAATGGATAAAAAACACAAGACCCTACCTGATCCTGATGCTATTATGCAATCTCCAGGAACTGTATGCAAATTTGCTCCTCTCAATAACCTTCCCCTTCAAGACTTTCTTCGTATCAACCTTCTGAAATTTGCTTCCAAAAATTGTCTTCCCCAAAAATTCTCGTCCAAATTCGTATCCCCCAAAAATGAACCCCCAAAGTTGTGATAAGAAAATTCTCCTCAATTCGGGGCACTAATTGTGCGTTTACCCGAGAAGACTCTTTGCACAACTCAGTTAACTCCAAATTAACTTTTATTATCTTTTCTAATTCTTTTGCATTCAACTTTCATGCACATTAAGTTGAATGATTAAATAACTTTATTTAAAATTTCACTTGACTTCAATTCTTAATTAATTTATTATTTTAAATCTTATGTGCACTTTTAAGAAATTAAAATAACATTATTAATTTTTATAATTTAATCTTTTAATTTAATTCTTATATTTAACTCATGTTTAGATCATGCGATCTAGAATTCTTAATAAATTAATATCTTTCAACTTTTTAATTTATTTTAGAACTTAATTGATAACATATTTAATTAATTTAAATAACAATAATATTTAGCATTTATTTAAAAATGAACTTCAAATATATTATTATTAAATTAAATAAATATTATCCTGTTCTAAATATATCTTGAACTTTAATCTCCAACATTAATTCTTTTATTTAATTAATTAATTAATTAATTAAATATAAAGATATCATAATAATTCCTTATTAAATTAAATCATTAATTAGTCTTTTTAATTAGACTTAATTAATAGAAAAATACACCAAGGACTCATAAAGCAACATACGAAAACCCATCATAGAAAAATACATACCAAATCAAACAAAAAGGGTTATAATCAAGAAATTACATCATTTGATGCATTCGGAGGGCACTTAACTCAGATACTTGTCCTAATTATCAATTAGGACAATTGGCTAAAGGGTTTAGGATTTGGACTTAAGAGTTTATCTCCCCTCTCTTACCATTGAGACAGTGCGATAAGGTACGCTCATCCTGACAATTCAGGGAAGTCGATACCCGGTACCTGCAACCTACATAAAATCCACGCATGTACAAACACAATATTCTAAGCTAAACAGGCAATGGCAGGAAGTGGTGCATCGTGTAGATCCCGATTAGCAGGTGACTACGACTCCCTTCCTTAACCATATCAGAAACACCATACATAAATAAAACAACACGCACACCATACACATGCAGTATGGGGTAAGTATCCATAAGAGGCACATGAAATAATAAGCCATCTAACTAATCATCATTGATAACTAAAACCATTGAATAATCATCATACATGCACGAAATATAGAGTACCAAGTAATCTCATCATATAATAAACTGAGTGTAAACATCCTCTGATAATCTCAAAAATAATGATACTACTCATCAAACATAAATTGGCCTAAAAGAGTTTGGCAATCATATCATAAATGTAGCTCGAAAAAATGTAAACTAGGGGCAGGCACTACATTGACCCCCCCTAGACTTAGGCTTACTCCTGGAAGCCTATAAACAAATAGGGATATAAATCCCGTAATCTAGATGCATCCTCCCATGTAGCTGAAGAGTCATCAGTAGGGTCCCATTGGACCCTTACCTGCTCTATGGTTCGACCCTTGAGGGTCAACTCTCGCTGCTCCAGAATATGTATTGGCTCCAAAGCCAGCTGCCCGTCCTCTACCTGTAATGCATTCCAATCAAGAATATGTACAACATCAGGAATATACTGTCTAAGTACTGAAACATGGAAAACATCGTGAATGCGAGTAAGGCTGGGTGGTAAAGCAAGACGATAGGCAACTGGACCAATCCTCTCAAGTATATCGAATGGTCCCACAAAGCGAGGTGCTAGCTTCGAGCCCTTTCCATAACGGATCGGACTCTTCCGCGGACGCACTCTCAAGAAAACCTTCTCTCCCACAGCAAACTGCTTATCTGACCTATGAGCATCAGCATACTTCTTCTGCCTATCCTGTGCCGTTGTCAAGTGCTCTCGGATACGCACCACCTGTTGCTCCATGTCACGAAGCATCTCTGGGCCCAACAGGATGCGATCCTCAAGGCTATCCCAACTCAAAGGTGTACGACAAGGGCGTCCATATAAGGCTTGGAAAGGTGCCATGCCAATAGAACTGTGATACTCGTTGTTGTAAGCAAACTCCACTAGGTAGAGATAGTCCTCCCAATGAGTCTGCTTATCCATCACGTACATCCTCAACATATCTTCGAGAACCCGATTCACTCTCTCTGTCTACCCATCTGTCTCTGGGTGATATGCTGAACTGAAGTTCAACTGCGCTCTAAGATCATGTTGTAGTGATGTCCAAAATGCAGAAGTGAAAACATGATCCCTATCCGAAATGATCTTTCGGGGAATACCATGTAGTCTCACAATATCACGCATGAAGACATTTGCTACTGAAGCTGCAGTATAGGAAGACCTGATTGGTGCAAAATGTGCCACCTTGGTCAACTAGTCAACGGTGACCATGATAGCATCATGACGACGAAGAGTCATAGGTAATCCTACTATGAAATCCATAGAGATGATGTCCCACTTACATGAAGGAACGAGATTCGGTTGCAAGAGTCCTGCCGGATGCTGGTGTTCTGCCTTGACTCTCTGACACTCAAGACATCTAGCCACAAAATCAGCAATGTCACGCTTCATCCCGGACCAATAGAATAAACGTCGCAAATCTGCATGCATCTTCTTGACACCTGGATGTGCCGAGTAAGGTGCACGATGGGCCTCTGATAGGATCAATATGCGAAGCTCATCCAGTAGCGGCACATAGATCCTTCCTGAAAGTCTCAAAAGGCCATCTGACTCTAGGACATAGCCTAAAAACTTACCCTCCAAGGATCTCCCTGAATTGATCTCACTGCACACCTCCAGATACCATGAATCAGTGGGGAGTGCCTGAAGTATCTGACATCTCAAATCGACACTAAGAGTCATAGATGATATCACATGTTTCCTGCGACTCAAAGCATCAGCTACGACATTCTCCTTCCCCTGGATATACTTCACCTCAAAGTCATACTCGCACAAAAACTCCATCCAACGCCTTTGCCTAGCATTCAGATTAGGCTGCGTGAATATGTACTGAAGACTACAATGATCGCTATGTAGTTCAAATCTGTGTCCCAACAAGAAATGTCTCTATCTCACTAAGGCATGAACTACTACTGCTAACTCAAGGTCATGTGTAGGATAATTCAACTCATGATCCTTGAGTTTGCGTGACTCATATGCAATCACTCGACCATTCTGCATTAGAACTGCTCCAATACCCTCAAGGGAAGCATCTGTACACACCATGAACTCACCTTCTGGATCAGGTACTGCTAAGATCGGTGCACTGGTCAGAAGCTCTTTGAGTTTCTGAAATGCTTCTACACACTTTTCTGTCCAAAGAAACTTCTTTCCTTTCCTCTGAAGGAAGGTAATAGGGTGTGCTATTCTGGAGAAGTTTTGAACAAATCTACGATAATACCCAGCTAGACCCATGAAACTACGAATCTCCGACACAGTAGTGGGTGCAGGCCAATCTACTATTGCCTGGATCTTCGCAGGGTCTACAGAGATACCTTCGCCTGAAATAACGTGTCCCAAATACTGTATCTCTGATTGAAAGAAATCACACTTTGCCGCATTGGCATAAAGTTGATTATCTCTCAAGCACTGCAAAACTAAACTCAAATGTTCCTCATGTTCCTTTTGGGACTTAGAATATATCAGAATATCATCGAGGAACACAAGAACAAATCTATCAAGATAGGAACGGAACACCCCATTCATTAAGCACATGAAAACTGATGGAGTGTTCGTCAACCCGAAAGGTACCACTATGAACTCATAATGCCCGTAGCGAGTTCGGAAGGCGGTCTTATGAATATCAGCCTCCTTGATGCGAAGTTGATGGTATCCTGACTTAAGATCAATCTTAGAGAACATTGTAGCTCCCTTGATCTGATCAAATAAATCATCAATCCTTGGTAAAGGATACCTGTTCTTTATTGTCACCTTATTCAGCTGTCTGTAATCAATGCAAAGGTGCAAAGAACCATCCTTCTTCTTCACAAAGAGCACTGGAGCTCCCCATGGTGATACACTAGGTCGAATACTACCCTTGGCCAAAAGTTCCTCTAACTGCAAACGCAACTCACTTAGCTCTTGAGTGGTCATACGATAAGGAGCTCTAGAGATAGGTTCCGCTCCTGGAGTGAGCTCAATGCTAAAATCAATGTCTCTCTTCGGAGGCATGCCTGGAATCTCACTCGGAAAGACATCAACATACTCCTGTAAAATAGGGTGATCTAGGGTCTTCCTCGTAGATTCTTCCTCATCAAGCTCATTTACCGTAACGGCAAATACCTGACACCCCTTACGAAAGCTTCGCTTAAGTTGCATAGCAGAGATCATCCGTAGGGATATAGGTCTCGGTATCCCCACAATCTCAACATCCTTCCCTTGGTCATCCTGACACATAATGGTCTTCTTTCTGCAGTCAATACTAGCCCTATGAGAGCCAAGCCAATCCATACCTAAGACCACATCGTAGGAGCCAAGAGGAATAACTCAAAAATTGACTGAAGTCTCAAACCCTCCTATGCTAAGTCCACACTTATGAACCACCGAATCTGTGGAAACTTTAGCACCTGAGGCTAGTTCCACTTGCCAACCATGATCTTGCTTAACCGACTCCAGCTTACACTTATCAACTAGAGATGGAGAAATGAAAGAATCTGTAGCACCTGAATCAAATAATACAGAGAGAGGTGTACCTTGGATAGCTCCTGTAGTCTTAACTACTGTCCCCTGATGGTCTGCCTGACGGTGATCCACTGCTGCAAATACTCTATGAGATCCACCTGTATTTTTGACTGTAGGCTCAGATGCCACTGGCTTGGGTCCTGAATACTGAGATGCTCGCTGTGGGCAGTATGCTGCAATATGACCAATCTGTCCACACGAATAACATCCCATGCCTCTGCCAGATCCTCTCCCTATAGGTGGTGCATTCGACCGCTGGTGGCTACCCCTGCTAGCAAAAGACTGGTTGCTCTGTGCAAGCCGAGATTGCTGATTCTGTCTATTACGTTGAGCATTGCGATTGATCCTAGAGTTGGATCCACCGCCACCACTCTGTGCCTGAGGGTAAAATCCCTTATGCTGCTGAGGCTGCTGCTGAGAATGTTGCTGAGAATACTGATTCCTCCTAGGGAAGGGAGGCTTCCTAATTCCACCGGAATTGTGGTTGCCCTTAGATCCTGCTATAGTAGGCGCTCCCACAAATCCTCCTTGCCCAAAGTTGACACTCTGCTCTACCAGGATAGCTCGATGTACCGCATCCTTGAGGGTCTTAGGCTCAAATACCTTAACACCCCCAATAAAATGGTTGTTCAAGCCTCGAATGAAATGTTGTTCCAACTGTGCTGGGTTGTCACTGAATCCCGAAAAAGGCATGAGCTCATAGAACTTGCGCTCATACTCTACAACGGTCATAGTGAACTGTCTCAGGTTATGGAACTCATCTGCTCTATGCTGCTTCCATTCCTCTGGTAGGAATCGCTCATGAAAACTCTCCAAGAAAATCTCCCAAGTGACACTACCCATGTCAATGCCCAACTTCTTCTCCTCAATAGTCCACCAAGTGGCTCCAAATAACTCTAGATTGGTAATGGCAAACCTCGCTTTGACATTACTGTCAAAGTCCTGCATAGCAAAAATCCTGTCAAGGGCAATAAGCCACTTCTCAGCTACATACCCAGAACCTTGCCCATTAAAGGGCTTGATCTTGGACCTCTGAAGATCCTTCATCTGAGAAGATACTATGAATCTATGTCGATCCCTCTGAGGACTCCTAGATCTGCGTCTATGCTCATGTCCAACCTGGTGTGCTCTATCCTGCTCAAGAACAGGAGGTAAGCGATCAATAAGGGTTCGCATCATTTGCCTCAGATCAACCTCCTTAGAGTCGGCATGTCCCTCATCGTGGTTCTCTTCTTGATGCTCACTGACATGCTCTTCCCTATTCTCTTCCTGAATGGGGCTCTCATGGATAGATTCATGAACACTAACATCTCTGCCTCGTCCACGACCTCTGCTACAGCCAAGGCTATGGCCCCTAACGGAAGATCTCATCCTAGATACCATCCTACAATAATATCCAAGACACAAGATGCTAAAATAACCATGAAACATACTACTGAAATACATAGATAAAAGACACATGTTTTGCAAACAAGATATTTTCAGTTTTCAGTTTACCTATAATTTCAGTTTAAGTATAATTTCAGTTTTGAAGTTTTGAGTGTTGAAGTACGAATAAAATAGGTAACTAATAGTTTATATACTGTTTCAGTTCAACTAGCTTCAAGTTTTAGTTTAAGGTTTGCATTTTTTTTATTCAACTAGTTAACACTAGTGGCGTTCCAATATACCCAGAGCTCCCAATGTAGAAACTTGGGCTCTGATACTAGATGTAATGCCCCACCAAGGGATCCAAAAGAATTAACCTAAAGTTTCACTACGTTTGCTAAACATTTTTTTTTTTTAAGTAAGAAAGTATGACATACACATCAAACAAATAGTAGCGGAAGCAATAACATGTAATCATCGACAAACATACATTGCAAGTTACATTTCTTAAAGATCCCAAGACGTTGAGTCACGTTTAAATTTAATTAATTCTAAGTCTAACAACTATCAAATACATATAAAAGAATAATCAGAAACTCCAATGTCCATAATATACATTTGTTCTGAATGCTCCTTGGAAAATTAATTCGGAATGCTCATTCATCCACTGTACATGTCACAGGGTATGAAAGGCTTAAAAGAATATACATATGTAAAGATCAAGATACAACATCCTCAAATCCATGATACAAAGTACAGTAAAAATATATAAAATTATTCACCATACATGATACATCCATACATCCATAATGATAAAACATCTATCATAAAATCTAACCATCCATCATACTAATCCAAGAACATAGTGTAGATAATTGCCAATCACGAAAACTCCAGCCACGGTGACCACGGAACAGATCTCAATGGTAAGAGTAAAAGCACTACCACCCGACTGCGTGGAACCTAAATGGTCCACTCCCACCGCACTGAGGAGATAGTCTCAAGTCCCAAATAGGATAACAAAACCTATAATCATAAATACTCTCTAAGTCCAGGAAATCCTATAAGTATGCTAACTCAAGGGTTCCTAAAAAGATCGACATCTAAATCCCAGAGGTACCACAAGACACGTAGGAAACCTAATATGCAAGCGGGAAAGTGTCATCGCAAAAGTCATGTAGAAGTTACCCAAGCAATCCCTTAGGAATCCCGGGTCCCTACTGATCCTGCGGCCACTAGTATCCTCTCGTACTGACGAGGCATACTATGGAATGCAAGGTCGTAACCAAGCATCCTCTCTACCCCATCCTAGTCTGTACTAGCACTCATGGCATGGGAGAGAACATACAATTATCTTGTTAGGTTCATTTTCTCTCATTTAGTGTAAATGTTTTCACTTATTAAAAATGACTTACAATGGGTTTCTCAAGGCAGCCTCTTAGGGCTCTGACCCCCATTGCAAGCCACTTCCCGACTCTACACATAGATAACCTACCCTAGCTCATGAACTCATAATCAAAGAATCATAATAAAACCATCTCAGTCCTATATGAGCAACTGAAAATATCATAAAAAAGATAATCCACAAAATATATCAGTTCTTCATGAGCAACATATAACATCAAATAGTAATCATGTAATCACGACAGTTCTCTATCAGCAACTGAAGGCATCAATAATAAGTCACAAAATCCAATGGTTCTCTAATGCAACCAGAAAGTAATACAAGTATAACTGATCGAGACTCAGAAATGGTTATCAAATATAACTGATCGAGACTCAAAAATGGTTAAGTTAGGTATTCTCAAATACATACACCTCAGCTTCACACAAGGAAACTGGAAAGCAATAACAAACAGTAAACACAATCATGTCATAGAGCACTTCATCACATTACCATGGTCAGGTTAAGAAAGATCGAGACCAAATCATCAAGACATCACATTCACAACCCCGAGCCTCTGGTAACAACCTGAACTGGTCAACGCTAAACCAACCCCAAAACATTCAAAGTACAAAGACAACATCAAAGTCTCAGAGATTGGATCTGAAAGTATATTATTTAAGTTAAGGTAAGGTTTGTGTTTTAGTTTAATGTCGAATTCAAGTAACAAAGTTTTCACAACTACCCTTTTTCGAATAACCCATTTCTATAATAACTTTCATTAAATCAATATCCAAATTTATAATTTAGTCAAATAAAATTCATTATTAATTAACTTAATTAAACTAATTTTAATTAAATTAATCAATATTCATTAGATCTAATTACTTATTTTAATCCAACTAATAATTGTTAATTTATTAATATTTAAGCAAAATTATTAATAAATTAAAATTTACAACTATATCTATGCAATTAATATTTATTTATTAAATATTTAAAAAGTTTAATCTATTATAAAAATTGAATATATTATAATTTTATTATTTAAAATTTTTAAATAAATAAAATTCGTTTTTAATAATTTTTAAAAAAATTATTAAAAAATTAAAAAAATCGAATACAAAGTTCACCCACGTTTATAGCCCGTCGGCTTTGGCCGCAGGCCTGCGGTCGCAGGGCCTGCGGCGGCAGGTACTCTGTACCTGCCATTGCAGTACCTGCGATGCAGGTACTGTCGGCCTGCTGACAGTGGGGGGCGGGTACGGGGTGATTCCCTCCCCCCCCACTATATTATATTAATATATATATATATATATTTTTTTTAATATTTTATTTTATTTTATTTTAATAACAATAAAATAAGTTTTATTTTAACAAAATTAATTTTGTTTAATCTTTTTAATAAAAAAAATTTCTTCCAAAGGATAAATATGTAAAATATAAATATATATATTTATATATATATTTATTTTTTTATTTTTTTATCTAGAACTTTTCAATTTCATTAAAACAAAACCCTTATCAAATTAGATCTTAATTTCTAAATCAAGAAAACAATGGTTCTAATTAATTCATCCAGTCTCCATGGATACAGAAATTATTGACGAATAATTAATAAATTCACAATATTGAAAGCTTAAAACTTTCATCACAGAGAATTCAGATCTACAAACCCCAAACACGAAGAAGGCAGGAAGGGATAATTGCATATTTAATGGATAAAAAACACAAGACCCTACCTGCTCCTGATGCTATTATGCAATCTCCAGGAACTGTATGCGAATTTGCTCCTCTCAATAACCTTCCCCTTCAAGACTTTCTTCGTATCAGCCTTCTGAAATTTGCTTCCAAAAATTGTCTTCCCCAAAAATTCTCGTCCAAATTCGTATCCCCCAAAAATGAACCCCCAAAGTTGTGATAAGAAAATTCTCCTCAATTCGGGGCACTAATTGTGCGTTTACCCGAGAAGACTCTTTGCACAACTCAGTTAACTCCAAATTAACTTTTATTATCTTTTCTAATTCTTTTGCATTCAACTTTCATGCACATTAAGTTGAATGATTAAATAACTTTATTTAAAATTTCACTTGACTTCAATTCTTAATTAATTTATTATTTTAAATCTTATGTGCACTTTTAAGAAATTAAAATAACATTATTAATTTTTATAATTTAATCTTTTAATTTAATTCTTATATTTAACTCATGTTTAGATCATGCGATCTAGAATTCTTAATAAATTAATATCTTTCAACTTTTTAATTTATTTTAGAACTTAATTGATAACATATTTAATTAATTTAAATAACAATAATATTTAGCATTTATTTAAAAATGAACTTCAAATATATTATTATTAAATTAAATAAATATTATCCTGTTCTAAATATATCTTGAACTTTAATCTCCAACATTAATTCTTTTATTTAATTAATTAATTAATTAATTAAATATAAAGATATCATAATAATTCCTTATTAAATTAAATCATTAATTAGTCTTTTTAATTAGACTTAATTAATAGAAAAATACACCAAGGACTCATAAAGCAACATACGAAAACCCATCATAGAAAAATACATACCAAATCAAACAAAAAGGGTTATAATCAAGAAATTACATCATTTGATGCATTCGGAGGGCACTTAACTCAGATACTTGTCCTAATTATCAATTAGGACAATTGGCTAAAGGGTTTAGGATTTGGACTTAAGAGTTTATCTCCCCTCTCTTACCATTGAGACAGTGCGATAAGGTACGCTCATCCTGACAATTCAGGGAAGTCGATACCCGGTACCTGCAACCTACATAAAATCCACGCATGTACAAACACAATATTCTAAGCTAAACAGGCAATGGCAGGAAGTGGTGCATCGTGTAGATCCCGATTAGCAGGTGACTACGACTCCCTTCCTTAACCATATCAGAAACACCATACATAAATAAAACAACACGCACACCATACACATGCAGTATGGGGTAAGTATCCATAAGAGGCACATGAAATAATAAGCCATCTAACTAATCATCATTGATAACTAAAACCATTGAATAATCATCATACATGCACGAAATATAGAGTACCAAGTAATCTCATCATATAATAAACTGAGTGTAAACATCCTCTGATAATCTCAAAAATAATGATACTACTCATCAAACATAAATTGGCCTAAAAGAGTTTGGCAATCATATCATAAATGTAGCTCGAAAAAATGTAAACTAGGGGCAGGCACTACAAGATTCTCATCACATAGTCATTCAAGACCATTCATGCTTCAACACCTTGACATGAATCCGAAGGATTTGTAGAAATTGGGAGCATCTAGAGCCAGATATGACCTCACCATTGTGTCCGAAGTGTCGATTCGGTGAAGATCAACTGTAAATTTGCCTATATTAGGTGAAAGTTGATTGTGAGGCAAAAAAAATTTGCAAATCAGAACTCAGAGGCCCCGATTTGCAGTTTGGGTATGATTGTTTATTTGATCTAATTATTAATTTTCAGATCTGCTGTTATTTCTCTCTGCAATATTGGGTCTTTTTGTAAATTATTTTTTTTTCGAATTTACTGCCCAATTAATCATTTAGTCAGAGAATTTTTTTTTGCTAAATCGGGCAGTGACACCCTAGCTCGGCTCTCTATTTTTTGGTATTGGAATTTTCATATTATTGCAGGTAGCATTATTCATTCGTAGGGCTAATCAACCAGCAGGCCATACTCTGCCAAATCCGGCAACTACAACCTTTTCGACGATAAACTCACCGAAACACTGACCCGCCAAGCCCTCCAAAAATCCAGTCAGATTCTTTGTTTTTTAATGTGCAGGTAGTTGTTTTTAAAAAGTGTAGACCCCACTCACCCCACAAATGTGGGATTAAAGTCTCCACTTCCAGCATCTGAACCCCATGCTATACGTCGCCATTCTATTCGCCCATCTCGCAGAGTGACTGCGTCCTACTACATGCAGCGATATTTGAAGATTCTGACTCTACATGAATATTCTAGCATGGTGTCAGTAGTCCACGTGACCTCAGTGCCCATAAAACCCATTTGCAGCAACCACTCTCCATGCAACATGCATCCAATAGGTGTACATGTCGATCTTACATCACCCTGCACAATCAGACCCTCAGCCATGTCACATCGTGATGCAGACAATCCACGTAGTTTGCCACATTGACTATTGACAAAGCGCCAAAAAAAATTTTACGAGGAAGACATGTCAACATTCGCTAGCATAGGGATCTAGTCAGCATTGATTTAACTGCTTGCTCAGTCAGCAACTCGTCAGCAGCCACGCACACTGCCCAATTGGATTTTTTTGTACCATCTATACAATTCGTATAGTGTGGCATTCCACATCAGCTACCATGTCATCTGAGGGATGAGTTTTTTTACTGACATCATCATTTTTGCTAGCTTAAATTTGATGCCTATTTGGATGTCAAAATAGGCAAAATTTCAACTGTTGCGATGGCCACATGATTGTCAAATTTAACCCCGTGATTCGCTGATGCAACCCCTCTCCAGATTCATTTTGGATTTTGTAGTCCAACTTTGGGAGGCCATAACTCACACATCCGAACTCCAAATTAGGTGTTTTTTAAAAAAATTGGGTAGAATTTTCTAAATTTTTCAGTAGTGCAGCTATTTTTTGGTTTTGGTGAAAATTGTATTTTTTGGCGACTATACCTAGATAATCTTGCATTTTGCAACTTCAAATGCTCCATACGGGCACATCTGGAGTCGAAAAAAGTTTCCTTTTCTTTAAAAGTGCATATTTTTTTGTCTACTTTCTAGGTTTGGCATCAAATTGTAGTGTTGTGAGGACAAAATTGTCACTTTCAGCAAGAGGCCTTTCTTTTCTTTGTAATGCTTCAGAATTGTAGTGCATCGTAAAGTTTCAACTTTGTACTCTATTAAGAGGTTGTAACAGGAAAAATCAGAAGTCCACGAAGGCCAAAATTAGCAAGTGGCCCATTTTAATTGCACTACTGATAAAGTTCCCAAAACATCTATTTTGGGGGGGGGGGGGTGTTCTTGGTGTTTTTTTCTCTCTTTTTTGCACTTTTCGTTCATTTTTTACATTATGGGAAACTTTAAGTTTCCTAAATTAACTCCTCATAACTATGCTTCATGGTCAATCAAAATATTGTATCACTTAATGCATAATGGAGTTTCACAATATGTAGATGGTACTCTTCCTAAACTAGCAGGAGATAATGTATCAACAAGTGAAATTTCAGATTGGGTAGCCATGGATAGGAAAGCCCTAGGTGATATATGTTTGGGGGTAGATGATAAGATCATGTATCAAATTAAGAAATGTAATACATCCAAGGAAGCTTGGGATACCCTCGAAAGCCTTTATGGAAAAGTGTCTGAAGAGGATGTGTTCAAAATTGAAGATTAGCTTGTATCCTTAGATCCTAAGTCATATGACTCAATATAGGATTTCATCATCAAGGTGAATGAACTGAGGACAAAGCTTACTGATTGTGGGAGTTCAATCGAAGATGACAAACTGATCTATCTCATCCATAACAAGCTGCCATCGAAATATTCCACATTTGTATCTTCTTTTAACACCACAAAGACTACCTTAGGGTTTGCCTACAAGAAAGTCACTTTTGATGAATATGCTAAACTATTGGATGAGAAGAAAAGAAGTTGAAATCAATGGGGATTCTCAAATCACCTTAGTCTAAAGCATTGGTGGCCAATGAGGGTTCTCAACATTTAGCTGGATAGTCTTCAAATAAAGGAAAGGGTAACAAGAAATGGAAGAAAGACAAATTAGAGGATGCAAAAAAGACACCACCACAATCCAATCAACAAGGCAAGTCCTTGAATTCCAACAAGAAAGGGGACAACAATAAGGAGAAGAAGAAGTGTGCTTATTGCAAGAAATCGGGTCATGAAGAGCATGAGTGTTATCTCAAAAAGATTGATGAATTGACCAACATCATGAAGAAACATAATGTTCCATTGCCTAATGCTTACAAGGGGAAGGGATCTTCTTCAGATTCAAAGGGCAAAGGGCAAGCACTCATGGCTAATTCAAACTCTTCAAAGGAATGGATATTTGACTCAGGTGCCTCATATCACATGGGTTCTTCAAAGGAGGATTTTTCTTCAATGAAGCAGTCCAAGGTACCGCACATCTTCATGGGGAATGATAGAAAAATGGAAGTTGAAGGAAAAGAAAATGTGGAAAGGGAAAATGGAGAGTTTCAAGAGGTTCTCTATGTTCCAAACCTAAGCTCAAATCTCCTCTCAATCTACCAAATCACTCACCTTGGATATGGACATAGAGTTGAGTTCCTTCCAGACTTAGTAAAAGTGCACAATTTCAAAGATGATTCCTTGGTTGTAGTGGGGAAAGTGAATGATCACAAGAGGTTGTACTCTTTCTCTCATTTTGTACCCAAGTCATCTTCAAAAGCCTTGTTATCACAATCACATTCAAACATGCAATTATGGCATGAGTGGTATGGTCATCTTGACTACCACTATCTTCAGAAACTTTGCACATACCACATGGTGAAAGGTCTACCTCAAATCAACTTTTCTAAGGGTGAATGTTCAACAAATTTAGTGAATATGCATCCAGAAGGGAAGTTACAAAGAGGAAAGTCTTCTAGAGCAACATGTGTTCTTCAAATGGTTCATATGGTATTAGTAGGTCCTTTTGCATTCAGCCAGGGTCGCTACATACTTACCATTGTTGATGACTTTTCAAGGTTCGCATAGGTCTACTTTCTCCATAACAAGAATGAAGTGTTGGACAAGTTTCTAGACTTCAAGGCTCATGTAGAACAGAAATCCAAGAAAGCCATCAAAGTACTCCGAATGGACAATGGAAACATGGATGTGAACAAAAGACTTAAGGACTTTTGTAGACATGAGGGCATTGATCTTCAAACTCGAGCAGCATTCAGTCTGCATAAGATAGATATAGCAGCTTTGAGGATCCAAACTCTCAAATCCATGGCAAGTTGCATGATTCATGCCAAGTCTCTAGATCCATCATTAGAAGTCGAAGCAATCTCAAGTGCCACTCACATTCTTAATCATTCTCCTCATCCAACTTTAGATGAAAAAACTCCTTTTGAGGCATGGTGCGGCAAAAAACCTATTGTGACACACTTCAGATCTTCAGTTGTCTTGCATGGGCAAAGAGATTTTCCAAGGGGTGCAAGGCATAGTCACCTTGGCCTTGTACTTTTATTGGTTATGAAGACAGTGTGAAGGCATATAGACTTCTAGATCCTGAGACACATAAGATATTTGTGGAGAAGGATGTATATTTTGAGGATACTGATAGTGATTTCAGCGATAGTGCTTCAACAATTTCAGACACATGGGGTTCTGTTGATAGTTATAGTGAGAGGTCACTTCATTAGTTCAATCCGCATGCATACATAGCCACAGTGATAGGTCCAAAACAACAGGGTACATCTAGTCTTCTAGATACAATTTCAGTGACAGATTTGGGGGACAGTATTCATGATCTACCTCTTCTTCTTGATGCAAAAGCACCTTCTTCAATTGTCATGAGAGTTCCATCTGACTCTCTTATTCATTCTCTACATGATTTATCCTCACAGGTTGAAGTGATTGTGGATACTTATGATCAGCAGTTGCAAAAGGGTTCTTCATCAGTTGCAGAGTCAAACAGTTCTTTGCGATAGGTTCTTCAGCTAGTTGATCATGTTTCAAAGACATCAATCATCCATGGGATTCTTTCCACACACATTGGAAGCATCTCATTTGTACCCTTGGCATTGTTTCTTCCTAAGGGAAGGAGCACCATTCTGCAGTCTTGGACTAGCTTCTTCATTAGAGCAATCACTGTTTGGCATTTTTCTTTGGGGGGGGGAGCCCATCCTGTCTCTCTTCCTCTTCTCATCATTCTCTTATGTATATACTAGATGTATGTCGTAATGGGGGGGTCTTGATTACTCCATCCATCCATGCATCCTCTTTCATCTCTCTTTTTGGGGGAGGGTTTTTCCCATGAGGTTTTCCCTCTTTCCCCACTTTATGAGAGATTCCATATCATTATGTACATGGGTACCTCACATGGCCTAGTAGCCAGGACCCATATTGCATTTCATCCTAGATTTTGTAAGCTTAAGGGCATTCCCCTAAGTTGCACTTAAGGTGGGGTGTTGGTGTAAATAAGTATTTACTTATTACACTTACTTAAGTTTACTTAGGTTAATGCATTATTTTATTATTTTTCATTATTTTATTATTATTTTATGTGAGACACTTAGGAATTTGTGAACTTTAATTGAGTTATACAACTCTAATTATGCACATGGTGTCTACAACACAGGAGTATGCATCATTCACTGAGTTGTCATGTTGACAACATAGTTATCCGCACTCCTTATTTAGCACATGTTGTCTACACCACTGATTTGCATGCTACACCATTGCAGGCTTATCCTCACATCATCGCACTTAATCTCGTGCTCAATGGAGGATAATCTATATCTAGTGGACATGTGTGTGGTTGTATGACATATCATGATACTAACTTCTATGCATTCTAGAAGCTCTCCTGAGGCCTTTATATATAGGCACTCCTAGTGTACTCTCAAGAAATTATTGAATGAATATCATCATTCTGATCATACTCTGTCTATTTTGGTCTACTATGTACTTGTGTTGAGTTCTTTAGTTCTTGGGTGAATTCTGGCCTAAGCCAAATTCTTACAAAATCCTCCAACCGATCCTAGTCATACAACACATCACCTCAATCCCCTTACTCCTCCTAGTCCAACACACACGTCTCCAAGGAATTTTACAAGAGAACCCAAAGCAGTTCCATCTCCCACCCCCATCACTCCTCTTACATCATCCTATCACTACCATCCCTATCGCATCCACCCCACTTATCAAACCCCTTCCATCTCCTACCTCCCATCCATCGAATCCCTCCAAATCCCATCCACATCTCCTCCTAGCATTACCTAAATCCCATATAATGAACCTAATGAGTCCATCCCCCATCAACCCATCTCCATTGAAGAACCTCCCACCCATCCATCTACCTCACTTAGAGAAACCATCCATACTTCTCCTATCATACCATCCACTCCCATCCATCTCTGTCAAGATCTTGTCCAAAAGCATGTTGAAATATCCTACAACATAAAAGAAGATCCCACCATCCCACTTATTCCCCTACATGATCCACTTTTTCCATTCACTCCATCCAATGAGCAATCACCATCCCCTCCATATCCAAATCCTACCATCATACCTAATCCATCTCAAGATCCATTTCCATCCACCGATCCAAATCAAGATCCTCGCCTTCCATCCCCTTTGCTTCATGATTATACGTCTCCTATACTTCCTAGTGATAGATCTGCAGAAGAAACACTTACTATCATACCCAAAGCTTTGACTCCTTCAGCTAGTAATTGACTCACATCTTGTGTTTCAAATAATGAACATCATCTTGAAGAAATAAATAAAAGTGTATCTCTAGATGTTGGTATCCCTTCTATCCCTACATGGTCCCAAGTCCTTCCATCTTTACCCCAAAGTTCCCATCCATCTTGTTCTACATCTATTTTCGGCCCTTATCCTACTACTTATTTCCAACACTCCATTTTGGGTCTGTATATCCCTTATCTCAATCCCCCACCCTTTCCATCCATTTTGGGTCCTTATATACTTAATATGAATCCTTTATCTCCTCCATCTATTTTGGGACCTACTCCTTCCCCATTTCCATCTATTTTAGGCCCACATCCTTCATCCCCTCCATCCATCTTGGGCAATTATATCCATCCATATCCTATATTCCAATCCATCATTCCATCCCCTCATATCCATAAGCTAGATCATCAAAGGCACTCATCCTTGAATTCCTTCCAACCTTCAAATTCTATCATTCCATCCATAATCCCTCCATATCTCCCATGCTCTTGTTCCCATACCATGGCTAATAGAAGCAAATTGGATGCCAAAATTAAAAATCATAAATCCAAAAATCCACAAAAATCCAAGTTTCGACATGTCCCTTCTAAAATACATGTTCCAAAAGCAAAAAATTTAATCCCAATCAAAGAAAAAGTCAAGAGGCCACAAAGGCCCAAGTTGTAGAAGTCAAAAATCATGTGGATGCCTAAGATGCTCATAAAAGAATTGCATCTCAAAGAAAAATCTCAATTAGCATCCATTCATGCTACTCAAAAAGCCTCATCCATTCATCATTTATCCAAATCTCCATATATACATCCTTCATCCCCCCAATCCACTATTAGACCATATGCTTCTTATCCTAAATTTCTTATCCTCCATCTTCCAACTTTACTTGTAATCCTTATATTTGTCTTTCTCCATTTTCTCATTCACCTCATTCAATACCATCTTTCCCATTACTTCATCACCTTTCAAGGTGTGTGCCAATGATGATCCTTCCATTTTCTTGATTCATTTACCCACAAGCCTCATATATTTCCATCCCTTACCAACCAACTCTCAACTATCGTTCTTTTTGTATAATCCAATCCTTTTCAACTCCCTCCCTCCCTTCCTACCAACATCTATGAGTCAAAATGAATAAAAAAAGTCAAAAAAATAAAAAAATAAAAAATCATCCACTAGTGAAAACTTGGCAATTCAAGCGCCATGGATAAGTACCATGATGAAAACTTGGCAAACAAGCGTCGTGCATAATCCCTTTATCCAAATTCTCTATACACTTGGGGGCATGTTCCATCACCCACCATACCCATCTCATCCCACCATACCCACCACATCTTATCCATTTCACCCTCCATCCTCCTTCAGCTCTTGATAAAAATAAAGTCCACCACTAGATACATGCTTTTGGTCATACTTTTGACATCCATTCCCCATTGAAGTTTGTCTCCAATTATCCTTTCTCCAACCCCCCTTTCATCCATATAAATCCTCCCTCTTCCTCATCCATTGAATATTATTATCCCCTATCTTTCTTGCTCCTTCACCTTTTCTATCCTAGCTTCCCTCTATCTTATGACACCCCTCATAAAAAACTCCTCCTAGCTTCCATTTATCTCCCTTATCCTCTTATTGACCAATCTTCCATCCTATCACTTCCCTCATAAACCCTCCCCTTGAATCACATAGACTAGGGGCACTATATTCCTTGGAGATCATGCCATGTTCATCCTTCTTTTCCCCCCATCCTAGCCCTATTTTTTCTCTCGTCATTCCCAAAACCACTCATTCCCTTTTCTTCTATTCTTGCACTTCTCACCATCTCTTCATCTTTCCCTCACCAGGTACATCCCTTATCATTGGTATCTAGCTCTAGACTATCCCCATATACTCCTATGTCATCCATAAACTCCCTTCATTACCTCTTTAGGTACCTCATATGGTCTTGGTTACCCCCGTATTCTACCAAATCTTTCTCACATCCTTCATTTCACCCCCACAGACCCAAAAATCATCCAAAATCATCCAAAACATTCAAAAATCACTCCACATTACCAAAATCATTTCAAAAATCACTCAAAAATACCAAAAAAAGTCAAAAATTGCCAAAAAATTATCAAAAACATTCATAAATCATCCAAAATAAAGAGCTTCCTTATCTCACAAACCCTTTCACACACACCTTACTTACCACAATAAAGACCTTGACATGAGACAAAAACCTTTCACAAACCCTACACAATGAGAAACCAATAGACTCACAACCCTTTCACATAGACCTCTTGATGAGAATCTTTTGGAGTTGTAACCATTTGCAAGGCCCATGCTAGTTGCCTCACACCACAAAAGGAGAACCAACCCCATCACTCCTCTACCGACCATCGATACATCTAGAAAATGAAGCCAAACTCGCTCTTCAATGTCCTCCATTGGATCACCAGAGGATTATGCAAAAACCACCCCAAAATCAAACCCACAAGGATGGAGGGAAAGACAACACTAATAGCCAACACAGCGATGAGAATCAACAAGGCAATAGCTTGCCTATTTGTGGCACACAGAGAAACTACCCAAAAATACCAAAAAAATTCATAAACTACCCAAAAATACCAAAAAAATTCATAAATCATCCAAAAATACCAAAAAAATTCATAAATCGTCCAAACTTACCAAAAAAATTCAAAAATCATCCAAAAATACCTTAAAAATTCAAAAATTGCCCAAACAATATCAAAATAAAATAAAATAAAATTCCAAAGCATTCAAAAGGGGGTCATAATTGCCAAATATGGCCATAAAAGCTTGAAACATTAAAACACCACCCCAAAATTCCTCTCAATTTTTGATATTAAAAAATTGATATTAAGAAGAATTGTGGTAATGTCCTGAAACATAATTCTAGGCTTAGGAAAATCCAGCACAACTCGGATAGCAAAAGAGATGCCGCAAAGCTGACCGTCGCCTTCCTTCCATGCAGCCATTATTAATGTGAATCAAGAAGGATTTTTTTGTCTTATTTAAGTTGCAGTGGCCACGATTAGTCTACCCAGTTTCAACAAATATATCAATACTATCTTGTAAGCCCATGTGTCCTTTTTGGACCCCTCTAACACCTTTTTAGGCCTAAAAGCCTTTTTTTCAAGGCCCACGTGTCCTTTTTGGACCCCTCTAGCACCTTTTTTAGGCCTTAAATGATTTTTCAAGGCCCACATGTCCTTTTTGGACCACTCTAGCACCTTTTTAGGCCTCAAATGCTTTTTTAAGGCCCAATTGTCCTTTTTGGACCACTATAGCACCTTTTTAGGCCTTAAATGCTTGTTTCAAGGCCCAAGTGTCCTTTTTGGACCACTCTAGTGTTGTTTTAGGCCTTAAATAACTTTTTCGAAGTACAAATGTCCTTTTTGGCCCCTAGAAACACCTTTATAGGCCCAAGTGCCTTTTCAGGCCCCCAAAATGCCTTTTTAGGCTCAAAGCGCCTTTTTCAAGGCCCTATTTTGACCTTTTCAAGCCCCAAAAATGCCTTTATAGGCCCAAGCACCTTTTTCAATCCCTCGAACTGAATTTTTAGGCCCAAACACCTTTTTCAAGGCCCTATTTTGACCTTTTCAAGCCTCAGAAATGCCTTTATAGGCCCAAGCACTTTTTTTAGGCCCCCAAAATGCCTTTTTAGGCTCAAAGCGCCTTTTTCAAGGCCCTATTTTGACATTTTCAAGCCCCAAAAACACCTTTATAGGCCCAAGCACCTTTTTCAGGCCCTCGAACTGCCTTTTTAGGCCCAAATGCCTTTTTCAAGGCCCTATATTGATCCTTTTAGGCCCCTGAGACACCATTTTATGGCTTAAACACCTTTTTCAAGCCCCTAAGACATCTTTTTTTTACCCACATGCCTTTTTCAAGGCTCTCTTTTGGCATTTTCAAGGCCTTTCTTGACCTCTTTTGGCCATCACAAGCCTTACGTAGGTCCCAATGCCTTTTCCACACCTCATATACATCTGTCTCATCACACACCTAGAGAAATGTCCCCACATTTTGTCTTATTATTTTATGTCATACTTGCTAAATCTACACAGACATTCTCACCTATGAGTCATGGTTACCCTTACTCTACAGATTATATTATTCCCACCTTTACAAGAGTCAAACTATTTCATTATTTATCACAAAAACACAAAAACATTCAAATATATATCAAACATCCAAAAAAAAGAACATTTAAATATTCGACAAAAAACACAAAAACATCCATATATCTTCCATAAAAATCCCAAAAAAAAAACATGACATTACATTATGAACAACATCTGTTGTCCCTTTGATTGCCACAACAAGAAGCACAAACTTTCTATTCTCCTACGACAGCAACAACAACATTCCATTTAACTAATAATGTTTGGTAGATTTTTTATTCTGGCCTCCCTAGGGGAGGTGGCAAGATAGGGTGTCCAATCAATGACATTCCTTCAAACCTAGTCCCAGATGCTGATGCCCCTAGAGTCATCCTCACACCTGCCCAAAGTGTATCCATTGGGATCGGGATGTTACCACACCTCAAGAGTGTGTTTATCTACTCCATAAAATGTTTTTTCAAAGTATACAACTCCTCTCCTTTGCTCCAAAGGGACCACTTGGTGATATAATCCCATGTAGTATGCCGCCTCTCGCGCAATCCTCACTAATTGCTCTATGACATCTTTCATTTCTACCCATAGTCTTTCTGCTCCTGGAATAGTTGTTGTCCTCTGCACAATATCGCGTTCTCTTTCATATCTATTCGCTAGCATTTTCATTGACTCCCTCTCATTTTTCACTCTATTCAACTAATTTTAGTACCATGTAATGCACACATTACTTGCATTCAGTTGCCCTTGTGACCTCTGCACTAAACTATTCGTCTACACTGCTGACTCCCTAAATGCTTCTACTTGCGGCTGCAAGAGCACTAATTCATTTTCACATCTCTCCATTGCTGCTCTCTCAGCTGCCAAATTTGCCTCCACAGTCTCCACTCTTGTTTGCTCCATCATTAACATCATCCCTAGGTGCTCAACTTTTTTCCGTGCCCCATCCTCTCATGTTCTTTCAATCAGGCCTTGAAATAAATTTGCATCTTTCTCCGCCTAACCAGCTCATTCTTTTTCCATTGCCAATGCTTTCTCTATCACCACCACTGCACATGAGCCACTTGTACTATAGCATCAGATTGCAATGCTTGAAATGGTTGAAATGCAGACAACATTGGGTAACCCTTTTGTTCCCTAGAGCTTTGCATCATATCCCCTAAACTACTTTTTCCCTTCTTCTATATGACCGCTATTGGTTGCATCACAGATCTTTGTTCCTCTTCTAGAAGAGTCTCTTCTACAAATGGCTAATCTTCTGTACTTGCTCCCTCTAACAACACTCCCACACTTGGTAAGTTTGTCTCCTCTTTTTCCCTCACATTTGTTTGTTGCATCGCACCTTCTGCTAATAGTTGTAGCAAGGTTGGATCTTCTTCTTCCTCTTTTGGCTGATTTTGAGCTGGATTAATTTTGCTAGCCTCCACCACTCCTCGATCCCAATACCACACACTTTGATGTGGAAAAGTTTCTCTTCCTTCTTGTTGGCTTTGCTTTATGCCCTACTTCTACCCCTACAACCCTTTCCTTTCTCCTTGGCTTTCATTTTCCTCTTCACTCCATCCCCCCATTCCTCCTTCTATCACCTCTGGCATTTTTTGCCTCTGCTCTTGTGAATCAACCATTGGTATTTCACTCACACTTTTCTTATGCTAACACTTCTTGTTGTTGGGCTTTCATCAAATTCACTCACCTTTTATAGAACGAACAACATTCTCCATTGCTTCCATTACATGCTATCCATATCTTTGGCAACAAGCTTCAATACCCACCATCATAATAGTCAAGTCAGAAACTACCTCCATCCTTTCCACACCTCCCCTCCCCTATAGTCATAGTATGCTATATCCTATCTCTTTCCACTAGCTTCTCATCCCACGCTTTTCATCACCCTATCTCCTCATCCCTAGATTTTCTTCTGCTAACCTTCTCATCTTCATCTTTCTCACCACTCTCCTATCACACTAAGCTTTTGTATGGTCATCCCTTGTAAATACTTTGATTTTTCCATAGTATGTTCCTTACATGCTAGTCCTTCACTTGGTATCATTGTAAATCTCTCCTCTCTTCGTGCCAGTTCATGCTTGATCGTAACTTGTAGTTCTCTGGGTTAGGTGCTTTAGTGAATCCTCATACGAGATACCTTGTCATCAAAATGTTGTATTGAATAGTTTTGCTTTCCTAGCTCATCCTAGTCCTTAATATTACCGATAGATCCTTGTAGGATGCATCCTTCCTCTCGTCTGATCTTGGTCCATCAATATCTAGTCCTATTAATTTCTTTGGCAAAAGGTTAACTTTTTTATGGATTTACATTTTCTTTCAATTTATTTTCTTTTCAGGATTTCTAGCTTGGTTCTTAAACTATCTCTTCGAAGTGATTTGGGTTGTTCCCTCCTCATGGTCGTCATGATCTTTTATATCATGGTGTGCTATGAATGGGGCAATTCAAGAGCAAGGTTTTGATCAAGTCTTTTTCATTCTCTTTTCTGCTTGTGAGTCAGTCAGATATGACCCTTGCATAGTCCAAACATGTGATCACTTGTGGTTACATGGTGCACTTGCGAAATGTTGTTTTCTTTTGGGTTACCCGGTATCATTTCCACTTTGATTCTTTCAGGATTCTTGTGTGATGGTGGGGCAATCCTTGCATGTTTGTTTCGCATCGGTCCTATGTAATATTGGTAAAAAGGCCTTGATGTTCTTAGTAACCTTGGCATATTCCCAATATTCCTATATCAAAATATGTGCTCAACTACATGGTGGTGCTCCCCTTTGGAACACCCAGATGCTTATATCACTCATAATCATATCCCCTTCATCACTCATAATCATAATCATATCTCCTTCATTACTCATAATCATAGCTCCTTCATCAATCATAATCATAGCTCCTTCATCAATCATAATCATAGCTCCTTCATCAATCATAATCATAGCTCCTGCATCAATCATAATCATAGCTCCTGCATCAATCAAAATCTTAGTCATCACCAATCATAAATCCTCAAATCATAATCTCCCCAAATCTCCCATCTTCCAACTCACTTCCCTGGGTTTAATTTAGAAAACCAATCAACCTCTCCCCTCTCCCTAGAGCTAGTGTTCTTACCCATTGGTTATCCTTGCGCACAAGGTTTTTTTTTGTATCATTCTCCCATAGCTTTCTTGAACCACCTCTCTTAGCTGCCCTCACTCCTCCTCTCGACCTAGATTCTTGTACCTTTCAAGAAGCTGTCAGGCCTCACCTTCTCTCCCCACCATCTTCTTGAGGGGGCATCACATAGTCCACTCTCTCTTCTTCTATTCAATACTAGGGCAATCATGTTGCTTTCAAATTTTCCTTCGTGTCATCTATCTTCAAACTTCTTTGAAATAGTATTGTTCCAACACTATCTCAAAGAGGGGCAAAATGTACACACCTAAAAATCCTTTAGAAAATAAAGTATTTTTATTTTGTAAAAAAATTCTCAGATGACATCATCATTAATTATTTAATTTATTTATTTATTTTTTATGCCATTAAATCCCTTTATCTTAATTAAAAATATTTAATTAAGGAATCCCTCCCAAATATGTTTAAATCTTATTTAAACATTATTTTCTTATTTATTAATTATTTAATTAATAAATTGACCAAAAATCTCAAAATAAATTATTTATTTATTTTTTGCCCAAAACTTGGCCAATTTCCTTAAGACCACTAACCTCTTCCAAAATCTTCTAATCCTTATTTAATTTTGATTAAAGGCTAATCCCATCATTTCCTAACCCTAATCCCAATTTAAAATATTTAATTAAGATTAAATATTAATCCTCATGTTTATTAAAAATATTTTAATAAATATCTCCTCAACCCAAACCCTTGAAATAAATAAAAATTTATTTATTTCCTAAAAACCTTATTTATCCTCATCCTAGGAAGTTCTAGACTCTTCTAAGAAAGTCTTCATCCTCATCCAAAGCCTAGACTCTTCTAGAAGATGTCAATCCTTATCTTTGGTCCTAATCCCCCCCTAACTTTGTCACATTCCCTAAACAAGGTTAGCCAACTCCTAAGCTAATCCTAATCCCTCTTCTAATCATGTGCACAACTTAAGCAAGGGTTAAGACTTGCTAACCCAAGCCAAAGTCAACAATCTCATCCTCCTCTCAACCATCTCTATTTATGACCCAACCATCTCTATTTGACCTAGCCATCTCTATTTATGGGTCCACCATCCCTCTTAATGGCTCAACCTCCCTCATTACTTCTTTGACCAACCCTTATCCTACCCTCTCACATCCAATCATCCTGTGACATGTGTCACTTCCCTATTGGCTCCAAACAAGCACAATCCATGTGCTCTTCTTTGAGTGCATCTTGAACCTCCCTCACCATCTTGCCATCCTTGCATCTTGATCATCCATCCCTCTACCCCTTATCCTATAAATAGAAGCCTCTTCCTTCACTAAAATCATTGACTTGTCAAGAAAACTTAGAATGCTATTTTGAGAGCCTAAAAACTACCAAAATACCATCATAATGTTAAAACCCCTCCATACCTTCATTACTGAATCATTCATCCACACCCATATTTGATTATCACTCATCCACTTGGAGCTTGAGCACATCGTGAGCATACATCTGCTATCCATCAGGGACATAGCTCCATCATCATGAGAAGCACTTGAGGAGTTTACCATCTTTGGTCTACTTTCCTCAATTTTGTTTTATTTGGTCCTATCTTAAGTATTTACTTGTTTTTAGTATTGAAATTTCTTTTTATAGATTAGTGTTCATTTTACTCTACTAAAATAGGTGATACATATAGGATATCTCTATCACCAGTTAGGAGTGCAATAGTAATACATACTCCTATCAGATCTATCTCCACTCCTCCTATTGTTAGATCTCAGCCTAGAATACCATCTACTCATATCAATAGATCACTTTCTTATATGGCTAGATCTCATGCATTAACCACCTTTAATTGTTGAAGTCCCTTGCTATTAGCCCAAAAACATTACATATCAGTATCTTCTCTTAAAAGTATACCCGAGTTTATTGGTGAGACCTCCATTTCCCCTATCAAGCATATTCAAGAGGTGTCTAATGTCTGCAATATTCCTGGCATTAGCAAAGATGATGTAGCAGTCAAGCTTCTAGCCTCATCCTTAAAAGGGAAAGAATTACAATGGTATACGGGGTTGCCTCATAACTCTATAGTTGATTGGAATGGGTTAGGAGTAGCTCTATGCAAGCATTTTGAAGACAAAAGTGATCACCTATCACTTTTGGAATAGTTGACAAGTATCAAGAGGGAACCCCATGAATGCATGACTGATTTTAATTATAGATTTCAAAATACATGGGATACAATATCTATAGTAGTGAAGTCCTCCCCCAGTAATGCATTCTTGTATTACCTTAGGGCCTTCAACAGTGATATTGCTACCACTGTACAATCTATGAGAGGGGACACTCTACCAAATGCTTATCAGATTGCCATAAGAATAGAAAATATCTTGATACAAGGAGGGAAGTTAGCTCCAAGGCCCCCAATGCCTTTCTTCTCAGACATACCAAATCATCAGCCTATTGTAGCCCCTATTCATACTTCCTGTATTAGTCAGCCTCTTTTTGTGATCCCAATAGCCTCCACATCCTCTAATGGAGTTGACAAGATTGAGGCCATGATGCAAACATTGATGAAAAATATAGAGAAGAGGTTGCATAATCAAGCAAGGAAGATGGAGGATATTAGTTCAGTAATACAAAAGATGGGTAATGATTTGGTGAGTATGAAGAGGTAGAAAGCTCTGAATAATAGGCCTCTCCAACTCCAGACTCAAGGTCCCATTCATGGTAGATCCCCAAACCAGAGTCATGCCCCTTAAAATCATAATAGACCTATCAATAGTTCCCATGCTATGAATACCAACCTAAATTAGGGTTACAATCAGAATAGATCTATTGATAACACCCCCATGCTACGAGTACCAACCTAAACAGGGCTTTAGTCCCTCAGAACAATCTTGCTCAAGATCAAGATTTATACCCTTCTTGTAACTACACCTATGGATATTGCATGTGTCAAAAGGCATGATCCTACTTGGCATTAATTATACCAGAGCAAGCAGTTGATCAAAAACACAATGCTAATCAACCTATTGATGCTGCTATGCAAGGCAGTTGCTCCTTCAAGAACTATCAAGTGGAAGTGTCTTGTAATGTAAACTAGGATTCATGTGCTTACAATACTAGGAGCAAAACAAAAGCTATAGAAGAGGCTACCCCTCCTCCTCCTAATCAGGCCTCAACATCAAGTGCAATACCTCATGTACAAGCAGTGGATCAGCAACATAATGCTAGCCAACCTACTAATGCTTCTTAGCAACAAAGGAAAAATGATAATAGGAGAGATATGGGTGTTCCTCAAATTGTTCCATCTCAACCTTCTACACATGTAGCTCCTAAAGTTTCTACTAAGGCATCTAATGCATATTTTAGTGTGGTAGATCAAATGAGGAAGACAATTGTGAATATTTCTATGTGGGATGTTATGGCTACCATACCATCACAAAAGAGGTTGTTGCAACAAGAGTTGGAAAGCATTAAACTTAGAGATCAGCTACCTAGAGAGGAGAGTGTGACAATCCTGGTGCAACCAAGCAATGAAGGAGAAACAAGTAAGAAAACTAGACCTCCTCCTTTCTATGTCTCTTTAATCATAGGAGATAAACTAGTTCATAATTTCATGATAGATTCAGAGGCTAGTAGTTAAGTGATGCCTAAGTTTGTTTTTGATATCCTATGAATGAAATATGAGCCCATTGTTAAGGATGTATTGCAGCTATATGGTAGCACTATCAAGGCTATGGGAATCCTTAGGAATGTCAAAATACACACATGCCCTAGTTGTACGATAGTCCAAGATATATCAGTCACTGAAGTCAAACCACACTTTTCTATCTGTCTTTTTAGGGAATTTACTACCTAAATAGGTGGTTACATATCCTCTTATTGGTCATATATGTTTTTAAGAACAAGGTATGGAACCAAAGCTTTGATCAAAGCAGAACCATTAGCCCTCTATCATATTGATCCCTACACTCCTAATCTCATCAATATGAATTGCATCATCCTAGAGATAAATGAGAATGACACAAAAAATGAGCCTATCACTTCTCTAGAAAAGATACCTAATTTCCTCTTAGATGAATGGGCTAATGCATATCAGTTTGATCCTATATCAGAAACCTTGGAGACAAGCCTTGGAACTTATTGTATATCCTAAAAGGATGCTCTTGTTCCCAACCTAATGAAAATCAAAGAAGATACTGATGGATTATGGAGCATGTATTTTGATGGATCTAGGAATTAAAATGGATTAGGGGCTAGTGTGATGTTGGTTTCTCCTACACTAGAAATGTACTACTTCTCATTTAGGCTTCAATTTAGTTGTACCAATAATGTGGCTAACTGTGAGGCATTAATTCAAGGTCTCTTACTTGCTAAAAAAAGAGGCATTCAAATCTTAAGTGTAAATGGAGATAGCAAGCTGGTGGTTAATCAGGTGAGGAATCAAAATATCACCAAGAATGGTTTACTCAAGTCTTATAAACATAGAGTATGGGATTTGTTTGAAATTTTCAATGCATTCAACATTTAGAGCATCCCTAGAAGAGGAAAAGACATGTCAATAGACTTTTAGTAGTGGGAGCATCTTATGATGTGCCAAGGAGCCTTGAAGATGAGAAGAGACAGAAGACTAAAGTGGTGGTTAGACTTGTTGTCCCTGATAATAATATCAATTGGCAGGTCTTTGAAACTTATGCACAAATTGTAAGTTTCTTGCAGAATGAAGCAGAGTTGTCAGATAGAAATTAGTCAAGATTGCATGACTAGTATGGTGATCAAATCATCAACCTCAGCTCCAATAAATTTCCTAAGGGTCTCATTACCTTAGAGAATGTCTTCAATCCTGATGACCAAGCAAGGGATAGAGGCATGAACCTTGCTGCAAACAAAGATGATCATATTCCAGTTGTAGTTGTTGATGGAAGGATGCTAAACATGGGGAAGGTATATTTTGAAACCAAACAATAAAGTTTTGTCTATCTATGTCAAGAATTTCGTGATGTATTTTCTTGGACATATGATGATTTAAAGGGTTTTGACCCAAGTCTATTTCAACATACCATAGATTTAGTTGATAATGTTGAGCCTATTAGGAAAAAGAAGAGGCCAGTGAATCCAAATATTAAGTCATTAATGAGAAAAGAGTTATCTAAATTGATTGAGTTCAATATCATTTTCCATATTAAGCATTCCTCTTAGGTGGAAAACCTTGTCTGTGTTAGGAAGAAGAGTGGAGAAATTAGACTATGTGTGGACTTTAGGGATCTTAACCAAGCCTCCCTTAAGGATCATCACTCACTCCCTTCTATGGAATAGATATTACCTAAGGTTAGTGGCTCAGGGAGATTCTCTTTCTTGGATGGATTCCTATGCCTATAGTAAAATTCCTTTTGAACTAACAAATGCAGGTGCCACATTTCAAAAGGTGATGGAGATGGCCTTCAAAAAAATGATTGAAAGGTTTGTGTTAGTCTACCTTGATGATATCACAGTGTATTCAAAGAATGCAACAAATCTTTTTGGTCATTTCAGACAAGTATTTATAAGATGTAGAGAGTATGGAGTATCTTTAAATCCAAGCAAGTGTATCTTTTCTACAAATTAAGGGAAATTATCAAGATACATTGTATCTAAGGATAATCTAACCATTGATCTAGAAATAACAAAGGCAATAATTTCTCTTTCCCTTCCTAGTCACAACAAAGATTTGCAAAGTTTTTTGAGTAGAATAAATTTTGTGAGGATATTTATTCCTAATTTAGCTACCATGGTGAAGCCTCTTACAGTTATGTTTAAAAAGAATATGGTCTTTATATGGACCAAGGAAGGGAAAGAAAGTTTTGAAGAGATTAAAGCAGCCATAGCCTTAGCCCCTACTCTCATCAATCCAAATTTTGATAAGGACTTCATTCTTTACACCTTAGGAGGTGAGTCAAATATTTTTGCTATTTTGACTCTATTGAATGATAAGAATGAAGAATAGCTTATTGCTTTCTTTAATGAAGGACTAAAGGAGTATGAATACAAATATAGCTATGTGGAGAAGCAAGCCCTTGCAGTCATAAGATCTTTGAAGAAATTTAGACATCTTCTATCCCACAATAAGATCCACTTATTGGTCCCTCATGCAAGTGTTAAAGATTTTCTATTGAGAAGAGATATTAGTGAGAAAAGAGTAGGTTGGATCACAAGGTGATAGAGTATGATGTGGACATCCAGATCACTAGGTTAGTAAGAGGGAAAGGACTGTGCAAGAAAATGATCTGATCTTGAGAAACAATAGATGAAGGAGTTGCCTTGGTGTTGATAGATCAATAGGAGGCAAGAGATGACAATCCAAGGAGTTGGATAGATGACATGATGACCTTCCTATCAAGAAATGGATATCCTCTGGGATTGGATAGGGTCGAAAGAATACAATTTAGATTTTAGTCCATTCCTTATGCCACATTCAATGGTATTCTATTTATAAAGGAGTTCAATGGAGCTTTGTTAAGATGTATTGGTGCAAATCAAGTAGAAAGAACGATTAAGGAGCTTCATGATGGTCTTGATGGTGGCCACTTTTTAGCAAGAACCACTGCAATGAAGATCATGAGAGTCAGTTTCTACTGGCCATCCTTGTTCCATGATTTCCACAGACATGTAAGAAAGTGTGCTTTCTTCTCAGGTAAATAGAGACTTGCAGCCTTTCCACTTCATCCCATCCAAGTTGATCAGATATTTTCTCAATGGGGATTAGATTTTATCTGTCCCATTAATCCACTTTCTACTCTGGTCACAAATGGATTTTTGTTGCAACAAATTACTTTACAAGGTGGATAGAGGTAGTAGCCTTGAAATATTCTATAGAGGCTTCTGTAGTGGGATTCCTTAATGGAATTATTATCATTCTTGGTGCTCCTTCCACCATAATATCAGATAACACCAAGTCATTTATAGGAACTCAGATATGTGCATGGGCAATAGATCATGGAATTTACTTGAGCACATCTTCTAATTACTATCCTCAAGGTAATGGTTTGGCTAATTCCTCCAACAAAAAATTGATCAGAATCATTAAGAGGACTATTGAGGATAATCAAAGGTGTTTGCAGTAGAAAATTGATGATAGGCCTAGGGCTGACAAAATAATGCCTAAGAGGGCTATTAGAAATTCTCCATTTATGTTAATATATGGCAAGGAAGCTAGAATTCCTATTTAATTGGAGTTTGCATCCCTAGAACTAGCTCATCAGTTGGAAATAATTTAAAATGATATTATGTCTGTAAGAATGGTAGAGTTCATGGAGCTAGAGCAGACAAGAAATTAGGTTGCACAAACCTTGGAGACACATCAACAATAGATGGAGAACTTTGATAAGAAAGCTAAGGTCAAAAATTTCAAAGAAGGTGATCTTGTCCTCAAATGGGTCATAGATAGAGCAAAATCAAGGAGACACTCAAAATTTGATGCCTTATAGAGTGGTCCCTATGTGATTATCGATTGTAAATAAGCCAATCCTTTCAAGTTAAGCAAACCTGATGGTGAACTTCTACCTATTCTAGTAAATGGAATATATCTTAAACATTGTTTCTAAGAAAAGATGATATTTAATGTACATAGTTAGATTAGTTGCTTTCTGTTTGTTCCTATTTTCCAAGAGGTATTGAGCTTATGTTTTGTTGTAGAGAGTTTTTGTCCCAATTTTTGCAGAGTTGTAGAGGTAGAAGGGTATGTTTAATGGCTCAAAATGTAGTAGAAGTGATGAATTTTATGAGTTTTCATGGTTTTAGAGACTCCATCTTTTAATGGTCATTAGTCATATGCTAAGCAGGCTTGCATTCCCCTCTTGTCGCCATAAATGTTTTCCAAAGGTGCCCTCCCACCAAGGACTAAATTCAAAATATTTAAACCCACCCAATGGTCACAAGATTCAATTTCATGTTATATTTCAAGTCTTCAGGCCACAACAGAATGGTATGTTCCTGATCTTCTTATAACTCATGTATTAGAGGATTGTCTGGTCAATCAAGTAGTGATAAGATGCTACGAGGCTCCTATTGGTCAAGTGGTTAGGTTGTTGTGACATAGAAAATAGTCAAAGGATTGTAAGCCAAAGAAAGGTCTTTCCCAATGTTATGACAATAAATGATCATGAGATTGTAGGTGTCGCAAGGATGTCTTCAGAGGGCATGAGGTAGAGTATTGGTGTAGAGTTGAGTTTTCATGATATTGGAGACCTCATTGGATCATGAGCCAAAGGGATGTGTGTTCTGACACCACAAGCATCAATGATTGTAAGATTATGGGGTCAACTTCCCAAGTTGTTGATGCTACGAAGCAGAAGGTTGCTTGTATGATCTTAGAGTAGTAAGATCACAAGGTAAGAAAGGAGTGGAGGTTAGTTTCAGACAGACATTGGGTGTTCCAATCTTACGATATCCCTCTATCATAAGGTTGTAAGCACAAGAAAGGATACCTCCTAAGGTCACGAAAAAGGATAGTTAAACCATGATCATAGGATCGCAAGGGTTATTGTCACGACTGATGATATTATGATGGATTGTGATCGTAAGATCATGGAGGTCAAATTAATTGTTTCTATGATGTCACAAAGGGAGAATAATGGTACCATGACCTTACGTTGGGGGTGTTATCATGTCATCATTATGTCACGAGATTGTAGGTCTTGTTGCTATCAAAGGATCATAAAGAGAATGAAGGATGGGTTCAATGATATGAGATATTAGCAATCATAAGATCATAGAAGTTAGGGTTATGAACAAAAAATGATGTGAAGAGTTTTGACCATAGTTGACACTCATAGGATCATGAGTTTCAGTGTTGACCAAAATATATAAGGAGCTTCACCCACCAAGCTAGAAAAAAGAGGAGCCCCTAACGAATCAGGTAGCAAGAAAGGTACATAGTGATAGTTAAATATGGTTAACCTATGCTTTTCTATCTAATTTAGCAAGTTGATGATAGAGGAAGTAGCTCTTTGGTGATAGATCCAATCTTTTGATCTCCTACAACCACTTTCGTAGTTCCCCAAGTCTGATAAATGTGAAAAACACTCCATCGGTACCTGTTGATCCATCTACTAAATCAAAAGATTAATGGTCATCATTCCTATCCTTTCAAATATTTTTTAGTGGATAAATGATCTTCTCACATCTAGATTTTTGTGGTGATTAGATCTTTTTCAATTTTGTAGTAATTATTCTTTGCAAGTTTGAATGTAGTTGTTGAGTTTTATCTTAGAGTATAAGCTATCTAAGTTATGCTTCACTATAAAAGCAAATTTTTTAATCTTTCTTAGGGTCGGATCTTCTCTATTTCTCTAGTATTTCCTTGGCACACTACTATAAATTCCCTCTTTTGCCTTAGAATTATATGACATCTTGTCTTATCTCCTTCAACCACTAATGTACTGTGGATATCTATAACCTATATTTATGTATCTCTTTTGGCCTATGAATGATAAGAAGTGAATCTCTTTTTCCTCGTGTCATTCATTTGGTTGTCTAATCTATGTGTGGCTAATGGATTAAAGTAAGTATGAATCTATATATCTTTGGACTATCATGATAATTGTACTATGCATGTATGAGCAAAGATCGGTTTGAACATCCTATTTTGGTGCTTCACCTACTTAGAATAGATTATAGGTAGTTTGTTTCTATGCATTCCTCTTCCCTTTTCCTCTCCAAGTGTAGTCTCGATGCATCCTAATAGCAAAGGAAGCTAGTCTTCTCTGGAAACTCAACCTCATTGTTCAAGCCCCACAACTTGGAGGTTGTTTCCATGTTTCAATAGGTTGTCCTTAGGTAAAAGTTTGGACCAGGGTGAAAAATTTTGTGATGATAATTTGTAAATAGGGATTTGACTGAGGCAACACCCCCTCCCCTCCATCAATAAAAAAAATTCACTATAGGTTTTGGACCTCAAATTAGCGAACAAATTATAGATTCGGATACCCTTTTCATTATTCTACAAAATTATAAAATAAAAATCAAAGTTTGATATAGTTGACCAAGGCTGCACAGGTCTCCTTTGTGTAAATCAAGGTCACAGAGGTCACCATTGTGAGAAAATTGGTCTTGCCAGATCGCTAAATGATTTTTTGGGTTTTACAAATCTTAGAATTTTAGGCCCAAATCTGGCACTATTTATCGATTTGGAACAACATAATAAGCATAAAATTAGATCTTAGAAGTGAGTATTTTATCCTATTTTACATTTATCCATATATATTTATTACATTTACATATATTTTCCTAACTCTCATTTATATCTATGGTTTTCAAGGAATTTTTCATAGTTTCCCTTATTTTACTCACTAAGATCTAGTTTGCATTAGTACTCTTTTATAACATGGCTACCACTAATCTTTCTAGATCTAGTACTCTTTTAGAATTGGGATTGAAAGGATCAATTTCCTCTATTCCCTATTTGAGTTGTCTGAGTGTGATTATGTGAGGAACTTGGGATTTATTTCCTTGATTCACATATCCCCCTTAACAATTTTTTTATGTTTTTGTTTAAAATTTCAAGTTAGGGTCACCAGGTTTAGGGTACCACTTTTAGGTGATTATATTTTCCCCTCTTTGAATTCATGTATAGAAAATGTGTTCTTTGATCTATGTGTGGCTAATGGATTAGAGAAAGTTTGAATCTGTATATCTTTGGACTATCATGATAATTGTACTATGCATGTATGAGTAGAGATTGGTTTGAACATCCTATTTTGGTGCATCACCTACTTAGAATAGAGTAGGTAGTTTTTTTCTATGCATTCCTCCTCCCTTTTCCTCTCCAAGTGTAGTCTAGGTGCATCCTAATAGAAAAGGAAGTTGACCTTCTCTGGAGACTCAATGTCATTGTTCAAGCCCCACAATTTGGAGGTTGTTTCCATCTTTCAATAGGTTGTCCTTAGGTAAAACTTTTGACTAGGGTGAAAACTTTTGTGACAAGAATTTTTAAATAGGGATTTTACTAAGGCAACACTCCCCCCCCCCCCCCCTCCCCCCCATCAATTTTTTTAAAAAATCAGTATAGGTTTTGGAGCTCAAATTAGCGAACAAATTATAGATTCAGATACCCTTGTCATTTCTACAGAATTGTAAAACAAAAATTAGGGTTTGATATAGTTGACTAGGGCTGCATAGGTCTCCTTTGTGTAAATAAACGTCACAGAGGTCACCATTGTGAGAAAATTGGTCTTGCCAGATTGCTAAATGATTTTTTGGTTTTACGAATCTTAGAATTTTAGGCCCAAATCTGGCGCTATTTATCGATTTGGAAAAACATAACAAGCATAAAATTAGATCTAAAAAAGTGATTATTTTATCCTATTTGCCATTTATGCATATATATTTATTACATTTACATATATTTTCCTAACTCTCATTTATATCTAGGGTTTTCAAGGAATTTTGCATATTTTCCCTTATTTTACTCACTAAGATCTAGTTTGCACTGGTACTCCTTTATAACTTGGCTAGCACTAATCTTTCTAGATCTAGTCTTTTACAATTGGGATTGAAGGATCAATTTCCTCTATTCCCTATTTGAGTCATGCGAGTGTAATTATGTGAGGAACTTAGGATTTATTTCCTTGATTCACATATCCCCCTTAAAAAAAATTTTATGGTTTTGTTCAAAATTTCAAATTAGGGTCACCAAGTTTAGGGTACCACTTTTAGGTGATTATATTTTCCCCTCTTTGAATTGATGTACAAAAAATGTGTCGATTTAAAGAATATAAATTTTGAAGAACATGACAACTTGATGTGGTTTGATGAAGCTATTCCCAAAGAGAAGATGAAAAATAAATTGACTCTAAACTTGATTGAATAAAAATTGATTAATGAACAAGATAAACCAACTTTGAACTAATCAAAAAAAGGTCAATAAATAAGATAGCAAAATATTCAACTTGATAAGAATTTTGAAAATTGAACATCTGTCAAAGGATAATGTTGAAATAACCAATTTGATATGAGTATGATGAAATTGATTAATGTCACAAGTTTGATTTTAAATGAGTAATCAAATTGATAGGGGTCCTTATAAACTTGATTACTATCAAGAAGTTGATCAAGATAATTGACTTGATGTGGGTCTTGATAAAACTAATTGCTTGATTGATAAGACAATATCAAATTGATATAGGTTATAATGAACATAATATACCCCTATATATTAGATTGTGATGTATATTAGAGTTATTTGACATGGGTTCTAATGAGACAACTCATTCAAAGAGGTCAACTAATCTTCAAATTGATATGGTTTTTGATGAAGTTGAGAGTGTTTAGTTGTAAATCTCAACTTTATGGGTTCACTAAGCCATTCAAATATGTGCACAAGGGAAAAGGGGAATTTCCAAATATTATTCCACTTATAACCCAAATTAGATTAGCTAGGACTCAAAGGAAGAAGTAATACAATACTAAATTTAGACTATAAAGAAGAATGCTATACAAGGAAATGTACTCTCTTCAACCCTTAATAAGATAATGTGAATGTGAAATTCAACTAATTGCTTAATAATATAAATCTAGATGCTATGTAAACACAATTAGCCCAATTAAGATGCAAATCTAGGGTAAAGATATGAAAGGAAATTAAATATGAAAGACTTAGCTTGAAATGTGTAGAGGAAGATGTATTTTGTCTTTGAAACTCATAGATCTAAACTGTATCTAAATATCCATTTGCAAGCCTCAGATTGAAATGACGAAAGAAAAGAAACCTAAAAATCTCCCTAGAATCTGAGACTAGAGGACTAGGTTGACTTGGGAAGATATCTTATGACTAGGTTAACATAGTCTGATGATTTGTTACTAACGACTCTAGAAAGCTTGTGAATAGTAGGTTCCAGATCTATAATAGTTTTTGCTCCCAATCTGCAAATCAACACAAAAAAGAAAGGTTTGGGGGTTGTTTCAATGACAAGAAAAGCCCAAGGTTAAGGAATTAACTATCATTGATAAATGTAAATGTTGTTGTAATATCTTATTGGAAAGAATGCTTCTGACGGGGGGGGTGAATCAGAAGTACTAGCTTTTAATTTGTTTTATATCCTTAATAAAATAACTTTGAAATGAACATGCATGCATATAAACATTAAGCAATCATGAGAAACAAATATGCATCACCACATAACACTTGAGATTTGGTAACCCAGAAATGCTCCAAGAATAAGAAGGTAAAAATGGGGTGGGGATGATACCCACAAAAATTACTGCAGCAATAATGTTTAACCACTTCTCATGGTCTGCCCTGTTAAAGGCTCTACATTGTATCAATAGTGACCTAGTTAGAGGATTTACAAACACTTTACATGAAGTGCTACCTTGTTAAAGGATTTAATCACCTATTTAAAGGATCTACAAAATAGCTATTAAGCTAACCTATCATCATAGGATTTCCTTTCTATTACAATGACTAAAGAGTATTAGGTATAATAAACCTGATAGCTTACAATCCTTGATTGCTAAATATAGGCACTTGATCTACTTTCTTCTAATCTTGATCCTCTAAGAACTGATATTCATTTGTATCCCCTACTTTTATTCTAATTAAATGAATATTCTTGTGCTGATCTCTTCCTCTAAGTCTTTATATACTTCACTCTGAAAATAGTTTTCCTTCCACACCTTCGTCCCTATCTATACAATGAGACTTAGTATTCCTTATAAAGACATTCGAAGACTTAGGGTCAGAAATGGATCTATGATCCATATTGAATCCATGATTCTAGCTCATTCATTATACTTTTATCATTGGTTGCATGCCTTCTCCATTTTCCTTATTGGTTGCATGTAGATTTCATAGGAAATATAAATGATTTGATTTTATCACTTAAATCCTTCAAGATTCATCATATGTCAGCCATGAAAATGGTTTACATCTAAGTTTGTGAAGTTACAAACTCATATGTTGATTTGGAGTTACTCGGCACTTACTAATTCCTGATGCTCGGCACCTTCTGTAACTTGGATCCTATATATGCTCGACACCTTCTATAACTTGGCTCCTATATCATTCCTATCTTGCTCGACATCCTTTATGACTTGGCACCTGAATATTGCTCGGCACTTGGATCATGCTCAGCACATGTAGTCACTTAGCATCTGAAGGTTGCTCGACACCTGATGACTTTCCTATCTCAACACAACCTGTGACTCGACATACATAGTGTACTTGGCTTTAATGTAGAAAGTGGTTAAGTGTGTTGGCACTCAAGTTTCAAAACCATTTTTAGACTAACAAATGTAAATGACTGACTGACAAGATAAATGTTAGGATTCACCTTGCTTGTATGTATGTAAATATATTATAGATCTTGAATTAGGAATGTAGCATATCTCCACTCTTTGCAATGGATCTACCATAAGTCTATCATGGTGCCATGGATATAAGAGTGCATCAATGAAGAAGATGATGAATGATTCAATGTAGATCTCCTCCATTGATGGCCAAAAATAAGCTAGATCTTGAAGAGCAAATGCTCACAAAGAATTCTTCAAAAAAAAATATAAATCTTCTTGCCTAAATGCTTTATAATATATTTTGATGAGTAGTCCTTTTCTATTAATAAATTAATATATTTGTTACAAATTCACAAAAAAGGGGTTGGCTATACAAGATCACCCAGTGAGAGTTCACACAATCGAAGATAGAATCAACAATTAGTCATCAAAACAAAAATAAAACATTAAACAACCCCTCAAGCCACCAAAGCAATGTCAACAGGTGAACTAGAAATAGTCTAGCCATCAACAACATCATTCAAAACCTTGTCTTTACCTTTTTCCTTCTGCCCTTGATGGAGAGATAGCCAAATTTAGGCAGAAAGGCCACTTGCCAGAAGTAATAGGAGGAGTAGCCACTAGACTTGGGACCAACCAGAACCATGTTGAGGTCGAGAAGCTAAGTGGAAATTCTTCCAACCACTGTCACCACCACAAGAGAGTAGTGGTGGGGAGTCTACAAGTGTGACGTGTGCAAGCAATCAATAGAGGAGTTGCACCCCTGATGATGGCCCCTGGGCTAAGTATGGTTAATTGAGGAATCGAGAGGCACTTTGGGAATTGTACAAGGTGTGTTACCCCAATGGTTGAGTAACTCTTGAAGGTGGGCCACCTCTAGAGATACTTTGTTAGCTAGACCTGAATCTACATGACATTATTACAAAATCATGTCTTAGTGTACATAGCAACATTGATATCGAGAAAGTTGTGAGTGAAAAGAAAAACATTCCTATCCTTCCATAAAGTAAAAAAAATCTCTATCCTAAAGGTATGCCAAATCTAGGTAAATTTCCTAGGGATCTTGGGGTAATCACCCAACACAACCATATGCCAGGAAAAGGGTTCTAGCTTAAAAGACTTTATGAAATCATGTATCCAATTCCAGTAGTTTTGAGCATGCCTATAGAACCAAAAAATATGTAGAAATGATTCTAGTTGCCCACAAAAAGGACACCAAGGATCAAGAACCCCAATATGCTTGAGTCATGGCCCAAAGGGAAGCCCTTCAAAAATTAGGCACTCAGCAAAATGGGTGATCTTGGGCTTAGAGATAGCACTCCAAATAGTATCGAAACACATCATCTAGTGATAAAGAGAAGACTACAGATGCCATCATTAGTTGAGAGTATCTATCATGGGATGATGGGGAGAGAGCCATCGATATCCTAAACTTGGCTTGTAACTAGTAAAAGGCATTGCAAGATACCACTTCTAATCCTTCCATGAAGGCCAAACAGACTAAATTCCCACCTTGTGAATTAAATGATCTAGAATTGAAAAGAGTAGAAGATCAAAATTCTATTGATCTGGATGAGCAAGATGGAACTGAACTTGCATTTCCTCCCAAGATTTGAGACTCATAGAGACCCTGGAAAAGAGGTCTTCAAGAGTCTTGCTTCCACGTTTGAAAAAATGCAGAGCACTAACACCTTGAGTCTTGGACAGAGGAACGCCTTAAATGGCAAACGATGGGGACCACTAAGGGTTCTACTAATTCAAAGAAAGCCCAGCATGAAACCCATCACCACCCAGTGAAGCCAAGGCTTGACAACTTCCCAAGCCTTCCATGTGCTCTTGATAAAAAAAGAGCCCTAGATATGAATAAGTTCTTGCATGACAAGAAGGGTTTGAAAGTCAATCCCCTTCCATGTAGGCTTGTTGATAGGAAATCCAGAAGTGATGCAGTGTTGAACCAATAGTTTCCAACCTTCACCACTAGTGATAGCATGAACAATCCACTTAGCATAGAGTGTGAGCCCTTATTACTAAGTGGAAAGAAGACTAAGTCCTCCAGACTCTTTGGGGAGACAACAAAAATCCTAGGCAACTCAGTGAAAGCCATGGTGATCAGAACTAGATGCCCAAAGAAAGTCATGGAGTAAGCATTCAAACTTAAGGTAAGAGGCTTTGGAAGGAGACCAACATGAGGAGTAATAAACATGAGGAGCCACTAGCACCTTTGAGAAAATCTAGAATTTCCCCGCAAGAGAAAGGGGTTTAGTAAGCCAGTAGTCAAGCTTTTTTTCTAATTTTCATGAGCACAAAATCCACAAGTCCACTAGTGAAGCTTAAAAAGAAAACAGAATGCCCAAAAAGTAGAAAATATCCCTTTGAGTGACCCATTTCCACTTGAATTGAGCAAGTCAGAGTGGGGCTAGAAGAAAAGATTTCCTATAACAAAGCATCTTGTGCCATTGAATAGTTGAACCAGAAGCTTGACAAAAAGTGTCCAAGCATTGTAAGGCATTACCAATGTTCTCCTTGTCCTCCAAAAGAGTGAGAAAAGAATCATAAAAAAAGTGCCCATTGACAAGCTAGGAAGAATATTCAAGCAAGGAAATGTCACAAACCAAACCAGAGGAAACATGGTGGGCTAGTAAGTAACCAAACCCTTCAGCAACACAAACATACAAAGCCAGAGCCGAAGGCCAAGCTTATCAAATAGATAAAGGCTTCAAATTAAGAATTGTTAATGGTAATACATGCATTAGCATCTCCACAAACTAATGAAAGTTAGGGTTGAACCCCAAAGCCTAAAGCATAACCAAAATAAAGGATCATTCAATTCGATAATAAGCTTTGGCAAAAACAATTTTCAAAAACAAAGTCTACTGATTGGATTTGTGAGCCCATTCCATGCCTTCCCAAATAGCAATGATTTTATGAAGAATATACTTGGAATTAATAAAACTAGTTTTCTCTAGCCACATAATTAAAGGAAGGAGATGTCTAATCTTAAGAGATAATGCCTTAGCAATGATCTTGTATGACACATACAACAAGGTGATGAGCTGCTAGTAATAGATATCCTCAAGGTCACCAACATTAGGTATGAATTTAATATTTCCTTTATTAATAATGGCTCCTAGGATCTTAGTATGGTAAGCTTCCAGATAGACTTTGTGGAGGTCTTGACCTATAGACTCCCAAAGGTGTTTTTAAAATTCACAAGGGAACCCATCACACCCTGGGGAATTTTCATCTACCATAGAAAAGACAACCTCTTTGAGGTCCTTGATGGTGAGAAGTTGCTCATAGAAAGCATGTTGCTCAATTGCTAGGCAGTTTGGAGTAACAAAAATACACTTTCTAAGAGCTTGGTATTGAGCAACTAAATTTCCCTATGAAGTGAAAACATTTTCATAATGATGCACAAAGCTCGCAGGATGTCAAGGAGATTAGAGAGAATAATATTGCCCTGTTTAATCTCTTTTAATCCCAACTTTGGTATGTCAGGCTCTAAGAGCTTAGAAGAACTCTTTAGAAGTTTTATCACCAACCTATAACCAATGGAGGCGAGCTTTGATTTGGGCCCCCCAAGTAGCATATTTATTCACAATCTATTTATCATGGTGAAGCTTGGCAAGCTAGATTTGGGTTAAAGGTAAGAGCTTCTGAAGCCTTCCTGAGGGCCTTGGTATTGGCTTCATAAGACTTGTCTAAAAATTGTCAACTACCTCCCATAGATGTGAAGAAATCTAGTGGTTCTAGTAATAGCATCATTCCACCATTGAATCTAATCAATTTGAGAGTAAGGACATGGCTCTAAATTCTAGACATGTAGGAAGTGAGCAATAGGGGAAGAATGTGTCAGCACCAACATGTTGAGGAAAAATTGTGTTTAGATAGCTCATTGGATATTTTTTTGCCAATAAATAGAAAAATAAATAGGATAGTGGCTTGAAAAATTCACGTATGGTAGACGAATGACAAGTAACTCTCGATCCTCAAAAAAAGGAAAAAAATAATTGTGCAATAATCATAACACGATCGAGATATTTTAATATGCATTAAGATCCAACTCAAAAATTAGACCAAGTGTGCCAGACCCCACTCTATTAGAAATAGTTAGTATTGGGATCAAACAAGCCCAATTTATTCTGCATATAGTACCATGCTTCCCTTTCCCCAGTTATCCAGTGAAAAGGCAAAATGCCTTCTTTGACAGAAGCCAACTCAACCAAATTAAAATCATTGCACATCACCCAAGTAGCTGGAGGCAAGTTGTTAGCCATCCAACACCAAAGTTGAGATCTTTCAACAACATCATTGGAAGCCTAAACATTATCTATACCAAAGGAATGATTATTGGTAGAAAGAAAATTCCAAATAATTTTGTGCATGGGTTAGAACCACGTAAAATAATAACAAAATGAAGATGAGGTGACAAGAGAGTAACTAGACCACCTCTACTAGTTTCATGCTGAGACAAAAACATAATGTCATCTGACCAAATAATGTGACATGTAGAAGAAAACATGAAACTAGAGATTTTAACCTCTTGCATGCAAAGGAAATCTAAATTTCCAAGTCTATGATGGGTATCCCTGACATAGTACTTTCTAGAGAGGTCTATGAGATCTCGTACATTCCATGATAAAAAAATTCATGAAAACTCCTCCATATCTACTTCATCCTCAAGAGAGGAGTAGCTATTTTGTAAAAAAGTAGAAACTGGGGTAAAACTAGAAGGAAATTCTCTTGGAATGATAGCTTGCCGCTTATCTTCTAGTTTCTTAGCATGTCCAGGAGGACTGTGAGAATGTCGCACATTCTATGTCACAATGGAAGATGTGGCAAGTGGAGTGTGAACCACTATAGGAGTGGTAGCCCTCACTACCTTGATCCCTTATGAAATAGTAGGGTGTGAAACCTATAAAACAATAGGATTTGGCTCTGGTGAAACCATCATTGACCCTGTAATGGTTGAGGTTTGCACTCTAGTCTATATAGGAGGAATGAAAACTATAGTAGCATATGTCTTATTAGGAGTTGAGGAAGCCTTGCCTTTGCACCCAATAGTGATCCATTCATCCTTTTATTTTCCTTTCACTGGTTTAATAGGAGCATCCTTGGGTGAGGTTTTAACCCTAAGTATTGCCAAAGGGAAATCCCTGATCTTGTGTTTGACTAACTAACACCTTTAACAATTGTTGGGCAGGTTCAAATAGAGTACCTCCGAAGAGAAGGTGTGGGAACCAACTTGAATCTTCACAAAACCCTTGAGATCCTAGGAGAGATCAACCTCACTACAAATGCATTTCTAAGGGAGAGCATTGAAAAACTTCTCGTGTTCCTTATTAACAACTTTTCCAAGAGTGTTGGAAATGGACTCAATAAATGGCTAGCAAGCAAAGGGTAGACCATGGATCTTAACCCAAATAGGAACCCTAATCTTTTTATCTTCAGAGATAGTAAAGTCTCATGACCATCATTGGAACACAAGTAAGGAGGAACGAACCGACCAAGGGCCAATACAAAAAATTACATTAGTCTAGGATGAGTTAGCAAAGTGGAATAAAAAAAACCTTTGGTGAGGTTTTGCACCATATCAAGGTGGACTCCATGAGGAGTCCATCTCTTGTTAACCTATTCTCAAAGCATACCTTTAGGAGGAATCCTACCCAGAAAATACCCTATCAAAGTATGTTGTTCTAACCATTCACATGCAAAATCAAATTCTTGTAGAGGAAGGATATATCAGGATTACCTCATGAAAGACCTTTGGGATGAACTTGTGAGGATGTTTGTTCAATGGAGGTGCCTTGGCTTTCCAAAGTAGCAACATGGACACCAGTATCAACTACTGGGTCACAACTAGCCAGAGCTATTATAAACTAGCCCTAAAATTTCTTGTACTAAATGTGGTTTGATAGATGGAGAACATAGAAGGAAAGCTTAGATAGAGATTTGTATGCAAGGAAACCTAAGAGACGCATGAAACCCTAGCAGAGAGATTTTTTTTTTTTAAATAGTGATATTTTATCACTAAAGATAAGGTCAATTCTTGAAAATATTGAATACTTGAACTCCTTGAATATAAAAAAGGTAGAAATATTCACTTTAGAGTAAGAGCTTGATTGCATGAATGAATCAATTGAGAAATTGATATGAAAAGGAATCCTCCAAGTCTCCTTAAATATGAGTTTTCAGGTAGGAAAATAATACATGTTGACTAGGTAATGCTAAAAAACTAATTAAACCCTTGAGGTCTTTCGGTCCCCAAGCTCCAAAACTATCAAGGACTAGATCAATTTGGTCTAGGACTAGGCCGACCTGGGTTTACCTACTGTAGACTAATTCAACCTAAGTCTACCTAGTCTTAGAGGTCAAATCTTGGGTGCCACAAAAAGAAGGGGTAGGTGCTAGAAAGATAAGGGTGGAAAAAGGAAGAAGATAGGAGAAAAAGGAAATCAAGCACAGACATATACCTGGTCCATAGAGGGAATTATGAAGAGGGAGTTAAAAGGTACTAAAAGGAAAGTGTGCCCATTTTAAGATGGTACATAAAGAAGTGCATAAAGATTATAGGGTACTCGGTTTGATATGGGTTTTGATAAAACTCAGATTCCCTTGGCGATGAAATGCTCCAAGAAATGAGGACTTAAAATTTTGATTAGGTTGATAGATTTATTGGTTAGATGAAAGATAATGTATTGGTTTTATCATTACACCCACTTAAGAGAAAAATTAAAATGTGATATGTTAGGATGATGATCAAAACAATTTGAGAAGATGATGATCAAAACTGATTTAGAAATTATTAGAATTTATTTTGGATGATTGAATAGATCTAAAGTGCACTCTACAATGATTTGAGGCTCAGCTGACCAATTTTGAATTTGGTTGGCTTTTTTTGATGAAGCTAAATATTTGACTTAATGTTGTTCCTAGATTGATTTTGTGTCATAATGATTGATTGCACAATCGTGTTGGCCCCAAAAAAATTAAACCACTATTTTGAGATGTTTAGCATCATCAAATCTTGACTTCAATTCCAAAAATGGACTTAAGACCGTCAAGCTAGGTAGGGGATGATTTTCATACAAATCAATAACATGTTTAAAAATTAGACAAAACCTATATAAGTCCCAAAAGGGTCATTCAATTCATTTCGAATAGTTGACTTTTGAAAACCTTCTCTAGGTAAAAATGATGGTTCTTGTCGAGAAGAACATGAGTTTCATAGGTGACATAATCACCTTAGGATGTATCCACCACTAGTGAGTAGTTGAATACCTCATTTTCAATTCAATTTTTACTTGTTTCCATGGAATTTTTCTTGGTTTTTTCACATTTTTCAATTAATTTGTTTGTTTTGTCATATGGGCTTATCATGTTGTCACCTTGTACATGGAGAAATCTCATACAATAGAAAAGTATCAACACCCTTAGTTATTTAAACTCTCACATTTTTTCATTTGGGATTCACCCACCTATCTCCTAAATTTCCCTAGAGTAGGTTAGTGTGTCATCTTGTCCTTAGGGAATCCTTGTACAAATTATTGAGTCATATGGAGACCTATGTATTGTTGTACAAGACTTGGCAATAATTTTCCAAAACCTGTTTTGTCATTTCAATAATAGTGAACATTTTTAGGCCTCAACAACTCTTTTCTTTTTTCTTTTCATTATTTAGATGCCTTCTTACTCCTTTTTAACACATTGTATATTTTTATTGCATTTCTTTTTATTGTTTTGATGACTTATATCGATCAAATATTGATTCTTTCTTTATTTTCTCTTTGCAGATTGATATGCTTGATGTATAATTTAGGTCCACTTACCTACCCACATAGATACATTTTAGGTCCACTTAAACCATGGTCTCCTATGCTTGTTGAGTAATTCCATAATGAGGATAACACTTTTCATTTATTCATAAGGGAGATGACCATTCCCCAAAGGACATCTACATGATATTCCATGTTCCATTCCATGGTCACTAGATTGAGTATGATTCTACTCCTTAGATGGGCATCGAGTCACTTCAACATGTATTTTAGGATGGTACTTTCTCAGATAGATCCATCACTTGGGATGAGCTTGTTCAATGCTATGGACTACATTATCCACTTCCTTGTGTTCTTGTTGGCTTCATCAGATGTTTCCTCATGGTGGAGATAGGACAATAGGGTTTCTTGTGTGGTTGGGGTAGGATGTTGGAGTGCATGCTCATGGACATGTTAGCTTTTTATTGGGTTAGTGCATGTTGGTATACTATCATGTGAAGGGCTTGGTTACAGGGGTTCTCATCCTATAGATCTGGGAATAGGAGCATCTACCTGTTACTCAACCAATTTTTTGTGATAAGAGTCAACCTTGACAATCATACACCATGAGATACACTTATGAGATTATCCAACCCTAGTTGGGGAAGAATTCATACCGGAGATGTCAACATGATGATCTCATTTCTATTGTATGGAGACCATGGAGACATATAAAGGCATGGGGAGATGTGAGAACAAAACTTACATGTATGCTTACATCACATCCCTTAATTGGCATATCTCCACAACACATTGAGAGATATTTGATCTTGCATGTATGGCACCAGTATGGCCCATGTAGGATGTAATACAAGAGTATATTGCCTGCACTTTATTTGCAAATGAGGAGAGGTAGGTGGGGCCCATACTTATTGCACCTTGGGAAGTATAGGATTTCTAGAGCATAGTTGTATAGAGATGGGACTGCCTTCCATAGGTACAAAATGTAGGGGTTACTCTGGCATATTGGGATTATTTTTCCATACACCCCTTTCTAGGATTCATATATCCAATAGGTCAAGAATTAAAGACATATGAGGATTATGTTCCCCAAATAGAGAGGATAGACTTCTACTGGCTTTGAGGTTTGCCCCTATTGTGATTTTGACCTACATAGTGAGATTAGATCTATGTTCTAGCAACAATGGTCATGCATAGAGGCCACAATAGAGACCCAAAGGAGATCATGGGACCTTAGGGTCTATTGGGGTGATATTTGTAGTTTCTAGTGGACAAGAGGACATTGAGATGAGAGGGGAGATATTAGTGGCAGAACAAGCGTTGAAGAATTTGCAGAGACATGGAGATGATGTTGTAGGAGGTGAGGAGCATGGACGATGGTAGGAGGATATGAGAGATAGGGATCCTATAAAGAAATTAGTTATTGGAGATCTTATAGATTATGATATCATTCAAGCGATTTGGAGTAGATTACAGGCTTCACAGAGATAGTTTGGAGACCTCTAGAAATAGTTATTTGTTTCTTAAAGCAAGATTAGAGATAGGGACCAATAGATCATCAACTTTTCTACTTAGTGTTGGTGTGCATAGGATGAGACCATGCACCAGACATCTAGAGTGGCCTATTATTATGCAACATATTCAACAATTATGCCTTAGGATAGGTAGATGGTGTATTTTTTTCAACATTTAGAGAGATTTGAGGGTAGAGTCCCACCTGCCAAAGCCAATGTACCTCCACCTCATCCTCTACCTAATGATGAGGGACAAGGTTGCATCTAGCTGCTCCCTTTTTGTTGTTCTAACATGTATCATCTTTTTGTATCATTTTGAGACTCTTTCATCAACAGTTCTTTGATTGTAGTTGTTTTGATCTTTTTATTGTATCACCCTGATACATTATTTATGATTATGATTATATATATAATGACAACTCTATTTGATCTTATTTCATCATGTCATGATTTGTTTTTGTGTTTATATATGAGATGCTCCTATATGATGTTTCACTTTTCATGATATTATATGATGGATATGTGTACTTTTGATTCCATAAGATTCTATTAAAGATGTACTACATGTGATGTTTTTAGATGGTGCTCTTTATATGACATGCATGAATTATGCAAACAAAATTCATTTTTATATGCAATAAGTGATGTGATGCTATGCAAATATAAATGTATAGATGTGATATGTGGATGCAAACATGGATGTACGGATATGGATATGTAGAGATGAATGTGCACTATATGTATATATAAATGTGAATGTTACTAACATCTTATGCACATGACTTTTTTGTTCATAACAGGCACTTGATTATGTTTCTATAGATAGGATGCCCATTCAACTACTTGTCCAACATGATAAGAATGTAATATGATTTATGACTCCTTTCTTTCATTTCCCATATGCATTTTAAAGAGTAAATTGATCACATTGTGTACATAAAAATATAAATCTTTAATGAATGTAGTCCTAGGATTTTGATCACTGACTTTATAACTTATTTTTATCACTGAGCTTTTTTTATAGGAACACAAAATGTCAATACAACTCACATTGGCAAGGTAACTTTGAGAATATGAATATGATATTTTTAGATTATTGTTAGAAGTAAACATAAGAATCAAGGAACGAGAATTTAGGATGACCAAAATATTCGTTCCTTTTTATTTAGCAAGAAAACATAAGCATCAAGACATAAATGCCAAGATTACCAGAATATTTCTTGCATACAAGCACATCAAACACATGAGAGATCAATCTCATGCTATTTAATTTTAATTTTTATGTTTTCAATGACCCTTTATCATTCATAGCTAGAGATAGAATGTAGTTTTGTCTACCCGAAGTGACCTAGTCATTCAAATCTTAGGGTAGTTATTCAAATTAAAATAACATTGAGAAATGAATCGAATAGATAGGGAGAAGTGATGCAGGAGCATCTTGGGTACTTTGGAAATCTTGTATCAACCAAAAACATTTCATTTTATTGTTTTTGTTTGTTGTTTTAATAATGGTCATTTTTGTTCATGTTTTCTCTTTCACGTAGTCAACTCCTTAATGTGAACCTATCATGGATCTAGTTCCTAAGCTTGCAGAATCTAATTCCATCATTTGAAAGAGTTATCCTTCTCTTTGTTCAAGGTGTGTTAATTTCCTAGCAGCTTGAGTAACATACAGGTTTGTCTTCAATGAGGTTCAATTTAACCTCATAGCATTTTACACACTTGGGAACCCCTTCTCAGATCATTTGTGGATCCATATCTATCCTCACAAAATTTTATTTGCTTTTTTGTAAGCTTGATGAATTCTCCTTTAGGTAGGACCTATATTTTGTATTAATCTGCCTGACACACCGACTTATGGTCTTGTTGGCTATATAAGTTGAGATCTAGGTGGTAAATCTTGAAAATTCCCATTCAAATAACAAATTTTCAATTTCTCCTTTAAAATGCCTTGGAAAACATGTTTTCACAATTTTGGATAAAGATATTGGAAGTAAATATAAAATAGTGAAAATTCACTATTTCAGGTGATATTGTAATACCCCAAAATTCGCACATTGCCATCCTAAACCAATTCTAGTCTATTTAATCAATCTTAAGTCCTATTTTACTAGGGAATTCTAAATTTTGATAATTTCTACTTGACCTAAGTATCAAATACAAAAAATCCCTAATCTGCATTAATGACATATTCTATTTAATTCCTAAGTCTAACCAAATTAGCAAAGGTAAACAAGGAGTGGAAACGTGTTTCCTCCCATAGACTTAGACAAGGTAGAGCTAGGGGTCATAATCATGGTAGAGATCACTGCCCAATTTATACATAGTTTGAATCCAGTGAATCTTGTGAGGAGTCTTCACGATATCCTTCACCTGTTAGACCACCTCATTTTCAAAGAACATTTTCCATAAACTTTCAGCAAACTCAGAATCCCTTGTATCAAGAGAATCGTAAAACTAGTAGAATACCTACATCTCTAGACAAAATAGCTAAAATCTCATTCAAAAGACCTTTTCAACTAGTGTACACTAAAACTTACCACATTCCTAAAATGGTTGATCAAGACCAAGAAAATAGAGAACATAGTAGAAGACAAGATCACCAAGGAAATGAAAGACATAAAGAACCTTTTACTAATGAGAATGAGGAAATTGAAGACATACTTCCCGAAGACATAGAAAAATTTCAAAAGGATACACACTTTTAGAAATTCATGGAAATATTTATTTACGAAGAGAAAGAGAAATACTTTCTCAAACTTGCTCCAAAAGGAGCAAATCTACCTCATCACTTTAATGTCAAAACAATTATCACGCAAGAAGAAGAAACTAAAACTTCCAAGTTGTGCAAACAACTTCAAGTCATGCAAGAGAAATTGACCCAAGTGATGTATGAAAAGACCAAACCAACCAAAACATACACCTTAGACACTCTTTGTCCATTTCCTTATGACAAGAGTTTAAACATGCCTCCTTTTCCAAAAGGAGTTCAGTTGCACAAGTATGAAAAATACTTCAAAATCTCTGATCCCCAAGATCATTTGAGGGAATTTGGTGCTTTGTTTATGGAATTCATGCACAATTAGAAATACCTTATGCATTTATTTCCATGGAGTCTAGGTGGTTAGGCCATGGAATGGTTCTCAAGGTTTCCTACTAGTATCAAAACATTCGATGAGATTTCTAACTTGTTTGTTCAGTAGTACTCACACAACATACGACATCGAGTTAACATCTGTGACTTGTGTAACCTCAAACAAAAAATTGAGGAACCTGTCCTCACATTCCTTTAGAGGTGATGATAATTATACACCAAATACTCACAAAATATTCCTGAAATAGAAAAACTTGACATCTTCACAAATAATCTTTTACTTGATTTTGGGTATAAAGTACAACTTCAAGGTCCATGCATCTTTGAAGACATGGTCACAAAAGCTATCCGAATAGGGATTTTATGGTAAAAAAAGGTGAGATAACCCTTCAAAAAGATAGTAAGCAAGGATCAACCTCTAGTAAGGATAAATCAAAGTATGTGAACACGAATTGAGAGGTAGTACATGATGGAGTAGTTGATAAAATTACTCCTAAACCTGTCAAAATAACATTCAATCTCACATACAATCTCAAAGCATCTTAAATTTTTGACAAACCTCCTCCTAAAAACAATATATTTGGAAACAAAATGAGGAACTCATTTTGGGTTACATGCCAAAAATGAGAATATACACCTCTTGGTGAACCTCTGGATGTGGTCTATAAGACCTTCCTACAAAAAAATCTCATTTCTCCATTGGATAATTCTTATCCTTAAGATCCACAACCACAACCTTCATGGTGGAATGATATTATGTTTTGTGAATACCATCAGAACAAAGGTCACAAAACTAGCAATTACATCAACCTGCATCCCAAAGTCCAAGACTTAATTGATGATGGTGAAATCATTGTGGATAAACACAACAAGAATACAGATCACAAGGATTTCAAGGAGCCATTTCCACATTATGAGAAAGGAGAAAACTCTAAATAGAAAGCTCATAACAAGGTCAACTATACATACACTAATGACGACGATGTGATTAACAAGGTTAAACTTGTGGATTTCGAATATTATGATGTCATCATGATTAAGGTAAAATAAGATAACATTAAACCTAAGATGCCATTTGTCTTGCAAGGTGCTACATTTACTCCATTTGACAAAGAACCATCACAATCTTGTGCCAATGCTATTATGCATTCTCATGCCAAGATAGTACTCAAAGGCCTTGTACCTTTTGCTCCCAAGTTAGATCAACACAACAAAAAACCCCTTGCTGGTCCATATGGAAAAGGTATGAAAATTGCAACAGTGTCTATGTCTACCAATTATAGTATCCTTGACCAATTGCAACGGACCAATGCTCAAATAACAATCTTTGAATTACTCAAAATCTCACCTGCTCATAGGTAGATTCTTAATAGAGCCCTCAATAAGGAAAATGTACCTCAAGATCTTGATCTTGACAAATTTCAATCTATAGAGCCCTTAATAGAACCATCACAATCTTGTGCCAATGCTATTATGCATTCTCGTGCCAAGATAGTACTCAAAGGCCCTATACCTTTTGCCCCCAAGTTAGATCAACACAACGAAAAACCCCTTGCTGGTCCATATGGAAAAGGTATGAAAATTGCAACAGTGTCTATGTCTACCAATTATAGCATCCTTGACCAATTGCAACGGACCAATGCTCAAATAACAATCTTTGAATTACTCAAAATCTCACCTGCTCATAGGTAGATTCTTAATAGAGCCCTCAATAAGGAAAATGTACCTCAAGATCTTGATCTTGACAAATTTCAATCTATAGTGGGTCACCTAACTTCACCTCATTACTTTTCCTTTTCTGAAGAGGATGATACTCCACGGAGTCATTTGCATAATCAACCATTGCACATTGAGGTCATGATACATCAAAAGTGTGTCTATCATGTGCTCATTGACAATGGATTTGGTTTAAACATCTACTTTGCTAATTTTCTTAGGCAATTGGGCTATTTTGAAGAGTCTATTAATCCATGTCATAAAATAACCATCAAGGCATATGATGAAGTCAAGTGTAAATCCCTAGGTCTTGTTGTGTTTCCTCTTCAAGTTTCTCATGCAAAAAGGGATGTTACCTATCAAGTTCTTGAAATTCCATTAGCGTACAATATCTTGCTAGGGAGAATATAGATACATGAGATGCAAGATGTGCCTTCAACATACCATCAATGCATCAAGTTTCCATTCCATACCTACTAATACTAGTTACACCTATAATATGCTGAAATCTATTGAAAGTTGTGTATATGCTAATAAGGAATCTACGAATCATCACAATGATAAGCTAAAACAAATTGAGAAGTCATTCAAGTTGAAAGAAACTAGGATGGGTTAATATTACATAGAACCTGTTCTATCTTTGACATCTCTTCTTTAGTCTCCCCATCATTATGGGAGACCATCTAAAGTGAAGAGAATTTTTGTGCTATCACCCCAATCTATGTACAATGGTACCTTTGTTAAATCTATTGTACTTCTAGAGGAGGAAAATGAAAATAGAGCTAGCACTGCATGGATATATAGAGAGGAAACTCCAATGGATCTCACATAATAGTCTCGTTAGATTACTCCTAAAAAGTATGGTCTAGGTCTTAAAATAATGAAATGCTTTGGCTACAAAGGGAATGGTCCAATTGGATGTAACAAAAATGGCTTGATTGATCATGTCAAGGCAATTTTTAGAAGGTCTCAAGATAAAATAAGCCTAGGTTTTAAGAAGTTTCATCTATGGATTAACAAATTTATACCAGAATCTAAGAGCTCATCTGAGCATGAGTCACAAATTGAGTCAAATGATCCTAAGGATGATGTTGATGATGAGGATCCTTATCCTTATCCAATTCCTTTTGATCTTGCTAAATTCTTTGCAGAACTAGATGACTTTGTACCATGTGTCAAGACTATGGATGATGATAGTGATTCTTCTAACAACACTACTAATTCTCCCTATATTCAACAAGAACAAGGAGATTCTAGTCATACTATAGTCATTGAGGGACTTTGTAAAAATCCAAATGATCAAGGAGAATTTTTCCCTATTACTGTTGGGAAATTTTACAATCTGTCTCCATGTAGCCTAGACTCACAAGAGTATGAATTAGACTCTTTCTCAGAAGCAACTATAGACAAAGATATAGATCAAGTTCATACTTATGAAAATCAGCTCAAAGTAGGTGAATCATCTAGGGTTAGGTTAGATGAGTCTCATAAAACTAGTGTCAACGAGTCTTCGATTAATATTGTTAGAACTCAAAGGCATTTGAACACACCTGTGGACAAAGTTGCTCTAGGTCTCAAATTACTTGTCCAAGCATTTGATAACTATATTTTGAACACCATCAAAACCACCACATCTCTTTCTCTCACCTATCCTAAGCTAATAGATTAGAATTCCTATGAATCTAGTGAAGTCCCTAAATTCTAGAATGACTATGCTCATGTCTGCTACTTAAACATTATTGAACTAGTAACATCTTCCACCAACGAACAAAGTGTCAACATGATTGAACTTGACATCAGTTATCTCAGTCACACAATAAAAAGGAAAAGAAATAGAAGGTTTGATGGTGAAAATCACATTGTGACAGTATCAAAACCCAAAATAGTAAAAATAAATGACCTATCTAAAGATGAAAACCTCTTTGAGATGCCTAAGGATGAGATATTTGATGCACTTCCTAGCCTGTTTTAGGAAAGATCATTAGTGTTGATAGAGCCAACACAACCGATCAACCTGGGAACAAAGGAACAACCTCACATGATACATCTTGCACAATCTTTATCTATAGAAGAAAAAGAAGAATTCATTACTTTCTTTCAAGAGAAAAAGATAAATTTTGTGTGGACATACTCAGACATACTAGGCTTAGATCCTAATCTCATAATGCATCATTTATCTATTGCACCAAAAATAAAATCGGTCAAATAGAAGCTTAGGAAAATGCATCCTCGTGTTGCATTACTTGTTAAATTTGAATTGGAGAAGCTTCTAAAACCCAATTTCATCCATGTTATTGACTATGCTGAATGGATATCAAACATTGTTCTAGTCTTCAAACATGACAAGTCTATATGGCTTTGTATAGATTTCTGAGATCTAAATTTAGCATGTCCAAAGGATGATTTCCCACTTCCCAACATTGATATGATAGTGGACATGACAAAAGGATATAAAATGTACTCACTCATGGACAATTTTTCTAGTTATAATTAGATCAAAGTCACATCAGAAGACCAGGAGAAAATTGCTTTCACTTGTGGATGGGTGGCTTTCTATTGGAATGTGATGTTATTTAGTCTAAAAAATATTATTGCCATGTATAGAAGGGTAGTTAAAACCATCTTCCATGATATGATGCATAAGACAATGGAGGACTATGTTGATGATACCTTAGTTAAGAGCACAAAATGCAATACTCACCTTCAAGATTTGGGACCCATCCTGGATTGTATGGATAAATTCAGTCTGAGACTCAACCCCAAGAAATGTGCATTTGGTGTGACTTCTACGATGCTACTTGGTTACGTTGTCTCTACAAAAGGAATTGAGGTAGATCAAAAAAAATTTCAAGCAATCATGGACATGAATCCACCCCATAATATTAGTCAAATGAGGTGCTTGCAGGGAAGACTTCTTTCCATTTGTAGATTCATCTCACAGCTGGTGGATAGGTCACAACCTTTCACTAAGACTTTGCATTAAGGTCTAAAATATAATTGGAGAAAAGATTTTGATCAGAGTTTAACATAAATAAAGAAATATCTTGCTAATCCACTGATCCTGATGCCTCCTATCTATGGTAATCCTCTCATTCTATATGTCTCAGCAACAAAGTCATCTCTGGGTATCTTGCTAGCTTAGGAGGAAAATCATAACAACGAATGAGCTATCTACTATTTGAGTTGCACATTTATTTCTTATGAAATAAACTATATCATCATTGAGAAAGCTTTCTTGGCAGTCATCTTTGCTTCTCAAAAGTTGAGACACTACATGTTTGCTCAAACTACGTGAATAGTTGCTAAAATTGATCCACTACAATACTTACTTAGCAAGGCAGATCTAAGAGGAAGATTATTTAAGTGGGTCATGATACTAAGTGATTTTTACATTCAGTATGTTGAAAGGAAGGCTATCAAAGGATAGTAATTGTTCATCAATTAGCAGAAGCACCAATGTAAAGTCTTCTTCCACTGAATATTGACTTTTCCGATGAATTTATTTTAATGCTAACACACCAAACTTGGATGATGTTCTTCGATGGTTCCTTCACACAACAAGGATCTAGTGTTGGGCTCTTATTTGTAACACCATAGAAGTATTCATTACCTAAGGCCTACAAGATTCTATTTCCTTATACCAACAACATTATATAATATGAAGCCCTAATCAATGGCATGGAGATTGTAGTTGAATAGAGAGTAGATGAATTGAATATCTTTGGCAATTCACAATTCGTAATCAACCAGGTCAATAATACCTATTAGACAAAGGATGAGAAGTTGATACCCTATAAATGAATGGTTCACAATCTAAAGAAATACTTTTCTCATGTCTCTTTTCAACAAATTCTTCAGGCAAAGAACAAAGTGGTTGATGCAATGGCTACTCTCGCTTCCATGCTATAGAGAATGATCTTTGACACAATTTCTTGGTGGAGATGTTACTCTACCCTTCCTATAATCCCCCTAAATCTTGGATGATCTATTCTATTATAGTACACAATTCATCTTGCTACCACCATATATACTCTTACTTGTGTTACCAAATAATTCTAGACAATAAAACCTAGAACAAAAAATGTCACCTTATCTACAGTGCTTCACGATATGTTATTATTGCTAATGACTTGTTTAGGAGAGGTCTTGATGGAACACTCCTTAGGTTTCTAGAACCCAATGAGTCCAAATGCGCATTAATCGATGGACATGAGGACATTTGTAGATCTCACTCTAATGGCTTGACAATAGCTCATAAGCTTGTTAGAGTTGGTTACTATTGGCCAAATATGGAGTAAGAGGCAATCAAATACACCAAGTCCTATAAAAAATGCTAGCTCCATGGAAATCTAATTCACACTCCAGCCAAGGAGCTAATTCCATCTATCACTTTGTGGCTATTTCAACAATGGGCCTTTGATATGGTGAATTAGATTCATCTGTCTTCTTCAAGTGGACATAAGTTCATTATTGTTAGATTGTGGTGACCCTAAAGTGGCATATAAATACTTAAATAAAAGGGCTTAGGGTTAGGTATTTTTCATTAAGTTGTGATGCAAAATTGGTTCTTGTGGCAGTATTGAGTTGTAAGGGATTATGGATTGTAATCAGGTTGTAATCACTAGATTGTAATAAGATCAGACTTGCTGTTTGGTGGACGTAGCCCAGGGATTGGGTGAACCACATTAAATCTTGGTGCCCTATGTTCTTTTCTATGTGATCTATTATTTTTTATTATTGGTTATATTTGCATGTAATTGTTATTTCCATCTGTGGTTTAATCCTAACAAGTTGTATCTGAGCCTAGTTGTTTTTCAGTTATCCTCTGTAGGAAAGTTTCATGGTTTAGTGGGAGTCTCATGGTTGAGTGGGAGAGATGGTAGATGAGGGTAAGCTAAGGGTTGATGGTTTAATGGGTAGAACTTCCAGTTATGGAAGATGCAAATGGAAGACTATCTATATCAGAAGGATTTATGGAAGGCAAAGCCAAGAATCAAGGATCTATGTCAAATGATGAATGGGATCTTTTGGACAGAAAATCACTTGGAAGCACTCAGTTATGCCTAGCACTATCAATGGGATTTAATATTACAAAAGTGAAGACGATAAAAGAGTTGATGAAAACCTTAGCGACACTATATGAAAATGGAAAAAGGTGGATCTGTAGCAAATCATTTAAATGAGTTTAATACTATTACTAGTTAGTTATCTTCTATGGGTATCAATTTTGATGAAGAAATTAGGGCTCTCTTGGTTTTGTGTTCTTCGCCTGAAAGCTAGAATGGCTTGGTAATGGTTATGAGTAATTATGTTCCTGGATCTAGTACCCTAAAATATGATGATGTGATCGGTGTTATTTTGAGTGAGGAAACTCATAGGAAAACCTTAGGTGGATCTACATCAGGAAGTGCTTTGAATACACAAAGTAGGGGCAGAATGACTGAGAGAGGAAGTAATTCTAGAAATTGTGGGAAATCAAGAGGAAAGTCAAAGGGGAAGAGGTCTGAATCAAGAGGACCAAACGACTATTGGTACTGTGGGAAACCAAATCATAAAAAGAAAGATTGCTAGAATCGAAAGAAAAATGAAGGAGATAAATCAGAAGGAGATAAGGAAGCAAATGTGGCAAGTAACAAATTTGAAGAGGATACTTTGCTTCTATCTTTAGAAAGTGTTGATGATTCATGTGTTTTAGATTCTGGTGCTTCATTTCATGCTACACCTCATAGAGGTTATTTCATTGATTATGTCCCAAGGGGTTTTGGGCTTGTTTATTTGGGGGATAATGAACCCTGTCAGATTTTTGGAAAGGGAAAAATTAAGATTAAGTTGCATAATGGGAATCATTGGCTACTACATGAGGTAAGACATGTTCCAAGGCTGAGTAGGAATTTAATTTCAGTAGGGAAACTCGGTGATGAGGGTTGTGTAGTTACTTTTAATGATAAAAATTGGAAGGTTTCAAAAGGCTCCCTTGTAGTATCAAAAGGTGTGAAAGTAGGCACCTTATATCTTTGTATAGGTCATATTGTTCCTCCTACTTTGATTGTTTCAAAGAAAAATGAATATTTAGGAACAATTGTTGCAGTTGAGTAGGGAGAACAAATAGCTGTTGTAGATTCTGATACAGCACTGTGGCACAACAGACTTGGGCACATGAGTGAGAAAGGTATGAAAGTACTTCATTCAAAGAAAGTTTTACCAGGTTTGAAATGTGTTAATATGGATTTTTCTAAAAGTTGTGTGTATGGAAAACAAAAGAGAGTGAGTTTTGTAAAGACTGGGAAGGAAAACAAAAAGGAGAAATTAGAGCTTCTACATACAGATTTATGGGGACCAGCTCTGGTATCTTCCCTTGGTGGCTCTCATTATTATGTTACATTTATTGATGACACAACTAGAAAAGTATGGGTTTATTTCCTTAGACAGAAATCTGATGTATTTCAAATGTTTAAGAAATGGAAATGCTTGGTTGAAAATGAGACTAGCAAGAAACTAAAATGTCTTAGATTTGATAATGGTGGTGAGTATTACAGTCATGAATTTAAAGATTATTTCTCCATTAATGGTATTCATAGACAGAAAACTATTCCAAAGACTCTGCAAGAAAATGGAGTGGCTAAACACATGAACGAGACTATAATGGAGTGTGCAAGGAGCATGAGGTTGCATGTTGGGTTTCCCTTACACATGTGGGTGAAGCCTATCAATACTTTTGTATATTTGATTAATAGAGGTTCCTCTACTCCTTTGGGTTGTGGTATTCTAGAGGAAGCATGGATTGGTAAGAAGGTGAGTTATTCTTTTCTCAAAACCTTCGGTTGTGAAGCATTTTCTTACATAGATTCTAAAAATAGAACCAAGCTAGAAGCTAAATTAAAGAAATGTGTATTTGTTGGATATGGCATTAATGAGTTTGGTTATAGGCTTTGGGATTTTGAAAATCATAAAATTGTAAGAAGCTGAGATGTCATATTCAATGAGAAAGTGTTGTATAAAGATCTATTGCAGTAACATGAGAAGAAAGAAGATGATTTTGTAGTGTTGGATGATACTCCAAAAGCTGATGTTCCAACCATTCCTTATGATGTGCAACAACTGCAACAACAAATACCACACACACTGGTGAATGTTAGATGGTCAACGAGGAAAATTAGACCTCCACAAAGATTTTCTCCCTCTTTGTATTCTATTTTACTTACTAATGCTGGTGAACCTGAAAGTTGTGATGAAGCTATGCAGGTGCATACTAAGATTCAGTGGGGTCTGCAATGCAAGATGAAATGGACTCTTTGCTAAAGAATAAGACATGGGATTTGTGCAAGTTGCCTATAGGTAAAAGAGCTTTACAGAATAAGTGAGTTTCTAGGTTGAAAGAAGAGGAAGGAGATAAGAAAAGATCTAAAGCCAGGTTAGTTGTAAAAGGATTTGCATAGAAAAAGGGAATTGATTTTGATGAGATATTTTCTTTTGTTGTTAAAATGAGTTCTATCCATACTGTTTTAAGTCGTGTGGCTACTGAAGATTTTCATTTAGAGTAGCTTGATTTTAAAATAGCCTTCCTTCATGGTGATTTAGATGAAGAAATATATATGGCTCAGCCATAGGTTTTTGAGGTCAAAGGTAAGGAGAACTTAGTGTGCAATTGAAGAAAAGTTTATATGGCTTGAACCAAGCACCTCAGCAATGGTATCTAAAATTTGACAATTTTATGCATGAGCATGGATATAATAGGTGTCATTCAAATTACTATGTTTATTTTAAGAGGTTGGATGATGATAGCTACATTATTTTATGCTTATATGTTGATGATATGCTTGTAGCTAGGTCTAACATGGATCATATTAAGGGGCTAAAATGCCAGTTAGGACATGCATTTTCTATGAAGGATTTTGGGGCAACAAAACAAATCCTTGGCATGAAGATTTTTAGAGATAGGAAAAATAGAACATTGACACTATCTTAGGTTGATTATGTTGAGATGGTGTTGCAATGTTTCTCTATGGAGAATGTTAAAGCTATTAGCACACCTTTACCTGGTAATTTGAAGTTGACTAAGGAGATGTGTCCCAAGACACAAGAAGAGGAGGATAAGATGTCCAAGGTACCCTATGCTTCAGCTGTAGGAAGCTTGATGTATGCTATGGTATGCACTAGGACAAATTTTGCACATGCAATGGGATTCATTAGCAGGTATATGAGTCATCCAGGAATTGAGCATTGGAATGCAGTCAAATGGATTTTCAGATATTTGAGAGGAACATCCAATAAGTTTTTACACTTTGGGGGCTCTACTACTGATTTATAGGGCTATGTTGACTCGAATTTGGCAGGGGATATTGATACTAGGTGGAGTACTACAAGTTATGTCTTTACTATTGGTGGGGCAGCCGTGAGCTGGGTTTCTAGATTACAGAAGATTAATGCTCTATCCACTACAGAGGCAAAGTATGTTGCTACTATAGAGGTAGCCAAGGAGATGATATGGCTTCAGTTCTTCCTGGAGGAATTGGGACATCCTCAGAAGGATAATTATTTGTTCACAAATAGTCAGAGTGCCATTCATCTTGCAAAGAATTTAGCTCTGCATTCTAAGACCAAACACATACAGTTGTGGTACCATTTCATTTGGTCAATTTTGGAGGATGGATAGTTAAAGCTGGAGAAGATACATACAAATGACAATCTAGCAGATATGTTGACAAAGGTTGTAACAAGGGAGACACTGAACTCCTCTTTAGTTTCAGTTGGTCTTCTAGACTGAACATGAATAAAAGAGCAGCAGAGTCCAGGGTGGTTTGATCAAGTGGGAGCCCCATGTGGTAGTGGTATTGCTATAGGATCAATCTCCAAGTGGGAGATTGTTGTTTAGTGTGGAGCCTGATTAGTCCCCAAGTGGGATATTGTTAGATTGTGGTGAGTGATTAGGAAAGTACTATACATACTTCATAAATTCTTTGGGTCATGGCCAACATTGTGGCTGACATATGGCCGACATGTTGTAACCCTAAATCAACATATAAATACTTTTATAAAAGGGCTTAGGGTTAGGTATTTTTCATTAAGTTGTAATGCAAAATTGGTTGTTGTGGCAGTATTAAGCTGTAAGGGATTACAGATTGTAATCGGGTTGTATTCACCAGATTGTAATAAGATTGAACTTGTTGTTTGGTGGATGTAGCCCAATGATTGGGTGAACCAAGTTAAATCTTGGTGCCTTGTGTTATTTTCTATGTGATCTATTATTTTCTATTATTGGTTATATTTGCATGTAATTGTTATTTCCATCTGTGGTTTAATCCTAACAATTATTACAGCTATAGACTACTTCACTAAATGGGTAGAGACAGTCCCTCTCTCTGTAACAAATGGAAAAATTATATCTCTATTCATTATGAATTACATCATATGTAGGTATAGTGTACCTTCCTCCATCATTACTAGCAATGGAGGATAGTTTAAAAACAAGGATCTTAAAGAGTTGTGCAAAAAGTTTAGAATCATGTAACATTGGTATTCTATTTATTACCCTCGAGGTAATGGTTAAGTGGAAGCATCCAACAAGGCTATCCTTAAGATCTTACATCACATAGTCAAAAAATCTGGAAGGGACTTGAACCTTTAGATTAATCCAACTTTATGGGCTTATAGAACTAGTAACTCCAACAGGGACAATGCCCTTTGCTTTGGTATATGGAGCAAATGTTGTGCTTCCAATTGAGGTTGAGATTCCTATTTTGAGAATCTCTATGGAAGGCCTCACTACTGATGATGACTACATAATATCTCAACTTCAAGAGCTAGAATTATTAGATGAACGTCGACAAGTGGCATGTGATCATCTTCAAGCTTACCAGAAATGCATGTCTAAGAGCTACAACAAGAAAGTTAAGCCATGTGACTTTCAAGTGGGTGATCTCATCTTGAGGGAGAACCTTAAAAATTAACAACAATGAGTACAAAAAAGGAAGTTTAAACCCAATTGGCTTGGTCCATACATAGTTATTGCAGTGTTTGGATCTATTGCTTACCAACTTTCAACAACTGAGGGAGAATCACTCAAGGAGACAATCAATACTCTTTATCTAAAGAGGTTCTACAATTGAAATTCTTTCAAAAGCTCTTGTACATACTTAAAAGCCCTAAAAAAATCATTATCTTGGTGAAAACCTAGCAATAGGCACCTTGGCAATACCAACAAAATTACAAAAAAAAGAAAAAGAAAAAAAAAAGTGTTGTTGATGAAAACTTGGCAAGCATGCATCATGGTAGCAAAAAAAAATCTCTACCAAGAAGGTGAAAACTTGGTAAATAGGCACCCCTTGTTCCAAATGCTACATCTTGTAGCACATCTTCTGGCTCTTGTATAGTTACTTTCCTCCTTTAGTTTGTTTCTTTCACTCATGCATCCATGGATTGAATCTTGTCATAACTCGGAGGCAACACCCTACAATGTCATAGAAGATCTCTCTCTCATCAGTCACCAATTGTTCTAATTGCATCTACCTACTATCACTTGTGTTACTCCAAAGATTCCTCTCAAAGAAGATCTCTTAAGCTTCAATCACCAATTGTTCTTACTGTATCTGCCTATTGTCACTTATTAGAGTAATATTTTGTTTTCTTACTACTTAAATCATTTTGATTTAATTATTTGATTTATTACTCTTTAGTGCTTAAGCTTTCTCTTATGTGCATTAATAATTAATCCTTTTATTAATTATTAATGTACAACCTAGCTTTCTTAGGCTTTAGAGTTTCGTTCACCTTTAACGTTAAACTCTTGTTATTATTTTTTCATTATCTTGGAATACATTTCACTCTCACTCCATTGAGATTTCCAAGCTATACTTTTCCCTCTTTTGTTTTCTTTTAATAATAGGTTATTTGCATGTAGGTGTTCTTGGCGAACTGTGAAGTTGGTTTTGCAGTCTTCATTCAGGATAATGCAACAAGAGGCCTTATTGCTACAAGAATAGTTGATCATATCACTCATCTCTACACCTTTTCACACTTTGGTCCACCATCTCCATTATCAAAGTACAACTCTTCTCTTTCGCAATTAAACCTTTGTATTGTTCCTAAGATCGTTGTTTTGACTACCAGACCGCATCGAGTTGAGGTCTCTTCTCTTCAGCAAGATTCTTCTTCAGCTCTGCTTGACCCTCTAGCCCCATTCATCGAGCCTCCAAGTGCACTTGTTATTCTATAGAGGACATTTATCTCCTCTTTCATAACAGTGTCATCACACCTAAATTGGGGATTCCCTTTCTAGATCCTCATGTTTTCTCCTTTGAGCATCAGTTAGGCCTTCCAATTTCACCTCTCATTTAGGGTTTTCCTTGTTCTATGCCTTTGTTTCTTTCGTATTGGAGTTCCATTGGTTTGATCATTTCTACAGGGGCTCCATCATTCTAGGGAGCTTTGGTGTCTCTTCTCTCTCTCATGGGGGGCTTATTGTACTTATGGTTTTGAGAGAGTTTCTTGAGCCATTTGTTTTTTTTGTTTTTTTCATCTCCTTTTGGAGAGGAGTTTTTCCCACTAGGCTGTCTCCTTTGTCTTTGGGTTACAACGATTTCCTTGTTTTTGTGTACCTGATCAGTCCTTGTTGTCGAGATCCATTTCCTACTTTTATAGTTGTGCTAGGTTAGCTTATTCCCTTTGCTTAGCTTAAGGGGGGATCTTAGAGTAATATTTTGTTTTCTTACTACTTAAATCATTTTGATTTAATTAGTTAAGTTATTACTCTTTAGTTCTTGAGCTTTCTCTTAGGTGCATTAATAATTAATTCTTTTATTAATTATTAATGTACAACCTAGCTTTCTTAGGCTTTAGGGTTTTGTTCACCTTTAAGGTTGAACTCTTGTAAAAAAAAATTCATTATCATGGAATACATTTTTCTCTCACTTCATTGAGATTTCCAAGTTGTGCCTTTTCCCTCTTTGGTTTTCTTTCAGCAATAGGTTATTTACATGCAGCTATTCTTGGTGAACTGTGAAGTTGGTTTTCTCAAATTCTACATCACTTGCTTCACTATTGAGATTCCTCTCAAAGAAGATCTATCTCATGTCAGTCACCAATTTTCCTAACTATGCCTACCTATTGTCACTTACTTTACTATTGAGATTCCTCTCAAAGAAGATCTCTCTTGTGTCAATCATTAGTTGTTCTAACTACGTCTGTCTATTGTCGCTTGTGTTACTCTAGAGATTCCTCTCACAGAAGATCTCTTAAGCTTTAGTCACCAGTTGTTCTAACTATGTTTTCCTATTATCACTCGTGTCACTCCAGAGTTCCCTCTCAAGGAAATTCTCTTAAGCTTTAGTCACCAATTGTTCTAATTGGGTCTATCTATTGTTGCTTAGGTTCTTAGGGAGATTCTTCTCAATCAAGATTTCTCTATGATGTTAGTCACCAATTTTCCTAACTGAGTTTGTCTACTGTCATCATCCTACTAAAGAGATATCTTTCATATATGTTCTAAAGATTGACACTAGACATTAATCCTATAACATAGAAATTGTAATGAAAACATTCATACCATTTGAAATATGCTGAGCTTTTCTTTGTTTTTTTTTCTTTCACTTTATCATTTCCCTCTAAGTGACTCAAGAATGTCTCTTTTGACTAGAGAAGCAAGGACCAGGGGCATGATCTTTTCTTTTCTTTCTATTTTCTAGTCTAGTTCTAATTATCTGAAGCATCTATATAAAAGGGGTGTCCACTATAAGAGCCTCTATCTCATGTTGGATGGCCATGTGTAACTTGACTCATTTTATATGGACTCTTCACTGAGTTTGGTTCTTTTCATTTCTTGTTTGAGTGAATTCTCTATGCTACAATAAATACTGATACTCATCCTATTAAGTGAATGTATGGGTCACTACGAGTATACTAGGGTCACTGCAAGTATACTTAGCACACTTTTGTGTTAGGTTATGAATGCAAAGATTGTTGTGGATAGAATACTTAGTGATTACTTAGCATGCAAAGGATCTCTTGTGTCTGGTGTGTCTTCACACAAGAAACATTTTGGTCATTCTAGCATTTCTTCTTTGATGCTTATATTTTCTTGCTATATCAAAAGGGGAAAATCTTCCAATCATTCTGACTTCTTGTACCTTGAGTGCTTACATTTAATCCTAAAAAAACTATAACATGTGTCATATTCATATTCTCATGATTGTAATATTAGTGGGAATTGTATGACATTTGTGGGTTTAGCTAAACACTCAGTGATGATAAATTTATGAGCTCAGTAACCAGAGATAGGTTTACATTACATACTCTGCTTGCATAAGCACATGGTTTGATCATTGCTTTACTTTCATCCTTCATGATGAGGGGTTGTTGGTTTCTTCAAAGTATCATGTTTCTTCATGGCTACACAAGCATTCGGTTCTTTGGTTCATCCTCTCGATCTTCATGGGATACCTGTCATTACCAACACAATGGAACACTGCATGAGATGTTAGTTTATTCACATTCTGCATTTCACATTCATAATTTCATGATTCATATCATCTACACTACATTCATACATCATATCAAATTTGCATTCATAACCATATCATTAAACATCTCATGTACAAAAAACTACGAAAGAGAAAAGATGACACATGCAACAATACTTGAATTAAAAGATCTCATATATATGTGTGGAATCAACTATACAATCAAAAAAAAAATGCACGCTACTCGAGCATTGTCGATCTCAAAATGATATGATGTTGGCTCGCCAATTGATACATAGCCAGAGAAAAATTGGAAGAAAGTGAACTAACCTATCCCTCTCCCTCACCTCCAGGTGGAGGAGGTATATTTGGTCTCATCAAAGGTCATACACCTCCTAACTCTCACATATTCAAAAAATTGTGGCACCTACTCTACCTCAAATGGCACTACTACAACATAGGATACATATTAATACATTGCTCTCACTGATCAGAGTCAAATCTCATCCTGCTACTACTCTTAATGCTCTCCTGATGAGTGAGTCTCTCACTCCATCTACTCTTGCAGCTCATGGATCTTTTGATCCCGCTCTGATATCTGGGTATCTCTAGTGGAAAGTTGTATCTATAGCTCTGCCAACTATCATTATGTTATCCAAACTCAATCTCTAGATCTCCTAAATTCATCTTGTGTCTGTGCTAGGATATCTCCACCCTATAGCTCAAGAGCAAGTTGATCTTGCATCTCCTCATCACCCACTATGCTCAGCTTGCTGAGATGGCTTCTCCTGTGTATGTGGCCTCTGTGCATCTCCTCTGATGGCACCTAAGGTACCTATATCACCTCAAGGATGTCTATGTGTTGTACCACTACCTCCAACTCTTGTATCCTCTTTCATTTGATGAGGAGGCATTTGTCTTTGCACTATGCATTGTCTAGGTCTCTCCTATTGTGGTTGCTATGGTGGATGTTGTGGTGGCGGTTGTGATGCCTATACTAGCTACACTAGCACTACCATCCCTACTGGGTCTATAAACTAAGGGAAAGAATGACTCATCAAATGTGCCTGGTATGCTGGAGTCATCCCCCATCTATAATTGATGTCATATAGTCCCACTGTGTCACAATAATGGAATGCACATCGATCATTGATCTACCCTGGTCCAATCTGATAGACCACCCATGATTCAGGTCTATGGTAAAGTGAGCATATGTTCAATACTCCTTTGGAATATCCTATGGTCAATTGTACTATCACCACACATGAGTCAGTGGGAATCTCTCAATTACCTAGACTGAGAAACCAGTCAGTGTTTAGGACACAAACATGTACTTTAGGTCCACCTATGCATCATCCCATGTCTTTATCTCTCTAAACAACCTCCATACTATAGCTACTAGGTCATCCAATCGACTTCTATACTACTTAGTCTTACCCAAAGTTTTCTGGGTCATCTATCCACAATACCTACACATGTATGCTTCATGGTCCTATCTCCCATTAGCACAAATTGACCTTGTGATGGGGAAGTGCTCCCATGCCCACACCTAAAGAACATAGACCCCTACGACCATGATCTTCCTCTGATAGTACACATCTTGTGGTACATGTGCGCCAGCATGCACTGACCCCATCCAAAGCATATTGGCTCATCTAGCATCTACTATAGCACCCATCCCCATCTACACTCAAGTTCATACTAGCCTTTATCAGCCATCAAAAAATAGCCAATAAATACTCTAAGTACCACTACCAACCTATGGGTAGGACCATATGTATGCACTAGCTCATCCCATGTGATGGCATGACCCATGATGAGATCCTCCTGAAATATAGCCCTCAGTGTCATTATACCTATCTTTGGTTGTGTTTCATACACCACTTATGGCCCATGGAATGGTATCTAGAGTATCTTATATATATCCTTCGTTCTAATGGTCATCTCTCCCTAGGGCAAGTGAAAGGTGTTCATCTTTGAATGGAAATGCTCAACCAATGTCATTAGTAAACTATGATTCACCACTAATGTGGGAATATGACAAATATATGAAAGACCTAGGGTGTTAATGTGTGTCATGTTTGCATCATCTAATTGTCTAATTAGTGTTCTGTAAGGGGGATAGTGTGATCTAAATGAAACATTCAGAAAGCTAACTTGCAAACATGAAAGAAACATGGGCATTATCAATATTAGATATATGAAATCGATGAATGAGAGTGCAAAACAACAATGAAAAATTAAATTTTCAAATAAATTTTATTTGCACAACACTAGATTTTCGAGCACAACTTCACTTTCTCATGTGAGAATGCACTTCTTTGTGCAAGATTGCAAGTCCTCGCATGAGACACTTTGCTATGGGATGCAAAAAAGTACTCTTTGTAGGGTTTCCCATGTGAGAGACGGGTATCTCCCACATGAGAAAACCTAGTACCCTATGCAAAAAAGAATGCAGGTTCATGTGAAGAATGAAGTCTCTGTGTGAAGAACGAAGTCTCCGCATGAAGCCCACAGACAATGACACTTTAAAATGCTAAAAACGTGCAAAACTTGATCAAAATGTGTAAAATTTTAAATATAAAGTGGGATAATTGACTACTCACTGGAGATTCATACTTCATCAACTGATTGTGTTGCTTGGAACGCTTGAATTGATGCAAACGCACAGGGACCACCATCTTTTTCCTCAAAGCTCTCTTCTTCACAAATGACAAATGCACAAATGAATTGAAAATGACCCTTTGGGCCCTTATATAAGTTTTGACATAATTTTTCAAAGTGCTCTGATTAGCGTGAAAATCACCTCCTGGCTAATTTGACTGCTTTGATCTCATTTTTGGGATTGAATTCGAAATCTGACACACTTAAACAAATCAAAATCGCACTTTAAAATTTTGGGACCGACATGATTGAGTGCTTGTGCAGTCCATTTTTTTGATACTTTGCGAATCTTGGAATATTTTCAAATCACATTTTCTTCAAATTTTCCAAAAAATTTTGGAAAAGTCAACTTTGGTCAAGTCTAGTCAACTTTGGTCAAACTTGGTCTTTTGGACCTTGAAATCACTTCGAATCGACTTCAAATTTTCTTCAGACCTCTCTAATCTCTTCTAAATTCTTTTGAACCTCAGATTTCTTTGATATCTTTTAGTACACGGCTCTGCATTATTGTTCTAGTGTGTCATCTTTTGATTTTGCTCCCGAGGGGGCAGGATGATTACATCATTGAATCTTTCAAAATTGGCTTCAACTCAATCTAAATCATATGTCCTCATCACTCAGGGCATCTTGTTCCCCTCTGTTTGGCATCATGTGTCATCTATCTTATCTTTTTATCAACTCGTTAATCTTAAAATAGTCTTGTCATAGTCGATGGATAGGTATTGGGATAGTCTAACTTCGAATCTTGAGGATCAAGCCTCATTTTGGGGATGATTCTACAACTCATGATAGGTCTTCTTATCTCTTTTATGGACCAGTATTCAAGTGTTCTATCTGGACTCTAGGAGATTAAGCTTCATTCTAGAGATAATTTCAAATTCTTGTTGAGGGTTGAGCTTTGTTCTAGAGATAATCCTAACTCTTGCTGAGAATTGAGCCTCATTCTGGGGACAATTCCAAGCTCTTGATTTCAATCACTATTCAATGGACAAGTATCGAGAAGTTCCTAAGGATTAAGCCTCATTATGGGGATAATTCTATGAATCATGATTAATCTTGTCATCTTCTAATGGATAGGTATTGGGACAATCTAACCTCAACTCCTGAGAGTTGAGTCTCATTCGGGGAACAATTATGTGAAGTTTGATTATCTTCATTCTATCAATTTTGATATCTAGGTTTTCTATCTGGATTCCCTAAGGTTAAGCTTCATTCTAGAGATAACCTTAAAAAGCTCATCAATCTCAGTATCTAGGTGTTCTATCTGGATTCCCTAAGGTTCAGCTTTATTCTAGAGATAATCATAAAAAGCTTATCAATTGGTCTCTATATAATCAATTTTAGAACTAATCTCATTTCTTGATCTATGCTTCATACTTTTTATTTCTTTGAATCAACGTGTTGCTCATGCATTTAATCAATCTTAAGTCCTATTTTACTAGGGAATTCTGAATTTCGATAATCACTACTTGACCTAAGTGTCAAATGAAGAAAATCCCTAATTTGCATTAATTACATATTCTATTTAATTCCTAAGTCTAATCAAATTAGCAAAGGTAAACCTATTAGTTAATTTAATTTAATTATGAGTCTTAGCACTTTAATTAAATTAAATTTACTACTTTGGCTAAAATACACATTAAGGAATTAAATGTATTTAATTTAATTAAATATATCTTCATTTTAATTTATTGAATTTAATTATTCAATTAATTAAGATTATGCATTTATGAAGTCATATTCAATTTTATTAAATTAAATATACTCTCCAAATCCTCTCTTTAGTTTAGAAATGGAAACTTTGAGTTGATTGAAATGAGAAAAGGAATTAAATCGGTTAATTCCTTATTCTACTCAAAGGAAATCAATTAACTTCGTTTGCACAACAAAGTTTCCATTCTAACTGAATCTCATTTCTAATCTCGACCGTTCATCCAAATTGATCTCGACCATTGATCATTTCTTGAATTCAATTTAAGAAACCATCAATTCCTCATTTCAGAGGTTGTGAATGAATAGTATTGAATTTATGTTGAATTGTTGACTCATTGTTCTTACATTCTTAGCTTAATACTCTCATATTTTCAATTCCATATAGATTAATCATGCATACATATAGATTAATCTATTCTTTATGTTCTTAGATTTACTTGCATACATCTAGCTTAATAATGCATATCATCTAGCTTAGATAAGATCCTTCATTCTATATGTCTGGTTGCTAGCTTCTCAATCTAAGAGTGAATAGCAAAATCATTCTAGTTAAGAGGCAACAGATTGACCTATTGGTTATCTTGGATGAACAATCTCATGTTCATTCTAGGATAATTCTTTAGATAAGGATCATGTTGAAGTGTGTGTGAATCACAAGGGCCCACATTTCCCACTCATAGGTACAAGAAGAACACCTTGCGAAATAGTGAGTCTTCTTTATTTTAGACAACTAAGGACTGATATCTCGCGAAGTAGAAATTTTCAAAAAATTGCACTTGCTAATACAAGGTGACTACAAAATGGAAAATTTCATTATTTCAAAGACATACTTGAGATGGAGTGTGAAGTATCGACTTTCCCCATTTTGGAGGGGAAAGATGAAATGTATATAAAAGTTGTGAAAAAGGATTAATAAAGATTTGAAAGAGTAAAATAAGTCATTTTATGTGCATCAAAGTACAAGTCATTAACGACCAAATGTTTGAAGTGACAGATGAGAGAGATAGAGAAGTGACCACTTGTGTGAAATGTCTGAATTTGTGAATGAAGAATATAAAAAGTGAATAAAAGCAACAAGTTATTTAAGAAGACACTCTCTGTGAAATACCATTCCAAACTGCAGAAGGATTTGGTGAATGAGTGAAGGAGCTATGAAGTCACATTGTTAAGCCTTGAAAATTCATAAGTTTAATTCTCTATCTGAATTTGAGTTCTTTGTCAATTGACAACTAAGAAGGAAGCTACTACTAAGAAGGAAGTAATTGCTAAAAATGTTAAGGGTGAGAACATAGAAAAAATCATATAGAAAACAATCTTAGAGTTATTTCCTAACTCTTCAACTACTAGTACTATGTCTATATTCTTTGATTAGTTTAGTGGATGTAACGATGCAACTTTGCAAAATTATTGTAGGTCATTGTTCTAGTATTTTTATGCAAATAAGGATTAAAAAGAAACTAGGAACAATGCTTAGCGACTTGACCTGGGAAAAATCATTACACCAAAAGTATATGTGGATATAGGACTCATTAATATCCTAGGTGAATGTTATAAACTAGCTACAAGAATAATCAGAAAACTAGATGGGATTCCCCTACTGGCTATAACTAGGTCTTGTATTGTGAGATGTTTTGAATTGAGCACTCAAGCCCTAACTAAGATAGGTAGGGCTTGGTTAAAATTTGATTATGAAAAAGTAATGGAATTCAAGCTAACATAGATTACACACTTCATAAATAGAGGCCAAAACAACGAATTAATACTGGTTGAGAATGTGGGTCCTCATCCCATTGGTAGTTTAATGAATTCTTTCAAAAGCACTTACTATGTGTGGCTAAGTTGTCTGGAGGGTAATTTAAAGAGAAATTTCCTTTTGATTACATGTACATGTCTATGAGGATTTATAACCCTCATTCATATTTAGAGTTTGATTTTTCTAGTGAGATTGAGGGAGCCCTTCATACATAGTTGGCTAGATGGAAAAGTGCTAAATTATTCAAGAATTACTCTCTGTTGTACCATCTTTTGTTATTTCAAAATGTTGACTAGTTTAGGAATTCTCTAAAACTTACTACCACTAATGATCAAGGAAACCCATTACCCATTCAAATGTGGTGCAAGACCTGGGAAAAATATGATAGGGATGGGGATTTTAAGACTTTTAGAGATGTGTTTGTGGTATGGATTACTAGATTTCATGAAGGTTCCATCACTAGAATTCCTAAAAAAATCAAGATAATGTTGAGGTCTACCAGATGAGCAATATGAGTTTAATTTTGGGGACTGGATATGCAAACCTAATTTTGCATTAATTAGGTTGTATGGATGTAGCAAGAATCCCCATGTACTACCTCAATTTGTGTCTAAGATGCTAGGTTTCCTTGAGTTGATTTGGAAACTAATGTAGATTGGAAAAGACATTACACAACCTAGGAAGAAGGGGAATCACATGCCCCATTTCATGAAATTTGATAGTTTCATAATAGGTTACTCAAACATCAAGGAAGTACAAGAGTATATCATGAATAGTTTTGGTTTCCAAAGTGCAAAGGCAAGGAAATATGATCCAAAGGAACATATCAACTCTTTTTTTTCAAGACAATATCACTAATTCAATTTTTAGGAAGTTGTTACAAGGAGTTTTGATCACATTCCTGAGATTATATAGAGGATGAATAAATTGAGTATTTTGTTAAACGTAGAGAAGTAAAGGTTAAGTGCAATACTTCCCCATTTCTATAATGAGGTTGAATTAGAAGCCCTTAGACCTTATAAATGTATTTACAACTTTTATGAGATATTAGAAGTATATGAAGCAAAAAAAGGGAAAAGAAGTTGAGAAACCTCAACACTCGCCTACTCAAAAGAAGAGGAAATTATTAGAAAGAGAATCAACTTTAGAGCCTAAGGTTGGTGTATCCAAACAGAGTAGCACCCCATTGGTCACATATGAAGACTCAAATGATGAGGAAGGGTTAATGGAGGTTGCCCATATATTGAAAATTTTGAAAGAAAGCACCATAGTCAAAGAACCGAATCCTACCTTGGTGTTCAAAGAAGAAATACATAGGTATCATTCATTAACAATGGAGAATGACAAACCAACTAACACTAAGGATGAGATGGAGGAAATTTTTCAACAACTTATTAAACATGAAGACTTCACTAAGATGCAATAGTTTAAGGACTTCTGGATCAAGTACAGAATGAAGGACTTTGATGAAAAGAAGAAGATGAGGTTAGAAGGGATTGAAGAATCTTAGCATTTTGTTGTGATCCAACAAATGATAGATGAATTACATCTTGATAACATAAATAGCAATGAAGAAGAGTCCAAAGAGATCATATGTAAGAGTGATATCCTCATCATACCTAGTCTTACATTTAAGGAATAATTGCTATTGGACCAAGTAAGGAAGAAGGATGTCACCACATTTTCCGCTAAAATTCAAACTTTGGATAAAATAGGAGCTTCAGGATTTGATCTGAAAACTAAAACCTTGGCTACTTGGGTCACATTTAAAGGAGATAAACCTAGGTTTATTGATATCTCTAAAGGGATGCAGGGAATGATGGTTGTCAAAACTATTGATAATACTAATCCTTTAGTCTCTACAAATGAGTTGATGGACAAAGTCATGTTCAACAGGGCACAAATGAAGCACATGAAGGAGAGGATTGATGAATTATGATAAGAGAAATGGACATGAATGTCATCATTGATAAAATGCACACAAAAAAAAGAAGTTTGGAGATTCAAGTGAATAGCATGAGGACCCTCCTAGTGCCTAGAGTCATGGTTGTTCACCAACCCATAGTACCCACCATTGAAGTCAAAGAAAAATAGGTTGAGGAAATTTGAGATGAAGACATATAAAAAGAATGTACTTATAGGAACTTTGAAGACATCTTGGCATTCAAGGTCAAGATGATTATTGGAAGGTGCAATGAGGTGCATGAGGATTTTACATGCATGAATAATATGATTGACTTTTTTTTTTTAAATGTATTGATGAAATTGGAAAGGAAGTGGAAGCCTTCTCGATTTTAGTTGGGAAGATTATATGAGGTTACGAAAAAGGTTCCAAATGCTCCCCAAATGATGAAGGAAATAATAGATATGATAGAGGCTATACAAAAGAATTTGGCTTATATGGAATAGGACCAACATAAAATTGAATAGGGGATACTTCTCATCTCCTCTTTAGAGCATTGTATTATACCTTCTATATTGGATGATGATGGACAAAGAAAGAGCTTGGAGGTATGTGTTGTGGTTTCACAATGCATGCCCCATTTCAATTAGAAATGGGGACCCCCTACTTTATTTTTTGGCTTTTCAGTACCCTAGTCTGGGGTCTAAGTTTTTTCTGGGGTTTCATTTAGTGTTTTTGCTCAAATCTAGGTCCTAGTTCAAAAACCCAAAATTTATATTTCATCATTAGAAGGAGATAAGTCTTTTGCAAAATAAAAAAGGTGCACTAGCACACCTCAACAGGTGCTTGGGGTCCCCAGGTCTATAAAACCTAGGGCCCTCTTCTCCTTCCCACTTCCTTCACTTTGTCTTCACTCTGAGCTTCCAAGCATCATAGCACTGCACCTCCAAGGTGTGCCTCCCCTCCTTCACAGCTGGATGAACAAAAACATAAACATGTTTTAAAAACCCAAAAAGGTGCGTAGCAACGCACCTACCCAGGTGCATTGTTGTGCACCTTTTTGATTCAATAAGAAACTTAGAAAACTTTAACAAACAAAGAAAACCATCCTTTTAAGGTGCGTAGTAGCACACCTAATTAGGTGTAGTACTGTGTACCCTTAAATATAAAACTCTTTTGCGCCTCAACAAGTATAGGGTGTGCATTAGTGCACCCCATACTTGAAACTTTTGCAAAGGAAATGGCACACTAAGTGCACCTATCAGGTTCACCCTTTTTTGCAAATAAGGGTCATAACGCTAGGTTTTTTGGTTTTTTTGAGTATTCAGGTTCTAGGTTTTTCTTGTGTCAATATTAGGGTTTGAATTTATTGATTTTTCTTTGACTCTAGACTAATGGACATAATTTTTGTGTAGATTCAATGGCTTCCTCATCATCCTCCCTCACTGCAAAGATGGTACCAAAGCCAATAGTATTCAAGTTTCAAGATGTTTCGACCAAGTCATGGTTTCAAGATGACTATTCAAAGATCTAAGACATCGAATTAGGTCATATAGATTTGGGTAAATTCCTAGCATTGTGTAATAAACCCATAGAAAGGTCTCTGATGATATCTGCATTGATCTGATGAAGACTTGTTAGTGTAGCATCACACCTAGTGCCAGTGTAGCCTTCTGAGCTAATTATGACACTTGCAGAGAAATATGTTCCCAAAGAAAGGGTTATAAAGAGTATAACTAGAGGGATCATCCTAGATCTCCAACCCAACAATATAGAGAAGGTGTTTCATCTTCCAAGGGTGGATCAATTTATTAGATTAACTTATCACCAAGCCAAGAGGTGGTATTGGGAACATATTGATGAAGCTTCTAAAATTATACACTCATTATACCTCATCGAGAAGACTCCTCTAGGGTGCAAGAAGAGGATGATGAGGAAAAAGAGGATAATCTACCTTTGAACCGGAGGACTCATCTTGCAAGAGCTACATAGTTAGAAAGGAGAAGAAGCTCCACCATCACACCTCCATCTATTCTTGAGTGACCCATTCAGACTACAACATCAAAAGATGAAATGAAATAGTGGATAGATGAGCAGGATGTGGAAGGCACTGATGTCTTTTAGATGTCATATTTTGATTTTATGTTAGTGGGTACTAAGTTGGTGGGAGACAAAATCAAAGAAACTCTAACCAATCAACCTCAAAAGAAGGATTGAAGTCAATTACCACCTAAGCCACAGGGTCTTGAAGTGGCCCCACCATCCCTAGTGCAAGTCACATTTTGTGTTGATAAGGGATCAACTACTCCTCTTCCTCCAAACAATGAAGAAGAATAGGTACAAGCAGGACAAGAGGAAGAGTCACAACAAGTATCCACCGATGAGGTGTTGAAAGAAGGACATATAAGTGAGCAACCTCAACAAGCTTCCTAAGACACAGAGGTGAGAACTATGTACTCCACAGGTATAGAGACTCCTATTATGGATCTCTTATAAAAGGAGAAGACTCAAGAGAGGAGTGATAAGGGGAAGAGTATAGCTGAGCAAACTCCTTTATCCTCAAAAGGAAAATCCCTGATACAACATATTCCAAGATGGCTAAGAAAATAAGTAATAAGAAATAAGAAGCAACAATTCACCACTAAAGAGGGGGATAGAATGGAATTAAACGAAGTTATGAGGAAACCTAAGTCACCACCAAAGGATGCACAAGCATTAGCCTTCATCATGAGTAATCAGATCTAGGACTTGTTTTCTCACATGGTTATCCCTCCTTTGCATTCAAACATTAAAGAATTGACTCTGTGAGATTATTAGATCAAGGAGGTTATGCTTGGGAAACCTACCTTGGATATTGCTAAGCTGATGGTTACAATAGGGATTAAAGAAGTATGCAGGAGCTTGGAATGGGATGGGGCAGAATTAATAACACAAAAGGTAACAAAATGAGATCCTAAAAGGATATCTAAGAAAATTTGTTGGTCCCTTAGATCTTTCAAACACCTAAGAAACCTTGAACTCAACAATCAAGAGAAGAGATAAGGGTATAGGCCAATTGGATCCATTTTTGAAAGCTTGTCAGCAATTGCGAGAAAGTTTTGAGGAGAAGGGTGCACAAATCATTCAAGGAAATCCAAAGTTGTTACACATTATGTAGGATAATGTGGATAGGCTTGTGGCCATTTTGAATCAAGATTTTGGTCTAATGGATGAAGTACATAGCTAGGGCAAAGATTTGAAAGCATTACAGGCCATTAAAGGCCAACGGTATCGAATGTTGATGGAAGTATATACAACTAAGGAGTTAGATAAGATAGATCATTATATTGAAAAGATTGTGGATGGTGATAAAGTAATGGAGAGACTACATGCAGAGATTCATAGGCTCAAGGATCAGACCCAAGAGCAAATTTTGGAAGCTGAGAAGCATTACAGTGATGCGTGTCTAGACATTTTTTAGGACGATGCACAAAGAAGTTAATACCAGTAGAGGTAGTAGTTGAGAAATTTTGGAAAATTTTTGAGGAGGCTACTAATAATGATGCTATTAGGAAAGCATTTAGAATAGAGGAGGCATTATTAGGTCTAGATGTGAAATCAAGAGATTTTGCAAAGACTCATATCAAGCTTAGCAACTATAGGTAGAAGGTGAAAGACAAATATGAAGCCTTAGATTTGCCAGATGTGGCCCAAGTTACTATGATTATTGATAAATTCAAGGTAAAATATCCAAACATAGATTTGATATGAAGGGAAACAAAACCCAAAAGACAGAATTTCAATTTTGACACTTAGTGAAATTTTGCATTTTTTTTGGAACCTACTTATGAGGTGTGCTCGTATGCTTTTTCAGAGGTTTACCACAAGTTTTGAGAATTTAGAGGTGCACCAAAAGTTAACTTCTAGTTCTAAATTTAGAGCTTCCCATGCATCAGAAACACATTCTAACAATAGTTTATCTCTGTTAGATGCCTAGTGAAGACGGAGCTTCTATTTTTGGCACTTCCAGACACTCCTACATCAATTGAAGGCTTTCTCTTTCTTATTTTCTCATGCTTTCTTTGTTTGATAAATGTAAAGGCTCATGCATCCAATTAATGATATAAATATGGATGGAGTCCTACTTAGCACCAGTTAGATAGTCAATTTGTACATAAATAGATTTGTTTTATTAGTTTAGAAGAATATGATTGCATAAAGATATCTCTCACTCTCAACACAATTTGAGGAGAATATTTCTTATAAATTCAAGAATTTAATATGTATTCAATCCCACCATTATTTTTGATGCAATAATATATGTTGTTGGTGCTCGTATTTGGAGTGTAGTAATTCTTGCTTGAATGTGTTATATTTTATGGATGTATGTTCATGGAATGTAATTGAGCCAATAGTTTTATTGCATTGTTTTTGTTGTGAATCTTTTAATTCTAGTGTTTTCTATGGGCCTACAAATTTTGCTAACATACATAGTTCGAGAAGAGATCATCATATTGTTCCTGCATAGCTTTTTGTCTCTCATGAGTGCACTTTCTGTGGCCTTGTGATTTGATGAAAAGTGAAACATCTTATGGTTACTAAATTTCCATTGACGATTGCATCAATGGAATTAAGGAAGCATTTCTCCTATTTTCATTGGTTACCTACCAATATTTTTGAAAGCTTAACTTGTAGATGCATTTTTTCGTAGCTTATGTCCGTTAGGATTTACTTTTCATGTTATTTGCTTAAACTTCTTGCTACCTTATCTTTGTTATTTTCTTTAGTATCCCCTTGGTTAATTTAGGAATTCATATAATTGCATAGTTAGATTGCATTCATCCTAAAACAAAAAAATACAAAAATATAATTCTTTTTTTTGTGGTTATTCTTTTGAAATACTAAGTAGATACTACATCTTATTGTTCAAACTAGCAAAGGCCTCCTTGTGAACATTCACATTTATCTTCAACTCAGCAAATTCCACTAGGTTGCAAGATCACCTAGAACCTTGGAGTTGATCCTTGAATTAACTTTTCAAGAGAGGAGTTCAAAATGGTTCCTATCATTAAGCATCATGCAAAATGACAACTCAATAGTATGGAAAGATGAAATCATTACCCTGGTGAAAAACTTTACTAAATTTCAAACTGATGTTCAAGTTACTATAGGGAAGAAATGGAAATGCATATAGGAATTCATCTCTGAGGTCTCCAAATTCACATGGTCTATCCATGCACAAATCTCTAGATTAGTTAGTGATTACATGGTAGTACCTGAACCAATACAAATGGAGACACCAACTAATAAGGAGGAAGAAGTCGCTGCTATAAACTGAACAACAAATAGCTTTTGTTAAGTTAATTTCTATTTTATATGCATTAGTACTTAATTAATTATGGATAGTTATACGATGAAGAGATCTAAAGCCATGTTGTACTCTTTCATTTTGTATAAGAAAGGGAAGCATGATCTTATTTAGGAGAAAGCTATAACAAGACACGTTATACACACAAGATATATTATATAGGTCAACATTTTGGATTTATTTCTATCTTTATGCAATATTATAAAGTAGTTTGAACTTTAATGTTAAATGTTAAATCAAGATCTATGTGATCTTCACTTCTTTGTTATTATTCCTTATTTTATATAGCAATATAAGATACTTTCCTTTGATAATCTATTTAGATATTTGGATGATTAATAACTCATCTTTTAGTATTGTCCTCTTGAATCTATGTTATTATTGATGGATTGAATTTTATATGTATCTTTGATTATCAAATTTTGCAGGCTAAGTAAAGTTTTTCTAATTGGTCTCCATCACTGGAGTTAAATTCACTTAGACTAGGGTCAAATTCACTTAGACTAGGGTCCATATTCCACAAAATTCTCTATCCAATAACTAATGGTGTATGCATTGTCTTCAAGGGTTTGATGATATTTTGATTTAGAGTTAGATTCTATTTACCCAATGGAAATGAACTAGTCTACCTATTGTTATGTTGATCAACATTTATAGTTAGTAAGGTTATCTATTTGATTACCAACATAACATTAAGTCACTGTTACCACCTCTGCCATATCTTCACACCTAAAATAATTAAATTAAGAGTCAATAAATCATATAATATTACATCATTGATTTCTCCTTGGGAATTACTTGCTATCCCAAGACCATCAAGCAATAAAATATGTCCAAGTCATAACAAACATTTCCATTAGGTATACCCACCTAAATTAGTAGATACTAAAGTCAAGAGGGTTCTTTCTTTTAGTTCAAACCCTAGTTGGTCAAATTATGTTAGATTTCCTAGCATTAAGCAAGCAAGGCTCATAGGTTTTCCAAACAATAATTTTAGGAACCAACACTAGGATTAGGAAGTTAGAATGAATTTAGATAGAAGGAAAATACTACGTATTGGCTTTGTAAGCCCAAGCACTAGAGTTTAGGTACTGTAATTAGAATGTATATGGTTTCAACTACGTAGGCCTTACACCTAACATGTTGAATGAAGATTGTATCATTATTGTTGCATTTATTTCTCTATAATTTCTTATGGTTTCTCCAATTATTTGGCTTCCATGTGTAACTCTTAGTGAAGGTAGCTGGGAAGTGAACTTTATCCTCTTTGTTACTCATGGACACACTCATGTTTTCATTAGTTTCAAATAGTTAGTGATGAAGGAGGAAATTATCGGTTGGTGAATACTATTATTGAGCCATACTATATTGCCTGAGCTATGATAAGACAAAAGTGTAAGAATGATATAGTTTTTGAGTAGTTTTATATACACTAAGCATAGATGTCACCTAGAAATCAAAGTTTAACCAAGTCATAAGGACATTGAGTTATAACATTCCTATCAAGCATAAGTCAAGTATACATCGAACTAAGAAGGAAGCACATAAAATTTTGAAATGACATAGAATCTTATGTGTAATGACTCTACCAAATGGGAAAAGAGATTGTAAAGATTGAGGAAATGATTTTGCAATATTCATTGGGATATGTATTTTGATTGTTCATGATTACAAGATAGAATAAAGGCCAATCAAATAAAAGAAAGAAAAGAAAGGAACAAGGTTTATTCTAGATCATTGATTTAGATCAAGAGAAATTTCAAGAAAAATCCTAAAACCTAATTAGGTCAAGGATTAAAAGAGGCAAAAGATGCCTATTTAAGGATGTACAAGGAACAATTAGATGTTGTTGTTACTACAAATATTATAGTTGATGAAATAATTTTTTTGACGAAAGGGATGTACTAGATGATTGAGAAGGTAGTTCTACTACAGATCAACCACTCAGTGCAAACCATGAGATAGTTAGAAAGATGGAGGAAATTATTGATCTAAGAATTGAGAATGAAAAATAAAGATTGAAGTAACATCATAGAAAGCCATCAATGAAACACTAAAGAGATCAAAGGAAAGTTTAAGAAAATTGGATAGATAATTAAGAGGACAAAGAAGATCAAGAGATACTTCAAGACTAGTATATACCAATCATTCCACCATCGAGCAAGGATAATCATCTAAGTAAGCTAAATAAAGGAATATTTATACAAATCTTAAGCCAAAGAATCCCTAATGCTACCATTATGGAAAACTAGGACATATAGCTAATGTTTGTATGAACAAAATTGGTAAGACTAATGTTACTCCCAGATTTGATGGTTATTTTTACAATTTGAATAAGTATGGTCATCAAGCATATGAATGTAGATCCAAGTTTAATCAGTCTCCTAGGAAATCTAAATTCACTGGGCATTTTTATACTTGTAATAAGTTTGGACACAAGTCACATAATTGTGGATCTCAAAAGAAGTTCAATTGGGTACCTAACAAGCAAGGTAATAATGTTATCTGTGAGTACAACACAAACATTAATTGCCCCACATGTAGAAGATATGGTCATATTGCTACTAATTATATGAGATTACACTTTAGAGGAAGAATAGGAAACTAGAGGAATAACTTGAACAAATTTCCACAATCATTCATAGTAGGATGCATATTCTGGATTCGATTGCGTGCCATGTTTCTGCATCGACATTTCAGATCACTGAGTGTGATCCGAAATGTTGATGCAAAAACATGTCACATAATCGAATCTAGAATATGCATCAAACTAGAGGAATACTGGAATGAATGTTATCATTGGCATAAGGTTGGTCACTTGAGTAGGAACTATAGGTACCGAGCATCAACACCTAAGGAGGAAGATACCAAAGGACAAAGAAATGTTAATATTGATGAGATTTATGATGGATGGGTAATAATGGAAAAGGAAGACAAAATAAAGTGGATTATCAAATGCAATAGTTGATGACACCTCATCCAATGGATCAAGTGAAACCTCTACTACCAACTGAATCATGCAAAGAGGTATGGAATTACATTAGTATTGTTATATCTTACATTAGTTCCTTAATTTAATGAAGTGGATTCCATATCAATATAATGTATGATACAATAGAACAACTCCTAAGAAATTAGAAGTTAGTGTATTCAATGAGTCACACTGAGTAGAGTAGTAAGTGGAAGTTGAGTTTTTACTAAGCTAGTGAAGAAAAAGGTAGGTTTACTGTGTAAATTAAACTTGAGATGGAAGTGTTTCTTAACCGAGTATCCTATAGCAACTGAGTGAAAATTGGGAAAGTGAGTATGTTAACCAAGGGCAAGGTATAAAGAATTTATTATGCCTAAAGACAATAAAAGTAACTTTATTATAAATTAGGGTTTGAATGTTCATTTTTTCACACTACATTTTCAAGTTTTCAAGAGCTATTATGTGAACCCAAGGAATTTGTGTACATTGTCAAAATTTGGAGCTTGATATTGTGGATTTGATAGATAATTTTATTGGAAAGGTGAATTTGGTGAGAAGAACAAACTAAACTTGTTTTTTTTCAATTTATTGAAACCCTAGTTTTTGAAGTGGCATCATGTTCTGCAACTATAAAATCAAAAAAGGTTCGTAAAGTCAAACTAATTTATAATGAGGATTGTGAAGACCCAAAATATCATTTATATCCTGAGATTTTCACACAAACTAACAAAGTTGAAGCATTATCATTAATACCCCAAAGGGTTTTATTAGTTTAAGATATACATGCATCTGGAAAATTTGTGAAGTAGGAGATTATGAGCTACAAGAGACTTATGAGAAACTGTGTGTGGATAGAAAATTGAAGGATGAACAAAAGAATCTAGAAACAAAAGGGCTCACTCATGTTTGGCATTTCCCAAAATTTTTCAAATCAAAGTGGATACACATTATGCTAAGAAAAATTTATAATATCATAATAAGGTAGGATGAGCTAGTAACGATCGCCAAAGATGTTATTCACATGGTTACTAGATATTCCATTATTGAGAAAGTAAAATCAATTAGGGTTTCATCAAAGAAGGAAATAAAAGATAACACCACAACCAAGTGGGACATAAGAGGTTTGAAAGTTTCTATAGTTTTTGAAGCAACTGGTAGGATGATTCAAGATTTATCAATCTAGTAGGCCTAACAATGTACTATGTGTAGTCATGGATTTAGCATATAAGATTGTGAAGAAAGGATTCAAGCTTGACCTCACCGAGTTACAAGTGAAGCAACTAGTAGAAAAAATGAAGATTATCTGAGTTGCAAAATCTAATAGCTACAAATTTGGTCTATTGTTGGCATGTATATTTTTCTATATTCAAAACTATCTACCAATAATTGAAAATTTAATTGATATGTGAAAAAACCAATTATATACCAAATAGATGAATATAATCATAGGTTAGGAGGTAACTTTGAAAGCATAATGTTTGTCTATTTTAATGATGATATAACCTTAATTAGTTGGAAAATATCATGAAGATATATGTTTTCTTATTGATATGGACAACACTTTGATCCAAACTATTAATCCAAGGGTTGTATGGTTAGAACCTATGGAGTATGAGATAAACATTGATCAAGCTATGGAAGCAATAGATGCATTTCTTAATGATCATGTGAACAAGTTATCCAAACCTTTATGAATTTTTGAAGTAAGAAAGGAAAGAATCAAAATAGACATTATAGCCCCCAAGGTAGAAAGGAAAACAATAAAAATGATAGACACTCTTAAGGAAACACTTAGTGAAAGGGAAGAGAAGAATGCATTAATGCTTACTAAGGGAAAAGGTGAAGATGATAAAGAAGTAGAGGGTAAAGGAAAATAATTGACTGTAAAAGAATTTGAGGAGAGGAAGGGAAGGAAAATAAAAATTGTTACTCCACAAATTACCAAAGATACAAGGTCTAGAACCAAAGATGATTCACAATCACAAGCTAAGAATTATCATAAGAGGAAGGATGTTTCTACATCCTCTAGCCAACCAACTTAGAGAAGGAGAAGAAGATTGGTTATTAGAGAAGAGGAGGATATTGAGAATACTAAAAAGATTATGTTAGTCATTATAGAGTAGTCATGAATAAGAGACCCAAGACTTTTGATTAAATGAAAGACTCTCTAAGGTGACACAAAAGATTGTCTACTTTTCAATATATTGAGTATCACAAAATGAATGATGAAGACAAGAAAAATATAGAAGATACTTTGATTAACATGATGGAAAAATTTAAGAATACACCTATTGAGATTGGAAACATGATTCTAGATGAGTTGTACAAAAAAATTGATGATATATGACATTATTCTTTGAACATTAAAAAGAAAATGAGAGAGAGATCTCTAGAAAATGTAATTCTTGAACAACACATTATAGAAATTAGTGAAGCAATGGAGAAAAATAAGAAAATATTTTTACCTAAATAGAGAGCATTAAAAATATTAGCATGTAAATTAAGAGATGTTGGCATTCATAGAAAAAGGATATGTAAATAGATATTCAAGATCAAAGACCCCAATCAAGTTACATAGATAGTTGACATTGAGCCAGACCAACACATAAACTTGATAATCAAGAAGATGACTATGTGAAAAATGTCACTAATGAAGTACACAATATGGTTAAAGATATTATTGGTAGATAAGACAATGTTATTGAAGATATTATTGGTAAAGACGCTTGAGAAGAAGTGAAAAAGGATGAATTTGTTATGGCTAATATCGAGCCTAATACAAAAGGTTTACCATCAACTAGGTCTACTCATGCACATATGTCGGGATATATAGCTAACATTGAAAAAATTAAGGAATATAATAAGCCTCAAACACATACTAAGTTATCTTATATAAATTTTATTCATATTGGTTTTTAACATTCTTTTGTTACTAATATGTCAATGGACATATATGTAAAGCAAACCAAGCAACAGACTAAGATTGCTCAAGAAGAAGACTCAAATATTGAGCAATGGAATGATAATGTTGATGATGATAATATAAAAACTATAGAAGGAGCTACAACTAATAATAAAGCTGATGATTTTTCTACAAGAAAAAGGCCACAAGATCTGGGACCATTTAGTGAGGGAATTAAAGAGAAAGGACAAACTGCTCTACCTGAGAAAAGTTCAATAAGTGAACATAATGTTACAATCTAGAGTTACCATTGCACCAAAAGATTGACCTACTAATGCTTGATACAACCACTAGACTTATAGACCAAAAGAGGTGATTAAGCCATGTCATGAATCTTGAAGGGGAAGGTTGGTGGTTAGTCCAACAATTCCCCCCTCAGCATTATCCAAGGAGATTCAAACTTGTAACCAAGCTCTAATACCACTTGTTACAAGATAGAGTTGTCATTGCATCAAAACATTAACTTGCTAATGCCTAATACAACCACTAGACTTATAGAACATAGGAGGTGGTTAAGCCATGTTGAAAATCCCAAAGGGGAAGGCTGATAGTTAGTCCAACAAATAAGTCAGATACATTGAAGAAATTAGGATTTACACCTCAAATTGTATTTCATTTTACACTTGTATTACATGAAGAAAATAAAGATGAAATGAAGAAAAACATTAAACTCAAACAGATAGATCTAGAGATAAAGGCTCCATTGCAACTCCATTAGCATCCCCACCACAACTTTCCCTCTAACCAAGGGTTTATGTATGATCAAATACTTTATTTATGTGTCATTCTTTTATGGTTTATGTTTTTGATAAGGTAAACAGGTTTTAAGGGGTCTTGAAACCCATAAGTTTAACAACAAGAAAGGTTGAAAATAAGTGAAAAATTGCCCAGCCAAATCATAATCCTTACGGCTGAAAATAAGCCCAAAGGCCCAGCCTGAAATAGCTTCCCACTAAAAAGGCCAGAGAACCAACCAGAAAAAATGGAGACCAGAAAAAAAGCCAAAGCTAGGAGAAACAAAAACCAAAGGACAGAGACCAAACCTAGCAGACTACTTCTCCATCTCGAGCATGGTCTGGGCAGCTTTGGCGCACTCTTGTTGCTCTTCTACCTTATGATCCTGGGCGTTCGTCAAATCCTGCTCCATAGTGTTGTCCTTGGCTTTATCCACATCCAGCCTATCTTTGTCTCTGTTCTGTTTATCATCTTCCTCCATCTGGTTCTTGTCTTTGAGATTATCCAAGAGAGAGAGGATGTTGTCATTGATTGAAGCAAGGAGGGAGATCATTTGACTAGCCAGGTTGTGATTGTAGTTCTCAATATTTTTTACTCTCCTCTCCATCAGAGTCTCCCAGCTGTTCCGGTCGCCTTGGCTTTCAGCACCTGTCTTGCTCTTGATTTTTTCCATTTGGGAAACCCTATCTCTGACATCCTCAAGCTCATGGAAAAGCCATTTAATTGATCTGAAGTTGTCGATCATGCTATTGCGGGCATTGTTCAACAGATTCATACCCATTTCTCTTGCATTATCAGAAATAGCCACCATAGTCGGGTCAATTAGCTCATTGAGTCTAGGCTTCTCGAGGTCGTCCACCAGGAGTTGGGGGTTCATCGCCTCTCTATAAATTCCCATAGTGGTCGTTCTCACGTTGAAGTTCTTCCAAGCCTTCCTTCTGTTATTAACTTGCACTTCCCCCTCAATCTGTCCAGAGTTGTCATTTTCCTCCAAAGGAGGCTGAGGATGTATAGGGGAGAGGGGAATGGTCAGAGAATCCTTTCCCTGACTGCTAGAGCGCTCCATGCTCTCTCCTTCCCTCTTCTGTCTTTTTCTCAGTTTCTCCTCATCCAGCTCCTCCTTCGAAACCTTGTCAGAACCATCAGTATCCATTTCCTCCTCCTCCTTAGCAGAGCCAATTTTAGCTGGGGTATGACCTCTAGGGCTCTTTCTGCTGGGTAATTTGATAGAGGGGTAATCCTTCTTATGGCTTTTAGTCTTCTTACCTGAATGCTCAAAAACCTCATCAGAGCTGATGCTCTCGACATCGTCAGAATCTGAGGAAAAACTGGAGCTACTCTCGTCAACATCCGCCCCCTGGATAGGGTTTTTGCTAATGGTTTGAGCGTGGAAATGCTCATGAATTAGAAGCAGAAGACCCTCATGCAGTGCCGGGTTGATGGTAGCTTTCTTTTTAAAACTAGAAATGGCCTTGTTCATCGAGTTAAAAAGATAATACGGGAAGGAGATCTTACTACCATGCTGAAAATGATTCAAAATCACAAAATGGTGAGTCCTAACCCTATCAAACCTGGGGTCTAGGGTTATATATTCAATGACAGTGTAGATAACATACCTCCAGAGCTTCTTTATAGTATCCGTTACAAAAAACATCTCTTTCTTGCCCAGCTTGTTCAGCTCTTCAGTGTTTTTCACAAAATCCTTGATAGCATTAGAAGACATCTTCTTGTCTCTGAAAAATTTATGCCCCTCCATCGAAATCCCCATGACTTCAGCAACCACATCCTCAGTAATTTGAAAGTAGACCCCGTTCACCTTAACCTTACCATTATTCCACGAATTCACCATGCTGTTAGTGATCTCAGGATCTGAGCCATGAAGTTTCTCGAAGAAATTAGTAACCCCACCCTTTTCCAGCTCTCTCCAAACTTTGGCCTTGTTCTTCCACTTCTGAACTTCCCCCACCGGCTCCTTTCTGCTCCTCTCACCTGTCATGTTTACCTGATCAACTTCCACAATTCTCATGAACTCTGATCTGTGCAAGTTATTTGCATTCGAAAAAATGGTGATGTTTCTTTTATGATACCCATGAATAAACCCCTTTCTGAAAATAATGGTATCGTCCTTTCGAACGTGTCAAAAAGTCAAGGGAAACCCCTTTTGTTGGTGCAAATTACGATGCCAATAATGGTACTTACCATTAATTAAGCACTCTTTATTATCCATAATTGCTTTGGATTTGAGTCGTCCTTTCCAAGATATTATCTTGGTCGATGAGAAACTTTGCCTCCGCCAAAAAATCTTTTCTGGCATGCCAGGACAGATTATTGGTGGCGTTAACCCCTTTATTAGCAAACCAATCAGCGACTGGGTTTGCCTCTCTGTAAACATGAGTGACGTGGACCTTATCGAACTTTGTGAGAGTGGCGCAAGTCTCAGCAATTATGTTTGCAATCGTCCATGAGAGAGGGGAAATACCATTAATGGTATTTATAATGTTTTTGGAGTCCCCCTCAAGCCAGAGTTTAGTAATCCCCGCTTCAAAAGCCAACTTAACCACCTTACTCGCAGCTCTTGCTTCAGCCAGATGAATAGTCTGGATTCCCAATGGGGAAGCAAAGGCAGCTATTCCCTCCCCATAGCTATTTCTTATGATTCCACCGCAGCCTGAAGGGCCTGGGTTACCCTTGGAGGCCCCATCAAAGTTGGCTTTTGACCAACCATCTGGGGGGAGAAGCCAGCTAGCATCCTGCCTTTTGAGGTTCCTGTCTTTTTCTTTAGCTATCTTTCTGTCCCCTTCTTCTTCTTCTTCCTCCTTCAGCACTTGGAGATTTTCCTTTATATTCTTTGAGACCTTCCTGCCAAGGATTATAGTCGGCTCCTCTCTATCTCTAAATATTCTATTATTCCTTTCCTTCCAGATTCCCCAGCAAAAATGGGGTAAAATCCAGTCTGAGTGATCCTGCCGACCAGCAATCTTACAAAGACCTTTCCACTGATGGAAAAAATCCATGAGATTATCCGGTTTGCACCAGAGGGTTTCATTATCATGTGTGATGACATTCCATACCTCCCTGGCATAGTCACATAAGATGAAAATGTGATTTTCGGTCTCAGTCTAATTCTTACACAAGGGACATCTACTGGGCATAACATGTCCTCGCTTCATGAGATTGTCATGAGTAAGGATTTTGTTCTGAAGAGCCAGCCAGTAAAAAATGTTGATCTTTGGAGTGAGACCCGGAATCCAAGCCTCCTCCCAAGGGGCCTTCTCTTTTAAGCTCCAAAGGGAATTATAGCCTGAGGCAACAGAGTATCTTCCATTGGGATTATCCCTCCAGACCAGCTCATCCCCCAAATTGATAGGAATCATGGAATTGAGCATAAGCATTATAGGAGTCAAGTCCTCAGAGATGAGGGATAGGTCACTCCATTCCTGGCCATTCCAATAATCACAAACTTTGGACCCAATTTGATCAGTACAAGCTTGCATCCATCTCTCAAAAATAGGGTTATTGATAAGTGGATCTTGGGAAAGCCATCTATCCGACCAGAACTGGATGTCCTTCCCATTTCCCAATTTCCATGATATCCTGGCCTTAGCCAGGTCCCTGGCTTTCATGATCCCATTCCAAATGTTCGATCCTTTTGGGATATCTTCATTAAAAAGGGTGAAAAGAAGAGTGGGTCTTCTAAGGTACTTGTTTACCAGGGTGTCCCTCCATTCACCGGTGCTACTGAAAATCTACCATATTTGTTTAGCTAGGAGAGCCTTATTGAGGTGAGTGATCTTTCTAATGCCCAGACCTTCGTACCTCATAGGGAGGCAAACCTTCTCCCAAGAAACAAGAGGATATCTTTTCTTCCCTTCATTACCATTCCAGAGGAAGTCTCTCTGGATTTTCTCCATTCTTTCAGCTATTTTCCCCGGAATTCCAAAGAGGCTCAGGGCGTAGATTGGCAGATTTTGAAGAGAAGATTTGACTAAGAGGCATTTCCCCACTTGACTAAGAGAGACCCCTTTCCAACCAGCCATCTTCCTATTGAATCTGTCCAAAATATCATTCCAAAAAGACTCCGGGGGTGAGGATCCCAAGGGAAGACCAAGATAGGTAGAGGGGAAAGAGCCTACCCCACAACCCAGAATCCTGGCGATTTTACTTTGTCTAAACTCAGAGGTGTTGATGAAAAAGAGCGAGCTTTTGTTCCAATTAATCAGCTGACCCGTCCCACTGGAGTAAGTATCAAGAATCTTCTTCAGGGCTCTGGCCTCTTTGACAGAAGCTTCCCCCCCCAAGATAGTATCGTCAACAAATTGCTGATGAGTGAAGGGAACGCACTTAGAGGAGGGAAGGATCCCTTTGATACAAGCCTCACACTTTCTACAATCTATAAACCTTCTTAAGCATTCAGCTAAAATGATGAACAATATGGGCGAAAGGGGGTCTCCTTTTCTGAGGCCTCTGGAAGGTTTGAAAAAATTAGAAGGGACTCCATTAACCAGAACAGCCAAGGAGGAGGTGGAGACCAATTGAGAGATAATTTTGCAAACTTTACTGTCAAAGCCAAAAGTCGAGAGGACCTTCCCAAGGAGAGACCAGTCCACCCTGTCATAAGCTTTAGAAAGATCCAGTTTGAGAAGCATACCTTCCCGTTTGGATGCCTCAAGAGAGTGGATGACTTCGTGCACCATCTGGACAGAATCCAAAATTTGTCTCCCTGGAACAAAACCCGATTGATGCTGCGAGATTATCATGGGCAATATCTTGAGCATTCTTAAAGTGAGAACTTTAGAGATGATCTTGTAGAGAGAGTTGCACAGACTAATAGGTCTAAAGTTGTCCAACGAGTCTACCCCAGGGGATTTAGGAATGAGAACCACAAAAGTCGAGTTTAGCTCCTTGAGAATAGATTTGGCTCCAAAGAATTCCTGGACAGCCTGAACAACCTCTCCCATGATCACCGGCCAGAACCTTTGGAAGAAAAAAGTGGGAAAACCATCTGGGCCTGGAGCCTTGTCAGTAGGCAGAGAAAAGAGATCCTCTCTAACTTCTGAAGCCTTAGGAATAGCACAGAGTTGTTTATTATGGATAGGTTGAATGAGCTGAGGGATACTCTTTTATGGTTTATGTTTACATGCATATGTTCAAGTAAAATAATTACATTTACTTGTATTTCAGTATTGAAGTAATGTATGTGTATTTCTACCAAGTGAATAAACTACAAAGGACTAGTAAGATTTTAAAGGGTATACAAGGTTAGAGGATACTAATTCATTTCCCTCTTAGAATCCTACCTTTCCTCAATATTCCAACACCCTCATGCCTTGTGTCATGTGGTATCAGAGTGAAGGTTTCTTTCTTGTAAAGTTTGGGATTGTGTAGAACCTTGTTGAAGATTGGTTGTAAGGTGGAAGACTTGGTTTTTGACCTATAACTCGTAGAAGGTTACGATTCTTGTAGAAAATATTGTCAAAATGGTTTGAGATAGAGGAAATATAGATAATGATATTGTGGACATGTTGAGACAAATTATAGCTAGACTGAAGATATTAAAATAGCCTAGTGAAGAGGAGTACATCTTGAAGATGTTAGTAATGAAGAAGACAAAGAAGCAAGATTGAATCTTGCACTTGAAGTGGAACAAGATAAAGAGATACTTTTGAGATCTTTGAATAGAGAAAATTCAAAACCCACTTTTGATCTTTCTTCTTATAGTGGAAGACTTGATACTAATGCTTTGTTGGATTGGATCTCTTAGATTGAGAAATATTTTGATTATGAAAGTATTCCTTATGATAAGAAATTGAGTATAGCAGCTAAAAAGTTGAGAGGACATTCATCTCTTTGGTGGGAACAATGCAAACTTATATTCAAAGAAGAGGGGGGAAAAAAGATCAAGAATTGGGTAAAGATGTTTGGTAAGTTGAAAAATAAATTCATTCCTGCTTATTATAAAGTTTAATTGTTGAGAAGAATGCAAAATTTGAGAAATAAAATATCTGTAAAAGATTATATTGAAGAAATCTATAAGTTGGACATTAGATCTAGACATGTTGTTGATGAAGTTGATAAGGTTTCTAGATACTTGAATGGTTTGAGGACTTCTATACAAGATGAAAATAGTTTTATAAATATGGAATGTGTAGAGGAAGCATATTTGTATGCCTTTAAGGTTGAAGAAAAGTTAGGAAAGAAACAAGAGCATAGACAGAGAGAAAGATGTGGAATATTTTAGTGAAGTAGAGGAAGATCTTATGGAGAGACTACCAGATATAATAGAATATCTAATGACAAGGGTAAATCTAAATGGAAAGAAGACAATGTAAATAAAGGGAGAATTAACTGCACTAGAGGTAATTATATCAATTACTCTAGTAATAGCAATAATGAAAAGAGTGAAGATAGATCTTTGTTTAGAGGTACTTGTTTTAAGTGTGGTGAAGAATGACATAGAGCTTTTGAATGTAACTTTTCTGGTAAGAAAGTGAGAAGTAGTAGTAGAAATACTTTGATTTAGGAAGAAGCTATGGATGCATCAAATGAACCTGCAAAGGGAGAGAACCATATGACAAGAAGAACTTAGTGGAATGAGAAGTTAGATGAAGGACCTATTTTGAGGGAAAGCCTTTTTAAAACTGTATGTAAGATTGAAGATAAATTTTGCAAGGTGATTATTGACAGTGTTAGTTCTAAAAATTTGGCATTTGAAGAGTTGGTATCTAAGTTGAAATTGTAGAGATTGGAGCACCCTAGCCCTTATCACACTGCTTGGATCAAGGATGAACATAAATTTCTAGTAAATGAACAATTCCTTGGGAAATTCAAGATTGAATTACTTTGATGAAGTTTTGTGAGATATTATGCCTATGGATTATTGTCATATTCTTTTGGGAGACCTTGGTAGTATGATAGGAAAGCTTTTCATGATGGTAGATTGAATCAATATACTATATGGGCTTATGGGAAGAAAAAAGTATTGTTTCCTTTCGTTGAGAAACTTTTAGAGAATCATTTTACATCTATAAGAGTTTTTTTGGTTGATGGAAATTAATTTAAGACATGAAGAAACATAATGTTTTCTTTACTTTGATTCCTAAAAATACTAAGAAACAAGATGAACTTGAGCATGCACCCAAGGTTAGATCTTTGTTGGTTGAACTTCAAGATGTTATTTCTAATAAAATTCTTGATGGATTACCTCCTATGAGAAGTATAAGTCATTGTACATGGATTTGATACCTGGAGCTAGTTTACCTAATAAAGCACCACATAGAATAACACCTATAGAAAATGAAGAATTGAATAGACAAGTATAATAATTGCTTGAGAAAGGTTCAATTAGATAAATTTTGAGTCCTCATGTAGTAAATTTTGTATTGGCACCTAAAAAATTAAAGAATGGATAATGTGCACTAATTCTAGAGCTATAAATAGAATAACAATGAAGTATAGGTTTATGACATTATGGATAGATTGAGTAGAGAAAAATATTTTTTAAAGATTGAATTTAAGAGTGGTTATCATAAAATTAGGATCAAAGAAGGATATTTATGGAAGACTACTTTTAAGACTAATGAAGGTTTGTATGAGTGGTTGGTTATGCCTTTTGGTTTAGCTAATACACCTAGTACTTTTATGAGGCAGATGAATGAAGTTCTAAAGAAATTATTGGGTAAGTTTGTGATTGTATACCTTGATGATAGATTAATCTATAGTAAGACTATAGATGAACACCTTAAGCATATCAGACAAGTTTTGCAAAGGTTAAAGGACAAGAAGTTATTGATAAATCTGAAGAAATGTTCTTTTATGAAGGAGGAGTTTGTGTATCATGGTTTTTTTATTTTTGTTAATGGTTGAAGATGGATTCTTAGATGATAAATTATATTCTTGATTGGCCTATCCTAATAATGTTAGATAAGTTAGATCATTTCACGGATCAACAAGTTTCTATAGAAAGTTTATTAGAAATTTCATTTCAGTTTGTAATGTTATGATATAAATTTTGAGAGGCAATAAAAATAATTTCAAATGGATGCATGGAGAAAATAGAATCTTTTAAATATTGAAGGAAAATGCCACATAATTACATGTTCTTGATTTACCTAATTTTAATAAAGTTTTTCAAGTTGATTGTGATGCTAGTGGGAATGCCATTGGCATTATTTTGAGTCAGGAAGGTAAGTCTAAAGATTTAGATAGTGAGAAATTGAATGATTCTAAGAACAAATATTCAATCTATGATCAATAATTTGATGCAATTATTTAGGCCTTGAAGAAATGGAGACACTATTTGATGCCTCGATATTTTGTGTTGTACACTGATCATAAAGCCTTGCAATATCTAGGAAGTCAAAATAAATTTAATCATAGACATATGAAGTGGGTTGAGCACATTTTTAAAAATTATTTTATGTTGAAACATAAGATTGGATAGTCTAATAAGGTAGTGGATGCATTAAGCAAAAGAAGAAGTTTATTGACAGAGATGAGAGTTGCAATGCTTGGATTTGAGGATTTGAAGAACTTGTATGAAACTGATCCCTATTTTGTAGAACCTTAGAAAGTTTCTAAGACCTTATGATAGATGAACAAAAAAAGTGGGTTAATTATTTCATTAAGAATAAATATTATTTAAATGAATTTAGTTATGTATACCTAGGGGATCTATGAGCGAGAAAATCATTAAAGAGAAATTTAGAGTAGGACTTGTAAGACATTTTGGGATTGATAAGATAGTGAAGTTGGTTTTAGAAAGATACTTTTTTCCACAAATATATAAGGATGTTCAAAATATGGTGAGAAGTTACAAAATATTTCAAGTTGCTGAAGGAAGTAGTCAAAATGTTGGATTATACACACCTTTTCCTATTCCTTGTAGACTTTGGGAAGATATCAATATGGATTTTGTTCTAGTATTAACTTGAACTCATAGAGGTAATGATTCTATCTTTTCAGTGCTTTACATATTTTCTAAAATTGCATATTTCATACCTTATAAGAAGACATCAGATGTAGTACACATAATAGACTTATTTTTTAGAGAGATTATGAGATTTCATGGATTGCATAAACTATTATTTTAGATAGAGATATTAAGTTTATTGGTTATTTTTGGAGGACACTTTGGAAGAAGTTCAATATTGATCTTAAGTTTAGTTCTACATTTCATCCATAGGTTGATGGACAAATTGAAGTTGTGAATAGAAGTTTGAGTAACCTTTTGAGATGTTTGTTTGGAGATAAACCCTCTAATTGGGACTTTATTTTGGCACAAACTGAGTTTGCATTTAACAATTCACTGAGTAGAAGTACTAAGAAAACTCCTTTTGAGATTGCGAGTGGCATGAGTCCTTGAGGAACTACTTAATTAAGAAAGTTGGATAGTGAAGTGAAGAAAAGTGTTGAAGCTGAAGAATATTTGGATTTTATGAAGAATTTGCATGAAGAAATGAAAAGTAAGTAATCTACGTGACAATAATCAAGGATATAAAGACAAAGTAGATAAGAAGAGGAGATATAAGACTTTTGATATTGGAGTTGAGGTAATGGTACACTTGAAGAAATATATATTTCTAGTTGGTACATACAATAAGTTGAAGAAGAAGTTTGGACGTTGTAGAATCTTGAAGAAACATGATAGTGGTGATGCTTTTGAAGTTGAATTACCTGAGGATATGGATATTTCACATGTGTTTGATATTGCAGATATCTTTGAGTATCATGAATTAGATGAGGATACAAATGATAAACCCTATTATCCTATGAAGAAGATAGAGGGAATTGATAAGATTTTAGATACTAGAATAAGTAAAAACACCAAGGAGTATTTGGTTCAATGGAAGAATAAGCCTATTGAAGATAGTTCTTGGATAATAGAATTTGAGTTGGATATTTATGATACTTCTTAGAGCATTAGGGATTCTTGATGAAGACATCAGTTCTTTATTTACCCCGGGTTTTTAATATAGGAGCATCTTGGGTACTTTGGCAATCTTGCATCAACCAAAAATATTTCCTTTTACTATTCATGTTTGTTGTTTGAAGAATGGTTGTTGATCGTATTTTTCTCTTTTTTTTGCATAGTCATCTCCTTAATGTGAACCTATCATGGATCTTGTTCCTAAAATCACAAAATATAATTTCATCATTTATGAGATTTATCCTTCTCTTTTTTTGAGGTGTGTTGATTTCCTAATAGATTTGGAAAGGTTCTATTTGACATCATGGCATTTCACACACTTGGAAACCTGTTCCTGGATCATGTGTGGACCTATATTTGTCTCTATAGAAGTTTATTTTCTTGTTTGTAAGGTCATTGAACTCTAGTTTGGAGCAAGACCTATATTTTATAATAATCTTCCTGACAGGCCGACTTGTGGTCTTGTTGGTTATATAAATAGAGATCTAGGATTAGGAAGTTAGAATGATAGAAGTAAAATGTTAAGTTTTTTCTCTATAAGCCTGAGTAATTGAGCTCACAAATTATAATTTGAATTTATAGGGCATCAAACATGTATGCCTTATGCCTAGCATGTTGAATGAAGATTGTCTCATCATTGTTGCATTCATTTCTCTATAATTTCTTATGGTTTCTCTAATTGTTTGGTTTTCGTGTGTAACCCTTAGTAAGGGTAGCTAGGAGGTGAACTTTATCCCTATTGGAAATATAAGGTAGGCTAGGTTACTGAGAGGGGAGGGGTGAATCAAGAACTAATAAAAATCTACCTTATTTCACCAATTAATCCTTCATATATTATTCTGATCTAATTGCATGCATGAAAGAATGAAAGCAATAAAACATTCATAACACTTTGGCACAAGATATGGTAACCCAAAAACCTTCTAATTAGAAAGTAAAACTAGGGTGGGTATGATACCCACAAGCTTTAGTATTGTAGCATAAAGTTAACTTGTTAAGGCTTACAATTTACCACTTCTGGTGATCTTCCTTGTTAGGAGCAATAAGGACTATGAGGTCCACCTTGTTAAAGGATTTGCAAACATATAATGAAGTATGCACTCAGTTAGGAGATTTAGCAAAAGACTATTAAGTCTATAATGCACCTATTAGGATGAATCAGTGGTTGATCTCTGATCTACAACTCTGATTTGTTGAATGAGATTCCTTTTATTACAATGATCGCCTAGCTATGATAGATAAATCTCTACTATCCCTTATACTACTTCTAGCACTCCTTATTCTTCTTCATATTGATACACTTGGCTATGATACAAATGAGTTACATATATATCAATCCAAATAACTAATTACTGGAGTCAGCTACAATACCAATTTTATCATAATTCACAAAGTCGGCCCAACCACTGTAACTTGGGTTCTGAAGACAAACTTGTTGATCTTCTAATATATGACAAACATTTTCAATGCTCAGCAAACTCTGATACTTGGTTGAAGTTGAAGCTTGACATGAACTAAAAACTATCTATTTAACTCGATAGCAAATGAGATTGTTGGATGAGTGATAAGATCAGTAGCAACTAAAGAGCTCAGTAGCAATATAACCATTTGACTAAGTATTGAGTCACTGATAGACAAATTGGCCTTAATGTCAACAATCCCCTCCTGACTTGCATCAAGAAGATCCAACCCCACCAAAGTGTTTAAACAAAATGAGTCAAGGTACACAAGGCCATCCAATTCTCATGGAGGTTGTTATAGTGGACACCTAATTTCTTTGGACCATTCAGATCATTGAAAGTAAATCAATAAGCATAAAATAGATCAAAGTTCATGTCCCCAACCATTGCTCCTCTAATCAAGATAGACATCCCAAAGTCACTAGAAAGGAAATAACAAACAAACAAAAAATACAAAGAAAATTCTAGTATAGCTCAAGAACATTTTCAATTTTTGTTATAATTCATAGGTTTGATTATCTATCATGATTTATATTCAAGGTGTTAGTGTATAAAATTCTTTGATGGTTGGGAGATAGATAATTGAATCAGATTGGATGAATAGCAACTAACATAAAGGATGACTTAGTTAAGATGTCAAGATATTGCCCTCTAGTACAAGTTTATGCCCTAAGACTATAATGTTGATCGATTTCAAATCATGAATTTTTCAGCATTATCATAAAACTTATTGAAATCTATGCACAAGCTAAAGTAATAAATGCATGAAAGATAAAACACTCAAAAGTTGGAAAATTTGTAAGCAAAGTTTAGGAGTAAATCTAAGAAACACATTGATAGATGGAGCACTTTGAAATAAGAGGCCCCTATTTACAAATTTTTCACCTTCTTGGAAGAGATTCTATTTTGGCTAATAGGATGCCTATTTGTCAAGTTTTCATCAAGGCGCTTTTTCTTCTTTTTAAATTTTTTTCATATTTTAGATCTTTTTTTAAAATATTATCAAGGTTCCTATTGCTAGGTTTTCACCAGGATAATGATTTTTTCAGGACATATACATATACATGTACATGTACATGTGTGTGTGTGTGTGTGTGTGTGTGTGTGTGTGTGTGTGTGTGTGTGTATTTCTATGAATTTCAGCTTTAGAATTTCTTTAGATGAAGGGTATTGATAGTCTCCCAAAGTTGTTATTGTTGTGATGTGGAGCCTCATCAAACTTGGAGGTTAATTTTTCCCCATTTTATTCAGCATATATATATATATATATATATTTTTTTTTTTTTTTTTTTTTTTTTTAATTTTTTTTTTTTTTTATTTTTTTTTATTTTTTATTTTTTTTTTCTATGAATTTCAAATTTAGAATTTCTTTAGATGAAGGGTATTGATAGTCTCTCAAAGTTGTTATTGTTGTGATGTGGAGCCTCATCAAACTTGGAGGTTAACTTTTCCCCATTTTATTCAGCGCAGTTTCCCCCCAAATTTTACTTTGAGGGTTTGGGGGTAGCGCCTCCAAAAGCTCAACTAACTTTATTATTGTAAAAGGTAACAACTACTATATTTCTATTGGACAACTTATTCTAGCCCTAATTTTATAAGTGGAAAAAATATTGTATAAAATATTTTAGGGTTAGGGGTTTCATAATGTGTGATGGACGATATTGTAGCTTCTTGGGGTAGTATTGAGTTGTAAGGAATTAGAGATTGTAATGATCAAGTTGTAATCAATGGATAATAAGAATATTAGACTTGTTGTTTGGTGGATGTAGCCCATGGATTGGGTGAACCACATTAAATATTTGTATCTTGTGTTATCTTCTATGCAATTTAGTTTTTTTTTTATTGGTTATATTTTCATATAATTATTATTTCTATCTTGTTAATCTTAACAGTTATCTTTTGGTAGTTGATAACTGATATGCATCTAACCCAAAGACTGTAGTATTAATGTATGGGATAAGCCAAATTGGTTAAAAATTACCTTTTTTTTCTCGATGTTGTTGATTCTTAGGATTCTCTCTTAGAAAACTATCACCCACTTGAAATTCTCTAGTTCTTACCTTCTTGTTATATCTCTTTGACATTCTCTTCTAATAATCTCTCAGGTGATTAAATGTCAATTAACATTATCAGATTTCCACAATCTATTTGTAAATAATTTGTCTTCTAGATTTGATTGTGTGTGCTATTTTACCATCAATGTTCCAGATCATACTACATGATCCATCATCAAGATGAGAAAGTGTAGGAGTAGAGATATTGCAGACTGGGCCTTCCTCAAGAGATATAAGAACAACAAGGGAGAGCATGCAAATTGATGCAAAGAACAAAAAGAGTACAAACTAATGAAATAAATGAGACAAGAAGGATAAAGGGCAAAAAATAATTTAAAACTATAAAAATGAATAAAAGGCGATAAAAAGAGAATAGAACAAAAGAAAGTCCAAACCTAAGAAAACGTTAACCACAAGTGCTAAGAGTAAGAAAAAACAAATAAACAAAAGTAAGCAATATATATATATATATATATATATATATATATATATATATAGTTATATGCTAAGATATATTACTACATATTATACTATTAAATACTATTATTATTATATAGTATATCTAATTACACATATTAATATGCGACCTGAAAGAGCAAATATATATATGTATACAAGAATGGATCCAGATATTTGTACACATATGCTAATATATATTCATGGGTGTATATATATACATACACACACACAAATATATATGCACTAATACATATTCCTATATATAGTATATAAATATATATAGATATATATTAATATTTATTTATTTATTTAATATTTATTTATTTATTTATTTATATATATTAATATATATGTATATCTATATTAATATATTAATATATATGTATATATATATACTCACAAATATGTATTAATATATATTTATATATATCTATATATAGTATATAAATATATAAAGATATATACTAATATATATATTTATTAAATAGAAACAAAAATACACAAGGATGCATATATCAAAAAATTAACAAAAGAATGAAAATTAAAAAATAAAAAATAAAAAAATGAAAAATAAAAATAAAAAACCTAAGAATGAAAATATACAAATAAATAAATAATACATAAGAGTATATATATATATATATATATATATATATATATATATATATATATATATATATATATATATATATATATATATATATATATATATATATATATATATATATATAGATAAGAATGCAAATATATATAGGCAAGTATATATGCTGATACACACACACACACACACACATATAAGGAACAAAATACAAGAGGAAACAACAATGGCAAGAAACCACATAGTCAAAAGAGGAAAGAAAAGGAACCAAGAAGACCATCCTAAGGAAGACCAGACCCACAAAACTCAATCACTACAGAGACAAAAATAAACTAGAACATGCATGGAAAAACTAATCCACTCATGATTTGTGTGTGCCTATGTGCAATAGAGAGAGGGGGGGAGGGAGGGACGGTGAGAGAAAGAGAGAGAGAGAGAGAGAGAGAGAGATCAACACAAACCAAGAAGGAGGGAGGAAGACAAGAAATCAAGCTAAACAAACGAACAAAAAGGATGGAGAGAGAGAGGGTAAGACCAAAAGAAAAAAAGGGGTGGAACACCACTATACAAAAAATTAAAAGAAAGAGAAATGAAAGATAACCAAGAAAGCATCAAGGATTATAGGGTTTCTCAAGCGTGCCACAAGGGGGGTTGTCAAGCGGGGGTGCTACACATGGTTGAAGGACCACCTGTCATCACGGTTAAGGTTAATGGGATGGTGGTTAATGGCAATGGCTTCTTTCAATTTTCTCTTGAAATAATTATCCTCCGTAGACACTATTTTTGTACTCGCCAGACAAATATGATGTTTGGTAGAATATGAGTGTTATGCTAGAGCAGACTTTTGCACCCTCTCATGTTTGATGTCAACATTGTGCTCTCAGATCCTAGTGATAATAGAGTGACTAGTTTCTCCAATATAAGGCATGTCGCATGAGCACTCGATCTTGTAGACTCTAGAGTCCTGAAGAGAGTTATGTGAGTCCTTGATCAGGGGATATAATTTATTAATTTCGAGAGGGGCTTGAAGGCCACCTGAATACCCTTTTTGGATAATATTTTGCTATTTTTTTGGGAAATGCCTTCCACGAAAGGAAGAGAGACATAATGAAGAGGAGGGTTTGAGGGGGTCTGACGACTATTGCAAGAGAGATAAGAGGACTTGGCTTGGGTGAGAGCTTTAGAGATTTTCTTATGTGAGTACCTGTTGAACTTGAAGACTTGGCACAAGTGGTCAAGTTCATGGGGTAAGTTTTCTACATCGCAAATTCTATAGGCTCTAAGGGAAAGAATCTTGAGGATACCAACATTTTGGGAAGGGTGGTGGTGAGGTGAAGAATGGAGGTACAAGTCTATGTGGGTGGCTTTATGAAACACACGACGACCAAAAATACCATCTGATTTCTTCATGATAAGAACATCAAGGAAGGGTAATTGGCCATCTGACTCAAGCTCCTTGGTTAAGGAGATGGTGGGGGCTAAATTGTTGATGTGATCATGAAATTCCTCAAGTTTTTCCAGGCCATGTGGCTAACAAACATTGGTGTCATCAATATAACACTTCCACCATTTGGGTTTCAAGGGGAAGGAATGGAGAGCCATCTCTTCAAAATACTCCATATAGAGGTTAGCTATGATAGTTGAAAGGGGTGAACCCATTGCCACCCCCTCCACTTGCTCACAGATGACATTTTGGAAAGAGAAGAAAGTGGATCTCAAGCAGAACTCAACCAAGCTAGCGATCTCATCTCCAACCTTGTGTCTCACAATTTTAACAGAGTCAAGAATCAGAACCTTGGTAAAGAGAGAGACCGCATCAAAATTGATCAATATATCATCCTGTTCCCACTTTGCATCCTTAATAAATTAGAAAAAATGACAAGAATCTTTGAAAAAAGATTTGGAATGCCCCAGTAACAGAGAAATAATCTTAGCGAGATGAGAGGCTAAAGAGTACATAGGGGATCCAATGGTATCAACAATGGGACGCAAGGGGATGTTCTCCTTATGAATTTTTGGAACCCCATATATTCAGGGGGTCACTTCCTTAGAGGGGACTAATTTTTTCTTTATCACATCCTCAAAGGAGGAGCTAGACACTAAGACTTTGACTTTATTCAAGATCCTAGAGTAGGGATTGTGAGGGAGGATCTTGTAGCTGCTAGTATCTGAAAGCAGGTCCATCATCTTAGAGATACAGTCATGCCTATTCATGATGATTGTGGCATTTCCCTTGTCCACCTTGGTAATAAAAATATCATTGTTATTGACAAAATCTCAGAAAGCCTATGATTCTGCCCTCAAGATGTTGTACCTAGGTAGTTTGGCATGTCGAAGAGCTATAGCACAATCTTGCCTAACTTCTTCAGCAACACCAGACGAGAGGGATTGGATAGCATTCTCAATCTTAAGAATAAATTGAACACAGGGGATAGAGTGAGGGGAATGGGAAAAGTTGAGTCCTTGCTTTAACAAGTTGAAAGAGAGGGGGTCTATCGAGGCACTAGATAGGTTGATCACCAACTTATTTTCTCAATCAGTTATTAAATGTCGAGAGGAGGAGGCCTTTGGTTGAAACATGGGCTTTGACCCAATGATACAAGGTTTGGTGCAGGGTGGGAGGATCTAAAAAGGGGTAGAAGAATTGATGTGGCAGCAAGACAAAGTTTGAGTTTCACAATTTGACGAAGAGGGATGCGGCATCGAATCCAAGGATGATATCAACAAGGATGTGGAAGGGTCAGACAAGCTGACTGCAATCATCTTATGAGACAACCACACATGCTCCTCCATGTTACAGTTGGTGATAAGACCCACATCAACCAAGCAAGGGGCTTGATGTGCGATAGGAGGTTGGGAACCAAAATTAGAGCAATTAAAGATAGTATCACTAAACACACAATGAGAAGAAGATGGATAGATGTACGTACCCGCATGAGGTGGTAAGGAGTCGTTGTGTGTAGGTGAACAATGAAGATCAATGTCCTCAGTGACATCTTGAGTTTGACCCTCTTGTCTAACTGTTGAGAGGAGCAGAGCCATCATTGTGTTGGTTCGCTGTTAGTACTCATGCAAATGGGAAGATTTAGTTGAGCATGAACCTCCATGAAAGAGAGGGAAACCATCAGAATGCAAACCAAGATTATGAGAGCACAATGATATGAGTAGGTTGATGTCATGCGTATCATCATCACTAGAGGACACAGTAGGAAGATGACTACTAGGAGAGGAGTGAATGCTACTGTATTGATTGTAAAGAGTTGTCATCCCACTAGAGTTAGAAGACACAGGAATAGACCTGTCTGCTGATGAAGATGGGCTGAGATACGAACCTGTAGGAATGCCCAAAGGGAGATGACATCTAGACTGAGGTATGCTACGTGAGGATTGCTGCCATCTATGAGATCTATGTAACAAAGCAAAAAACTTTTTCTTTTGTCTTTTGATGGTCTCCGCTTGGTGCCCTAACGCCTTGGCAAATAAAGAGGTTTCTAGGTGTATCCATAGGTCTAGGCGAAGGGAAGAAGCAAGTTCCAAGTGCAGAGGTAATAATCTAGCATTGATATGGTTGATCATCCTCCTCATAGACTGGATGACAGATTTGAGAAGAGAGAGACCTACCTAGAAGAAAATATGTTGAGTGTGCACACTCCATAGATGGTGGTGGATACTAATGAAACTAGGAATAAGATTGGCATCCCTGAAACATTTGAGAAAGGCTAAGTCTGCATTTTTTTTCTTAAGCTTAATCCTCAACACTTCCAGCTGTTTAGATTTGTGGTATAGCTCCCTCCCATGAAGGGTGTCACTTGACAATGTTCATCTAGTAGTTCAAGCTCTTGTATCCTAGTTATAGCATAGCCATTATCAATAATAATACCTCTAAAACAAACTCGTAGAGTAGGAATCTTAACCTCAATAGGTTGTACAACTTATGTTCCATACACCAATGCAAAGGGAGTTGCCCGAGTAGGTGTTCTAATACTAGTTCAATAAGCCCATAAAGATAGATTCAGTCGAAGGTGTTAGTCCCTTCAAGATTTGTTAATTGTACAATGGAGGAATTTTTGTATGGTCTTGGTTGATGCTTATATTTTTCCATTTTCGCAAGGATGGTAAATGGAAGACCAATGCTACATGATTTTCAACTTTGCACATAGTTATTTTAGATCTTTATTTTTGAACTATTTCCTATTATTTGTGATGGTGAATGAGGGAATTTCATACATATAAATGATATAGTTCAAGATGAACATTGGTACTTTTTTCCCATGGCTTCAATGAGAGGTATTGCCTCTATCCACTTTGTAATTTTTTTTTGTAGATATATTAAAAAACTTATGTCTATTGGATAAAAATGGGTGAATTTGTCCTACTAGATCAAAGGCCCACTACTGAAATATCCAATGTGTAATAAATTGTATGAGCTCCTAGGCAAAAGTGTGGATCAAATTACCATGAAGTTAGCAATTGTTGCAAGATTTAGCAAATTTGATAGCTTTTTTTTCCATCTCGGCCCAATAATAGCTAGATCTAACATGTAGTGTCTAAATTTTTGGGAAGAAAAGATAACTATCAAGAAAGATCTTTCAATTAGAGATTACTTGATTTCATATGAGACTAGTGTTATACTAATATAATAGATAGATCTCTTTTTTTCTTATTCTCATCTTCTTGTGCTAATAATGCCCCTAGTGATGTGGCAATCACTAAGATATACAAGATCGGCGGCTTCCCTTGAATGGGTGGCATCAAGATCATTGAATTTTTAAGATATTGATTCATATACTTTAAGCTCCTATCATAGTCTTCATCCCACTTGTGGGTGATACCTTTATGCAAATTTTTTGTGAATTTTTATGCCTTGCCAAAGAACTATGGTATGAACCTTCTGATGGATTGTAGCCTTCCTTGCAACCCTCTTGTTTGATTGGTGTATTGAGGTGGTTGCACATCCATTACAACCATAAAATTTTTAGGATCTACTTCAATTCCCTTAGCTAGTACAATGTAACCTAGAATCTTCCCAAATGTGACTTTGATTGTACACTTCTTTAGATTGATTCTTATCTTGAATTTCTCCATTCAATTTAGACTTAGACTCAAGTATGTAAGATGCATTTTTCTCTACATAGATTTAGCTAGGGTATCATCTATGTAGTCCTCCATGGTTTTCTACAACATATCATGAAAGATAGTCATCATGGTGCATTTGTAATGCACTGCCCAGAGATCCTTGGAACAAGGATAAATATAAGCTAAGATTTTTAATTTTTTAACAAGTATGAAAGTATAAGGTAACCACCATACATGGATCATAAAGATCACAACACAAGACTAACCAACAACCAACCACCAAAGATCTCCAAGTGTCACCACTGACTAAAACATAAACAAGAAAGCATAAGAGATCAACCAAGCTAAAAGACAAAAGTCGACTCCTAAAAATTGGCTAAGTCTAAAATTTTGAAGCCCTAAAATTTCCTAGAATCTCTATCTTAGCTCGTCGAGGTTTGGAACCTATCTCAAAAGACTCTTCGCATATATTAAAATATATCTTAATTAAATGATCTATTTTAAACCCCTTAGGAAATTTATTTTGAACTAGGAAGGTGTAAAACCTAAAAGGGTAAATCTAAAACCAACTTCCAAACTTTTCACGAACAAGTGTAGATACCCCATATTTTTTTGTGAGACCAACAGAGATAAATTCTTGCATGAGGAAGTGCAACACATCCTACGAGAAACTACCATCCACATGAGAAAGTACCTAGACCAACAGCTAAAATTGGTGTTTGGTTTCGTGTGAGGAAGTGCAAAGTTGTGCAAAGAAACCCAACACACCATGCAAGTACTTGCATTGAGAATCCAGAATAGCAAACCAAAAAATAATAAAGGAAGAAAACTAGAAAATGAATTCCTCCACATTAGGGAATATTGGATCCACATTTTGAGGCAAGGACACTCAAACATGATACTAAAAGATGGAAACAACATCTAACCATCTAACAAGCAGTAAAGGGAAAGTACATAAGGAAACATCACAGTGTACTGAAACAACATCACAATGAATAGAATAAAAAAGCTAAGTACATGGTTCCTCCCAACCATAATAGCATCGTAAGACCATCATGGGCCCTAGCCATCCCCCACGCATAACATCCCAAGCTATTGACTAGATTGTTGGTACTATCATAAAAGGAACGTCACTACTAAAATGAGCTACAACATAAGCATAAAGAAATCTAACGTGCTAAAAGTAAAGCATAAGATAAACCTACAAAGCAGATAACATCATCTATCATATGCTAATCATCATAATAAGGAAATGCAATAATAACTAACATCATCTAAACATGATATACAAGCATTCCAATGAAAGCATAAATCACAAGAAAGCATACTTTGGAACCCAAAGTACCAAGTGAAAACATCCAGCAACGGTCATACTATGACAAAAGATCTTTTTGTACACCAGCCCCTAGCAATGGTAAAGGTAGCTACGCCTCCCAACCACATGGTACCTATAGTTCCACTCATGTCATGCTAATGGAGATAATGATCCAACCACAAATACACACAAGTAAACATACATGGCTAATGCACACGCCAGGCAGTATGATGACTGACTTCAAGACATAGACAATGCATAAACTACAGGTCCTGGTCAAAAAACTCAATGGACTAATAAGTAGGGGTTGACATCGTGAAGAGTTGCTTGGCATCCAAAAGCCCAAGCTCAAATCATGTGTGGAAACACTCTCAAGGGACTCCCTTGGAACCATCACATGAATGCAAAACTTTTCATTATCTTAAGTTTTATTACCACCCAGTGTTTTATTTAGTTATCACTTAATTAAAACTTCTTTCACCAACCCTCTGGGCACAATGATCACTAGGCTACGAGATCGAAGCCCCCTCCATATGCTACCCTATCCTACCCATGCTCATCAAATGATGAGTGCCCTTAGGCATGCAAATTCCCAACCCAACCCCAATGATCATAACTTCCAAAAGTATCGTAGAAGATTGGGATTCGCAAGTCACCCAACAAATGTAGCGCACGTACTCATGTGTGGAACACCATCATCATGAAGATCATAACACAAGGACTGGATGAGAACATAAAGTAGAAATTCACTCAACCAAAAATAGACTTGGGAGGATAGATGTGCCATGCATCCCAATGCAACATAAAAATGCAATAAAGATCTGAACAACATCCAAACGGATCGTCCAGTTCCATGATCAAACTCATGCCAAGAAAACCTAAGAAAATAGGATAGCACACAAAATGAGGTAAAACCTAAAAATGTGGAAAACTTCAAAATTATAACCCATTTGGCCTATGGGTACAAAAACCCCAAGAAAATCCAATAATAATTGAGTTGGACACAGTATGCAAAAATGGCCAACATAACGATGCAAAACCCCAAACCCCCATCACAAAAATAGAGAAAAATGTTCATACCTGAGCAACCAGGCAGAACCAGCAAATAAAAATGGAGGGGAACACTAGTTCTCATCCTCCTAACAAATGACTACCAAAAATGGAAGTTGAAACAGAGTAGAAATGATAAATGGGAGAGCCCTACCTAACAACAAAAGGGGCAGAAACTAAATCCTGCATAATAAAATAAAATGCTCACTGAATCTATCAAAAATATAACAAAGCAAGGTTTCCTTGAGCCATGAGATTGATGTTACAAAAATCCCATGCTCATAGCTCCCAAAACAAACAAAAATCAAATCCTTCAGAAGAGGATTATAGAAAAGCTCTCCAAATTTATATTTTCAAAAAGTGAGAAGTGAATAATAAAATCCCTTTTACAATACTTATTCACTTTGCGAGTGAATAGTTGATTAGGGAAAATAGCCAGTTAGACTAGATAGACTCCAAATTGATCCAAACAAAAATAGGTTATTCCTCATAATGGGAATTCACCTAAGGCAAAGCTGCCAGAAATTAAATTCAAGAAGATTTAGCCCGAAAACCCAAAATCACAGAAAATCACTAAATAACTTGCACAACAATGTGGACCTCTAAATGCAAAGACATGTTTACTAGTCTAATCACATAATGTAGATGAGTTCAAAATTAATAATCACCAAAGGGTTTTAATTTAAAAAATTAAAATAAGGATGTGTTGACCATACAGGAACGACGTTGATAAAATATGAATAGCTAAATCACTAACTCCATGTGCCACTTCTAGGGATATAATTCATGAACACTGAAATATGTGATCAAGTGCAATTGCATATAATAACATAGCTGAAGCAATAATACATTAAATTCCTAATTAATTCATTTACATCACTCACGTTCATATAAAGCATAAAGAGACAAGAATGACATAAATCACCATAGCATAAAATCCATCACATAACATAATCAAAAAGTATGTTCAAATACCACATAATCATATATCATCATAGATATATTGTCATCTCAAAATGAAATCAACATGCAAATATGATAAACTGAGCAGCGTTGCAGTAACGCATCTATGATACTAAATCAAAGTATAACATCCGACCCTCGGGTCATCTCAAAGTACATAAAATAAGAGTATCAAGTATCTCTTGAATCAAAATAGACAAGCTATAGACTACAAACATGAGAGGCACTACATTAGCATAGGCTTGCTCCTGAAGCCAGAAAAAAGATAGGGGTATAATCCCCTCAATTGTGTAGCATCCTCCCAAGTCACAGAGGTCTCATCGCTCAGGTCCCATTGGACCCTTACCTGCTCTATGTCTCAACCTCTTAAGATTAGCCTCTGGTGTTATAGGATATGAATGGGATCCAAAGTAAGTTTCTCATCCACTACCTACAAAGCATCCCAATCAAGAACATGGGTCACATCTGGAATATACTGTCTCAAAATAGAAACATGAAAAACATCATGGATGCACGATAGGCTAGGTGGAAATGCTAGTTGATAACCAACAGGACTAATCCTCTTGAGGATCTCAAAAGGTTAGACAAAATGTGGTGCCAACTTAGAGCCTTTCCCATATTGAATGGGGCTCTTCCTCAGACGCACTCTCAAAAGCATCCTATCACCAATAGAAAAGTGACGATCCAACCTATGGCCATCTGCATTCTTCTTCTACCTATCCTAAGAAATAATCAGATGCTCTCTAATGCAAACAACCTACTATTCCATATCCTAAAGCATCTTTGGACCTAAAAGAGCTCAGTCCTCTAAGCGATCCCAACTCAAAGGGTACGACATGGTCTACCATACAAGGCCTGAAAAGGTGACATGTGAAGAGAACTATGATACCTATTGGTGTATGCAAAATCAACAAGGTACAAGTAGTCCTCCCACTTCACCTACCTATTCATAACATACATGCAAAGCATATTCTCCAAAACTTGATTCACACTCTCAATCTGACCATCAATCTCTGGGTGATAAGCTAAACTAAAATTGAGTTGTGTGCCCAAAGCATGCTAGAGAGATGTCCATAGTGTAAAATTAAACACTGGATCTCTATCTAAAATAATCCAACAAGGAATCCCATCCAAACATACAATATCCTCCAAGAAAACATGCACTACAGAAGAAGTTGTGTAGGATGCTCTCATGGGTGAAAAGTGTGCTACCTTGGACAACTTTTCCACTATGACCATCATACAATCATGTCTCTATGATGACATAGGAAACCCTATGATAAAATCAATGGATATCATATCCCACTTCCACTCTGGAATGGTATGTGGTTGCAAAAGACCCGTTGATTGATGCTTTGCCTTCACTCTTTGGCACTCAAGACATCTAGCAACAAAATCACCAACATCATGCCTCATCCCTATCCAAAAGTATAATTGTTTGAGATCAACATGCATCTTCTTAACACTAGGATGGGTGGAATATGTTGCACAATGTGCTTCTAACAAAACCAAGGTATGAAGATCACCTAACACGGGCACATAGATATGCCCGAAGTGTCATAGTAGTCCATTAGACTCAAGAAAATACCCTAAAAATCTCCCCTCAAGCGTATGCCCAGACTCAATCTCTGCCCTCACCTCCTGATACCAAGTGTCACTAGGCAAAGCCTCCAAGATACAGCCTCACAAATCCACTCCCAATGACATCACTGATACCTCATGTCGCCTCCTAATTAAAGCATCTATGATGATATTCTCCATCCCTTTAATGTAATGAACATCGAAGTCATACTCACATAAGAACTACATCCAACAATGATGTTGTGCATTTAGGTTTGGCTAAGTAAAGATATACTGCAAGATTCTATGATCACTATGCAACTCAAACTTGTGTCCCAAAAGAAAATGCCACCAATGGACAAGGGTATGCACTATGACTACAAGTTCTAAATCATAAGTAGGGTATTAAAGCTCATGGTCCTTGAGTTTCTTGGACTCATATGCAATCACTCGACTGTCTTGCATCAACACTACACTCACACCTTCCAATGAAGCATCAGCGCAAACCATAAAATCACCTACAGGATTAGGCACTGCCAAGACTAGTGCACTAGTCAAACACTCCTTAAGAGCATTAAATGTTTCCTCACACTGGTTTGACCAAAAAAAATTCTTCCTTTTCCACTTAAGAGAAGTTATGGGATGAGCTACTCGTGAGAAATCCTTCACAAAGTGATGGTAGTAACCCACCAATCCCCTGAAACTATGAACTTCTAAGACATTAGTGGGTACTGGCCAATCCATGATAGTAGGAATCTTCTTCAAATCCACTGCAATTCCATCACTAGTAATGATGTGTCCCAAATACTTCACCTCTGACTGGAAGAACCCACATTTACTCAAGTTGCCATACAACTAATGGTCTCTCAAGCACTACAATACCTGATGTAAATGGACTCCATGCTCCTCCATAGTCTTTGAATAAATCAATATGTCATTCAAAAATACAATGACACACTAATCAAGGTAAGTGCAAAATACACCATTCATCAAACTCATAAACACTAATGGTACATTGGTTAACCCAAAAGGTACAACCATGAACTCATAATGCCCATACCATGTACAAAAAGTTGTTTGATGAATATTAGCCTCCTAGATATGAAGCTGATGGTATCCCAACTTTAGATCAATCTTTGAGAACACCCATGCTCCCTTCATCTGATTGAACAAGTCATCTATCCTCGACAAAGGATAACAATTCTTCATCATCACCTTATTCAACTGCCAGTAATCGATGCACAATTGCAAAGAATCATCCTTCTTCATGAAAATGACTGGTGCACCCCACAGGGTTACACTAGGAAAAATATGGCCCTTGGTCAACAATTCCTTCAAATATAATCTGAACTCACTCAACTCCTAAGTAGTCATGCGATAAGGATCTCATGAAATTGGTTCCACTCCTAGTACAAGATCAATTTGAAAATTAATGTCACACTGTAGTGGCATACCTAGAATCTCCTCAAGAAACACATTTGCATACTCACGAAGGAGTGGGTGATCATCAAGTGTCACTGTATAGCTCTTGGCTTCCTTGAGATCACTGATAGAAATAAGAAACAATTAACAACCCTTCCACACACTTCACTTCAATTTATTAGCTGAGATCAATCGAAGCGAGACTGGTCTTGGGACTCCCAAAGGTTTCACCTGTGTCATGAACACACTGTACTGTCTTATGACGGCAATCAATATTCATTTGATGGGTGGCTAACCAATACATGCCCAACATAATGTCATACGATCCCATAGGTAGAATGCATAGATCCACTATGGTGGTGAAGGTTCCCAAATTTAAAACATAGCTCCTAACCAACGAGTCAACAACCACGTTGGATCCCGTGGATAACTCAACCTACCACCTATCGACCTAACTCACTACCACTAGCCCACATCGTTGACAAGAGATGGTGAAATGAAAGAATCTGAAGCACCAAAGTCAAACAAAATTGAAGTTTAAATACCATGCAACATACTTGTAGCCTTGACTATTGTACCTCGATGATTAGCTTGATGGTTGTCAACCACTACAAAGACTCAATGATTCTAACCTGCATCTCCTATAGTATGCTCAGATCTCATTGCATCCTTAATAGGTCTTGAAGATGGTTTAATGGAACACTCAAAATATCTATGGTTAGGCTGACCACAAAAGTGATAGTTCCCTATAAAGTTGGAAGCTATTTTGTGACCACGTTGGATAGCACTAGGGTAAGGTGCACTAACCCTACTAGAATTTTGCTAACCACTCTAAGGAGGATGATCTTTATGAGATTTATATCCCTAATTATAGTTATCTCCTTTCTTACCTAAGGTGCCAAAATCCTATTTTCCCTTGGTCCAAAACCTCTTCTTATTATTACGGTGATAGCCACCCTAAGAGGGCTCTGATTGGGCTTGACCGTTTCCCGATGATTAGGTAAATTGTGCATCCTATCCAAAATTTTGACCACTTTGGTTCTAAGAACCAGATCTACTATTAAAACCTCTAGCCAAATTCTCCTCTTCAATATGTGCCTTCTCAATAGTGAGAACAAGAGTCCTAGGTTGATGCATATGAACTTCCCCAATGAGAGCATCCTTGAGGCCATGGATGAAATGATGAGCCAGGAGTAAATCATCATGGTTGTAGCATGAATACTGCCTAAGCTCAAAGAATTGAATTTTTTACTGATCCATAGTCATATTTCCTTTTTGGATTGTGTTGAACTCATCAACATGATCCTCTCTGAACTAAGGAGATAGGAATCTCTCTCTGAACCTCTACTCAAAGATCTCACAAGTGAGATCTGCAACACTAATCTAGAGCTTCTGACTCTTAATATTCCACCATACAAATGTGTGTTCCCTCAACTACATGATTACATAACATGCCCTCATATTGGTTGCATATGGATACATGGTGAAGTTGCACTTCATGTCTAATAACCAAGTTTATGCCTTGAGGCCACTTCCTTACCATCAAATAATAGTGATTTAGATAGATGAAGAGACTTCATGATATCTAACCAAATGAGATCTTCACTATTGTGGTCCCTACCACCCTTAAGGTGCTCTCTGTTACCTATTGGAGTACGAGAACATTCATGTTCACATTCTTTCTCTCTATGCTTTGAATGATGAGAATCTCCATTATGAGATCCCTCTTCTCGATCATGATCCCATTGGTGCTCCTCAACATGAGGGCCCAACCAAGCAAGAATCTCTTGGAGCACTGGCATCAATGCCCCCATGCCATTCTAATTAGTGTTATTACCCTATTCTCTCTCTCCTTCTTTCCATCCCTCTTCCCAGTGTTCTTCTCCATGGTTACTGCTATGGGTACCCCCCCTGCCACTAGGTCTACGTGCAGGAGGCGTCACTATGGGGACAACAAGATAATGTCAGAACAATTAGATCACAAGCATAAGAGTTAAAACCATGAACTGACAAGATATCAAAATAACAGCCATAATATTATAATAGACAATGGAAGACAAAACCATAGTGGAAGCATAACACAAAGATCCCAATGTTGCAACATGGGCTTTAATACTAGATGTAATGCATTGGCCAAAGATCCTTGGAACAAGGATAATTATAAGCTAAGATTTTTTTTAACAAGTATGAAAGCACAAGACAACCATTATACGTGGATCATAAAGATCACAACAAAAGACTAACCAACAACCAACCACCAAAGATCTCTAAGCATCACCACTGACTAAAACATAAACAAGAAAACATAAGAAATCAACCAAGCTGAAAGACAAAACTAACTCCTAAAAATTGGCTAAGTCTAAAATCCTAAATCCCTAAAAATTTTGGAATCTCTATCTTAGCTCGTAGAGGTCTGGAACCTATCTTAAAAGGCTCATTGCATAACGATATATTTTAAAACCCTTAGGAAAAAAAAATTAACTAGGAAGGTGTAAAACCTAAAAGGGTGTCCAAAACTAACTTCCAAACTTTTCTCAGACAAGCCTAGATACCCACTATTTTTTGCACTGGACCAATAGACACAAATTCTTGCACAAGGAAGTGCAACACACCCCACAAGAAACTACCATCTGCATGAGAAAGTGCACCAAATGGCATGAGAAAGTACCTGGCCCAACAACTAAAACTCGTTTTGGGTTTTGCATAAGTGCAAAGTTGCATGAAGAAACCCAACACACCATGTGAGGACTTGCATTCTCGTAGGAGAAATTGCAATCTCGCACAAGAATCCAAAACAAAAAGCTAGAAAACAATAAAGGAAGAAAACTAGAAAATAAATTCCTCCACACCGAGGAGTATTGGATCCACATTTTGAGGCAAGGACACTCAAACATGATACTGAAAGATGGAAACAACATCTAACAAGAAGTAGAGGGAATATACAAAAGGAAACATTACAATGTACTAAAACAACATCACAATAAATAGAAATAACATCACAATGAATAGAACAACCAAACTAAGTATGCAGTTTCTCCCAACCATAATAGCATCATAAGACCATCGTGGGCCCTAGCCATCCCCCGCACATAACATCCCAAGCTACCGACCAAATTGTTGGTACTATCATAAAAGGGATGTCACTAGTAAAACAAGATACAACATAAGCATAAGGAAATCTAACATGCTAAAAGTAAAGCATAAGATAATCCTACAAAGTAGATAACATCATCTATCATATGCTAATCATTATAATAAGGAAATGCAATAGTAACTAACATCATCTAAACATGATATACAAGCATTCCAATGAAATCATAAATCACAAGGAAGCATACTTCAGAACCCAAAGTACCAAGTGAAAACATCCAACAACGGTCACACTAGGACAAAAGACCATCTATGTGCATCGGTCCCTAGCAGTGGTATAGGTAGCTACGCCTCCCAACCATGTGGAACCTGTAGGTCCACTCCCACCGTGTTGATGGAGATAATGATCCAACTTCAAACACACACAAGCAAACATCCATGGCTAACACACACACCAGGTAGTATGATGACTAACTCCAAGACATAGACAATGCATAAATTATAGGTCTTGGTCAGACAACTCAATGGGCTACTAAGTAGGAGCTGAGTAGGAGCTAACATCATGGAGAGTCTCTTGGCATCCAAAAGCCTAAGCTTAGATGATGTATGGAAACACTCTCAAGGGACTCCCTTGGAACCATCACACAAATGCATAACTTTTTGCTATCTTAAGTTTTATTACCACCTAGTGTTTTATTTAGTTATCACTTAATTAAAAATTCTTTTGCCAACCCTATGGGCACAATGATCACCAGGTTGTGAGATAGAAGCCCCCTCCATATGCTACCCTACCTTACCCATGCTCATCCAACGATAAGTGCCTATAGGCATGCAAATTCCCAACACAACCCTAATGATCATAACTTTCAAAAGTACCATAGAAGATCAAGACTCACAAGTCACTCAATAAATGTATGTGCATGTACTTGTGTGCAGCGCACCACTATCACAAAGATCATAACACAAGGACTAGATGTGAACACAAAGCAAAAAGTCACTCAACTGAAAATAGACTCAGGAGGACAAATGTGACACCCATCCCAATGTAATATAAAAATACAATAAAGATCTGATCTACATCCAAACAAATCATCTAGGTCTATGATCAAACTCATGCCAAGAAAACCTAAGAAAATAGGGCGGCATGCAAAATGAGGTAAAAACCCAAAATTTGGAAAACTTTGAAATTAAAACCCATTTGACCTATGGGTACAAAAACCCCAAAAATCTAATAATAATTGAGTTTGGACACCATATGCAAAAATGGCCAGCATAACAATGCAAAACCCCAAACCCCCATCACAAAAATAGGGAAAATGTTCATACCTGACCAATCAAGCAGAATCAACAAAGAGAAACGAAGGGGAACACTAGTTCTTAGCCTCCTAACAAACATATACCAAAAATAGAAGCTAAAATAGAGAAGAAATGATAAAATGAGAGAGCCCTACCTGACAACAGAAGGGGCAAAAACTGAACCTCGCACAATAAAATAAAATGCTCGTCGAATATGTCGAAAATCATGGCAAAGAAAGGTCTTCCTGAGCCGAATCCAACGAGACTAATCTTACAAAAATCCCATGCTCGCAGCTCCTAGAATGAACAAAAATCAAATCCTTCAGAAAAGGATTTTAGAAAAGCTCTCCAAATTTCTATTTACAAAAAGTGAGAAGTGAATAAGAAAATCCCTTTTTTAATACTTATTCACTTTTGAGTGAATACTCCATTAGGGTAAATAGCCAGTTAGACTAGCTAGACTCTAAATCGACCCAAATGAAAATAGGTTATTCCTTGTAATGAGAATTCACCTAGGGAAAAGCTGCTAGAAATTAAATTCAAGAAGATTTAAAGCCCAAAAACCCAAAATCACAGAAAATCACTAAACAACTTTCACGACAATTTGAACCTCTAAATGCACAGACATGCTTACTGGTCTAATCACATAATGCAGATGAGTTCGGATTTAATAATCACTGGAAGGTTTTAATTTAAACAATTAAATTAAGGATACATCAACCATACAGGAACGACATTGGTAAAATATGAATAATTGAATCACTAATTCCATGTACCACTACTAGGGATATAGTTCCTGCACACTAAAACACACAATCAAGTGCAATTGCATACAATAACATAGTTAAAGCAATAATGCATTAAATTCCTAATTAATCCATCTATATCACTAACATTTGCATAAAGCATAAAGAGACAAGAATGACGTAAATCACCATAGCATATAATCCATCACATAACATAATCAAAAAGTATATCCAAATGCTAGGTAATCATATATCATCATAGATCTACTGTCATCTCAAAATGGCATGAACATGCAAATATGATAAACTAAACAACATAGTAGTAAAGCATTTATGATATTGAATCAAAGTATAACATCCAACCCTCAAGTCATCTCAAAGTACATAAAATAAGAGTATCAAGTATCTCTCAAATCAAAATAGACAAGCTACAGACTACAAACACGAGAGGCACTACAGCATTGATATGTTGTTGATGTATTATTTAGACCAAAGTGCATATCATTCTAACAGAATGTCCCCCAATCATAAGTAAAATATTTTTTTTCTCTTGATCATTTAGTGCTACTTTTATCTGATTATATTGAGAGAATCCATCCATTAGTGAAGACATCTCATATCCGATGATTATGTCCACCATCATGTCTATATTAGGAATTGGAAAATTATTTTTAGGACATTCCTTTTCAAATCTCAAAAAATTGTGCACGCCTTATTGATTTTTTTAGGTTTAGGTATAGGTTGAATATTACAAATCCACCTAGCATAATCAATTTCTTTTATGAATCTTTCATTCATCAACTTTTCTAATTCAGCCTTGATTACCAATACTACATGAGGATACATTTTCCTTAGCTTATGTTTCATAGGTTTTACTCTAGGTGGAATTGATAAATGATGCATGATAAGATCAAGGTTAAGACCTGGCATACCAGAATATGTCCATGCAAAATTAATCTTCTTCTCTTTAAATAACTTTATGAATTCCTATTTTTCTTCCTCTGATAGGGATTGAACTAAGTGTATGATTTGTGGATTCTCTTCAATTCCTAGATTGACTGGATGTGTGTTAGTTCTATGATCATTCCTAGAAGTGACTCAAGAGGACATAATAATAATATGATTTAATAATAATAATAACAACATTTTTAATATTTGATTATTGAATAAAATAAACTATTATTATTAATAATAACAATATAATATATATGTGAGAATAATAAAAATAAGAATTTGATATGTTACCCAATGTAATAAACAATTATGACAAAGTGAATATTAACATAACATATAAACATATCTATGCATTATGTTACATGTTGACATTTATGAACAAGAAACATTTCAAATAATATATAATAATATACATATATTACCTTGACAATTATAATGATATGCCACACCTTAAATGTATAAGTCAAACCATATAAAATGCTAAATTAAATAGTGGGACCCAAATCTTTACTTAGCAAATATTAACCAAAGTGATATTTATGTTGAAGTAAATATTGATTATCAACTACTAATTATGTGGGTGGAGTATTGACTAAACCACAATGGCTAAGAATAGTGACAAGGATGTCTTCCATGATTATAACCACTCTAAATATACGATGACGTTTTGAATAAATGTTGCAAAACGCTAAAGAGATGTGATCTATTAATGAAATTACCATTCATATAAGATATTGAATTAAAAAATGGGTGCAAGTGCCAAAGTTCCTACCTTTAGTTTTTTGAATTTTGAGGTAAGACTCAAGTAATACTAGTTTTGAGAAGTGAGTGAAGATTATTTGTTTATATGGATTGATTTATATTAGTTAAAATAAATGTAATCCTAAATACATTTAATAGTGTGAATAGATTAATTCATGCAAGATGCATCAATTTTTTTACAAATGGTTTTAAGAAAATATTTATTTACGTAGTAAGAACTTAGTTATCATTAAACAACTTAGATAATTAATAATATATAATTTTTTTTTAAACATATATATTGATTTTTATATTATTTGCTATATTAATTATTATGTAAATTTTTTAAAGCAATAATTTGTTGAAAAGACTACACAAAGTAAAAAAAATTAAAATATTTATGTTCTACAAAAGTCTAAGATACGATATGTTGTACAATTTATAAGAAAGAATTTGCATAATTTAAACCAATATCAAACCTTCGCATGTAATGTGTGCATGGATTACCAATCCCCATTAAGACCTTATATTCCTGATTTAAAATATAAATTATACAACTATTTTATTTATTAAGATTCTAGGACATAAATGACATTCCACCTTATTTAAAGCAATGCTAATATTTTTTGGAATTAAAGTTGTAGAATATTATTTTTCTCATTGCTATTTTCTATGACAACCAATAACTAGCTATATATCTATTATATTATATATATATATATATATATATATATATATATGTAAGCTTAGAGATCTCCATGCTTTAATTTTTAAATATAATTTTTTATTAAAAAAATTAAAGTCTCGACATCTCTAGGCCTTCTTTCTATATATTATAGATATATAGCTAGTAGTATTTGGAGGGGCAAGTTATATGATTAAAATCACACTGTCTAGATTAATACGAAATGAGAATTTTTATATGATTACATATAGAATCAAACTTAAGGTGTTAGATTAAATTACTATTTTATGTATAGATTAGGGTTAAATATGGTGTACTATTTAATTAAGGTTAGGGTTAGTGTCTGATTTGGTTTATTATTCAATTAGTATTAGGATTAGTGCTTAATATGCTTTAGTTGATAGTTTATTATTCAATAAGGTTGAGGGAAACATTCCAGATTTATTTATAGGGTCAAGGTATAATTTGGTTTTTGGGTACAATTCAATTTTGTTTAATGTAAGTTTGGGTTTAATTAAGTTTGCAATTAATTAATTTTCAGTTAAATTTAGTGTTAAGGTTAAGGTTCAATTTGTTTCAAAGTTTATTAGGTTTAAGGCTAAGATTCAATTTGGGTTAGCAATTAATAATTGGTATAGCTCACATTATATTAGCATTTTCTATAGGTTATGGATACTATGTAATAGATACACAGTTCTCTCTCTCCTTTAACCTTTTTTGTCCCTACCTCTTTCTATTTCATGTCATAATTAATATCTTTCTCTATCTACCTCATCTATTTCCTCCTCACCCCTTAGCCTCACTCCCCCATAATTACTCTCTCTCTCTCCCTCTCTCATTATTATCTTTCTACATCTTAATTATCTCTCTCATCCCCGTATGACCTTCAATTCCCTATAATTACCATCTATCTCTACCTTAAATGTCTCTCTTCCCACTCTCCCATCTTCCCTCATTAGCATTTCTATCTATTTTAATCCCTAATGATTATATTTGTCAAGCTCTTTCTCATTTATCTCCCTCTCTTCCCTCATACTTTCTCCTCCTCGGTTTCCCTCTTTCTACACTCTCTTCCTCTTAATTACATACTTTTTTATCTCATGTCTATCACCTCTCTCTCTCTCTCTCTCTCTCTCTCTCTCTCTCTCTCTCTCTCTCTCTCTCTCTCTCTCTCTCTCTCTCTCTCTCTCTCTCTCTCTCTCTCTCTCTCTCTCTCTCTCTCTCTCTCTCTCTGTTCAATATCATTTTCTATCATATTCCCAAATTATCCTACTCTAAAATATCTATCACCTCTATGTTTCTCTTGTATTTCTCTCTAAACCTCATCTTTCCCTTCTTCTCCTCATCTAACCATATATTCAGCTTCAATACCATCTATCTCTATCCTGGTCCTCCCCTCTTCTTTTCTCCATCAACATATATCTATATTACATGTCCTAATTATTGCATCCATTGTCATGTCCATCATAGGGGGAATGAGCATAAAAATGATTGTATGGTGAATAAACATGACCACCAACAGGTGATTCATAGGCTTCTTAGTACTCATACAATATCTCCACTCCCCTTTCTCATTGGTACCCATTGTCACTATCATCTTCCTCACTCTATTTATTTTTCTAGATCAAGTCAATTGTAGGAACGTCATTAAAATAGGTCCTTCACCACACATCCAAAGGTGGCAAATGGGAGAGCACTTGTAGTTGCCACAACAAACACTTTGGACTATAATTAATAATGGCATTGATTGATGAATGATATTTGTGTATCAGTTGGGCAAAGGTATATCCCATTCTTGACTTGCAATGCACTTAATAGTCCTACTCTACGTAAGTACCTTTTTTTCTAGGAACAGAAAGCTATTTCATTCTCAATTTTTACTTTGTCTTTCTAGTGCTACCTCTACATTGTAGAAAAAGTAATCCACTATCAGTTTCTGTGCTCATCTATTTTTTTCACTCTATCAGTTGTGTTGTCACATTTTGGAAGATTCATTTAGTCAATGTGACATTGAATCATAGAGAGGTCTTATGTTTCTTCAAGGAGAGGGAGGTCTCATGTTTCTTCAAGGTAAATGTGACATGAACTTAAGAGGATTTGTAGCTTTTTTTTAATCAAACTAATTTTTCTTGTTTTCCAAATGCATTGAAAAAATAAATTTAGTTTCTCTTTAATTTATTTTAACTTTGCTTCTGTAGAGAATTTTATATAGAGAATAAAAAATCTTTAAATAAATTCAGCCAAAGTAGGGAAAGAATTAAAAAAACAAAATAAATAATTCAAAATATGTAAAAAATAGAAGTATATGAATAAATAGTTTAGAATATAAATAAATCATCCTTTAATATTCCTTGCAAAAACAAAGTTAGAATCCTTTTCAATTAATCAAACTTGTTAGAATTTGTTAACCTCTAACCTAAACCCAAACCTTAAAGGTGTCTCTAAATCAAATTTCCTATCCCTTAGTTATTGAACCATCTTTTCTAGAATGCACCCTTTAAGGCTCACATATGCATATGTTGACACCATCTGAATATTCTTACCATTAGTTCCCTTAAGTACGTTGATCAAAGGGAGCAACCCTCACATACCAACATTCTTTGTGTTTGACCAAATAGCTATGATACCCATCTCTAATACCAACACATATATCCTTCCTTAATAAGTTGGCCAAATAGGTATAATACCCATCTCTAATACCAACACATATATCCTTCCTTAATAAGTCGGCCAAAATTGGTATAATACCCATCTTTGATACCAACATTAATATTTGTAATTTTACTTCATTGCATCAACCAAATAGGAGTACACCTATCTTACAAGGAGTTGAGGTCTTCCTTTTATAATTTATTAATTGTATTAAATTATTTTCACAATAACCTTCCCTTAATAATGACTCTATTTATCCCTTATTAATTCCATAAGGCCTCGTTTGGTTGGGGAAGAGGAATTTGGTTCAAAACCTTATTATCTCATAACTAGGTTTTTGAAAACCTAGTTTTGCATTTTGGGAAGATAGTTGGACCATTTGGTTGACATGGAAGATGAATATACAAATCCATCTTCTGCGTTTGGTTGCCAATTTAGAAATTGGAGTCAGAACAGAAAATGACTGGGAATATCCTTTTCTTGTATTTGGTTGTTCATTTTCAAATTGGAAATGGAATTTGATGTAGATTTTTTTAATCTTATTTTATTATGAAACACAAGTATTATAAATAGATACCAACATTCAAATAACAATGTGATTCTAGCAAAAAAATACAAAACACTAGTGTTCCAAATATGTTCAAATTATGAATATGATCAATAATTCAAAGTAACATATGTAGCATGAGATATAAGATGGAAAAAAAATATCCATGAACTAACAAGAAAGTAAAATATCCATGATATAAATGGTGGTGTGAAAACACATTGTTTAATATGAAAATGCAGGGAAATCCACAGTCTACACAAACAATATCCATGATCTGAATGGTGGTGTGAAAATACACCATTAACTATAAAAACATAGGGAAATCCATCCTCTACACCCTTATGCCCCACATTCGGCAAGCAACCCTCTCATATGTTGCTCAATCTTCCTATTGTTGTCTGTATTGTTAAATGGTCAATCCTGCATTACAAACTAAACATGCTTGAAAAATTAAAACCTGATTATTTTTTAATGGAATACACCAAGGAGTAGCATCAAAAATATTTATAGTTTACAAACATGAAGAGTAAACAATCATTAGATAGCTCATTTTTTTATCAACATTTGTAGTCTCCCAATATCAACAAATCAAGATCAATTAGAAAAACACAAAAGAAAGACACTTTGTCAATACTGTAGACAATCCTATCAGGAAGCACATACATAGGACACCAAATAGGGAAAAAAAGATAAGAAGTTAAAAAATATCCAAGAAAATTAGGAATATACATATAAGATAGGAAAGAATCATGCACTGTACAATCATCTAGTAGAAAAACACAAAAAAAAAAGCACTTTCTCAATGCTTTTGATAATCTTGTCAGCAAGAACATACATAGGAAATCAAATAGGGACAAGAAAACAAGAAATAAAAACATATCCAAGCAAATTGGGACTTATAGATATAACATGGGACAGAATCATGAACTGTACAATCATTTACCAAAACACATTTCTATTAGCATATGCTCTCAAGCTCTATAATTGAGTATTCATCATTTACTACTCCTTGGTGTATTCCAAATAAGTGTAGTTAAATTATAGCTCTAGTTAGCAATGAGTTCCAATTTAGTGTTTTCAAAGATAAATGCAATACCATTAAACAAAGGTAACTCAACAACTAGAATTACTTCATATGCCAATCACACCAATACCAATGAAATGAACAACTAGACTATGTAAAAATTTAGTGTTGTAATGAGTTCCAGTTTAGTGTTGTCATAGATCAATACAATACCATTAAACAAAGCCAACTCACCAACTGGAATTATTTCATATGCCAATCATGCCAATGCCAATGAAATGAACAACTAAACTATGTAACAATTTAGTGTTGTAATGAGTTCCAGATAGTGATGTCATAGATCAATGCAATACCACTAAATAAATCCAACTCACCAACCAGAATTACTTCAAATGCCAATCATGCCAATGCCAATGAAATGAACAATTAAACTATGTAACAGTTTGTTGTTGTAATGAGTTCCAGTTTAGTGTGGTGAGAGATCAATGCAATACCATTAAACAAAAGGCAACTCATAAACTAAAATTACTTTAGATGCCAATTATGCCAATGTCAATGAAATGAACAACTAAACTATGTAACAATTTATTGTTGTAATGAGTTCCAATTTAGTGCGATGAGAGATCAATGCAATACCACTAAACAAAGCCAACTCACCAACGTGAATTACTTCAGATGCCAATCATGCCAATGCCAATTAAGAGAACTAAACTATGTAACAGTTTATTTTTGTAATGAGTTCTAGTTTAGTGTTGTGAGAGATCAATGCAATACCACTAAACAAAGCCAACTCATAAACTTGAATTACTTCAAATGCCAATCATGTCAGTGCTAATGAAATGAACAACTAAACTATGTATTGATCAATTCCAATCATGCCAATGAAATGAACAACTAAACTATGGATAGATCAAGTATGTATAGATCAATGCAATACCATTAAAAAAAAGCCAACTCACCAATTGGAATTACTTCAAATTCTAATCATGCCAATGCCAATGAAATGAACAACTAAACATAGTGTAACAATTTGTTGTTGTAATGAGTTCCAATTTAGTGCAATAAGAGGTCAATGCAATACCACTAAATAGAGCCAAGTCATAAATTGTAATTATTTCAGATGCCAATCCCAATGAAATGAATAACTAAACTATGTAATAGTTTGTTGCTGTAATGAGTTCTAGTTTAGTGCGGTGAGAGATCAATGCAATACCACTAAACAAAGCCAACTCACCAACTATAATTACTTTAGATGCCAATCATGTCAATGCTAGTACCAATGAAATGAGCTAAACTATGTAACAATTCAGTGTTGTAATGAGTTCCAGGTTAGTGTTGTGAGAGATCAATGCAATACCACTAAATAGAGCCAAGTCATAAACTTGAATTACTTTAGATGCCAATCATGCCAATGTCATTGAAATGAGCAACTAAACTATGTATTGATCAATGCCAATCATGGCAATGAATGAACAACTAAACTATGTATTGAACAATGCAAATCATGCCAATGAAATGAACAACTAAACTATGGATAGATCGAGTATGTATAGATCCATGCCAATCTTGGCTCTTATCTATACATAGTTCATCTACACATAATACTATAATAGTTTATGATGTCATAAACTATGTATAGATCAATGATGTCATGTCATTACCTCTATTACCTATATATCATAGTTAAAGCTCTCATTATTTGTACCAATAGCAATGAAATGTACAACTATATCAATAGTTTATGAGGTCATAAACTATGGATAGATCAAGTATGATGTGAGGCCCCACCCCGACCCTTCTTAGCATATATATTCTTACTTGCATTTTGATATTCAGGACTTTGATATTTTGACACTTATTCGAGACTTAGATAGAGAGTGGCTTGTTCCATCTATTGATTTTGACATTATAGTAGTGTTTTTCATGAAGTAGATCCTATGAAGAGATTTGGGCTTCACCCTTGGAAATGTTGAGGAATAAAGTATTGTCGAGAGACTACTATTTTCCATGTCATCTCATAATGTGTTGTGATGTCAAGTTTCATTGTTGTTTCATTGTAATATGAAAGAGATTTACTTCCTATTGCATACTATTGTAAACATGTAAAGTGGAGTTGAAAATTTGCATATAGTTGTTTTTTTTTGCAAGAGAAATACTGTAGCATTATCATAGTTTTGTAGAAAGGGAAAGATTAATTCATGTAAAAGAATATCTAATGTTGTGGGGAAACATATTTAAGTTATGTAGATTACCTCATTGTTCTTGCCTAGAATTTTGAATTCCATCAATAAGCCCTATGGAATTTTTATATGAGAGAAATAATTGAAATGAATGTTTATTGTAAATTTGAGTGATTCCATTATAAGATGCTCTATTGTGTAGTTTCTATAATGGAAATAATAGTTCTTTCTTCTCAAATAGATCTTATGAAATGATTCATTTTGTTTCCAATAACAAGAAAATTCCATATGTACTCCAATTCATAGTAGAAAATATTATAATTCATTTTGTACATTAGTGTGTTAAATTTTGAGTATCTATCATCAATGGATCTCTAGCCTATATAGTTATAAGGAACCTCATCAACTCATCATCAAACAAATCACTTTGACATCATAGTTGTTATACGAATAAATTAGCTCCTCATAAGACATAGCTAAAAATTCATATAGGAGAGTATGTTGTAGGTGCATTTTAACTCTCTAGAAATTGTATGGGAAAAGGAAATAATCCCTCTCCCCAATTAAAAACAATAAAATATTCATAAGATTAACCCAAGTACCAAGTCTTTTCAACTAAAGAGACACACCAAATAAAGTTTTTTTTTTTAAATATAAGATTTTGAAGAAATATTATGACAATCTTAGACATGTGACTACATATCACAATCTACACCTAAAAATAATAATGAAAGAAAATGCCTATGAATAGAATTTATAAATATATAATAATGCATACCACTAACCTAAAAATAATATTTGGATAATATCTTTTAAAATACATACACACACACACACACACAAACCTGACACCTAACCTAGGCATCCCTAGGTGAAAAGACATGACTATCAACCCCTAAACAAACCAAAATACAAATACTTTATGCATTCAAAAGAAAATTTCTACCCTTGGCTTTGCTACCTTCTCCCCTCACATGTGAGAACTAGCTTCCTCACCCAAGAAAAATTTGCTAGCCTTGGGGAAAGGTGATTTGATGTAGACTAGTCAAAAAAACCTTCATATTTAAAATCTACACTTTACCCCATCTTAACCTAGGAAAAGATGCTCAAAAAGGGAAAGAGTAAACCAGGGGCCCCTCCTCTCATGTCACGTTAGTCTTGGGAAAGGAGGAGGACCACGTTTTGGAGGAGGAAAGAGGTAGATTTTTAAAAGAAACGTGGCTATAAAATAAATTTAGGTAAGTAAGGTTAAGGTGTGTGTTAGTAACAACTATCTAAGTCATGGGTAAAGTGTTAAGGTAGTTAGTAAGGTAAGGAGTATAGGTCAGATTAGAATTTAGCATTAATATAGTTAGTAGGTAAATGTTTTAGGGGTTAGGCTAGTAGAAAATCATTGTAAATAGTAATAGGTGAGTGATTAGGATGAAGAGGTTGTTGGCATGTAAGTAGTTAGGATTTTATTTTTTTAAATACTAAGTCAAGTATGTATGGCTGCCCTTATTTTATCACTTTATGAAAGACTTAGAAAGTGGTGAGGTAGGAGTGAATTTGGAGATGGAATAATTAAATTATATAGTTAGGAAATTTGAATTAGTGAAGTTTAATGGTATAGTAAACTTGAGTAAGAAATTGGTTAATAGAGTACATATAGACTAGTTTGTAGTTAGTTAGTTGTAAAGTTGTTAATGACCCTTAGTTAGTGTATAAAAATTAATTAAAGTATTTTCATATTAGAAATAATCCAAGTTGAATGGTAATCAACACTAAATAGTTAATAACAAACAATGAGATTTTGTGTAGTGGTAGAATTAAAGTAAATAACATTAAAAAAAATCAATAATCAAAATATGGTATATGGATTGGTTAATAAATTAAAGTTAATGAAAAGACTTTATGTAGGAACTCATTAAAATTGTATATTTTTATATATAATAATGATAATCATAATACTAATTATAATAACTAAATAAAATGGAATGGAATTGGCCGGAAGTGTAATAAATTAAGATCACTTTGTAAGATGCAAAAGAAAATGTATATATATTGAATGATGAATTGTAATTGGAATATTTAGAGTAAATATGTATATCTACTCATTCTTTATTATTAAGTTCTTGAACCTAGACCATACTTCACATATTTATAAGCAATGTCCCATCACAAGGTTGAGACATAGAATTGAAAGGATAATATCATCTAGCTCTTATGTTATAACTTAGTTTTCAAAAAATATTAGGAAAACTTATTGTCATCCCTTGGAAACTTGAAATACAATATTTGGACTGAACAAAATTCTTCCACATCATCTAAAATTAACAACCTATTAAAGTAATATTCTGATATTCTTTATACCCAAAGCACCCCATAGTTTGATAGAATATTCATAACAGAATATAAGTATATGTTATGCACTATCCTTTAATTCACCTTTCAAAAATAATTTGTTGGTTTTGTTTTTCCTTGTAAATTGGGCATGACATATGTATAGATCCATGCAATACTATTAAACATAAGCAAATCATAAACAAGAATTACTTCAGATGCCAATCATGCCAATGCTAATGAAATGAACAACTAAACTATGTAACTGTTTGTTGCTAGTCTACTTAGAAAAATAGTCAATATATGCTCAATAATGGGTTCCCCTTTAGTGTTGTGAGAGATGAATGCAATACCATTAAATATAGCCAACTCATAAACTAGAATTTCTTCAAATGCCAATCATGCCAATGTCAATGAAATGACAACTAAACAATGTATTGATCAATGTCAATCATGCATAAATCATGTATATATCATAGTTAAAGCTTTGATTATCTATACCAATAGAAATGAAATGTATAACTATAGAAATAGTTTACAAGGTCATAAATAGAGCCAACTCATAAACTAGAATTTCGTCATATGCCAATCATGAAAATGTCAATGAAATGAACAACTAAACTATGTATTGATCAATTCCAATCATGCCAATGAAATGAAAAATTAAAATATGGATAGATCAAGTATGTATAGATCCATGCAATACCATTAAATAGAACCAACTCATAAACTATAATTACTTAAGATGCCAATCATGCTAATGCCAATAAAATGAACAACTAAACTATGTAGCAATTTGTTGTCAGTCTACTTAGCAAAATAGTTAATATGTGCTTAGTAATGAGTTCCAATTTAGTGTTATCAAAGATCAATTTAAAACCATTAAACAAAGGTAACTCATAAACATGAATTACTTCATATGCCAATCATGCCAATGCCACTAAAATGAACTAAACTATGTAACAGACTGTTGCTAGTCTGCTTAGCAAAATAGTTAATATGTGCTCAGTAATGAGTTCTAATTTAGTGCTATGGGTTCCATCAATGAAAAACCATTAAACAGAGGCAACTCATAAACTAGAATTACTTCAAATGCCAATCATGCCAATTCCAATGAAATGAACAGCTAAACTATGTATTGATCAATGCCAATCGCTGAAAGTAGCAGTTAGTAGCTGAAATAGCTAAATTGAACCAAATGTCATTGCAATCTTGTCCACTTTCTTGGCCTAATCCATCATCATGAACCCTTTGTCTCTTTCATGTTGAAGTACAAAGGTTTCATGTGCTTTAAGGAAAATATCTTGACTCAGTTCAAGTTCAACTTTGAGAGTGGTATATGCGGCACTCAATACATTATCATCTTCAGATTTATCCATTTATACAATTTGAGGCTTACCAAGGCCATCTTTGAGTTCCTTCATAGCTTCACATATGACATCCAATGATGTAGCCAAAGTTTTCTTCTTCCTCTTTCCCCTCCTTGATGATGGTGGTGGAGGAGTACCTCTAGCACTTGCACTCGACTGATTGGAATGATAAAACTCTTCATCCAAATTTGGTTGGCTATCAAGAGGTGTACCGCAACTGGTATCATCTTCATCAAGCAGGTGGAATGCATCATTCATAGGGTACCCTTCTTCAACATCAAGAGGTGTTTTAGTTATGTATACTTCAGCAATGTCATTGTTAACAATTACAGAGAACTCATTGAAATATTGGAAGAGTGACCTCTTATACATTTTTGCATTTTTGAATTCTCTCCTCTATATGTAAGAATAAATAAATGGGTTAGGTTGTTAGTCTTTCATTGTTAAAATAAGAAGCTGATATTTTTACAATCAAAATAGTACAAATATCATCCTACCTTCAAGAGTTCATCCCACACAAAATCCTCAGCATCCATAGTTTGAGTTGCTTCATTTCAAGAAAACCTACTTGTATTTTTCAAGTCCTTCATTACTCTGTATCCTACTTTCCATGATTTTAGCTTATTCTTAAAATGATCCTATGATAGATTCAAGATCATAAAGGACTAACATCAGAAAAATAGGATTTTCAGAAAATTCATTGTTCTCTTGTTATTAGTGGGCTTATAATCTTCATCATTTGGTACTCCTTGTTGTATTTCATTTAAACATCCTAGTGCAACAAGTCTAAGAGGGCTATCATTTGTAATACATCCTAATGAAATGAGGCTAACATATTCAATAGGTATGAACATCAAAAAAAGGAAATCATCCATCATTGTATATGCATACATCACTTTAATCAAATAAAACACATTGTCCCATAAAAGTTCAATTATTCTTGCGATCTATAATCATCCCACATCCTACTTGCTAACATATTCAATAGGTATAAACGTATTACAATTTAAACTAATCATATGAATGAAAATAGAAGTTAATGTTGTTTAAATTTAAATGGATTGCAACAAGGACTAACATCAAAAAAATAGGATTTATGGCGAATGCATTGTTCTCTTGTTACTAGTAGGCTTATAATCTTCATGATTTGGTACTCCTTATTGTATTTCATTTAGACATCCTAATGCAATGAGGCTAAGAGGGCTATCATTTGTAATACATCGTAATGCAATAAGGCTAACATATTCAATAGGTATAAACATATCCATCATTTTATATGCATACATCACTTTAATCAAATAAAACACATTGTCCCATAAAAGTTCAATTATTCTTGAGATCTGTAATCTTCCCACATCCTACTTGCTATATCTTCTTGAAATTGTGCCCACTCATTTCTATCCTCTTGAGACAACTAATATAACTCAAGCATTGGTACCTTTATCCCATCACAATCATCTTCCTCTTCAATAGCTACTTCCAATGGAAAGCCGTCCTCTATTGTAATGAAATTGTGAAGTATGCAACATGCTAAAACAATATAGGATTCTATCATGATACCATAAGACATTGCATATCTCAGAATATGAAAACATTTCTTCAAAATACCAAACATACATTCTACTACATTTTTAAGTGAGGAGTTTTGATCGTTGAACAACTCGTGTGAAAATTTTATTGAGTTTCTCTT